>NC_061162.1:24564096-24641269 GCF_022113875.1 Hydra vulgaris | reverse complement strand
GACAAATCACTTTTAAATATTCGGTAAATTAGATGCCTTGAAGTTAAAATTTATTTTGCTATTGGTCCGAGAGAGACCTTTTTTCTTCCAATTGAAACATACAATTGAAACGGTTTTTTACTTGGTTAAACGTTTTTGTGTTTGTAGTCGACCAAGTGAGTAATGATATAAGACATCTACCTTTGGTCATTTTGCACTATCTTGGATCTGTGCGAACTGAGTCATTTAAATCTAAAATGATGTGTCAAACATTTTCGTCGCGTCGGTTTAACACGTTGATCTTAACGTGTCAAACCGACACGTTAGCTTAAGATTAGACTTAGGTATTTTCAACATCGAAAAAAAAATCAAATAAAAAAAAAAATTGGTATACAATTAAACTATACAGTGTTCCCTCATTCCTGGAATTGTACTACTGTCTTGGAAAGTCCTAGAATGTTTTTTTTTTTTTTAAAAAAAATTGAAAAAATTATGGAATTTTTAAAATAATCTTCAGAAAAATTTGTATTAAGTATGACTTTTCATGCGTTAATAAAGTTTTATTCAATATCTTTTCATTTGCAAAATTCAAATAAAAAAATGTTTAGACTTTTAAGAAATTGATTTTTTAAAATTTTATCTAAAATTTCTTTTTTTATGAAACACCATTGGCAGGCAGGAAGTTTTGGCCAATATCCTGGAAAGAGTTCCTCGAAAGTTCTTGTTTTCATATTTTTTCTATGGAAACCCAGATATAGCTTTTAGTTGGTACTAGTTTTCTTTCATGTCCTACTTTATAATCACAACTTGTCGTGGTAATTTTTTAAAAATCCTTTAGTCATTAAATTTAGTACATTTAATTATAATATTTGTTGTACTTCAGTTAAAATGATTTTATTTACAATTTTTGGTAATAAAGGAAATTAATAAATTAAATTTTAAAAACAAAATAACAAATGAAGAAATTATAACTCTAATGAAGAAAACGAAAGACCACTGTCTATACCAGTTATCATAAAGTTAGATTATAAATAAACATTATAAATTAATAACCTATAACCACAGAATTAAGTTTTCCTTCAATCAAATAAAAGATTTAGAGTCAACCCTTAAATTATTTTGATTTGTACATATTGCTTTTACAAACTACTATTTTTGATTTTTCATACGTACGTATAATTAAAACATTTAAAATGTACTTTAGAGTAGACCGGTGCACGTTGGCCTGCTTTTTTCTCTTTGACGTGTAACTTTTTAGCTTTTCATTTTTTAATCAATTATTTGTAGAGAAAGGTTAACAAGACCCAAGACTACCAAAAACTAACATTATAAAAAATTCGTAATAGTTTGCAGTATATTTTAAATTGCTTTTGTAAGATCATGTTTGATGGGCCAGTCTCCCCGCTATCGGGGTAAGTTGGCTCATGGGTATAAAATGGGTCAAGCCTAATTTTTAAAATATTTTTTTTTTCGCACAACTATATATTTTATCTATATTAATAAAAAAAAAATCGAACTAGAAATTTAAAGTGTGTCGGACCTTACATACTTTATAGTATAAAACCCTCTAAATAATACAAAAAACATAAAATTGATATTAAGTAAACAGCTCAAGTTTGATTTTTCTTTTCAAAACATTTCAGATTACAAAATATTATTATTAGAAATGCACAAAAAACCATTTAACAAAAAGTGTTTTTGTCGAAGATCGGTTTTTATATATGGCCAACGTGACTCTTTTATATACTAAAATATTCCTTAAGTTATAAGCTTAAAATTTAGCATTAAGATAGTTCAGTACTGTCAAACAACAGGCATATTAACGGCAAACAAACGTTAAAAATGTTTCACGCTTTCAAAATTCCAAAAATGATCCAATAAGTATGAATTTATTTGGAAAGAGGGTTGAATACTTGTTTGGACCAACATAACCCTTTGGCCAACCTGCCCCGGTCTACCATATTTTACATACTTACATATAATTAAACCTTATTTTTCAACATACAGATGTCTTTTTAAAACGACTTTTTAAATCGATTGCCGTTGGATTATTTCAATGTTTTTGCGAACACTCGTTTTAAAATTTCATTAATTATGATCCGTCCAAGTTTATGTTTCATAGTAAATTATATGTAAAAAAAATAAAATTAAAATAAGATAGAATCCAGAAGACTTGGAACTTTCAAATTTTGCACATAGGGGTCATCCATAAAGTACGTCACGCTTCTAGGGTGAGGGGGGGAGGAGACATTTGTGACACTTTGTGACATGGGGGAGGGAGTGGGTTACGATAAGTGTGATATCACAAAAAAAAATTTGACAGCTGTCAGCTGTCAAAATTTGGACAACCCTGACACCAAAAAAATTTTTAGCAACTTTATTACTACCTATTTAGTGATTAAAATAAGGAAGTATTTTTGTAACACTTCTTATATTTATGTGTTTTGCCGTGTTTTTGAATACATAACAGATGTTAACAAGTGTGCTATTTTGAATGTATGTTGTAGAAGGCTTTCCAAGCATCATTATCAATCAAGAGTTAAGGGTTTTTGTTGGTTTTTTAAGTTTCTTGCAGTAGTTGTACTTTTAAAGAACATTTTTCAAAACAAAAACAATTCTATTATAAATGATAAAATATACTTACTTTTGCTTTACAAAGAGATTAGCAAATATTGAGAATCAATGTAAACATCTATAATGAACATGCCACAATCTTTTTTCTAGCAATACTTATAAATTAATTGCCTTGTAAAGTAAAAGAAATGCTGCCATGGAAGTTATAAGAATAAAGAAAATTATTTAGATTATTAAATTGATTGTGGTATATCTATGATTGTTGTACCTAATACTGTGATTCTCAAAAGTGCGTAAAAGTATGCCAAATATGTCCCGTCTGGATTTCAACTATGGCCAGACAGGAAAATGTCTTTTTTAATCATTTAACTTAAAGTGTTACAACATGTTGTAACATTTTAAGTTAAATGATTGACAACAAATCAGTGATTTTACTGCGTATGTACTTTATAGATGCCCCTTTGGTTGGAAAAAAAATTCTAAAACCTTTTATTTTCTAAACAATATTGTAATGTTTACTTTACAAATATCTGATGAGAACTTTAATTTATTAATAGTTATTATTAATTTCGACAATATGTTCTAAAATTTTTTTATTTTTATAAAAGTTAAAAAACTTTTTAAAGTTAAAATTTTGCTATTTTGCGCGGTGATTTTTATAGAGCTTAAATCACTTCAGAACTTTTGGTTTAAATTGAATTAATAACTCTGCGAAAATTTTGATATTTTCCGAATTTTTTAAGCTAAATTTAGGTTAGTGTAAGTGATAGACGAACCTAATTAGGTCTAACTTAGCGGTATTCCTGCATTTCCTTTTAGCGAAACTTAGCAAGTACTTTTAATATTCATGATATTGTATACCGAAACACAAAACAAGGGCGGATCTATTTAATTGTGTGTGTGTGTGTGTGTGGGGGGGGGGGGGGGAAGAGGGATCGCAAGGGTTAGGGCTAGAAATCAAAAACATTTTAAAATCGCCCCCTTACTAAATGGTCCGGATTCCCCGTTAACACAAAAAGAATTGTAATTTAAGCGTATAAAAAGTCAACACTATCAAATTTAAAGAAATATATAATATAATGTATGTTTATTTATATAGTATAATATATATATATATATATATATATATATATATATATATATATATATATATATATATATATATATTTAACTATAATGTATATAATATAATCTATGTTTCTTTATACATTTTATATTATTTATAACATATATTTTCTTAACTATAATATATATAATATAACCTTAGTTATCAAACACAAATAATTAACAATAACACAAAAACCTTTAACAATTAAAAATTAAATTATATCAAAATTAAAAATATCAGATATAACTTTATAATACTAAACCGACAAGTTTATGTCCCAATTCATTATTTTTATGAGTTAAGAGCGTTTAAAAATTAAGCAAATATAAAATACGGAATGCGAAAATTTCAAATGAGGTTTAAATACTAAAACGAACTCAAATAATCAAGACAAAGAAGAGGATTTGAACAAAATTAAAATACATTTATAAAATAAAAAAATTTAAAAATTGTTACTTAATTGAAGGAAGTTCGCCTAAACATAATCGTGATCCATACAAACTTCATTGGATGTTATTACAACTTGTTCTGGAATAAATAAATAAATAATCCAATATCAAATCTAACAAAAGCATTATTAATATAAAATCTTTTTTTTTTAAATTTTCTTATTGTTTCATTTATGGTTTTAATGCCCTCGTCAGGGGCGGATGCAAGATATTTTATGGGTGTTGCCTTGGCTTCTTAAGTTCATAAATTAGAAACTAGACATTACTTGTGTAACTGATTTAACGAAGTGCACCTAAGAGAAGGTAAGCCATAGGACTTTGCATTCAACCTGCAAATTATCATGTGGCCTAATGTCATGTGGGTTAAAATATCAAGTGGCCTAATATCATGTGGGTTATTTCAGCTTTATTTATAGCGTTTCGAAGCACTACCGAGGAGAGCTAGTTTCTCAAAACATGATAAAAAGCAGAATGTTTTTTTTTAAAGGCAATACATATTTTTTCAAGAACTTACATATAAATATTAGTATACTATAAATTACAATATAGTAATTTTCATATAATGAAAGGGTTTATTTATAAATTGTTGAAATATTATGGGTGAAACATGGGCATCATAGGATAGCCCCCAGATCCCTGGGCATTAAAAGACACTAATTTAAAAATATAGTCTAAAAAAGAAGAAAACAGACTCTTGCCTTATTTGGCTAAGCACAACACAAAATGTATTCAAATGCTGTAATGATATATAATAAAGATGGCATACTATAGGCTTTAACTATACTTGTTGTGTCCATTGTTTACAATTACCCTGAAGATTATTACAAAGGTGACATGAAAAAGCTTCAGTTACAGCTAGAGTGAAAGTTCTTGTATATTGGAGAAAATCGGATAATTAGAATGCTATCTATGCAGGCATGGATGCAATGAACACGGATGCTAAAACATGATTAGGAATAAGATGAAGATAATAAATGCATCATTTATAAACATAAAACAGCTAATTATTAATTGTAATTGTAATGGTAATCCTTTGATTTATTACCATAAAGTATTAATAAATCTAATATCACATTAGCATACAGACAATAACAAATAAACAAATAGTTCATTAAAAGAAAAGAAAAAAAATACTAACCTGCATCAGAACAAAAAGCAGACTGAACATCTGACAAATTTAATTCGTTTACGTTTGAGTTTGATATTCTCACTGGTTGAAATTCACAATCTAAAAAGTATTTTTTTTTTAATTATCTAAAAAAGCAACAGCTTTATACAAATTTAACAAAGAAATGATATAAATGACAGATGTCCTTATCATGACATGAAATTGATCTTTCAGTTCTGATGTAAAACAAGTTAATACCAGGAAAACAATCAGGTTTTATAATTAACTCCTTCATAGTGTCAAAGAAAGGTCTTTATAGAAACCTGTGGAGACCTATTAAAACTAAGTTTTGTGTTTATGTTTCCTGAACATTAAACTTAAAAATAAATAAAACTACCTATTTCTGTTGATAATAATTCAGTATTAGCAAACATAGAAGACTCGATTAAGTCGCTATTAACTTCCGTTGCTAAAGATTAAAAAATTGTAAACAAAAATCGAATACAAAATTAAATGTAGAATTATTTAGAAAAGTAAAAGAAAAACTGTAATGACTTACAACATAAATGTGTTTCAAATGAATTGTATTCCATATGCAATAAACCTTTAAAAGAAGCATATTGTTTGAATTGTTTTAAATAACAAAATATAAAACTATTTTATTTCTTTTAGTGTCTTAGATAAATAAATTTGAAAGCAAGTTAATTCAAGCAGAATATTTCTAATTTTATAATAAATATAACAGTATCGACTAAAATAATAAACTTATCAAAGTATTATATACTATTTATATATTATAAAATAAAATTCCACTATGTCTTATGCCCATCATTTACTTAATTTTGCAATTCCAGATTGGAACCCACATTTGTTGAAGGTTGAACAACTTATCAGGGTTGTGAAAAAACTGTTCCTTTTTTTAAAAACCGAAAAGCATGGGTTAATAACAACAACAAAATAACAACAACAACCTTGGTTTAAATTGATCTTATTTAAAAACGGTTTATATAGTTATACTTTTAAATTAAAAAAAAAAAATCATTGCAAATTTTACTTGGGTAAATTATATTCTTTATCAATATTACTGTTATTTTTCGTTGAAATAACTCAATACATCATTCCATAAGTTAAACAAATTCATTTGATTCCAGCACTAGAAACTGGTACATTTAATAAGCAATGTTAAGTAACAGCAGGGTTTTCAAAAAAACCCAAAAACTATTAATTTAGTTTAAACCAACATTTTTAAAACCATTCAGTTAAAACCATGCAACCCTGCAAATTATTGAGCTAGTACACCTCAGAGCCACAAAGACATAAGACAAACTAATCACAGAGAGATACTTCAATGTGAAAAATACACCAATTTTTTTAACTAACTGCAATCTGACAATCAATGACTTGTACTATGTCAATATTTTTACTTTTGTTGTAACAAATATATACTAGTACTACTCTAATATAAATGCTATGTAAATATTATTCATACTTTGTACAATATAATTAAAAAAAACTAACTTGTCAAGTCAAAAACAATATTAATTTCATTTTGATTTTCAACAATGTTAGCTAACAAGGCTGTTCCCATTGATGATGGATATCTTAAAACCTGTCCATCAGGTAAGCCATGAGCACTAATAATAGTGGGAACATATTTCTTGTATGGAATATGACATTTTCGAAATCTTTGTTGCAAGTGTTTTGGCAAAGCAAGTCGACTAATTTCTAATAATATTTATTAGATTAATTAAGAAATAGGAAAAAATTAAAAAACAAGCATTACAAATGTAAAGTTATACCATATTTTTTATTCAAAATATCTGCAACTTTAGTACATAATTTATTTTTTTCAACCATTTCCTTATTGACTATTGGAGCTAAAATTAAAAATGAAGCTTTTAACTTTATGTTAAATTATTGTGAACATATACTAGTACCTTAATAATTTAAATACCTTTCAAAAATTCAGCAAATTTAAACTGAAAGTTTAATTCTTCAGAATTTAGTAAAAATTGGCACCCTCTTTCGGTTGCAGTTACAACAGGAGCACCACCATGAGCAAGACAAGTAACCGCAACAACATCATTGCCCATATTTGCTAACTCTTCCACCTAAATAAAAAATATATAAACAAGTTATATAAAGGGTGCGAAACTTTTAGAAACTATTATTTATAATAATTTATGGTAATTAATTATAATTAAAATAAACATACAACTTTTTTCAACTGTTTTAACAACTTTTTAGATTTAATTTCTTTTTCTTCTTTAGTGAGAGGAAGTAATTTGTTTCTTTGTAATAAAGCTTTCTTGTTCCAGCTTTCTTTTTCATTGTTTGTTAACAACGACCAGTTATGACCAAGATTTTTGAAACAAAAATTTCTGTTATCAAAATCTGAATCTAGTTTAATAAACAATTATTGATAGAGTATATATTAATATAGGTAAAAACAATTGTAAAAACAATTATCAACAAGTATACAATACATTCGTTACAAAAAATATTATTTTAAATAAAATAAACATTAAATTTTTTAAATTTAAAACAAGTTGAATATGTATAACAATGAAGTATAAAAACTAAATTTCCAAGATAATAACAAAAAAATAATTAAAAGACTTTTTGAAAAAACAAACCCACAAGCTATCCAATATCAAAAAGAAAAGTTGGTTTAAACAAATAAGTTTGACAAAAAAGAAGAGAAAGTTGATGAAGAATCCATATTGAGTAAACAAAAAGAATATAAAGATAATTATTATAATAATAGTAAAGATTAAATTTACTGCAAAAAATACCTTCCAATGACAATAACTGGTTTTGTTTCCATAAATCGTACCCCCTTAGCACCTGAGTATTTATAGACACTTTTTTTCTTTTTTGTTTAACACTAAAATCCACATCTGATTTTCGGCTTTTTGCTTTGTGCCTAGCAATCCAGCTCTAAAAAAATGTAATATGAGCTTAGATGATTAAAATCTATATTTATGGTTTAACAATTAATATTTTATTATAAATTTCATACTTGTCAAATTGTATATAAAATAAATAACTAGAAAAAATTAATTCCTGTAATTCTCATCATTTTAAAATCATTGTTTTTCGTTCATTGTTCACTATGTATGCTATACACAATTAGCAACACCTGTACATTCTACGTACTCAAACCACCTTAATCTTTTTTTGCTCATTCTAGACTTTACAAAGCATAAATTTTTTATAATTTAAGCTTTTCTTAATTTTTTTTGCTTCAATTACATTTTCATAACTTGGGAAAATAGAATTGAAAAATGAAATTGGAAAAATAGAAGTTGGGGAAAAGGTAGTTGGAAGAATGGAATTGAAGCAAAAAAAAAGTAAAGAAAAAATGAGGTAATAAAAAACTTACGTTTGTAAAGTCTAGAATGAGCAAACAAAAACAGCTTGTATTAATTGTTTAAAAAAGTAAAGCACTGTAAACACTGAACCCTGATGCACATCAAACTTTACTTTAAGGCTAGCACTCTTTGATTGCTCTTGCAGTATGCTCTTGCCTTCATATTTTAACATAAACTTTACCATTACTTGTATGTATTATAAATAAAATATAAATAGTTAATTTTAGAAATTAGTTTTAGAACGTAGACAAACAACTGTCAGTTTTAATGTTTTGTTGTTAAAAACACTAAAAACAAATAATGATTAAAATTGCATATAATATGAAATTGTAATTATAATTTTAAATAATAAATACATAAAAAAATTAATACTTTAACTGTCTTTATGGATAAATGAGTTTCACCAGCTACTTCTGTAATTAAAGATAAGCAGCGCTTACCACACCCATTCATACCTTCATTAAACTTTTTTACAAGAATGTGCTCCACAGATGCAATTTTTATATTTTCCATTTAATATCAAAAGTTGTGATAAAACAATAATATATAATTTTAATTGGTGTTTAATGAGTAAAAAATAAAATAAGTATTTTTTTTTTGAAATGAATATTATTTTTGAAACTTTCGGTCGGTGTTTTAAGAACCACCCTAATATATATATATATATATATATATATATATATATATATATATATATATATATATATATATATATATATATATATACATACATGCATATATATATATATATATATATATATATATATATATATATATATATATATATATATATATATATATACTATATATATATATATATATATATATATATATATATATATATATATATATATATATATATATATATATATATATATATATATATATATATATATATATATATATATATATATATATATTCCACTGATATAGCAACCTAAAAATTTTTTAAATTATAGGTTGCTAACTTTACCAGGAATAAAATATATTTTTATATCTGATAAATACAAGTGTAAAGTTTAGATTATTAAAATAATGATTTATAATAATAATATGCCTATAATAATGATTTATAATAATATATGCCTATAATAAAAGTCCTTTACGGTCATTAGCATGATGATTGTAATTATCTTCAATGCGTGATTGTATAATACGTAATCAAATATGGCGTATTATACAACATGCTTAAACCAGCTTCATCTACTCTGACACATCTTAATATATATCATTAATATTTATTAACTCTTTCTTTTCAGTCATCTTTTATATCCAACTAATCATCTTCTTCGCTGTTCTTTCAAGACAATCAACCTTTATTGCCTATGTTATGCCTTATATTATGAGACTGTGTGCATGCAGTGTATAACTTTCTTTTACTCTAAAGACTGCATTTCTTGTCCTCTAATCTAGCATTTTTTCAGAT
The DNA here is from genome assembly GCF_022113875.1 of Hydra vulgaris. NCBI lineage: Eukaryota > Metazoa > Cnidaria > Hydrozoa > Anthoathecata > Hydridae > Hydra > Hydra vulgaris. The sequence goes on along the minus strand of NC_061162.1, from coordinate 24,631,251 downwards.
TTTAGCTGATTATTTGATAGGTTTAAAAATTGAAGCAACTATCAGAAGATCAGGTGTCGTTCATATGACCATTTTGTTGTTGTTGTAAATTTTACTTCTATTTTTCGACACTTGTGTGGTTTGGAGGGTTTTCATTATGAAATTAATGCCATTATGAGAGAGTTAAAGCAATGTTTTACAATCAGATGCCCTTTCTGATGTTAACAGGAAGCAGGTTGTACTGGATTTCATGTTACCAGTATCAGGATAACCTAACTTGACGTTTAAAGGATAACCTGACCTGACTTTTTACTTCATATTGATGGCAAAGGCCATATACACGATCAAGAGCTGTTATACAATGGCAATAAAAACATTCAGCGTTTAAATAGATTTTTAGCTGAGGTCTTCATTCAAGCATGGTTTTCATGCAAAACTACTCTGGATGCACCCAACAACGACATACAGTTGATCAAAAGACTAAAAAAACTATTATGAAGCAGTATAAGTATGATTGGTTTAAAACAATGGCTCTGCATCACTGGTAACTCAGTCAGGAAACGGCTAATGTTTAAATTTTTCATCACTTCTATCAAACAGAGAAAACAATAACAGCATTTTTACAAGTTATTGAGCAACACAGCAAAAAATTAGAAGCTTAAAAGCGAAGAACTGATGTTCATTTAAAAAAGAAATTAATTAAAACTTGCACTAGACTTGAGTGTCTTAAGTGCATTTTTTTTACACAGTCTGCAGTTATTATTAAATTAAAAGCAAAAAGTATTTTTACTTTTTAGTAATTTCTTCGCAGAGAGGTCAATTTTCAGAGTCTCTGAGGGAGCCTAAAAATATTTCTTGTATTTATTTATAAATTATTTGAGTATATTTTACAAATAGAGTGTTCAATATTTTTTAAGAACAAAGCAGTAATAAATGAGTAAGAAAAATATTTTAGAATCAGTTTCATCGTTATACCTTTTAATCAAGTTCGCCTGAATATTAAATACACATTACCTTGTTTAAATTGATAATAAAGCATTATATATTAGACATAAGTCTAAACAAAGTTAAAATAAATCAAATTTAAGAAAATGTTATATTTTTTTATATTACCATAATATATTATAATTAAAATAGTACATTATATTGCCGCAAAATATTGACCGCCATTATTTGTATTATTTTTTGGCATGAACTTATATTATGAACACATAATTCGATGACATCGAAAAATAATATCACATGTGTGGCGGTGTGGCAAATACACGGCTGATGAGATCGGAAAACACAGAGATATTTTATTTCGATGAGATCGACAAATTTTACTTAGGATCGGGTGGCAAGTTTTACCTGTATCTCAAAATGATGCAGTTTTTTCATTGGAGCAAATAAACAATCACTATGTACATGTTTTCCTTGATCATGATTATTTTGTAAAAGAGTTAGTTGAAACTCAAGACTAAAAGAAGGAAACACTGTAATATTTAGTCATTTGTCATTTTTTTTAGTCATATAATGGATACCAAAAACAAGTTAAAAAATAATTTTTTTGTGATTTTCTAATTCGTAGTCTTTTTTGGTTCTCCGCATCTCTGTTGAAAAGTTACATATCAAACTAAATACAATATATTTATTGTAATAATGTTTATCCAAAGATATTGTTTGATATATCCTGTGGTGAAAAGGATACATATTAGGATTACTTATTTTTCTTTACATCAACTACTTGAATTTTCTTAACTTAATGACTTGAATAAAACTTTAAATCTAATAATAGAGATTAAAATCTATCTTAGTTTATTAGGGGCCGTATTATGTTTACTGATGTACTAATCAATTAAAAATGATATTTAGTTAACTTTTTAAGGAACTTTTATCTATGAACACACTACATGGGAACATCACATTGATTTTATCAGTACCAAAATTTCTAAAAACATTGAAATTTTATACGACTATAGATTATTTAAGTATTAAGAACACATAATTATGTCAGTTATTGAAATACTTATAGGGAAAGTACAAAGTTGAAATGTCTTTTTCCCCGTACAAAACACTCTTTTCGATTTATAAATTTTGCTGGGTTAGGGTATTTATATATATCTTATTAACCAGAAAAAAACCAAAGAAAAAACAATAAAATCAGTTTATTATTTAATAAGCAAACACATTCAACGTAGAATTGCGTATGGCAAGTCCAACAGCTTTTAAATATATCTGCAGCTCACTTTCATCTATCAAAAATCGTTTAGACAACACATCTATTAAGTATTTACAAGACTCATTAGGCTCCATTAAGCTAGCATAACTAATTGATGGTAAATTTTTGGAAGCGCCGGTATTTCTACATAAGCAATTTTTCACCTCTAATTTTAGTTCTGAATCGGACGTATCATTCATAGTATATAGTGGCTCGCCAATTAGACTGTGACTCTGTGGAAAACTACTAGGTAATCTAATGATGTTATCTAAATCTACTTCTTCATTAAAGTGACGAGCAGAAGCATTAAAAATTTTAAATAAACTTTCTTTTGTTTCACTGTTAGAAGTTACTCGTCTTACAACCCGACTCATCTGCTCGTGCGTGGCCAGAACACAATCACGAGGTTGGAAGCTACTAAAAACATCTTTACAACAATAATCAACATATGTCGAAACGTCATTTATATATTTTAAATCATTTAAATTTTGAGGTATGCCATTGTGAAGCTTCTTTTTAACTTTATTTGTATTTTTAAACATCCAATGTTTCCAAGTTTCTACACGTGTTAAATTGAAGCGGAACAAGGCTTGAACATTGATGACGTCATTTCTAAAAAAAAAAAATCTAACTTTTTTGGAGAGGCAGCCAAAAAAAGTAGGAAAGAGGTATAAAAACCCTCGTTAGTACAAACACGCTTTTAGATTTTAATAGAATAAAACATTTTTCTAATAAAATGAAGTTTAAAAAAAGGATAAAACCTAAACAAAAAATAAATTTAATTAAGTTTAAATTCAATAAAAACTGAATTTAAACACGAGTATAAAATGCTACATTTTTGTTTGATTGCAGATGATTATTTGAAACGGTATCTAGAATCTTGCAGATAAATGACATAAAGCAAAAGTTTGTTATACTTAAATATAAAATCTTATCTATAATAATTTTTTTTGATAATAATTAAATAACATTTATAATAATTCTTATGAGATAATGTAATAATATTATAACAAAATTAATGCAAAACACAGTTTATGTACAAAACAATCATAGTTTGAAGTCATGGTTTTCTCTTCAAGTTTAAAACTTATCTTCGCATTACTAATATTGAAAAAAATACAATATCCAAACTTTTACTCAAATTTAAAGAAGTAAAAAAAATCCACAAAAAAATATAAAATTTAAAAAAATAGCTAATATTAAGAACCATATCAATCTCACCGGTATTGTTCATAAAAAAATATTATTCTGAAAAATAAAAAATGTTTCTTCCTGAGTATTAACCACCTGAGAATACAAACATGTCAGCCGCCAGTTAATTTTGTTAACAAATGTGTACTTTTAAAGTGCAAAATACTCTCAATGCAGCCATTTTGTGTGAATATGAAAGATGTAAAACTTTATATAAACTTTATATAATTATATATCAATTTTATATTATGTTAATGTCAAAATATGTCAAACCATTATATTATGTATATAAATATCACGTAAATAAAAATTTTGTATCATGTGAAAGATGTAAAACTTTATATCAAAAGTGTAAAAAGTATAAAATATTAAAAGTATAAAAAATAAAGTAAGTATAAAAAAAGTATAAAGTATTAAAAACATATAAAAAAAATATATCACACAGTACAGATCTTACAAAAATAATTCAAGCAAAAATAAAGATTAATTAATAATAGAGATTAAAATCTATCTGTAAAACAACTGCAGTCAAAATATACCACTTATATCATGTATACACCCAATCTTATATCATGTGCTTCATTTTTCCTATTTTATGTCCAAATTGTCCATTGTCTATTAAATTTGCTTTATAGGCTATACAGAGAACATGTCCCTTTGCAATACTAGATTCTAAATCAAGGATGCACAGGGCATGAGTTATCACCTATTAGATAATTATTGGTTTATCAGGTTATTTGTTACCTTGTAATCTTTCCAGCTAAGAAGTAATGTTTAAAATTATTAATAAAACCAACACCTACTCATAATCACCTAATCATCTCCAATCACCTCTTCTTATGAATGTTACCAATTAAATCTCACAAATGGTTTAAAAACTGCTGAAAGTTTGACAAGATTTTTCAAGATTTAGTTTATAACTTGATTACTTAGTAATGTATCAACAATACTTTTACAATAGCTGCAAGAAAATCAATTACCCAAAAACTTTTTATTAAACCATAAATAATACAAAAAATTTAACAAAAAAATGTTGAACCCAAGATTGTTACAAAATTTAACTAACTTGATTCATTTTTTTTTTTTAATTTTTCAAAGTTTTTTCATACACACTGTAGATGGTGCAATTGACTAAAGTGGAAGCAAAGGTAATCTTGTTTATTTTTTGATTTTTTTTTATTATATATGTTATATATGTTGTTCGTATAATAAGAAAATATAATTAGAAAGAAATGTTTGCATAAAAAAAGTGGATTAATAAAAAACCTGCAGGAGCTTAAATAAGATTCGGATGATTAAAGTCACTACAATCTTTTCATAGAGCCCTTATTTTACATGTTAAAAATAAATGCTTTACATGTTAAAAATAAAACATGTTATAAATAATATGTACAATATAATAAAAAAGTTTAAGTTTTCATAAATATTTCCATTAAATTAAGAAAGTATATGATATAAATATAAAAATAATAGACAATCAAACAAACAAAAAAAAACTAAGAATAATGGAATTTGATGTTCATTTAGAAAAAGTTAAACATTTATTTATTAAGTTCAAAACTTTTTTTCATTAGAAACTTAAAATAGATTAACAATTTTAGTGTATTTGAACGTTCAGTGACGAATCCAGGATTTTTTGGTGTTTCAGATAGCTAACTTTCAGACATGGAGCAAACTCCAAACATTTGTATGTTTATACTCATATAATATTGAGTATAAATATACGTCTATATTTATACTCAAATAATGAGGCTTCACAAAAAATTGCGATGATTTGAGGCTGGGAACAAAAAAGCCCTTTGACTTGATCCCCCACCTCGCCCTAAATGTGAGCGGCAACAAGTTGATAAAATTTTTTTGTACTATATTCAACTTGACTTATATTCATCGATAAATTTTAAATTTTATAGTATTATCTCTCAGCGTTCAAAAATTATGGGAGATTTGCATCTCTAGTACTAAAAAAAATACATGCAGCTGACACTTTGTAATTTTTTGTAAAATTCAATTCAAAAACTCTTCGCATTGTTAAATTGCAACAGCAACATAATAAAACGTTATACGCATATAAAGCATATAAAGCATTAAACCAAACATTTTATCAAAAGTCGAAGAAGTCACTGAAACTCTACACTGAACAAACTGTAGAATCTTGATCTTTTAAACACAGAATAACACAGATGCCTAAAGCTTAATTATTTTGTTGATTTATATATAATTTTTTTTTGATTTCTTCCAAATTTCAGAAAAAATTTTTTTTGTCAGAATTATTTCATTTCTTAGATTCTTAGAAAAAAAAAAGGTTGAGACATATATTGATTCTATATTAAACAATAAATATAGGGTAAAATTGAATTTTAATGAATAAAATTTTGAGCGTAACAAAGACCAATTCTGGTTGTAATAAAGAAAAAAGTAGTAAATCATTTTTTTGTTTTAGTATAATAGCTGGATTTTAACTTAGACAACTTTTAAAATTGAAGTCAATTCATATTTACCCTGTATAAAATGTAAAATTTTTTAGGTTCAAAAAACTCAAATTAACTTCAAAATAATAACACACTTTCAAATTTTTTTATAACACAATGAAAATTAAATATAGTGGTAGACTTACAGTTGAGGCATTGTGATCTGTAAATCAGTCACAATAAAATAAAAATTCACCAAAAAATACAATTACAATAAAAATAATAGAAGATGATAAATTAATAGTAGATAATAGTTAATGCAACAAATAGCCATTGTGATTTGTAATTTTAATCCAAATCTAACCTCACAAAAAAAAAATTGACCTAAAAAATTTTCATAAAACTTAAAAAAAAAAAAACATTAGGTTTGTGCTAATGATATCAAGATATAATTTTTTAATCATTCAAATTCATACAAAAATTCTAATAATTGGGTTTGCTAAATAGTGACTAGAAATTTTTCTGATTTGGATTTGGAGCATTTAAAGCAGCATATCAAAAACAATGAGATTAACTACGTTCTGTTAAGCAAGAAAACTTAAATTCATTCATGGCACTATAGAACACTTACATGAAATGAGAAAGATCTCAAGCTCGGTATTTGGATACTATATAAACAGAATACTTGTCAGCTAAGTCAAAAAAGTGGACACCTGCATAAACTTTTTGTCTTGCACTGCGCATTTAAGTGGCTTGATCATTTCTTCACCAGAGACAAGAAGTAAGTACCTGGCATTGTGTCCCCAATACACATTGCTGCACAATATGCAGTGTTGTTCTGCTAAATACAAAAAATATTGCAGCAACCAACTGTGCTCAACTTAACAAACTTCAAGTGAAACTAAAAAATGTCAATAAAGTTTACTTATTCTATAAATGACAACACCGGTCCTCACATAACAAAATCAACATAACGCCATGAAAGTTTCAACAGGGAGGAAGAAATTCAAAAGCACCCCAATCATTTAGCGGTTTTATGAAAAGGCCGTCGCTAGTTTTCAAGCGGTTTTTTGAAAAGGCAGTCACTACTTTTTAGCCAATTCAGTATTTTTTATTTACAAACTCATCTCACAAATACTGAGAGGTTTGTAAAGCCATTTTTTCATTTAAAATATCTAAAACTAAAGACACTTACTCTTCTGATTCTCCATCAAGATAATATAACAATTTTGTGGCATAAAAAATGAATGCAGCAAGATATCCTTCTAAAACAAATTTTGTATTCCATGAAGAAACATCATATGAAAATCCAAAATTAACACTATCAGTCAAAAAGTGAACAATCTTTAAAACAGCATCTAATATAAATTATAACAAATAAAAAAAACTAGCTATAAAACAACATATTTATATTACACAAACAAATAAAAATGTCAAATAAAAATTAGCACAGGTTTTTTTATTATAAATTTGTATCAAAAAATATTTATTCAAAAAAAAAAGGTATAAAAACTAAAAGCATTAGCCAATAGAAAAAATAAAATATGCAATAGCATCTTTGGTCATATCTTTACATGTCATTAAATGATAATTTTTGTACAACATTGACATCGATTTTTCTTAGGCACTATCTAATTCTGGATTAAAGTTGGTCAACATTATCAGCTGTCCAGCCACCCACTATACTTCTTATCAAAGAACTCACCAAAATTCATCATTATGAAGAGTTTCTAGAGAGTTAGCTGGATTTTGTAATGGGGGTAAATCAAGTCAAAGTATATTTACCTTGCTATGATATTCTGGAATGGCCTCAACTACTTGATTATTAACACTGATTGAGGTAAACTTATTTGTTGAAAACCATTCTACTTAGTCTAATGTTGTTTACACCTTCTGGTGAAGCAAGAAAAACCCAGGCCTATTACTATGCAAACTGTAAACAAAAAATTGAGGCTGATTAGTTAAGAAAAATTTTCAGAATTTTCTTAACATAGTTTGAGTTGTTTAGCTTAAAACTTAAAGCTAATGAATGGAATTTTAAATTCAAATCAGATTTGAAGTTAACTACCAAAGTACAATTAGTTTTCTTTAAATTATTACATTAAAAAATTTCTCAGAAACATTTTTATGGATTTTTTTACCTTCATTATTTTATAAAATTATACTTTCAATTAAACTTTAAAAAAATACCTCTTCTAATTAAAAATATGAGACACTACATTGTAAATGCTACATAAGCATTTAAAACGTGTAAATCTAAAGCAGTATGTGTAAATAAGCAAACTATTTGTTAAGTACATCACACAACATTTGTGTGATGTACTTAACAAATCTAACACTATTTCAAAAGCTTTTAGTACAATGTGCCAGGTTGTTGGTTGTGTTTTTTTTTTCATGTTGGTCATACTCGCACAAACTATTAGGAGCAACTAATGCAAAAGAAAAATAAAGTATTTTATTTTTTGAACATAATTTTTAATATACATTTGCTGTTTTTATTTACTTTTAAGTAATTTAACAATATTGCACAAAATGCAAACAAAACTATTAAAATAAATTCAAAGGATGAAATAAAATATTCTGCTAGCGATATAAGTAGAATAAATAAAATGATAAATCATCAAATAAAAATAAAATGTAAAGTAAAATTTCAAATAGATTTTAAAAAATTAATGTGCTCTTTGTTGAAGAAAAACCTTATAAAATAATACAATTAATTCCCAATAACTTGAAGATCCAAGGGACTAAAAAAAATGATTTGACTTAACAAATGTTCAACTAAAGCAAATTCCCATTAAGTTGAACTTTGGCTCATATGAGATATTGGTTCAAGTTAGGGTGATTTAATGCTTAAGTATAAAAGTTAAATACACACCATTATACTAATAAAATGTGCAAAAGATTTTTAGTGAAAGAAGTTACGTATTATATTCATGCTGTGCGCATGAATATAATAGTAGAGGTTCCGAGTTTGATCTCCACCACGTCCCTGGTAGTACCGCGTACAAGTCGTTTCTCCGCACAGCGGCCTTGTTCGTCAAGGTTTGTGTTTTGGAGTTATAGAATTGAGAGAGGATTATAACCACAATAAAGTAGCCTCCTGGTTTGTAGTGGCCTTCTCGGCCTTGAGGAGGTGAATTAACAAAAAAATAAAAAATGAAAAAAAAGAAAATTCCATCTTAAAGCTTGCTTGATTTTTTAACGGTATTTTATAAAGATTAATAATTTTATTATATAATAACTTTATTATAGAATTATTTTATGTCTGATAATGATCTATTCAGATCTAAATACAATGAAAAACTATAGAAAATATAAGGCTACTGTTATTTATGTTTTATATGGAAAATATTAGACTACTGTTATTTGTTTTATATGGAATAATTTCTTAAAAAATGTAATAAGGTTTATTTTGATTTCTTTATTTTCATATGAAAAGTTCAAGTTAAGCAAAAAAAAATTCTGAAAGGGGATGAAAATAGTTCAACTTAACTATGTTATCAGAGATTTGATTTAACCGGATAATTTAAATAGTAATCAATTAGACAATTTCAAGGGGCCAACTGAAACTGTTTGAGATTAAAACATAGATGACAAAAGTTCAAGTGTTAACCAGTGTTTGACCTGGAAACTGTAGTAATTAAAATCTCAGCTTTTATTTATTGTTGTTTTGTTTTTCAAAAAAAAGTTAAATTGGTCACTTATAGTATGTTATTTATCTTCTATTTTTGCATTCCCTTTCTTAGATTAATGAGCTAGATTTTTATAGAAATTTAATAGAAAATTTTTAAGGAAATAAAAAATAACTATAAAATTAAAAAATAATTTAACTATTTAAAATACAGAAAAAATCTTTTCCTTTATTATCATTATGTTGTTGATATACCAGATTGAATGTTTAAATATTTACAAGTAAATTAACAACAATTAAAGCAAAAATATACTTCTAATTTAAATACTTAACTAAATATTAATTAGTAGGTGTAATGATTACAATGTTAATGATTACAATGTGAATAAGTGATTACAATGCGAATAAGTGGTTTAAAATTGTTAAACTATAAAATACTCAAATAAAAATAAAACTTTACTATTACCATTAAATGCTTTGTGACTGTCATCTTTATTGTTTGTTGCTGAGTTAATTCTTTTATTTACTTCTATTGTTTGTTGCTGACTTAAAGCTTTCTGAGTTATTTTCTGAATTTTGTTATTACTTTATTTATTATTACACTATTTCTATTTGTTATTACCTTTCATTATTTATGTTTCATTATTTCTTAAAAACATATTGTACATATTGTCTGCCCAACCTGTCTACAACTATTTAAGTTTTCACCTAAATCTGATGTCATTTATGTGTGTTTGCATATATGTGCATGTTTGTGTGTGCATATGTGTGCATGCGTGTGTGCATGTGTGTGTGTGTAAATTGAATAAAAGAAAATGGTATTCACTCTAAAATAAGTCAGTAAATTGTTTTCATAAATAAAAAAGATAAAAATTTTAAACAAACAATTTAAATTTTTTTTTTTTTTTTATCATTAACTTTAATGAACTTAAATATTCGTTTGAACTTAATAACTTTGTTTACAATGTCATAAAACTCAAAATAACTAATATGATCAGCTTTGTTTTATTTAAAACTATTTGTTAAAAAATCCCAATGATTTGATATAATAATTTTATTCATATATAAAGTTGTTGTAATATTTTTCTTTAAATGCATTTTATTGAAAAAAAAATATCATACGACTTTACTTTTAAATATTTTTTAAATTACAAAAAAAACTAGCATTACAAATTTTTGATAAATATATTTTTGATAAAAGAATCTTAAGAAATATAAAAATAGAAGAAATATAGGAAACATAAAAACATAAAAAGTTTCACTAAAAAATGTGGTGAAAATGTCTGAAAATTGCAATAATAAGTGCATGAACCTTCTAAAGGATCGAATGTCTAAAGAATCAACATGAAGTTAAGTAATTGTTACAACTTCTGATTTCCATAACACATTCCAATTGACATCTGAATATTTTAAAAGTAATAATCCATTAAATATTCGAAATCTTTATCCAGTTTAAATTTTAACTTCATATTAATCATATTATAATAAGAATTAATTTTTTTAACTTTAGAAGTAACACATTATAATAAAAATAAAGCATCAATATATTTTTTTGATCAATTTATTATTATTTAATATAATTTTATATTCTAATTATCATAAAGCTAGCTTTTATAAATTAATAAGTAAAATAAAAATTCTATATTAAAATATATAAAAATCTAAAAATTTTATTTTAAACAAAGAACAAAATAAGCTAAGAGTGCTATAATATAAAAAAACTTACAGTCAAATTCCAAGTCAACTATAACAGATGTTAATAGTAGCTTTAACTCTTCATTTGAAAAGTTTATATTTAGTTTTAGTTTTTCAATAATTTTTTTTGCAAGAATGCTCATCTCATTTGCTGTAGGAGTCTTTCTTCTGCAAAGTTTTGCATCATCTCTAAAAACAAATTTCATTGTCTCCGGAAGGACAACTGAAGCTTTATGATAAGGAAGAGTTCCTTCATTTGACCACCTTTAAAGAAAAATACTTTGAATTAAAAACCTTCTTTTCTATTTCTTTTCTTCTATACAAATATTGCTAAAAAAAATGCACTTATTGCAAAAAATATAAGTTTCAATATATAAGTTAACCAGCAAACACAAACATTTTGTTTTATGCACACACACACACACACACACACACACAAAATACTTTTTCCAGTTCCTGTAAATATTTGAAAAATATGAAGTATATTCGATTCACAATTTTTAATTTAATCTATGTAACAGGTTTAAAAATTATTTTGTGTTATGTTATGGTGTTTAATTGTAGTTATGGGTTTAAATATTTACTTTTGTAATTTGTAGAGTAACTTGATCTTTATTATTTATTACTCATGGGTGTAGTTAACTTATTGGGTGTAAGAGCAGAGTCACTCTCCATCTATTTATATTGCATCCATTGCCAATACAAATAAAATTTTAAACATGCTTTTAGAACTTCAGCTGATTGTCCTTTTTTCACAACAGGAAGTACTTGCCTAAAGTTAAAAATATAATTAATATTTAATATACAAAATATAATTAAGTTAAAAAATGAATAGTAATGTTAAATAATAGTTTTAATTTATATAATATATTAAACATGAATAATATTTACCGAATTATATTTTGTTTATTAAATATTAATTATATTTTTTAACTTTGGGCAAATACTTCCTGTTGTAAAAAAAGGAAACCATTTGATGTTGTAGAAGCTTGTTTAAATGTGTCATATTTTATATTATCTCCTATTATGAAACATTATAATACAATTAATGATTGTTTTATAACAATTAATCCAATGTTTTTGAAATATTCTTACGTTTAAGCTGTTGATAAATATTAGCAATTTTATGAGGATAAAAAAGATGAATTTTAAAAATATAGTTAATACCTGAAAAAATACATAACATGTGTACAGTCAAATTATTCATATTTCATTTTATCTTGTTTTATTAAAAAATTTGTTAAAAAATCATTACAAAATAAAGAGAAAACAATTTATTGAAGAAATAGGAAAAGCAAGTGAAACTGTAAAGTACGAGCTGTTGTTGACAGCAAATGAAACTGTAAAGTATGAGCTGTTGACAGCAATTGAAACTGTAAAGCATGAGCTGTTGACAGATGTTACCAGAATAGAGGGCTTATACAAATCCAATGTAAATGTGAATGATCTAGAAGATAAATGATAAAATTTCAGAAGATTTTAAAATGTAGTAAAATCTAAGTTAAAAAAACCTCATAGACTTTTCTCAAGGTTCCTAGAAAATATCGTAAAATGGCTTGATGAGGAGACAAAGTGGAGAGATTGTTAGCACAGGTGCAGCTAGGTACAGAGAGAGATTTGAAGAATTAGAAAGATAAAAATGGAGAAATCCAAAATACAGAAAATTTCTGATCTTTAAGAACATGCACCTGAAGCTCTTGCACTAGTAACTATAAAATATGTAAAGTCCGATCTGATTTAACTAAACTTGCTTTTGTAATCAAAAAGTATACATAAAAATGCCACAAAATTCAGGGTAGTTATAAATGCTGGTACTCCAATGTTATTGACCCCAACAGATGCTTTTGCATTGAAGATTTATTTGACTTTAGTGAAAATCAATACCAGATGATTAGAAACATATCCAATTCTCCATAAGATAATTGAAACAAAAACTCTTCAGCATCTAGTTATAACTGAAACATAAGTAAAATGCCCTCTGCAAGTGTAAAGGTAAACCACAAATCCATAGGTTTTGAAGTAGTAGTATTTCTGCCTCTAAGATAAAAAAATTCTTTTTTCAAAGTCTGAATTTATAAGAGTCATTTATAAAGTTGGAGGGTCTATAAACAAAAGTATGAGGAAACTTTACTGACACCCTGAAAAATAAGAAAATTTCATTACAAACATGAGTAAATCCACCCAAGTTGGTCATTGATAATCATATTGTTTGGATTAATTCAAGAAACCATATTTCTCTTTTATGTATACATTAACAATACAAGAAAAAATCATTAGAGTTAAGCAAGACAGAAAAAAAATATCACAAATACAAAAAAAAAACTTGTCAAGAATATTAGTTTGAAAGATGACCAAGTATGCACTCTCATAACTTATTTAAAAATTGATCATACTATGTTTGAGTACAAAATAGAACTGATTGTACAAATCTGATAAAATAATAATAAAAAACAAAAACAAATTTTAATAAACTTTTAACAAAAATATTAAAAATTGTCTTGAATAACAAAATTGTCTTAAATCACAACTCTCAAGTTTGATAGAAAGGTGTATCAACTGGAACTTCCTACCTGGAACTGGAACTTCCTACCTGGAACTGGAACTTCCTACCTTTTAGAGTCAGAGCCAAAGTTCAGTAACATCCCTACAATTACTATTATGTTTAATGTAAAATCAGTTTACTGACAACGGTTTTACACATATGTAACGTTAAACCATCAAAATAAAAAAACTTGTCAGTAATAAAAGAGAAACCAGTGAACCAAGAAGCTTTTGAACTTGGATTGTCAATAAAGACTACACTGCTAGATCAAGTACTTTGAACATCATTCTGAGTTTAAGTTATAAACTGGAAAATATTACATCAAGCCAGATCAGCTGAGGACATTTTCTCAGTTGATCTGGCTTGATGTAATATTTTCCAGATTATAACTTAAACACAATTCCAAGTTAATTCAAACTGTGTTTAAGTTATAAATAATCAGTTCAAAGTTAAAGATTTTTTAATTATTTAATTTACCTCTGCAAAGAAGGAGCCGCTACAGGCAAGGATGCAAATTAATTTATTTTATCAATATTTTTTTTAAAGGAAACACTAAATTTAATAGCAGATATTCTTTAAAAAATTTACTATGCAATCGACAAATTGAATTAAATATTGAAACTGAAAGAAGCTGCCAGTTTTTTAATAGCTATGACTCTTTTCGAAAATCTGACTCTTACTCCCATGGTTCTGACTGCTTCTAAAAACCTCTAGCTGAAATAATTTAAAAAAAACCAGCAAAACAAATGTTTTATTAAAATTCTAGATAAATAATTAACAGCCAAAAATTAAAACGATTTATATAAATATTAAACAAAATAATTAATATAAACACAAAAAGACAAACATTTCATTTAAATCTAAATATTAATACTCCATTTAAAGTTTAACATCATCCTACATCATTTTTAACTAGTTACAAGACTTCTCTAAACACATTTCTTATAGTTAGTAATATAAAGCTTAGTTACAATTGTGATTGTAATTGGTTAAAATAGAATCATGTAATTGACTATATCCGTAAAGTCTAATTTAAATTGCAGTTACTGTTTAATTAAAGTCAAATTTAACTGCTTTAACTTTTTGATTTGCAAAAATCATAAAAAATATTTATGTTTAATATATTATATAACTTAAAACTATTATCTAAGTTTATTTTTTAACTTAATTATATTTTATTTATTAAATATTAATTCTATTTTTAACTTTAGGCAAGTACTTTCTATTGTGAAAAGAGAACAACTAGCTAAAGTTGAAGCATTTTTAAAATGTTCTTTGCATTGGCAATGGAAGCAAAAGTTTGTCATTTTGTGTGGCGACTTAAGACAAATACTACTTGTTGTGATGCCAATGGATGCAGAAATTTGCATTAACTGAAAATATGAGAGTGCATGATGGGAAAAGAGAATTTTAACATAGGCTATTAAAACTTTATAGCGGAACAATACTTGTCAAAGAAGAAGATCCTGGTAAATAATGTATTGAAATACTGCATCAGTGCATTATTTAATAAACAACTCAATTATTGTTAAGATATTTGGAGATGCTGAACAAGATAATTATGCTAAACAAGTTATTTTATCATCCACTAATGCAGATTCACTGTCAATCAATGAACAAGTTATTGAACGTTTACCAGGAGAAATAAAAACTTATTTAAGTGCTGATTAAATTGAGATTAAATTGATGTTAAGGAAAGAAATAACTTTCCTGTTGAGCATTTGAATAGCTTAACTCCTTCTGGTATGACTCCCCATTGTTTATAATTGAAAATTGATTGTGTGATAATGTCACTTAGAAATTATAAAATTCAAAACTAGGTTATGCAATGGCACTCTAATTAAAGTTTGTACTCTTCAAAATAATTATATTGTTGCGAAGGTTTTGACACATGTTTCTGGTGGTAAACGGGTATTATTTGCTCAAATTCAGTTTGCTCTGTCAATTGAATTTACAATTTATTCTGACAAGTAGTCATTTTCCTGTCCAATTGGCATATACAATGAGAATCAATAAAAATCAATATCAAACGTTTGATGGAGTTGGTGGATATTTAAAAAAAAAAAGTGTGTTTCTCTCACTGCCAACAATATGTTGCATGTTCAAAAACAAGAGCATTTAAATATTTGTTTATACCACTATTTCCCCCCCCCCCCAAAGTGTGATGTAATTTATGGACAACCCCTAAGCTAAATAGCTCAACACAAAATTAAGACAAATCCAGGCAAAATATATTCCAGATATTTTTCGCTAAAAATTTTTCACATCTTTAAAATATGACCCGGATGAATGCTAAAATAAATAGTTGGTTGACAGACATTGACATAACCCTAAAGTAGACCAATATTATCACTAACAGTTTTTTTTTTGTTGTTATTAAATTTTGCCGCAGGATCAAATAAAATAAAGATGGCTTAAGTATAAATAGAACAAAACGAAGTTTCAGAACTTAAAGTTAAAAAATTAATAAATAAACTATGAAACTAAAGCTTCAATATTATAAAAGCCAAATTTTTAAATTAATTCAACTTTTAATAAATTTTGTTATGCTATGTTCATTAGGGTTGTGACGTTTTGGTAACTCTAGTTTCCAATGTAAAAAACAGATGAACTTTGGTTTGAAAGTAACTGAAAAGTCATTGTTTTATTTAATTTTTTGAAAAAGGTCACCTTCCATGACCCTTGATTACACACTGGCTCCCATATATCAGTGAACTTTCTTTTCTTCAAAAGTATATCAACCTGGGTCTCAAAAGAACCAGAACTTTATAGAGATTCCAGAAATAAAAATGAATTGCTTAAATTTTTTTATACAAAAAGCAACACTCAACAAATGCAAGAGGAAAGGGTTAATAAAGATATAAATTAAAATATTTAAATAAAAAAGGCAAAAAAAAAAAAATTTATTCAAAGAGAAAATCAGAGTTGTTAACAAGGCTGAAAATAGCAAATGCCAAGGCCAAAACCAAGACCAAAAGTTCTAAGGCTAAGAGTTTCAAAGTCTAAGCCTATGCAAAGTTTTAAAGTGCTTTGACAATAAAACCACATGCTGTGAAAATAGACAAGGTTATGCACAGAATTTGACAAGGTCAATAAGGAAATATATTTGGAGATATATGAAAGCCAAAAACAAAAATACATAAAAATAAAGAATTATGCTGAAAATTAATATTAACATCTTTTAATTATAAATATGTTGATATTAGTTGTTAGCATTAACTATATCTCATAAGCATTAACTACACATTAAGAAAAAGGTAGAAATTTCTACTTTAGGGTAGGATTTGTGATATACCCTTAGTAAGGTATAATTTTTTACCTTTTAAAGTAAAAAATTATACTAAAAACAATGATTTATTATACAATTTTCTACTTTAAAAATATAATATTCTACCTTAAGGTAGAAATTTGCTTTTTTTTTTTTCATGTGTATCACTATAACTGACGTTGCAGGGATACAGAAAATTTTGAAATGTTTTAATATAAACACTTCAAAAAACTAATAAAAAATGTTAAAACAAATCATGTGACTTGATGTAATAAATTCCTATTAACTAATCTTTAATCATAACCATGTCATTGATTGTTTTGAAAATGGCCAGTCAAAAATGGCAATTTAAACCATGACATAAAACACAGAATTAAGTTTTAAAGATTTCAAGTGAACAAAATCAATTTTAGTAAAATTTTTTAAATGCAAACATGACAGAAAGTTCTGAATTCAATAAGTAATGGTGGAAGGCCAAGGCTAAAGCCAAAATGTTCAAGGCCAAAGCCAACAATTTCAAGACTGAGGCTTTTATTTTTGACCTTAAGGCTAGGCCAAGGCTAACAACTCTGTTCTAGATAAAATAATTACATTAAAAACAGCAAAAATGTATGTTTTATTTTAATTCTAAATAAAATAATTCATACATAACAGTGTTTTCACAATTTTTTATAAATGCATTTGATGAATAAAAAAGATTTAAAAGCAGGCACTTTTTTTATGCGCTGGCAAATTTTGTTGCAGAGGTGTGGGTGAGCACAAAAAAAATAGAGGGCAAAAGATTTGGCCAAACAGTGAAGACTGATGTTTTTTAACTATACAGTCTTCACTAACGTTCCTTAGGTCGTTTTGTCAACAATATTGTTTTTTAACGTTACATTTTTTAGTGGTTATAAGCTATTAGTTGAAAATCGCATTTATTGTCTTATCTTTTTATTTCTTCATTGTTTTCTGCCTACTGATTTATATAATATATTTTTAATTATAGATATATTTTTTATTTTTTTTTTTAATCTCTGGCTAATCCTTGTTTAATTACTCTGAGTCTGTTTTGTGTGATAGCTATTGTCTCTACTTACCAGGCAAGATTTATATGAGAACATACTATTGGAGTTATCACATTTTTTATCATACTTTCGTTTAACTACTTTCATACTAACCACAAAACATCTTAACTTAGTATCAATGCTTATGAGTGGTATTTACTTATTATATTTATAATACATATTTCAGCCATAAAAGAAACGGTAAGTTACTATTAACTATTAATTACTATTTTCTATTCCCTTTGTGTTATTTCTACACATTATAATTGTTTATTTATACACGCGCATACGTACATGTGTACAAGTTTGTTTCTTCTAATGTAAGGGTACCTTATATTTATATGTGCTTACATATCTGTTTATGGTCACACCACACGCATCCCTCACCACCCTCACGAGATCTCTAAGAATGTTGGAGCTGTTTTCAAAAACTGGGATAGGTATTGGGTTTTTTGGCTTTTGTAGTGTAGTCCTACTAAATTGCAATATTGAATAGCATGACGTAGAGTGCAGGCGGTGAGATCTGTTGCAAAGACACGCCCCTGACGAATGGCGTTAGTGCAGGTCTCGGGCTCTCCATAACATCATTAGTGATCGCAGTGCATTCCTGAGGAGGGGGATCACCATTTATCCACTACTTAATTCTAATTGGTTATTATGGCACCAACATTTTTTTACCGCTTACACCAATGTATTTTTGCGCTTTGTGAGCTTTTTATTACGAATTTGTTACATTAACGACATTTATATATTTTTATGTTACAGAGGTGATTATCAGTTCTCAATTTTTTATCTAGAGTTTAGAACATATATAATACCACATTTATTAGACATTTGTATGGTGTGATTATTTTAGCTATGAATACCATTAATAAACCAGCGGATTTTTATTGACTTGTTTACTCATAGATCATTGTTTTATCATTTGCTTAAAGATGACTAGAGTGTGAGTTTTGGTTCCTCTTTTCCTGAGTTGCTAACTTTTACTCCTAGTACTAAATAGTCTTTACATTAATTTATGTTTTTTTATCTAAATGACATCATCTTCAATCTGTTTTTATTTTCATATCTCCCAGATCTACATAACTGGATGGCTCCGTTGGTCACTTTTTGCGATCATTGTATCGCATAAGCAAAAAAAAATTTATTCTTTGTGGCTGGTGAGCCCCAACTTTTTCCAATGTACACCACAACGACAAAACGGACATTAGGCTATCCTGCTGGATCTGGTTACGGCGTTCAATAACCTAATGACTACGCTGACACTCACGTACATGTTTAGTCGGAAGCTCCACAATGCACGTCGGATCAGCGCTCGCTGACTATGTGCTCGGATCTGAAATCTCACTTCATAGCACATCATTCCACACCAGCACGGGGTAGTAGCTCTTTTGGCTAAGAATGTGTGCATTTGATCAATTGAAATCCATTCTGTAGGTCTCACGTCTGGCTCTGATGTGCTAGCCCATAAGCGCCAGAAGTGAGTGTTTTTATTATCACATCTCTCAGGTTTACGAAACTGGACGACTCCGTTGGTCACTTTTTGCGATCATTGTGTCGCATAAACAAAAAATAAAATAATTACATTAAAAACAGCAAAAATGTATGTTTTATTTTAATTCTAAATAAAATAATTCATACATAACAGTGTTTTCACAATTTTTTATAAAAGCATTTGATGAATAAAAAAGATTTAAAAGCAGGCACTTTTTTTATGCGCTATTGCAGAGGTGTGGGTGAGCACAAAAAGAATAGAGGGCAAAAGATTTGGCCAAACAGTGAAGACTGATGTTTTTTTAGACAGGTGAGGAGATGGCATAAAAATTCTTATTTAATTGAAATAAAACTTTCCTAGTAAAGAAATTAAAGAACATTACTCTGTTGTAAAAGACCTAGATGTTGATCTTTTTATTATGTTCAAGATATGACCAACAATATAAAAAATGATGAAGTTAAGAAAGATAACTTATTTTTGATGCACAGTAAATGGCTATCAATAATTTTCAGATTTTGAAGAACTCAGGTATCAAATCACAGGTAAAAACAAAGACAATTAAAAAATAGTGAAATTTATGGTAATTTAATATAAAACCTAACTGGTTTTATATTAAAGTTAAATCTAGTTATTTTTTGTATTCAAATATTTCTTGTAACAATTCTAGTAATACACTCATTGTGATGGGTATAGTAGTTTACTAATTTTCATGGGTAAAAATTTCGCACCTTGTAAATAATTCCACACTTTTTAATGGGTTTTAAAACCTTTTTATTATTATACAATAATATTTTTAATTATTAAACCATAATTAAAAAAGAAACAATGTTTTTAAGATTTGTATAACATGAAAGCTGATTGAGAGAAAATTGATTTTGTATATTATTTTGACATTATTACATTTACAAGTAACTTAAAAATGTGACTTTGTAAAAATAATAATTGCAAAATTAAATATAAAAAAGCTTTAAAATATACCTCAGTAAATCTGTAATAAGAATGGGTTCTCCCAGCAGCAAAAGTCCTAAATAACAAAATATCATGGTATGTTTCTGTGTAAAACATTTTTCAAGCTCAGGATTCAAGCAATGTGTTTCAGGTTCTTCTTGTTGTTTTAAATGTTCCGAACCATTCCCTTCTAATGTTAAACTAAAATATCCTAAATAAAAAAAATTTATTTTTAAATTATTTAAAATATTGATAATTAATTATTTGAAATTAATCAAAATTTAAACAATCATATAGCAATCAATAGAAAATATAATCAATAGAAAAATAGTTTACCGACTGAAATAACAGGTTGGCATAAATAAATAAATTTTTACCACAGCTACTGTGTTTTGCCAGAATAGTGAATAAAGTTGGCAAAACACTTGCTCAGCTGTGTAAAAAAATATTATATTAGTAAAATTTTTAATATTAATGTTCAAGAGATTTTAATTTAACATTCAAGAGTTTTCTGGTGAATTAGTTCAACATTCATCACTAAATAAGATTTTAGTTTATTCTTATAAATAGTTTTTTTTTTTTTTTTTCATGACAGATGATATTTGGAAGTGTATTCCAAAGTTTAGAACCATGTGTGATAATGCTCGATTCCCAAAAGGATTGCTGTATTTTGTTTCTTGCAATTTTAGTGTTCCTTCTGACATTGAGTAGTGAATTAAATTGCATGGCGTTGGTGCTTCCAGAGCAATAGATTTGTGCATTATTAAAATAAATATATTCTTTTTTTTATTTTCAGCCAATGCAATTTGTTAAACTCCTGGTCATTTTACATTAAATTTCATGAAGTTCCTAGTTAATTTGTTGAATTCCTGAAGAATCATAAGAATGATTCACTTATCCATTTAGATGTGTATTCAAGACATTTTGGTATATCTAGGAATTATAATCTATCTAGGTATTATAAATAATTGGATGGTTTTTAAAATAAATTTTTCGTATGTGCATACAGGGTTATTTAACATTGCAAGATTACTTTTTTTAATTCAATCTTATCCTGGGGTAGTTCACAACCGATCTGTTAAAAAAAAATTTTAAGCAAGGCTTGCTAGTGCTCTAGAAAAAAACCTTAATACTGCTCAGGGTTGATAGGTTTTTACTAAATGGTTTAACCATGGTTTAAACCATTTAAAAGCTATTTTTATAGTGAATCTGTTTTAAAAAATGTATCACCAATAGAATGGTGGAAATCTTTAAAATATTTGAACTGCAACATTATCATAGATATTAAAGGTTGTTAAGTACACCAGCTTCTAGAGTTAGAATTAAAAGAATTTTTTCGACTTTTGAACTTGTTCATCCCAAGATAAGAAACAAGATGGGAGTAGAAATAATGGAAAAACTTGTTTTTAAATACAGAACATTAAATAATGATGTATTGGTTGATGAATTACAGCAGTAATGTTAATAGAAAATATAATTTACTTAAGTAAAATAACTGATTCTTTTATTTAAATGAAAAATTTGACTAAACATGGCTTTTTTTATATAAAAAAAAGGAGTTTAAACCAAAAAACCATTTTTAAAAACACATGGTTTTTTTTTTCTTTTTAAAAAAAAAAATTGTTTTTTGCAACCCTGCTATTGCTTAATCTATTATTGAAAAATTAGAATCCAACATGCAAAACTCTACAGTTAGAAACAGTTTTGATGATGGTCATTCCTGTAATAATTATTTTCAAAATTTAAATGAGCAGGTGTGCAAAATTTCTGATAAATTGCCAGATTTCAAAAATTAAGTTAAACAAAACCATTTCTTTCAACTTTATATAATACTGGTTACGTTTAATGAAAAAATGCCTAAAATTGTACTGATACACAATTTGATACAAATAATTATACACAATTTTATTATGCAAAATGTGGTGCCTATATTGATAAATTTTTTTTTTCCCTTTGACAATATTGTTGAGAGGTGCAAATTTTGTTTTGGATTGAGCAGTTGTCAGAAGAATTTTGTCTGTTGAATTTTTAAAGCAATTCTTATCTATATCAAAAAGGCAGTAGCTGGATGCAGTTACCATCTGTCCAAAATGCATCAATGCTGTTTAAAATGAATATTTTTGTTGAGACTTCATCTTTTGTCTTTATTCAACCAAGAACTAAAGCAAGAGGGATTTTTAAGAAGTTAACTTCATTTGGTTGTTTTCAAAAACTAATAATTCAACATCTACCTTATCATCATATTTTTTTTAGAAGATATATTCACCTTTATAGATCAAACTACCATGTTAACTTAACTCATAACATTTTTTACTAAAAACATAACAAAGCTAAAGTTTCACTGCCACAAAATATTAATTAAAAAAATATGGCGTTTTGCCTTTAATTTAAAAAGATGTACCTTCTTGATATGAAAATAATTTTCAAAACATAGCTCAGACACACTGGTTGGTCATAATTCATACTAATAAATTCCAATCAATAAAAATATATATTTTGCTATTTTCACCTATTCATAATTCATACTAATAAATCCCAATCAATAAAAGGATATATTTTGCTATTTTTAGCCATTAATAACATAATGATAACATAATGACCTTGTGAATTAATTTTATATATTAATTTGTTATCAAAATATTCCATATTGATTAGAAAGTTTTTTAACATTTTGTTTTAAAAAAGGTTGATATTAATTTAAAATTAATAGTTTACCTGTCAATTTTTTTTCAATATAAAATTAAAAAGTATACCGGTTTAGTGTTCATATATTATAAATATTTAATTTATGTTATTTTTCTTATTTATTTTTTTATATATTTAATTTTTATCTCTTGTTACAATTACTACATTCTTTAACCTTGCTTGTTTCTCCGTTTCTCTTCCTTTATTAGATAACTTTTAGATTTTCTTTTGATAATATAGGGTGGGATGACTCCAATTTTTTTAAAATTTCTACCACCTTCATGATTTCTTTTTTGCAACTTCATGGTGGTAGGTTCTCCATCAAAAAAAGCAACTTTCATTTCTCGTAAATAGGCGAACCATAAATCACCAACAACATTCTAAGATTTAATTCTAAAATATTTAATTCAAAACTTATTTCTTTGTTAAAATAACTAACAATGAAATAAAAAATTGAAGTAAAAATTATAAATTAATAAACAATTTAAAAAAATTTGTTAAAAAGATATTTTCCTTTGTCTATTATTTTGAAACTTTTAACTTTTAAATAATATCACATATCTAATTACATATCACAAACCACAAGTATATCACAAATTATATATGTATCACAAATCATATTACTTATACAATATAATGAGGGGAATCCAGGATCTATATGTCAGGATGTTAGCCAGGAATATATTTTTTACTGGACTTTTGCGATTTGGGAACATTACTGTTCTACAAAATCTTGGGAATTTTTATTGAAATTGTCCTTTTACTTAAAAAAAAAATTAAATAAAATAAAGTCATTGAATTTTGGGAACTTCAAATCCATTGGGAAATCCACGGTATACGAGGTGCAATTGGGCTGGCTAACATCTTGTATGTGATGAAATTGATCATTATTATTACTGTAGTTATATTCTTTCTTGTTTTAGTTAAAAAAAAGTTAAAAAGCAATAAAATAATTATTGACATTTATCATTCAATTTCATAACAATTTTATTAACTTATTAATCATTGTGTAAAAAGAACAATTGACAAAGCTCTATGACCAGCACGACTTGAAACAAATCAGTAAGTAACCAAGAATTTTTTATATTATTTTAGTTCAGAACTTTTAAATAATTTTTAGACATGTTACTTCAAGAAAACATTAACTTAGAATTTTAACTAATTTTCATCACAGAATGTAACACCTATGATATTGCAATGTTATGTAGAGATTAGCCAAATATTGGCTAATCTCTTCATAACATTGAGTAATCTATATATTAAACCATTTAACACTATATTTGCTTGACATTGCTTAGCACGTTGACAGAAATCAGGTGAACTATTTAATGACTATATCCAAGCACTTAAAATATTTGCCAAAAATTGTAACTTTAAACCAGTTACTGCATTACAATACCAAGAAGAAGCAACTTGTGACTCTTATTTGTGGTATAGCTTCCAATGAAATCCGTCTATGACTTCACAAAAAAAGAGACATGACATTAGAGGTTTGACAAAGCTTATGAAGCTGCTCAAAAACATTCTGAAGATTATCTATCCTCAGTTTATCAAAAACTTTTACATCTGATTCTAATGAGAATACAGAAATTCTCACCACATCTGCTGCCATTCCTAACAGTAACAACTCCTCCATAAACAAAGTTTGCATTTTCGGTGAAAATACTGTTCATTCTAGATATAGATATTTAGCTAAAAATGCTGTAACATGCTGTAATCTGTAACAAGTGGGGAAAAAAAAAATTTCTCTAAAGTATGTCTTTCAAAGCGAACTAACACCCACTTAACAGCTGCATCTATCTTAAAACTGACATTAGTAGATACTACTAGTAGTGTAAATCAATTTCTTTAATAGTTGCAATATCACAATCAACAGCCATTTGATCAAAGCTCTTATTGATAGTTGGATGTTCTTTTTTTTAACTTGTATTCTTTATCCCTAGTTCTTTAAACCTAAACTAGTAAATTATTAACCACTAAACATAAAAATTCACAACTATTCCAATGTAATACTACATGTTATGGACAATTTATGTGCTGATATTATTCTTGGCATTGATTCCCAGCACCAAGTGTAATACTTAATTTTGGTGAAGTGAGAACAGCTTTTGTAGATGGATTTGCTAAATTAAATGTAGAGCCTTTGAACCTGTTTGAAAACCACCCACATGACTGTAAATAAATAGCCTCAAAATCTTGCCTCTATAGTGCTGAAGACAGATAATTTATCAGCTCCAAGTACAACACCTTTACAAAGATGGAATTATTGAACCTTCATCATCATGTGGAGATCACAAGTCATTGTAACAAATAATGAAAGATCAAAAAAGCGCCTAGTTATAGATTACAGTCAAGCTATCATTCATTTTATGTCTTGATGCATACCCTCTACCAGAAGTAGATGAATTTTTAAACAATTTTGCAGTATGGACACTTTAGTACCATTGGTTTTAAATCATTTTATCACCAGATCCTGATTACACAAGTATACAGTATACTGCATTTCACCAGCTTCAAATGCAGCATACCTGTATACTGCATTTGAAGCTGACAGAGGCTTACATCATTTTAAGTATATGCGGTTTGGTGTGACAAACAGAGTAAGCCAGTTTTAAAGAACAATGGACAATTTTATTGCTGAGGAGAAATTGAAATATACTTTTGCTTATCTTGATAATTTGACTATCTGTGGATTGATGCAAGAGGAATATGACTACAACCTCAAAACCTTCTTTTTAGCTGTTTAAGCAAATACTTAACTTACAACAATGAAAAATGTGTTTTCTCTACTAGATCTCTAAACCTTCTTGGCCACAAAGTTTGTAATCAACAAGTTAAACCAGACACTGAGCAACTGCCACCACTTCGAGAACTACTTGTATCAGTTGACATAAAATCCCTTTTATTAGGTCTATTTTCATACTATTCACGTTGGACCCCTCAATTTTCGAAGTAGATTGCCCTATTAGTCAAAGTTTGACATTACTAACTGGGAACTAACTAGCACTATCTATTAGCTGTTAAAATAACATTACATAGTCGTATGCATTGTCCAGCAATGAGCGTGTCTAATCTATTGTCTTTACCTGATTTGTTATGCCGCCCTGGTGTTACCAGAATGACTGCTTTTGATTGCTTATGCAACCTACCATTCTCAGTAGATAATGTGAAATCTGTTACAGGCAACTTTCGAGAATGCCAACAATACAAACCATCTTTCTATACACCACCAAAGCCACAATTCATTACAGCTACTCAGTTGTTTGAAAGACTAAACCTTGATTTCAAAGGACCTATACTTTCAGCTACCCGTAATATACATATGTTTACTATCATTGATGAATTTTCTCGACTTCTATTTGTATTTCCTTATGCCAACATGGACTTAACTATAGTCATTGATTGCTTTTCTGAACTCTTTGCTATTTTTGGTATGCCTGCCTACATCTATACTGACAGAGGATCGTCTTTCATGAGTGATGATGTACAAGATTTTCTTCATAAAAAGGGCATAGCTACCAGAAGAACAACTCTGTACAACCCACAGGGAAAAAGTCAAGTAGAACAATACAATGGTATCATTATGAAAACTATCTAATTAGGTTTGAAATCTTAAAATCTTGATTCAAAATATTGGGAGGTTGTCTTGCCTGATGCACTCCATTCCATTTGTTCTTTAATCAAAACCACTACTAATGAAACTCCTCATGAACGACTCCTTATGTATAAAAGACATTCTGCTACAGGATGCTTAACCCCCTCATGGCTCACACAACTTGCCAAGGTATTATTAAAGAGACATGTTAAAAATTCAAAGTATGAACCTAATGTAGATGAGGTATTCCTAATGAAAGCAAACCTACAATACGCACTTATTAAGGATGCCAGCAGTCATGAATCTACTGTTTTTATTTGTCATCTTGCGCCACTAACCCAAGACTCACCTACAGTTATCTTGGAAACACAGAATCTAAGCTCATTGGAGCAACTTACTTCACACCAGTTAAAAGAATCAGATGAGACTGTGTCATTGGATATTCTTATGACATCCAGTGGGTCTTGAGCTATTTTATTTATTTGAGCTATTATATTTTACCAAGATAATTAACTCAAAAGCGCACAGCTTCAAATTGGTTGAAACTTTAAACAATGGACTACTTTAAACTTAAATATTTTTATATATAATAAACAATAAATAACATCAATAAAACAATTATAAAATAACCTATAAAAACATTCAAAAAACTGTAATTAAATAGAAAAGACAAGAACTATGGTGTCTGCATTAGAACTTTATTTAGATAATTAAATGTTGCTTAGAGATAAATTTCATTTTAACAATGAAAAAACAAATATATATACAACATACTTTTAATTGAGCATCAAACCCCATTTTTACAAGAGCTTCAACTTGTGCTTTTATCAAATATTGATATCCTTCATAAATAACCCAAGTGTGTCCAACATTATGGGCTAAGACAAAAAATTTACTAAATGATATTATGAGTTAACATTAAGAAAGTTATTATTAAAGTTATGATATTGTATTCACCTCCCCAATACTGAAAGGGTTATTTTCATCTAAGAGGCTACTCTTTTTTTTTTTTTTTTTTTGTCACTACAACCTTCTTTAATCTCAATTAGCTTCAAAATATGAACCTTGAGAAACAAGATTAAGGTGCAAAAAATGAAGTTGGGTGTAGTACTATCATGAATATGGTGGGGAATAAATTTTTCACTTACAAAACAAGCGCTCCACCACTATACTACTACTACATTACATTCATTTGATTATAAAGTCTTTTAAATATTTTAGAATATACACAGTATTTACAGAATTTTAAAATTAAGATTCCAGGACATTCGATTGTTTTTGGAGGATATTCCAGGATATTTTAGATATAGAAAGCCATTAATTTCTCAATATATTCCACTTTTGTTTTTTAGCAAAAAATTTCAAACTCAGTATTAGGGTAATCATAAATCTTTATGGTAAATTTTAAGTGATACTTATTTGGTGTAAAGATGAAATTAAATATTTTAGCTTGATTGAAAAAAAGTTAAAACCTTCCTCATTAGCCCTTAGTAAAATACTTAAAATATGTTTTTTTAAATATGGTTAATTGCTATAAACTTAAAATATGGTTAATTGCTATAATTTCCTTTCAATGGTCATTTATATGCAGGCAATATTTATTTATATCTTGCATGTAAATAAATATTGCCTGCATATAAATGAACATGTAAATAAATGTAAAAGTTTAAACAAAAGTTCAAACATGTCACATTGAAAATGTGTCTAACAATTTTTCAATACTTAATTAAAAAGTAGAAAATAATTATAAGCCATTTGGGATCTTTAGGAGCTTTGGGATCTTTAGGAATTTTGGAGCCAAAAAACTAAACCTTAACATAAATATTTATAATAAATAAACAAAATGCAAAAATAAATATTTATCTACAAATAAACAAAAAATCTGAAGTATTATCATTTTTCAACTGCATGTCACTGAGTCACCCAACCAGCTTTTGCTAACTACCTGGATAGTAATGTGAAATTAAATGTAATGTGATGGTGAAATTAAATGTAATGTGATGATGAAATTAAATAAAATGTGATGGTGAAATTAAATGTAATGTGATGGTGAAATTAAATGTAATGTGATGGTGAAACTAAATGTAATGTGATGGTGAAATTTAATGTAATGTGATGGTGAAACTAAATGTAATGTTATGGTGAAATTAAATGTAACGTAATGGTGAAATTATATGTAATGTGAAGGCAAAACTATAAGTAATGTGATTTTCCAAAGTCTTACGCATATTTTTTTTTCCACATTTTTTTCCAGTTCTTTGTTGAAGTTGACTACAATAATCTTTTCCGTAACCCATTTCTTGTCTTGCTTCAACTTGTACTTCCTAAATATTGTCATTATGTATAAAAAGTATTGAAAACATATAAAGATACATATAAAAATATATAGGTATACATAAAAAATATATATGTAAAAAAAAATAATTATAAAATAGTGATGACTAAAGTTTTTTTCATAAATTTAATAAATTTTATTTTATATAGTTTAATGAAGAGAGTCTTTTTTTTTTCAATTTTAGAAACAGAGGATAGGAGTTGATTTTGTTAATAAATCTTATGGGAATCCCGAATCTGTGAAGATGTTGTGTTAATAGTATTTATTTGTTGAATTTAAAGATAGTATTAAATTTACTATCTTCCTGTCCCTTTCTTTATTTTTCTGCCCCTTCTTCATTAATATGTGAGAGAGAAAATTAGATAAATAAAAATTTTTAGACCATAAAGGGACAGATTAAGTAGAGCAGATAAAGTAAAAAGATGCAACTTTGTTGAATGACAAGTCAAGCAAGAATAAGTTTTGATTAATGGTTAATAGAGATGATAGTTTGAACAGTAACCATGATAGTATTTGTAGAGTGAATCAAGCTCGGCAGATAAAGCAAATCCAACTACATTTACAATGCATTTTTTGACCTTGTCTAGAAGAGAAAGAGCATCATTAGAAAAAAAAGCCTAAATATGACATCAGTATTACACTGATTTATAAAAACCTAAACAAACAGTATACACTGAGTTTTGTTGGAGTTAAAAATCACAAGCTACTGTGAGCTCCAAGCTGTCACAAATTAGAGATCAGATTCAAAATCAGTTGCCTGTTCTATGCAATCAAAAGAGAAGAATTTTTGTCATTACAGGAGTTGAGTTGTCAGCAAAAAGCCAGGTGTAAGATTGACAGAAAGATTATTACATGATATTATGAATAAACCATTCGAAGTAAGCTTATGGAGAAGACCAGCATGCCAAACCTCGAAAAATCAAAATCTGTATCGGCAGTCAAAGAGTAAATGATTAGACTCAAGGCATTAGAAATTTGTTGATTAAAGACTTGATAAAAAGACCTTGCTAATAATAGAGAAACTGATTGAACAATAGTGGTCAGAATAGCAGTCAGTAATAGGGGTCAGAATGTTCTCAAGAGTATTTGAAAATTGGAACCACAGATGGCATTTTCCAGCAGGCAGGAAAACAAGATTCAATCAAGCACTTACTAGATAGTTTCAAGAGAATTAATGAGAGTCCTGGAGAACACTTTTGTAAGACCGTTGAATAAGAATGTTGTTACGACCACAAACTGTAGAATACTTTCACAAGCCATAGTTTAATTGATAAATGATTTTTTTTTTTTTTTTTTTTTTGTTCAAAAAACAATTTTTTGACAATTTTTTTTGACCAATTTTTTAACAAAAAAAAATTAATAACAAAACTTTATAAAAAAACTTTTATAAAGTTTATAAAAGTTTACAGAAATAAAAAAAAAAATCATGCAAAATCTGTTTGAACTACTTAAAAATTAACTAATTAACTTTACAAATAAGGGGTTGTCCGTAAATTACATCACGTTTAGGAGGGGGAGGGGGGCAATTTTTTGATGATTTGTTACGAGGAGGGGGGGGGGTCTCAATTTTGTGACACAACATTTTTTTTTTTTTTTAGAGAAGACGTTATTTTAATTAAAAGAAATCTAACCAAACTAAAACCCTCAGTTGATGTATCTACATGTTGGTTGTAATATTAACTACGCCTAAATCTTACTTAGTTGATGTGTACACTCCGTTACAATTTGTTAATGGTTACAGTCTGTTAATGGACAGTTACAGCTGTTTGTGCAGTACACATTCTGCGCTTTGAATTTATATGGTTCCAGTGCAGAACTTTATTTAGTTGGTGCACGAAAGTGTGCAGCAACAAAAAAAAATCTTTGTGCAATAACTAAAAAAAAACTTTTCAATACCAAGAAAACGAGCCTTGAACCCTTGGTTTACTAACCGGAGGCAGAATCCACTCAACCACGCTTATGTTGCTAGTTCTAAGAAAATTGTATATACATATTAATAATTTTGCATGTATAATATGTTATTATTTATTATATATATATAATATTTTAAATATATTATATATCGAAAAAAATAGATTTTTAAAATTGGCATCATGTTTAGAAGAGCGATGTTAATTTATACAATTTTACACAGAACTATTGGGGCAAAACATTAAACAGACTAAAAAGTACTAATTAACTCATAGAAGCTCAGAGAATTATAGACATTATTATATTTAAAATTGTTTTGGATTTTGTAAAATTTTGCACCCCTCTCATCCTCTCTAAAAATACTTTTAAAAAATTTTTTTCTTTTTTTTTTTTATTTTTAGGGGAGGGGAGGGGGGTACAAAATTGTTGCATAATATTGGGGGAGGGGGGGTCAATAAAGTGTTATGGATGCGTTACGAGGAGAGGGAGGGAGTCAAAAAATGTCAAAAACTGCGTGATGTAATTTATGGACGACCCTTAATTACACTTTAATAATAACTACAAATGTTTAAACCTGAGATTGTGTACTGCAACTGACACAATAATACTTGCCATCAAGATCATAAAACGATTCTCCATCACATAGATCACAAATAGGCATGTTATAACTTTAACCTAAAACAACCAAATCTGGAGATATGTATGCTTTTTAAAAACATACAGAAAATATACTTTTACAAATACAAAAAATGCAAAGCAAGAATTATATGTTATATTTATGTTAATAATATATGCATAAAAACAATGTTAGTGTATTCTACAAAAAGAGTGCTCGATGATCTTAAAGAACTAAAAACTATTAGAAGAAGAAAAAATTAGATGAATGTTTTTATTATTATTATTATTATTATTAAATAAAAAAAACTTGATTTTTTTATTTTTACTTCCTTAAGTATTGTGCAACTTTTTATTAGTTTTATTGTACTATTCTATTGTATTTATTAGTGCCATGCAACTTTTTATTATATGTTATTATATTGCAGTATGCATTTTTTATTATCATATTACAGTAATTTATACAGTTTTTTATTATGTTATTATATTACAGTATCATGCAACTTTCTTTTTAATATCTTATATTTTTAAAAATATTTTGACTTCTTATAATATGCTCACACAGTATTTTAGCCTATAAAAATTTCCGAAAAAGCTGCCAATTTTTGCTGATGTTTCCAAAGCATATAACTATTACTTAAAAAATAACAATTAGTGTTTATTAGAGATCCACACATGTTGCCCATAATTTTAAAGGTATCTGTGATCAATTGAATATTACCATTGCAATCAGCTGCGTAGTAACTTTTATAAAGAGACTTTTTAATAAAATACCTTGGTAAGTACTCTGATGTTAAAAGAAATTAAAAAAAAATTAAAAAGTGTTAGAGATCTAAATCTGTTCAAGAAAAACCATCAAAAATAAAAAAAAAATAAAAAAAATGTGTTTGGGAACTAAATCTATTTTTACAACCCTGTTCAAGAAAGGTTGGTTTCTTTATACCTTTAGAAGAAAAATATTCCTGCAATTAACAGGAATTCTGGACAGATTAAAAACTTTAGGAAATATGTTTATTGGAGAGATAGACAAAGATAAAACAGCTAAATTGAAGAAAAATAACAAACATATATATATATATATATATATATATATATATATATATATATATATATATATATATATATATATATATATATATATATATATATATATATATATATAACACATTTTGTCCAGAACAAAAAACGCACAACTTTTTTAGATCAAGAATTTAACATGAGCAAAACTGCAAAAATATTAAAAAGGAAATCTTTTAGATAATAAATATGCCAATCATGTTGTACATCAATAACATAGATTTATCAACTATAATCATGAAACTCTAATAACAGTTAAATTTGATGGTACAATAAACAACACAGGTCATAAAAATGTAGTGATTAGAAAATTATATGAAGGTATGAAATAATCATTCAGAAAGTGCTTTACTAGTAAAAGTTAGAAAATAAAAAGCAGATTCAACAGATAAAATTAGTTCTGCATTAAATTTTGATCTAGATTTATTGATTGTGAACAGATTCCTGGAAAAGTTGCTGATGTAAGTAATGTGGTGAGTGATTTAGGTACTTTTTAGATATACCTTTTAAAAGCTTGGGTATCAGTTTAACAGGGCTAAAGCACAAAATAATATGCCAGGAAATCTAATCACTAATGAACTATTAGAAGAAATTGCACTGAGTTTAATTTTATTAATTAAAATGCAGTTAATACTTGGTATTTTATTTTGCAATTTTATATTTAAATTCATATGCAAAAAAAATTTTCTCTTAAAAATGATGATTTTTAATTGACAATAGACTATATTTATTTTCCACATTAAGAGTAACAAGAAGTATTAAGTCCCATTTCCTCGCTTCTTATAATAAAATGTCTAATGTTATTGTATTAAGAGAGAGGGTATTAGACTCGACATAATAGAGACTAACTAAACAACCAAAGAATTTTTGATTACTACTTTTGGGTTTCTAACCAATGGGATTGATGTTTAATTAGCATTTATAGATGAGTTTTTCCATTCAGTTATAAATTAATTTATTATTTTTCATTTATAGATGGTTTTTCCATTGAGTTTTCAGGTTCCTTTAAACTTGTTTAAAAACTTTAGCTAAGCAACTATCTATATATGTAATCAATGAGTTAAAATAATGATATTTGTAGAGCAAATGAAGGTAGAAATTTTAGCAAGGTAAAATGGCATTTGGATGAATGTCTAAGAAATTGTTTATAAAACAAAACCCATATTTTAATTTTAGAAACATTACAAAGATATAATTTAAATTAAAAACAAAAGTTATTTATTTGTAGAAATAGTTTAAATTTATCTTTAAATATAGTTTTGATAATGAAACTTATTGTCCCCTTTATTGACCAGAATAATTTAGACATACAAAAAGAAAGAGGAAGGAGGTAGAAAGTCCTAGGCAACTAGCCAGACAATCACAGATGCTTACATATATTGCTGTCAACATTATTGTTAACTGCAACAACATCAACAGAATCATCACCTTTATCTTCAGCTCTTGCAGAAAAACGACAGATACCATTTTTTTACTTCATCCTCAGGAAAGTTTTCTATTAGAAACTTTTATCTCAAAAAGCTGCTGACTAGATTTGCACAAACTTCTGGACATGCTAGGTCAGCTAGAATCATCAGGTTTCGCTAAAGAGAAAGCCTAACAGGTGATGAATATTTGAAGCAACTGAGATAAAAAGCAGCAAAAAAAAGATAAAGCCCCAAGTAAAAAGACTTCAAGAAAAAGAAATCTCCCTGCTGGAGATGATAGGCACAGTGATGAAGATGATCAAGGAGAAGAGTGGGTATGCTTTAAAAATAAAATTGTTTAAAAATAATGTAAAATTATCTTTTACATACTGGAGCTTATTGCCCCCATTTTTTAAAATTTGAGTTGGCAACCTTCATTCAGTTCCAACTTTTTAGTTTTTTTTCCACATATTTCCGTGAACTAAATAAAAGTCTAAAAGAAAAACTTATATTCTTCTTAAATTCAATTAATTAGAGACAATAGTTTTCCATTAGTGTTATAGTGATATATTCATATATGTATATATATTCTATTCTATTTTTATTTTTTTTTGTTTTCATTTATTCTTTTTTATTTTATTTGAATTTATTTTTTGAAACTTGTTTATTTTCTTGTCTTTGTCCTTTATGAATTTGTATTGTTTACAAGGTTGCTCTCCTCGTTTTAGCCAGGCTATAACCTTCCAGTCAGTATTATGTTATTTTACACCTTTGTATAATATTTACTGGTAAATATATTGTTGTTGTTGTAGAAAAAAAAAAAAGTTTTTAAAAACACGGGACTTAATGTTCAGGTGTTCTTTTTTCTTTTTTTTTTAAGTAACTTTTTTTTAAATTATTTTTAGTGTTATTATTTTTGTTTTATTTGTTTGTTGTTGTTTGTTTTGTTGTTGTTTTTTTTTTGTTTTTTGTTTTCTTATAACAATATTATTATTATTCTAATATTACTGATATTACCATTTATGTGCTAGTTATATGTTATAAATTTTGTTATAAATTTATAGTGAATATTTGTAGATAATTGAATATTTGTAGAAATTATATAATAGAAAATAAATGCATTTATAAGAATATAAAATAAAATATCACGTTTTTGTCAGTTAAATAACTGTTTGTGACATTGTATTTACTTTATAAAGTGAAATAATTGATTGATTGATTGATCAATGCCCCTGTTACCCTAACTAGTTATATATATATGAATTATAAATTTTATAATTTAGTATAGTATAACTCAATTATAGACTATTGTCAATTAGGAATTATAAGTTATAATAGAAAATAAATGCATTTTAAAGAATATAAAATATTAACATTTTAATCAATAAAATAAAACTCTAATAGTTCATTTCCTCTAATAGTTCATTTTCCTGAAAGGATAAATAATATTTTAAAACGAAAAATATTTAAATAACTGATTTGAATAACTTAAGTTTTTTTAATACTCTAGTTATACTTGCTAAAATTTATCACGTGCATGTTATGGCGCTTGTTTTTAATTTTTACTTGTTCAAAATTTACTATAACCGAAAAATGAATTTGATAGCAGAAAAAAGTGTTTTAATTATGCCTCAAATAAAATATCAAATTTCCTAATAATAGGAGGAACTCTAGCTCAATCTTGAATTTGATTTGCCCATTTAAGCATCCATAATTCATTTCTATAAATCTTTCGCAGTACATGCGTTTGCGTATAATTTGGAACTTATAAAATAAAGGGTATCAATGCAAAAACTTAATGCAAAAACACTGGAAGGATTGTAGTTGAATAATTGAAAAAAAAATTCTAAATACAGTAAAAGGTTTATTAAAACGCTAAATGTATCAAGTTGATAAATGTATCAAGTTACGATGATATAAATACTTTACTCTCATTTATGTTTTAATTATATATACAAATTATATATATATATATACATAGGCGCCCGCAGAAAATTTTCTAAGGGGGGGGGGGGGGGAAACACTTTTTGTTATTGCTTTTTTTCCTGTTATCTATTATGTAAAAATCAAGATATGTAAGATATAAAATAAAGAGAAGAAAAAAATTATATGTCCGTGGAAAAAAGAAGACAATTTAAACTTGTCAGCACCGTTTTTGTGTATAAAATATTAAACTGTAACGAAGTTTCACTAAAAGATATTTTTTACAGAAAAATTTAGTAACAAACTTTATGGCATGAATAACGTTACAAAGAAGAAATTTTTTTCCTATATTTAGAAAATACAGGGAAGGGGGCAGTGCCCCCTCTTGCCCCCCCTCCTTGCGGGCGCCCATGTGTATATATATATATATATATATATATATATATATATATATATATATATATATATATATATATATATATATATACAGGGCCACCGAGAGCTGTCTCGCCGCCTTGGACAGCAATCCTGATTAGCGCCCTTATTTATCAAATTTTCCCTATATTATATATGAAGGACCTTTTTTTTTTTAAGTGCCTACATTTCATTTGGCGCCCCTTGAATATCTGCCGCCCGGGCCCTATATATATATATATATATATATATATACATATATATATATATATATATATATATCTTTATTTCACTCTTTTAATACAAGTTGAAATTAAAACTCTCAGAGACTAGGAAAAAAAAACAATAAAAAATTATTAGAACTATCTTTAAAGCATTCTTAAAAGTTCATACAAATACAGATTTAATAGATAAGTATTAACTTTAAATTGAACTATTGAAAGTAAGCATACCAGTATAAAAATACAACAAACCAGTATAAATAAGTAAGCTTGCCGGTATAAAATACAATAAACCAGTATAAAACCAAATGGGCTAACGTTTAATGCAGGCTCTGACCTATATAAACAACATTGGTAAGAATGCTTGTTTTGGAGTTGGCTTGGAGAACCTAAACAACCACAAAAACAAAAAATAAAAACAACAACAAAACAATAACAATAACAAATATCTGTTTTGTCAAAATTGCTTAGTAAAATTGAAAATAAAGTTTCAAAATGTTTTTCAAAATCAAAATTCAGAGAATTTTAATTACAGATTTGTACATTTTCTACATTGATCGTATTGAAGAGCTTTTTTAAAAAAAAATTAAGTAAGTTTGATTATAAATTTTAGTGAATAAGTATTTAAAATATTGTGCCCTTTTTTTAGTGTCATCAAAAATCAACCAAAAGGCAAAAAGTGGCCATTTAAAACCTCAACTCCTGGAAAAATTGTTTCAATAGCTAGCACAATAGATTTTGGAGGCAATTGATTTTTGTTTAATTAGTATGTCACATTTCAAAAATATCGGTGATCTGAATTCAATAATTAAAGACAAATCACCGATATCTTTATCAAAACCACTTCTTTTTATTATTATTATTATTATTGCTATTATTATTATTGCTATTGCTATTATTATTGCTATTATTGCTATTATTATTATTATTATTATTATTATTGCTATTATTGTTATTATTATTGTTATTACAATTATATCTATGTGCTTCAACATTATTTTGTTTGCTTTCAAGTTTGTACAAATCTATATTTTTGCAGTTTTATTCACCGGTAAAAATTTCTCACTTAATTTTAAATGTTATTTTTCTCATTTGATCGAGTATACTTACTACTTTACTTTTGATAGATTTTTTTTCCCACTTAAATACTAAATGTCTCAT
Organism: Hydra vulgaris; assembly: GCF_022113875.1. Lineage (NCBI taxonomy): Eukaryota > Metazoa > Cnidaria > Hydrozoa > Anthoathecata > Hydridae > Hydra > Hydra vulgaris. The sequence goes on along the minus strand of NC_061162.1, from coordinate 24,593,505 downwards.
TTGGTAGTTTTTTTTATATCTTTTAAATTTAAAAGAATAAAATTTAAAATTCTTAAATAAGAAATGAATGAAGACTCGTTTACACATTGTACAAATTTGATGAAAGCTTCGTTAATCCATTCTACCTCACTTTTAGCAAATGCATTTTTAGATGCAAGTTTAGATGCATCATAGCAACAGACAGAAGCTCATAGGTGGACTTTTGGCAGTGCAGTTTATCTGACTTCTACTTTATTTTTCATTAAAATTTACCAAAAAATTCATAATTCTATATAAAATCTTGTTCCTTCTACCTTTAAAGACTTTAAATAACTTAAACTTGTTCTTGGATGATCAAATTATGATTAATTGTGTTAAAAGCTTTCGATAAATCTATGAAAACTCTCAACGTATATTGGGAAATTTGAAAAGATTCAGCAATGCTTCATGAAATTTGGAGAATAACGTGTTCTGTGGAGTTTTCTTTTTAACCCGTATTGATTGACATATACTATATTATTAGTAGGGTGATTAAAAATGAAATTAGATAAAATTTTCTCTATAGAAAAATTTTTATATAGTTTTGTTTTTTTAAAAGTTTTATAAAACTTTTGAAAAAATATCAAACATAGAGATTGGATGTAAATTTGTAACACTAGTTGTATTACCTACTTTGTATATTGGTGTGACTTTCTCTATTTTTTTAAACGGAATGTACGCTTAAAGTTATCAAGTTCTTTAAATAAAGTATATTAGTAGAAAGCTAAAAGAAATAGTTATTTTTTGAACAAATAGATAAATTTAAAAATAGTTTATAATTTGTTACAACATAAAAGAAACATTGTATAGTCTACAGAGACTGTTTTATCCCTAAAATCCCTAACTCAAAAAAAATTGGAGTCCGGAGTCTAAGGAGTCTCTAATTTTAGACTCCGGAGTTTGGAGTCGTGGAGTCCCTAAAAATCGATAGAACTTTGCGCTCCTGGCAACAGCTTATAATTAAGTTCTTGATTTTTTTTGTTATTAATACAACATTTTTATACAACTTTTTAGCTTAAAAGGTTGAAAATTTATTTAATTTATTTGAAAATTATACCTTATTAAGGGTAAGGTATAAGTCACATAGACTACCTTAAGGTTGAAATTTCCCAATTTTTAGAGTGCAAGTCCGTTTTTTAACAAAGACGGGTTTGCGTAGATGTTCTACCCCGAGTACGGTTTGGACTCCAAACTCAAGTTTTAGTTGAAGTTTATTTTTATTTATTTGAATTTCATTCTATATTTTGCTATAAAATGCTTTTATATCCAAAGATATTGTTGGATTAACATTGTAACAGCTAAAAAGATTCATAAAGACTAATCTAAAAGCAGCGTCCGCCATTGACCAACATTTTTGCATACCGAAGTACAACTCAAACGCTGAATTGGCGTACAACTCAAACGCTGACTGGATTTGAACTCGTATTACACAACAGTACGCGTTTTAACAATTCGTTCAACGCTTTAAACAACTGAGCAATTTAGTCACAAGAGTTGTAAGTTAGTTGGTTGTTTTTTTCTTGGCCATTCACCACTTGTAGTGAGAAGTTTGTTGTTTTTGGTTATTCACGACTTTGCATTTTTGTTTTGAACTTTTATTTTGCAATAGTTTTTTTTAGTTGTTGTATATATCTTATTATAATATAATATTATAATTTACTTTGCATCCAAAAAAATTATAAAATCTTAAATTAACTAAGTAGATTTCATAAGTTTGTTTTTCAAAATTGAGAAAACCATAGAACCAATTTTATAACCATAGGTATTTTAGATGGAAAATGTTATTTTTTTAATGTTCTAAATTTAAAGTCTTTAGAATTAACATGACATTTAAATGATACCAATGCCCAAATAATTGCAACACCTAAATAAGTCTTACAATTACCAGAAGTTTTTTGAGTTAGATGAACTGGTTAAATAAATGTGTGTTGGAGATCAAGATTGTTTAATAGTTTGTTTTTCAAAGTAGACAAACATGCACGGCAATGTCTTCTATTTACAAGTATTGTACAAATACTGGTGTATTTTCGAATTTTCTTAATTTATAATTTTTAAAAAGTACGTTTATTTGCCATATAACCAGAACATAAATTTTGGTGACTTCGTTTTTTTCGAAAAATCAAGATTAAAGGAGAAACAAAAATATATATGTATATATATAATCAAAGCGAATCTGTTAAATTGTCTAACAAACGATGTTGTAGTTTAAAAGTGTTTATGTTACCTGAATTATTCTAATAAAAACTTTTAATTCTTAAAGTTTGACCATTCGTTTGACTTATCATTGTATAATCTTATAACTAGTTAGCCCTCCACCCTATTGGTTAGCCACAAGAACTAACTATGTTAAATGGCCTTTTTGCAAATTAAAAGAGTTTCCTTTTTTCTTCCATTATTACCTAATAATGGCTTTTTATGATTTTGGGATCCTAATGACAGGTTTTGATGGGAGGGGGCCTTCCACCCCACTGGCTACGGCACTGTGTCTAGAATAGCTGTTTTGTAATTAAAAGTTTCATTTATTTAAAAGCTTTTTTATTATTTTCACATTCATATATATTTCCTACTCAATGCGCCTGTTGAACAACAAAATTGCCATGTAGTTTAAGTTTTGTTTTAAGTAAATCTTAGATTTTTTTTCGCAATTTTCCTAACTTTCATTTACAAATGCTCAATCATTTTGATTTAGAAGCAATAGATCCAGGGTTCGATGCAAGCTTTAGGCATATTTCGTGTATTCGGTAAGGCAGGAGGCGTGAACTTCCAAAGATAAAGACCGTTAGATTTTTTTGGGGTACCTAAAACTTTTTTTAGAAATAACAAAAAAAAAGGCATCAAGATAAGTTGTTGGAAAATATTTTTGTAAAAATTCTGTAAGTGTTGTAAATAATAAATGTTGTATCAATGTAAATATCGAAAAATATCACTCAAAACAGTCAATCGAAATTATCATTCTGAACAACCTGAATAGAGGAAAGAAAAATCTTCTGAATAAGAAAAATCATTTTTATATTTTTGTAAATGGCAGACGTTTTAGCAAACTTTGCACAAAACATGTTTTTAAGAACAACCAAAAAAAAAAATTAGTTTAACTTAAAACTTAAAAAAAAAAGTTGTTTATTAGTATAACAATAATCTAAAATATTGGCTTGCGTATATTATAGACAACTCTTAAGTGATATGTATTACGTTAAAAATTTAAATCGAAAATTTTTAATTTCTATCAAATATTTTTATGAATAAAAGTTTAAAAGATTGAAAAGTATTTTGACAGGAGTAAGTACTTTTTGACAGGAGGTTCGAAAATCAAAAAAAAAAGACTTTCTATTCAGTACAAAGATTTGGAACCTTTTCCGTAATTTTAAAACACACTTTTTATAATAAAGTCAAAAAAAAAATGTTGTAATTCTTTTTTATATGGTGATTGATCCAGAATAAAAAAAGTTGTTTTTGAGTTTTAAAATTGACATCTTTACTAGATTCAAAAAATTGACATCTTTACTAGTTTCGAAGACTTGATATCTTTACGCATTGTGCGCCTTAAATGGTGAAAAAAAAAGCATTGAAAAAGCAATTAATTGTTATCCTTCATCATGGCACTAATTTAATAAAACTAAAATTAACAGACACAAAGACGATAAATTTACCAGCATGAATATTTCCTATATTGCATAAGATTATATAAGAATTTTCAAATGAAGAGTTTCTGTGCAAGTAAACCCACGGAAAAATACAAAATGCTAACAAGTCCCTGAATAATATTACCTGGATTAAGCATCCTAAACATGACTTTAAAGAGAGGTTAATTCTTAAGTTAAAACGAAACAATACAACACCTTTCAACTCAAAAATGGTAGTTTTAAACGTGTTTAAGTATTTAAAAAATTGAACACAGACCATGGTGTTTCATTGATAAATTTAACCAATGCTGCACCCAAAATTCAAATAATAAAGCATCAGATAACACACAAATAATAAAGCATCAGATAACACAAAAATAAAAAGAAAAAAAAAATAAAGATTGAGTTTTATATAAAAAACTTTATTAGATAAAAATAACATAAAGATAGAGGTAGAGGTTTTTAAAAAAATTATTTTAGTAAGCAAGTAATTTAATACAACATTCATTATTTAAAATAGTTACAGAATTTTTACAACCATGTTATCCAACAGTGATGACTTTTTTTTGTTTTTTATGATTATTTTTGCCTGTTAAGCTAATCCAACAATATCTTTGGATATAAGAGCATTGTAAAGCAAAATATAACACGAAGATTAGTTTAACATTTAGTTAGTTTAACAAGAATATATATATTATTATTTATATACAATTATATCTTTATTCTAAATCTGTTGGTTAAAATAGAAACAAATATTTAAAAATTAAAATATCAAAATTAAAGTATCAAAAATAAAGATTTATACCTTTATTTTTGATATTTTTGCGCAATAAAATTGTAGCAGATAAAACATCTTTTGAATTACTTGTAGGAGATAAACATCTTTTGAATTACTTGTGCTTGAAATTAAAAAAAAGAATTTAGTGGTAAGTTACTTTTAAACTAAGAATATTATTTTATAAGCAGGTTTTTAAAAATATAGTTATTTTGAAGCATAAGTTTTAGTAGAAATGGTATTTTATATTAAAAAAAAGTCTCGTGCACTAGATACAGGTAATATGCGCTCCTATACCAAGTTTGAAAGTAAAAATGTTTTTACTCAACAGTTGTTATATTTTTTTGTAAATTAGAGGAATCACTTTAATTTAAAAACAAACGTTGAAAATATTTAATTTCTTCTGACAGCAAAAGGCAAAAATTTCACTGCCAGCTTTACGGCCAACGCCAATTAGTTGAAATTGCCATATTTTCTAGAAATATTAAATATTGCTTTAACTCATTAAATATATACATTGATTGTTGGCCATTATACGACCCACTCAAACACGCTCAACAATAAAAACTCTAGCGATGTAGTTTAGGGGGTGTATTAATAGCTTTAACAAATCTTAATGGTTTGTGTGTCAATCTAGATGCTTTCTTTTGATAAAAATTTACTATTTTCTTGTTACTAGTAGTTTATGGTTAAATAAATTACTTTTGGGGTAATTCTATAATTGGTCTGTGTAGTGGATAAAAAGGATAGAAAATTAATTGCAAACAAAAAATATTATTCATGAAGAATGGTTCATCTCAGTGTATTTGTTCTTTTGATAATTTTCTTTCAAGTGAGTAACTAAAATAGTTTTAATACATAAGTATATTATTGATACAAATATATAATAATGATAAATAAAATACATTAACATATAAATATATTATAGCAATAGGATAGATTGTAAGCGTTTTATAAATACTATCATATAATTTTTAAACAAAATCTTGCAAATATTTGTTATTATTAATAATTATTAACATTATCATAGTCGTAAGAAATAGAATTTCTTATAACTATGACGATATCAATAATTAAAATGTTTAGCTAGGCAAAGCAGCTCAAAATAATGATTTCAAAGATAAATTTGTCGCCGATATAATGTGAGTATTACTTTTATTTATACATTTTAAGTTTTTATAAATTTTTTAAAGCGTTAAAAAAATATAAAAATTATCTTTAGAGATAAAGCCAACGATAACGAGGATGAATCCAGTTATGAGGTTTCTATTTACTTTTTAACTTAATTTATAAATTTTTCAAACCCATTTATTCAGAAACGGACTCAAAGATAACAACGCGTAATTGAAGTCTTTTCATATTACCTCTATATGAAGTTTTAATAAATTATACTAATTATATTAAGTAAATTATAATAATTATATTAAGTAAATTATAATAAATATATTAAAAAAACCCAAAAAAGCATAAAAGTACTTCGCTGATATGCAAATCAAACATAGACAAAAAAACACAACTTAAACAAGATAAAATAACTTCAGAGTAACTTAAAGTTTTTAAAACTTGAAAAACTTTTATGCTATTTAACTTTTAAAAAGTTTTTGTTAGAACTTAAAAAAATTTAAAAACTTTTATTTGAATCCTTTATAATTTTAATAACTTTAATTGAAACATTTTATTAATGTTTGCAGGAGAGAAATTGTACCAATACATAAAAATAAAAAGATGATAGATATTTCAAATAAATTTATGATTCTCGTACCATTCTTAAAGATTTAGCTTATTCAAGATTTTCTATAAGGTAAATAATTCTGCTAGCATGTTTTTGTGAGCCATACATTTTTGAAGTTTTGATATTGTTCACTTGTCCACCTTAACATGGTTGCATGACTGTTGAAGCAATGAATTTGTCAAAAGTATATCTTTTTGAGACTTTATATGTAGGCGTATGAACAAACTCGATTCAATATACCAATAACTTTAGTGATTTTAGACTGGATATATTTTGTGTAAGTAAGCCAAGATAAATTTTCATCAATTTTTAAGAATCTTATACTTGCTTGTTTTTTAATTAATCTACCATTTAAGATCGGGTAACTTTATCAAAATTTTAAAAATACATATTTTTAAAACTTCTTAAAAATTTTTTATTTAGTTCGACAAAAATCAAATGAATGATTATGGTGGAGGTTACGGAGGAAAATATGGTAGGGACTACAGTGGAGGATACGGAGGTGGATATGGCTATGGGAAAAGAGAAACGTAGGCTTATTTTTATCATTTAAGTTATTTTTTGTTAGTAATTAAAGATAAATATACACACACAAAAAAAAATTGTTAGTATAATAATTATTATATTTTATTTTTGGTTTAGAAATAATGTTGATGACCCAAGAGGAGGCGGTGGCGGAGGAGGAGGTGGTAGTAGAAGTAGAAGTGGTGGCGGGGGAGGCGGTGGCGGGGGAGGCAGCAGAAGTAGGGGTGGTAGCAGAAGTGGAGGTGGTGGTGGAGGCGGTGGTGGAGGTGGAAGTAGAGGCAGAGGGAAATAACATATGGTGCAACTTGTCAAAATATTTAGTTTTTGATGATCTGCGTTTAACTACTGTTTTAATAATTATTGTTAAACACGGTTATTCTTTATTATAGCTTTAAAATGATATTATTGTTAAAGAAATCTTTTTTAATTTTTAAAGAAATTAAGACTTTACAAATATTTGTAATTTGAAAGAAATTGTAATCTTTTTTTATTTTTGAATATTTCTTGTCATGAATTTATTTGTTTTTAATTACCCAATAAAAACCTCTGATTACTGTTAGAAAAGAATATTCTCAATCATCTAACATTTGATAAAAAAAAATGTATTGATTTGAGTTTTTTCTCAAATGAATAAAATTGTGCAGCCAATAAAAATATTTAATAAATTTTTGGGAATGAAACCCTTTACTAAAATAATAATTAATAGATAACTAAATAAGAGTTTTTCACTACCGTCCTATTTCTATTCTTGAATATTTTCAAAAACATTTGAGAGAAAAATTTATAATAGCGTTATTAGTTACTTGCATTAAACATACTTTTATATTAAACAAAAATTAATTTGAATTTTAAAATAATAGTTGCATAAACATGCTATTATTGATCTTGTGAAAAATTTATATTTATTCTTTAATAGTAGCAAAATGGTATTTGGAGTATTTATTAATCTATCCAAAATGTTTGATACAGTCGACCACGGTAATTTACTTACCAAGCTAAAATATTACGGTATAATAGGGTGAACATTTATTTGTCGAACAGTAAGTAATACTTAGGTCTGATCTTTTTAATATATAATAACGATATGCATAAAGATTCTCAAAAATATACAACAATGATATCTACAATTATGTATAATAACGGTACAAATTTACTCTTTAATCGTTCTGATGCAAAGACTTTGTTTAAAACTGTAAAAAATGAGCTTAAAAATTTAAGCTTCTGGTTCATAACAAATAATCTCTAAATTGTGAAAAAAATTTACTCTTATAAAACAAGACAATTAATCTTCCATTAAGTTACCAAATCTGCTCATTAATAAAATTCAAATAAAACGTTAAAATAATACCATTTTTGGGAGTTATTTAATGAAAATCTATCGTGGAGAAACCATGGAGGTCTTATTGAAACAAAAAATATCTTATGCAATAAGTGCTTTGTATCTTTTTTTGATAACAAATTGCAAAAAATACTTTACTTTAGTCTAGTCAATTTTTTAATTTAATCAGATTTTGTACGCAATTACTTTATAGGTCTCCATTGATTCAACCAATTACTTTGCTTGCATTGATGCGTTGCATCATTGCATAGATGCAACAATTACTTTTTAAGCCTGCAATGATTCAACAAATTATTATTTAGGCCTGCATTGATTCAACCAATTATTTTATAGACCTGCATTGATTTAACCAACTTTGAAAATTAGTCAATTTTGCATATAAGGCCGGCGCGATGAAGGGTGTGTGTGTGTGGGAACTTTTGCCAATTCGTACTTATGCCAGTTCGTACTTATGCCAGTTTGTACTTATGCCACATCGCCAATTTTTGCAAATTTTTTTGATTTTGGCAATTTACACTAATGCCAATGTTTGCAAAATCTTTTGATCATGACAATTCGCACTTATGCCAATATTTGCAAAATCTTTTGGCGCACTTATGCTAATTCGTACTTGTGTCAGTTTTTGTAACTATTTCACATTTATGCCAGTTCGCATTTATGCCAATTCGCACTTATGCTAGTTTGCACTTACGCCATTCGCACTTATGCCAGATCGAATTATGAAATTTGCGCTTATTCAGTCGTCCCTAACATTTAGTTTCAAAAAGGTTCCAATTAACAGAGTAAACCTAAACTGCAGGCTATTCTACTTTTTTTTCAGTTAAATATTATGAGAATTTCATGCTTATCAAAAAATTTATATAAACATTCGTCTCAGTATAGTGTCCAATTTGACTTTAATGTAAAAAAAATCACAAAAAATTTAAAATTTTTTTTATAAATATTTTATAACGTTAAATTGCACAACAAAAAGTACTGGTTCCTATCAGCGTTGAAATAACTATTAAAAACAAAAGTAAATGGCTTTTATAAGGTAAAACTCTTTTTAAATTTAAATAATGACAATTTAGTCTTCTTACAAACTTACCGTTAGCCGATGTGAGTACATTTTGCCGCGCATATTCTTGACTGACAATTGATGTGAGGATGTTTATGGATGGATGTGTTTTGCCTCCAACGGTCAGTCATACATGTTCATTACCCAATGCTTATTTCTAATGGTCAGTTAATGAATGTATAACTTCGAATATAGTTGATGAATAAAACAATATTTTAATTTACTACATCATTTACATTAGTAATATTAAAAAAATTGAACAATTTGTAACAAAATGTTTATTAGCAATGTTAAAAAGCAGGCTGTGTTATAAATAAAAATGGTTTTTAAAAATGATTTAAAATTACTCTAAATTTAGAAAATATTGTTGGAAACGAAATTTTTTATTTGAAATAAAGTGTGATTAATTTGGCAGCATAATATACAACAACCAAACAACAATACTGAGCATTATGGACTGAATCAATGGTGGACAATACCAGTAAGTATTTTTTAGTGTCTTTTGCAAGATATTGGATGATGTGACAGATGAAAAGCGAAATGAACAATTTAATTACTTGGTCTGATTGCTGAGTCCTTCAAAATCGGAACAGTATAATATCAAATAGTGTGTTACATTTTTTAAGGGAGATTCCTAGCATTAACTTAAACACTACAAAATACTTTCTTCCTAATCATTTATGTATCCAGAATGTGGATCATGCGCATAATTAAATTAAAAAGCTCAATAGGGTAGCTAATTTTTATAGTACACTTGTTTTTATAAGGACTCTCGATATAGTTGACGGAAAAAGACCATATCCTTATGCTAATAAGGATTTAATAATAATAGGATATATTATTAAATAATATGTTAATATATATAAAATGCTATTCAAATAAATCTACAAGACTTCAAGGACTATTGTTCCTTTTTCTAACTTTGCTGTGTTATAATTATCAATCCATGATTAAAATGAACCTATAACTTATGGAAATCAATTTTAATGAAAAAACCAAAGTGAAAAAATGCCGGCAATAACCCATCAACTTCTAGAGTTTTGAATGTTAAACTAATGATTTAAACTTGCAAATTTAAAGTCTGTTTTCTTTTGTGCCTCTCCAAGACTTGTACTCTTATTCTTGATTAAGCTTTTCATTATGATTAAGCTCTTTACTGCCATCTTAATTATTAAATCAATATTGTCGTTTTAGTCTAAAATTCAGTTGGTTTTACATATATCCCTCACTGCTAAACGGATTGCATGGGCATAGCAGATGTGATGTAGTGACTTGATTAAACAACCAAGTTTAATCATAACAGATGCACCGTCTGTAGATATACAAACAATTTTATTATTTAACTACAGTTTAAGTTCATTCAACCTATTGCTCACGATCTCAATAGCTTTTTCAGATAGCATACTCCTAATAACACGTACAAGTCCAAGATTATAAATACTTGAGCACATTAGTGTTTATAAAACAACGAGTTTTTAATTGAAGTGTATTCTTCAAGTATTAGGCTAAATCTAACATTGTTAGCTTTCTTGTCTTTTAATTTACCTGTTAATTGATCCTTAACGTCTTTAGCATGAGCTAGTAAAACATTTCTAATAGAAATTGAACTGGAAGGTATTTTGTGTCCTTTGGCGAAAGCAAATTCTTGTAATCTCTTACTTTTATACTAAAGTCTAAAAACTGTTAGTATAATGGTAATGGTATCATTTGCTTGTAAAAAATCTTTTTGGGTTGAATTATTTTTTCATTATCTTTAAACACTTGTACAGACTCCTTTGATAGTTACATTAACGTGACTGGTTTGCATTTAGTAATTTTGTTTACTTCGCTTTTTTAAAAATGCTCTCACACTGAAATATTGTTTGTAAATTTTAGAAAATCTATATTAAAAATGGCTTTTAAAAATGCTTTGAAATAAAATTAAACTTCAAAGTGTTTAAGAAACTGTGGTACGCGAATTTATTAACATGTGCAGCCGTGGCGCAGTGCACAATGGGCAAGAATTGTCTAAAAGTGACAAAACTATTTATGGGTTAAATATAAACATATCATTTATGTTTATTGGAGTTATTGGGTCCAAGAAACTCTTTTTCGGGCTCTACTTTTGAGTTTGGAGTGGTCATAAAATGTCTTGATGATTTTTAAATTTTATGGGTTTGTTTAAATTTTGGTAATTATGGTCAAGGAATTCAAATTTGGGCGTTTTTGGTCTTTAGGAGTGATTATGAATATTCAAGTGGTCATTTTAGAGGTCAAGGGTGGTCCTGGAATATTCTGATGGTTTTTCAATTAGATGGGACATGTTATATGTCTAAATATAGGTAACTAAAATCGGGGAATTCAAATATGGGCATACTTGGTTTCTGGGAGTGGTCATAATTGTACAGGTGGTTATTTTAGGGCCGGTCAAGAGTAGTTCTAGGATGTTTCAATAGTTTTTCAATTAGATGGAACAATTGTATGTTTAAATATAGGTAATTAAGGTTGGTAAATTCAACTTTTTGGCCTCCAGAAGTGGTTATAATTGTTTAGGTAGTCATTTTAGGTAAGATCATGGATTGTTAAGACGTTATTTTCTTTATTTTATGTACTTTTAATTTCTTTGATATTGTGAATATAAACATATAAGGTAAAATAAAATTGAACTTTATTAACATAACTTTTATATATATATATAAATATGTATATATTTATATATATATAAATATATATATATATATATATATATATATATATATATATATATATATATATATATATATATATATATATATATATATATATATATATATATATATATATATATATATATATATATATATATATATATATATCAAGAACTACTTGGCCTCATCAGGTTGTTTAGAGTCTTTGACTTTTCCCCGACATCTTTTCATTTGGAGCACCTTAATATCCTAGCTGCAAAGCATTTTCATCATAAAACCATAGTTTATCCGGGGCCTTGAGAATTTCATTGTGTAGCGTTCTCTAGCGTTCTTGTTTTAGTGTAAAACATTAATATTTAGGTGCAAAAATGGACTATTTTTCATAATTTACTGTTTTTCTATTTTTAGGGGTTATTTAAATAAAGAAAACATATTTGACCCATTTAAAGTTCAGTTTTTTAAGTTAAAGAATTTTAGAAAAGTCATTTAGATGGTATTTAAATTAAAAGTACTAGATAATGTAGTTTTCTCGCTTTCCGTAACGAGAAACTCTAAATCCAATTTTTTCTAGTTACCAAACTAATTTCTCTTCTAAACTAAACTCTTCTTTCTACATAAATAAAAACTCTTTGCATATATAAATACAAATAATACATTTTCTCTTCCATAAATCATCTTTTCACACAATTTTAACACAATACAATAATCCACAATTAAAAATCCTCCTAAACATAACAACTATATTTACTAATAAAAAAACTATTAAATGAAAATCACATAGTCATCATAACTTTTCACAACAACATTAAAGCTGTTATTTAAAATAGTTTTTTTTTTTTTTAAACGATTAAAAATCTAAAGCCGTTCTAAATGCTTCTTCTTCAGTTTTTCGAAAAATTTTGATTCGATATTTTTTTTTTTTTTAGATTTATTTCGCCGTTTAAAAATAGTTACACTAACCAGATAATATAGTTACAATTATTTGTATACATGTATAATTACAATAACCATAAGAGAATATATATTTACATTTACATTTGGCAGCAACAACGGCAGGACTTTTAGAAGATCATGAGGATCTTATCATGAAGCCCTTAAAAATATGATACATTTACACTTTTTCAATATAATTTTAACTATAAAAATACTTTAAAAATAAACTGTTCGTAATGAAATAATATATCTTTTTATAAAAAGCTTAGTAATTATGAGTCTAAAACAAAACAATATACAAAAATAGTTAAAAATAGATGAGTATAAACAGAAACTTAAAAAGATAATCTTTTTAAGTTTCTGTTTAAATGAAGCATAAGCCATTTTAAAAGAAAAATCAAAATTTGGTAAAACTATTTTGTTCCAGAGATAAGGTCCTCGATAAGAAACAAAAAACTGGTCTTTTTTTTGATGGCAAAAGAGGGCAATAAGATTGTTATTAGTGCGAAGATTATATTTGTTTTTCGGTTTCAAATTATAAACATTTTTAAATACAGTTGGTGACAGATTTTCTCTACATATAAACATAAAGCACAAAATATTAAAAACATTTAGTTGGTACACATTTAAAATATTCATTTTTTTAAAAAATTGTTTTGTGTGAGAAAACCGATTTTTAAAATTTATTACTCGAACTGCGTGTTTCTGGCGAAGGTAAAGAGATTTAAGCTTTGTCTTATGGATGCTTCCCCATATACTATTTGCATAGTTTATATGACAATGAATAAATGAGTAGTACAATTATGTTAACTGATGTTTACTTAATATATTTCTTGCTTTATAAAAAATTCCGATGCATTTTGCAATTTTTGTGAAAGTAGCATCGATATGATACCTCTAGGACAAATTTTCGTCAACATATATTGCAAGAAACTTTGTAACCTTTTCCCTTTTTAAAGTAATATTATCGATTAAAAGATCTGGCATGATATGTGGAAGTTTCTGTTTTTTAGAAGGCGGATAAAAGAGCGTCCATTTCGTTTTTTTTAATATTGAAGGACAATCTATTTTGTTTAAACCAAACAGAAACTTTTTTTAATTCATTTGTCATATCAGTAAATAGTATATTAATATTTTCATGAGACAAAAAAAAATTTGTATTATCTGCAAAATTTATTGTTGTTAGGTTTGAAGATTTATGAAGATCGTTTATGTATATTAAAAAAAAGAGTGGACCAAGCATGGATCCTTGCGGAACTCCACATGATATATTCATAAATGCACAATAAATAAAGATGTGGAATCTTTATTGAAGACAAACTGTCATGCAGTATTTTATTTTCTATAAGATAAAAGTAGACTCGATTAAACATTATTTTTTCTAATATTTTTGAAAAAACTGGAAGAACCGAGATAGGGCGATAATTTGTTATATTTGTACGATCGCTGGTCTTGGAGATTGGAGTTATTTTTGCTATTTTCAGTTTATCTGGAAGGACCCTTGTGTGATGGACACTCTGAAGATTTTAAAAAGAATATTTTTTATAATATCGTAGGAGTCTATTACAATATTTGCGTTAATTTCATCGTATCCAGTTGCTTTATTTCGTAATAATGACTTGAAAGCAACTTCTAATTCATCAAATGTTAACTCAGTATTATTTAGAGTTGAGTTTAATAGAGTTTCATATTCATCAATAGCTTTTTCTTTAATGTATGGAATATTATTGCATAATTTTGTTCCGATTGTTGTAAAAAAATTGTTTGATTCGAATGCAATTTTGTTTGGATCATTAAATAACTTGTTTTCAATTTTTATTATATCTGGTAGTGAATTTGTATTTGTTTTATGTTTTCCAGTCACCAGTCATTTGCCAGACTCTTTTTGAGTTATGTTTGTATTTATTTAACAAGCTCTCTAAGTCCTTACAAATTCTTGGTATGCTGAAAAAGACATTCACTTTCATTGATGAAAAAATGGCTCTCAAATTATATAAAGTATTTATAAGACCACATCTTGAATATGGAGTGTCCATTTGGGCTCCTTATTTAAAAGCTGATATGGCTTTGGTTGAATCTGTTCAACGCAAAGCAACAAAATGGGCTTACAGCTTGAGGCATCTTCAATACTGCCAAAGGCTAAAATGATTAAATCTACCATCACTTGAGTTTCGACGCCTTCGATGCGATTTAATCCAAATTTTTAAATTAATACATCGTTTTGATATAGTTAATGATAAATATCTACCAAAATATATTAACTCCATGTCTCGTGGTCACCATTCTAAAATAAGGCGTGAGTATGTTCCAAACTCTCTTCCAAGAGATAATCATTTGTATAATAGATCAGCAAAATACTGGAACGAACTACAAGAGCAAATAACTTTGTACTCCACTGTACTTTCCTTCAAAAATAGACTAGACTCCTGGTTGTGGAATAAGTTTGGAACAAATATTTATAAAACTGGTTGTTTATAGTGGGGTGTTTACCCTACTCGCTGTATGTGTACATTCTATGTAAATTTACGGCTACATATAATAATAATAATAATAATAATAATAATAATAATAATAATAATAATAATAATAATAATATTTGAGTAGTAATTTTTTTTTGAATTTTTACGAAGCTTTTCAAATAAGTTTTTATAATTTAAGTAATTTTGTTTGTGTTTTTCTGATTTTGATTTTAGGTATTTAACATATAACTTCTGTTTAATTTTTGAGGATTTTATGAGACCCTTTGTAATGATGATATCTCTTTGGCTTTTAAGACTATTTCACGTAGAGGAAAATTTGAATCATAAACTGCATAAAAAGTTTTGAAAAATTGATCATAGATTATGTTAATATCATCATTAAAATTGATGAAGTCCCAGTTTATAAGTGATAATTGCTCTCTAAAGGAATTTAAATTA
This sequence comes from Hydra vulgaris, assembly GCF_022113875.1. Classification (NCBI taxonomy): domain Eukaryota; kingdom Metazoa; phylum Cnidaria; class Hydrozoa; order Anthoathecata; family Hydridae; genus Hydra; species Hydra vulgaris. Next base: position 24,577,922 of record NC_061162.1, on the reverse strand, counting down.
TTAATATTGAAAAGCCGTTTTTTTATTGAGAGTTTTACATGGCTCTCTTTTTTTACGTTTAATTCTAATGAGAAAAATATCGGAAAGATCTGTTTTTATTATACCCTTTTTAAGCGACTTATTAAAAAAGTCAGTGGTAAAGCTGTTGTCAATTAATGATGATGAATGGTTTGTGATTCTGGTCGGTCGATTAATTAATGGTATTGTTCTAGTTTCGAACAGATCGTTAAAAAATTTTCTAGTATTTTGATTTTCATAATATTCGAAGGAATTTATGTTAAAATCTCCTATTAAGTAATACTTGTTTTTTCAAGATCGCTTTTCATTATTATACTTTTTTAGTATAAAGTTAAAAATGTTTTCGGTTCTTCCAGCAGGTAACCTGTAGCAACAGCTTATGAGCATATTTTTTGAACGCTTATTGATAAAATCTCGCTGTTTTCGTCAGAAACGCACATTTCGCTTCTAATATAGACCAATTTCATGTGACGTATAAAGCAAAATGTAAACAATATGCGTGCGCATGCTGGCAGGCAAAACAATTTTAAATATCGTTTTAACTATTGTCAACATTACTATATTACAACACAGCATTTAAAATATTAAAATCATATTTATCATTAAATAAATAATAAATATTGTTAGCGTGGTTGAATTAAATCCGGAAAATTTTAATGAAAGTGTTTGGCAGAAAGACATTACAAAGTTGCCTGACATTACTTGGAGAGACGTGTTAAGTTTTCTCATCGACACTCCTAGTGAGTTTACAAAAGAAAATACTAAGGCATACAAGTCATTGGAAGCATATAAAACATATTTTTTGTGTGGCCAAGTTTGTGCAAGATTGTTTGTATGCTCCAAGTATCAATGAAGATTATTGTTTTATAAAAACTGAGGTTATATATTATAGACATTGATTTCTAAACTGATTTGTATGCTCCTAATTATTAGGAGCATACAAATCAGTTATTATTAGGCTAATAATATTAAGATATAAGTAACATTAGACGATTTTTGTTCATGATCAATATTTTTTTATTTTACTGATCTTTATTTAGGTTCTTCCAAGCCAGAGAGTTAGCATAATGAGTTGCATGTATGAAGTATGGGTTTGTCTTCACAAAGACGGGTGGATTAAAAGAGCCAGCTGCACTTGTCCAGTAGGACTAGGTTCAGTCTGTTCACATATTACAGCTCTACTTTTTAAACTTGAGGCTGCTGTGCACCACCGATTAAATAGAGAGGATGCATCTACAAGTCAGCTTTGTTTATGGAATGCCTCAAAACGCAGTGTCAATGCAACACCATTAAGTGCAATGAATTTTAGCACAAATAAAAAAAGGGGAGAGTTACCCTCATTTAATAATCTTGTTCATAAAAAAAAAAAAAAAAAAAGCATAAGAGCATCAACCATGTTTAAAGTAAATAGAAACTACTCGCATACTGATCCATCACATTGGATATCAGTAAGCGACTTTAAAAATTTACGTCAATCCAATCCTAAAGCTGTTATATTTACTAGCTTAGATTGTAATAGCAATCAGAAATCAAGTGATACTGAGTCAGGTTCAGAAGATGAGACAAGTTGTTTACCAGAACCTATAACTAGTTTGTTTTATCCTACTTGCAATAATTCAACTGAATTCCAGCTTTTAAAACATTCCAAGCAACTATATGAAGACTTTAGCCAAACATATTTTGAAAAACAATATGATCAACTTGCTAAAGTAACATATCAGCAAAATCAGTCATCAGCTTGGCAGGTTCATCGGGCAGGAAGAATTGCAGCTTCAATATGTTTTAATGTATTTCACACAAATAAAGATGTTTTGCGTAAATCTCTCATACAAGAAATCATGCAATATAAAAAAGAATTTAAGACCAAATTTACACAATATGGTAAAAAAATGGAATGTTTTGCTAAAAATACTTTTTAACAACGAACACAAAAACAATTTTGTGTTCGTTTTAACAAGATTATTTTTAACAAAAAATAAAACTCCTCCACCTCGTTTATTAGTACTTCGTTCTAAAATTATTGGATCAGAACCTGGAAGATGGAGGTTTGAGTTATTTTCAAAATCTGCTTTTTTTTTTTTTTTTTTTTTTTTTATGTTGATTTTAGGTGCCCCAAGAAGTCCTTACGGTCTTATCACAGAGCACCGCGGAAGAGCATTTAATAGGAAGTTCACGCCTCCTTCCCAACCGATGTCGCAAAACTTGCCCAGAGGTGGGGTTTGAACCACGGATCTTACGTTTCTGAGGCAAGTGCAAACACCAGATCTCAGTTGAGCAAACTAAGTTGAAAGTTTCCGTTTCACAAATAAAATTTGTTTTAAATTTAATTTAATTTAATTTTTTAATTATTTAAATTTTTTTTTAAAACTCCGTATATTTACGTGGACTACATAAAGATAATCACTTTTATTGTCGTTTTTTAAAAAACTGCTAACTTTATTAGGATAAAAGTAAGAGCTTCCAAAAGAGAAATTAATTTTTGAGAAATTAATTTCATCAAGATAATTTGTACCCGGATTGTATTCATCGTCTAAGTTTAAAGTAATGGTTTGGAATAAATTAAATATTTTTTCAATTTCATTATTAACGGTACCCATTTTAAATTTAGACAATATAAAAATCTAATGAGAAGACTTTGTGATTAGCTTATTGTATACCACTTTAGCAAATTTACCTGATTTAGTCTCAGTTCTTTTGCTTGCGTAAACAGTTGTTTTCGAATGTTTATCGTTCTTTCACTGTAGTCTTCGTTAATAAATAATTTTTCGTTCCACAGCTTCATCTTTTTATATTTCGACAAAATGCTTTCTCGATTTTTGGAGTTAAGAAATTTTGCAACGATTGTTTTTTTTCTTTTCGTGTTTTCGTTTTCTTTCTTTCTTGTACGATGAGTTCTTTCTATCTGTATATCCCTATTAATACCTAGTTTTTCTTTAAGTAATAACTTAATTTTTTTCCTCACAATTTTCCCAAGTTTCCCCCTCCGTTTCGTCTATCCCCTCGAACGTAAGATTATTTCTACGACTTATGTCTTCCAACTCACCCAACTTGTCATTTATCAATTCACTCTCTTGTTTTGTTAAATTTATTTTAGTTTGCTCTTGAAAGTTTGTTTTATTTACAGCTAAAGTTTCTTTGATTTCTTCGTATTTTTTACTTAGGAAACCCATAGTTTTGTTTGCTTCATTTAATTCTAGTTTAAGTTGTTTATTCTCTTCTTTGAAAAATATTAGTTCGGTTTCAATTTTTTGAAATCTTTCATTGAAAATTTTTATCAAGGTATTTTCGTGCATCTCTAATAATTCTTTGTACTGCAATAAAGTAATATTCTTGGCCGTTTTTCAGTTTAGCAAAATTAAATATCATTATAATATCATTTATAATAAATTATATCATTTATAATAAAAAGATATCATTTATAATAAAAAGTCTAGCACCTACTGAGCTCAGATAATTTTCTTTTAAATTTTTATATATATATGAGTGTAAATTAGCAAAAAAAAAAAAAAAAAAACGATGGCGCATATTAAGGGGTTTTCACACACACACAAAAAAAAGAAAATATGAGATGCTTTCAAATATCTTAAATGCCCTGTAGGGATGGCATTTTTACTTCCTTTTTTTTTACTTACACGAGTAAATTTTTTTGAAAAAGTTTAAGTAAGTAATTGTCACCGTTCAAATTGAATTATATATATATATATATAATTCAATTTGAATTATATATATATATATATATATATATATATATATATATATATATATATATATATATATATATTATATATATATATATATATATATATATATATATATATATATATATATATATACATATATATATATATATATATATATATATATATATATATATGTATATATGTCTATATATATATATATATATATATATATATATATATATATATATATATATATATATATATATATATATACATATATATATATACATATATATATATATATATATATATATATATATATATATATATATATATATATATATATATGTATATATGTATATATATATATATATATATATATATATATATATATATATATATATATATATATATATATATATATATATATATATATATATATATATATATATATATACGTATATATATATATATATATATATATATATATATATATATATATATATATATATATATATATATATATATATATATATATATATATATATATATATATATATATATATAGTATTAAAACTAGCAAGGATCCATTAAATCTACAAAAATAAAATATTGTCTGTGGGTGGTATTAAAATATTTTGTGGGCATCATTATTGACTATAATTGTAACATATATAAATAATACACCTGTATGGAATATAACAGACCATTAATTAAATAGGCAAGGTTTGCATAGTTAGGTGACTTGCAAATAGAATAACAACTTTGTAAAAGTAAATAACTGCAATAACATTAACATCATAATTATAAAAAAAGTTATAATGTTATTTATTAGTATGACTATCATACTATAAGAAATGCAATAACACAAAAACAATAATATGATAACTAACCATAAAAACCCATTTTTTTATTTTATTCCATTGATAGATATGTTATGTAATGTTAAACAATTGTAATATTAATGTTTGTAAATAAAGTTATGCTTACAGTTAATGTGTTACATGCGTTTATTTTCTCTAAACTGTTGACTAATGATCAATAAAGTAAACTTCAAATAATGAAAGCTTACTAAATTAAAACCATATTTCAACTCAAATAACCACACATAGTAGAATCTCAAGGTAGAGCTGAAAAAAAAGAGAAAAAGCATATAAAGGACAATGTATATAATGCTCTTAATTAAAATATCAAAGATACAGTACATAACGGTACCAGTTTTGATTAACAATTGACAGGTAAAACTAAAGATAATTAGAGAAAAAAAGAATACAATAAAAATTAGACATGTTTAAATTTATAAAGATAATAAAATCTCATGAAAAAATAAAATAACAACTAAAATAAAATAAATAATCCTTTTAAATAAATAAAACTATAAAAAATAAAATAATTATGTTTTTTAATTTAAAAATTATACAAACTTTCTATTTGAAGAAGATCTTAAAGATACTGAATAAAGATTTGTATATACAGTGTATATACAAACCTTCATTCAGTATCTAATTTACAATGTAAAAAACACATAAATTCTTCCCTAACATCATAGGAATTGTCTATAAATCTAATTACTAAAGACAATTATTTCAGTCAGAAGCTTCATCAGCAATAACTGAAAAAAATTGATTTTCTTTTATTTCAGAAATCAAAATATTCTGGATGTACTTTCCACAACAACTTATTAATTCATTCTGTGAGGAATTAGAAATATAAGATGCATTCTTTGCACAGCTGTTAAGATAAAGTTCAAGAATTTTATAAGTTCAATAAAATTACCTACTCCACCCACTAAAGAATATTTGCCAATGACCATCACAATGACCTCTGAAAGCTATATTAAGTTGACCTAAGAAAATGATTTTCTCACAAAACAACTTCTTACAATTTAAAGCAATCTCCTTTTCATATTCTTTATTAAAATATCTATATTTTAAATATTCCCATTCATAGTATTTAAAATTGCGGAAAATATGGTCCAGGCATTATAATGTAGAATTTGTACTGCGTGATGATGTTCATAAATATTTCAGCGAGTTTTTCAGAGTGATGTTCATATTTATTCCCGTTTTTCCCATGGTAATGTCTATTAAAAGTGCTCACAGCATCTGGCCTATATTTAAATGACTGAGAATACAAATTTTTAAATCTAGAAGCTTTTGAAGGGTATTTATATCTAAACAAAACACAACACAAACAAAATGCTCCATCTTCAGAAGGTGAATATCTAAGCCATGAATATTGTTTTAATGATAAAAGTTTTTAAAGATTGCCCATTTGTTTTTGGAAAAGAAGTTTCATCAGGAACAAAAACATTTTAAATCAAATTTTATATTTGTAAATCTTTCAAAGTAGAAGCCTTCGAACGAAACAACAAATTGTTAATTTGTTGTTTCGATATCTGATGATGAACATAGAATACAAGGTTCAATACTAAGATTAAACATAAATTTATATTTTAAAGGCACTATTTTATTCGAATATGTTAGAATATTAGTTGGGCGGCTTGGCTACCAAAGCAACTGAAAAGAAGGCTGTTGCCAATAACATTCTTTTTAGTAACTTAGGTCCCCAATTAATAATAAAAGCTGTGTGCTCCGTAATTTGTGGTGCACAGATCTTTTAGTTTATGATTAACCGGCTTTCCTTGCCCTCCCTCCTTCCCTTCCCCGACTATCGTTTTATAGCATTTAGTTTACCTCCCCCTCCCCCCGATACCAAATAAATAATGCATAATAAATGTTTGATCATAAAGGTTAAAGGTTTACCACGAAATGGGTGAGTTTTGTGACATCGTTTAGAAAAGAGGCGCGATGTTAAATGTTTTTACGCGGGATTCTGTACCGTACAGACTTCTTGGGGCACTTAAAAAATAATTTAAAAAGTAACAAAAAAATTAAAACTATGCCCTCTCCCCTGACCACATTTAAATGTTTAGTTAGGACCAATAACCTACTTTCGGTCTAAAGGAAAAAATAATTTTACTCCTTATTGCTCAAGGGCCCTCGACGTCGCTTTCCTACTTTTACAAATCCATCCTATTAACTATATTAGATTCTACTTGTATAATTTGTAATGTCCCGCCGCAAAAACGGCCCACATACATCTGAATAATTCTGAGTAGATGTACCCATCAACTAATGCTTTTTAATAAACTACCTACCTTAAAAATTGTTAGTAAAATAGCTTTGATTTTTGAAGAAGTAAATAATATAATTTACATTTTGCTTACTTACTAAGTAAAATAAGTATTTGAAAGAAAAACTTTACTTTTATTTCTAATAGTAAAACTTTTTTCTTTTTAAATTACTTTTTTTTTTTTAATTAGTTACTTTTACACATGTAAGTAATTTATTTTTATGATGCACTTTTGTTTTACTTTTTAAAGTGTTACATTTTTCAAACATTACATTTACATAACGTTATCTTAGAAAAGAACTTTTTTACATATAAAAAGTAACTTTTACTTTTTATATGTAAAAAAAGTATAAGTACTAGTATATTACTACTTATCAATGTAAGTTTCGCGAATAAGTAAAATCAAAATTACTTTTCAAAGTAAACTACTTTTTAAGGACTTACCTGAAAAAGTAATTTACTTTGAAATTACTTTAAAAACGACTTTAAAAAAAAAAGTAATTTTTTTTTACTCGTAAAAATAAATTACTTTTTCAAGTAACAGTTACGAATTTAAGTAATTAAATTTATGTAATTAAGTTTTACTTGTAATATAGTTTATGCAATAAAAAAAAAAAATTACTTTTAAATTAAATATTTAATATGAGTTATGTAAAGTAATTTACGCTTAAAAGTAAATCGCGTTTTTACATCAAAATAAGTAAAAGTGCCATCCTTAATGCCCTGCATTTAAGAACTTTGAGAAATGAAATTTTAGACTGAAATTCAGACTGAATTTCTGAGCTAATAATAAGTTTGAGATATGTTAACGTTTACTTTTTTTTAGACGTAAAATGTTTTATCAAACTGAAGGCATATTCTGTAATTATGCAATAGACAAATGATAAAAATTTTTTAAAATAATTTATATGGTTTAGAGTGCTTACAGTAATGGTTTAGTGTGTTTAATTTTGATTTTTTTTTCAAGCAAATCTCAAAGACTTTTTAAAAAACTTTTGAATTTGCTATGTTTTGTAAAGTGACTTTGACAAATTTTTTTACAAAACATTACAAAATTTTACTATTTAACACTGCCGTATGTAAACTTTACATATTATTTATTTTTACATAAATCATTTAATAAATGGTTTATGTATTTATAAATAATATGTAAGTTTTACATACTTATGAAAAAAATTAAAATCATACATTTATTAAATGTAAGATTTTACATATTTTATAAGTAATATAATTAATATATTTTTTATAGTATAAGTAATATATTATAAAATATATAATTTATAGAAAATGTTAAATCTTAAATTTATATTATGCATTTATAAATGATATCTAAAGTTTATAAATAGCAGTGTCACTTAGTTAACATAATAATACTATGTCTTGTAAAGTGATAATATTTATAATTTAAGTTATATTATAAATATTATAACTTAAATTTTAATTTGTAGTATAAAGTTTTATCTCAGGAGAACACTTCTGCAAAGACTATAACATACCTGTTATAGTCTTGCAAAAGTGTTCTCATGAGCTGTCGTCTATCCTTTCAAAACTATTCAACAAGTGCTTATCAGAGTCTTATTTTCCAGCCTGTTGAAAAGCAGCATCTGTTATCCCTATTTTTTAAAAATTCTGGAGAGCGATCTGATTCATCTAACTACCGTCCCATTATTTTTTACGTAAACGTCATTTGGTATCTCAATGGTAGTTTGTTTTTATTGGCAGCATGTATTGTCATCAATACATGCTTCCATTGTCACAAACTAATAAAGTTTAAAAGTTATCTATGTATAATGATTTTTTAAACCATTTTATTACGGTGTTGTATATTTTTTAGAATCTGCGCTGAAATAAATTTAATATATAATTACAAAATGTAGCTCAAAGACAACATAAAACTAAACAATAAATTTTGGTCCACAATAATTGAAATACGTTATGTTTGACTAATCATGAATATAACTATTATATATATTAATATAAGTACTCTACGCTGGTTTATAATTGTAAATTTTCATTGTAAAAATAATTTTAATACAAATTTATTGTGGTCAAAACTACAATTGTTTTTAATATTTTTCAATATGTTTAAATTGTAACAAATAATTATTTTCAAGTAATAATGTAACCTAAAATGATTATTTTTTAATTAGATATAATCAAAATGTTCGTGATATTGATATGTGTGCAAAAACGTGCAACAAAAGTTATATCGTCGGTTAAACATTTTAATTACGAAAAACGACTACAACAACTAGATCTTACCACGCTGGAAGAACGCAGAATTCGCAGTGACCTTATACTGCAATATAAAATTGCTCATCAGTTACAAGAAGTTAAATTTTACATACCACAAGTCCAGCCTTTTTTGTTAAATTCACGATATAATCTGAGAAGAAACAGCCGATGTTTAAAACCACAACTGATCAAAAGAAATTCAGAACGTCAGCACTTCTTTACAAACTGAGTTACTAACCGATGGAACAAAATAGCTCAGAATGTAGTTGATGCACCCACTGTGCACTTTTTTTTAAAAAACGCGTTTAAAATGCTGCTTCGGCTGCAGCAATGTCTATTGTCAGCATGGAAAAGCCTGATGTGCTTCCCTTCATCAATTCAATCAAGAAGTTGTATTGATTACTGTAATAAATAAAATTAAAAATAAATTGATTATTTAAAACTAGATGATGGCAACTGAAGAAGTTGAAACACCGTTATTCATGGTGTCATATCGAGGCTTCAGTTCTCCATTATTTATTTTTGTATTTTATTATTTATGTTATGTTTATTTTATTTGTTATATTTGTAACAACAAACTATGAGAATAGTTAATTGTCCTGCACTCTCCCTCTAATTCAACCGAGTAATGGTTATCTTAGTTATAACACGTATATCGATTTATATACTGTATTGAGTTAGCTTGTGATTTGTACGTGTGTTTTTGTTTGCCTAGTGTTAGTTAATTATATGCAAGATATGGCATGGTATGGCACACTGCATGTTAATACCTTATATAATATTATCCATAAATATTTTTATCTAAAATTTGTAAATATATATGCTATAAATTATTATATTATTCAAATGTTTATTTTTAATTTATAAAATTAGTGTAAAAGTGGATGAAAGCACTAAAGAAGCGAAACAATAAACTTTAAAGCAGAATTTTGTCATACAATTATGGTGGCGATATGAGAGAACTACTGTGGCAAAATATTATTAAATCATTCTACAATATTAGTTTTTTGTTGCTTAAAAATATTATGAAATTCAAATCTATTTTTTAAAGTGGTTCGTAAAAATAATGTCAGACCAAATATTCATTTGCCTAATACATTTTATTACCCTAACAGCGAATTTAATATAGATAATATAAATAACCTTTACTTTTTAATTTTATTTAAAAAATGCGACACTTTTTAATAAAAAGATTGTCACATTATTTTGCAGATTCGAGATACAAAAAATTTGCGAAAAACAAACTATAAAAAATTGAGACCCGCGGTAAATGAAATAAATATCTGAGTTCAATATGGGATCTCCCTTCAAAAACCCAGACTATTTCTAGATGGGACCGAGTTGGATTCCACCGACAGAATCGTAATGGGACCCATGTGGAATACCCAGATGGGTCCCAGCATTTTTCCCTGTTGGGACCCAGTTGGAATGGTTAACTGGGTAATATATACCGTTAAGAAATTAAAATGTAGTAAAGCTGTCTTACTGGCCTCATGTTGTTATTTTTTTTGACCGATATTTGAAAGATAAAATATTGCCGTTTTTGTCGTAGAATTGATAATAGAGTGATAGGAGTCTCTAGATTACATTTATAAAAAAAATACTACTCCAATATAGAAGTTGGTTTTGCTCACCTCTGGTTCACTGTGCAGTGGTAAGAGTTCTGGCTGAGGAGCCAAGAGGTCCGAGGTTCGACTCCAGCTCTAGCCCAATAAGTATAGGAGACGGTAAAATCCATAGGGGAGATCGCCCACCTCCTTCCCTAATGGATTACTCATTAAAAGATTACTGCAACTAACTTCTCAAAAAACTCATCAATTTGATTATTACACGCCCCAACCACAATAGATAAACCAAACAAAGAAAAGTTCACTTACAAACTCAAATACCTACATTTTTAATTAATTCAATTTCAAATAATAAAAGTTTTTAGTAACAAATCTAATACTTTAGCGGTTCTTATTAGCAAGACTTTGTCTTCTACCAGTTTCCGCGTTATTATTCTTTATTTCTAACAAAATCATTACTTATAATTTTTTTCTATTTTACATATTTGTAAAAAGTTTGTAATAAAGAACAAAAAATAATAAATAATAATTAAGAAAGCATTTCTTTTATGCAAATGTTAGAAAGCCATGCTTACTAATTTGATTGGATTCTATAATAAAAAATGTTGTAAGATGAGACCTGAATGGTTTGAAATGAAAGTTTTTGATGCACCGATGAAATAACCTGGTACATTGCTAATGGGTAAAAAAAAGAAAATGTTTATAATAATGCTACTGTTTATTAGTTCCTTTATCCAATTAATCCCGAATTATTCAACGATTGTACAGTTTGGTTACCAACCTCAATTGAATAATAAAACAAAACCAAAAATTTCTATTGTTTCAAACAATTTTAAACCGCTTATAAACGTTAAGAGAAAAAAGTAACGTTTTTAACCCATACTACAAAACCCAAAAAATAAATTTACAAATAGTTTAATTCTTTGTAATAAAACAATATATTTAAACCAAAAATTACATAATTATATAATTTTATGTTTAGCTAAACAATTTCAATTTAAAAATAAATAAACAGCACATAAAATATAATAATAATTCGATATGCAAAAAAGTTGATTTTTTCAAGTTATTAGAAACCGATAAAATCCTACTATTTTGTAATAATTAAATAAACATAAATAAATAATTACGTCCTTAATATCTTTATTAACAATTTGTTCAGATATAAAACATACAAATTATATATAACATATGTAAACAGTATTAACAGTAAATACAAAAGAGCCATTTATCTTATATATATATGTTAAAACAATTTTTAAATCTAAAAATAAAAAAAGATATAAAAAACCCTATCACGCTGATACAAAGAAATAATTCGAAGAAAATTCAATTCATAAATTATAATTGCTTTACATTAAATTTAATTATAATTACAAAGTTTCTAAGTATCAACATTAAATAAACTACTAGTATTATTTGGACCAACATTGTCAACATCATTATTTGAACCAACATTGCCAGCATCATCAGATTGTACCTTTTGCTCAAATGCTATCGTATGAGAAGTTCCCATAAAGCTTTTATCTCTCTCAAAAAAACCAAACTAAAAAATAAAAATAAAAATTAATAGGTGACGGTAAACTTGTTAATAAAAATTTAAACAATATTTTAACTCACCCTGTATAAAATTGCAGAAGAAACAGCAAGTAGTACTAATGCCCCTAGTATGGAAAGTAGAATAATCCACCACTGGCTGACTTGTTTCGTTACAGGCTGCATAGTACTTTCTTGTAATGTAAAGTTAACCTATATAAACAAATTTAAATATTAGTCAAGAGTGACCCGCCTAAAGTATTTTTTGTAAAGAAATTAAAGTCTTTGGCTTATAATGCTGGCAATCTCATGTTATTAACAAAATATTGAAGTTCGTGCACTGTTTTTTGTTTTGTTATTTAATAAATAGCATTCTTCAAAACTACATGTTTGTAATGAACTCAGTTTTTCGAATTTACTAGTTTTTAGTTAATTTTTTGTCTGTTTGCCTCCATAAATTATTTTTTAATGTCTGAATGAAAATTAACTATGAGCATAAAAATATTCAGATTTTTTTTTTTAAACTATTAAAAAAATATTAATTTTTGTAACAAAAAAAATTTCTTCTATTTTGATACTTCAATCAAATTGAGTAAAAAAAAAATCACAACAAATGTATTATTTTACATTTTATTTCAGAAACAGAATAATAAATCAAAAAATATTGCAATCATTGAAATAGCAGTTCTATCTGAAAATGGAAAACTTTTTTTTCTTTTGTGTTAACTTTAAAAAGATAAAAAATATGAACAATACTTACTCTTAGTATTTTGTTACAGAACCTATTGCATAAATGCTTATGTATTAAGTCAACTATTTGCTGACACCGTGGGTACTGCCTACCACCCTTGATAATTAGCTTCCCATAACTGCTGAGAATTAGTTAGATTAGCAGGACATTTTTAGCATCACATCCATACCTTAACCCCATTGACCTAAAACCATTAGTTTTTAGGTCAATGGGGTTAAGGCGACCTGAAACACATAGTTTGCCATGCAACTAGTGTGTTTCAGGTCGTTGTCTTGTTAGAAAACCCATTTTAACAGCATATCTTTATTAGCTTAGGGTAGAATGACATTATTGAGGATATCCACATACATGTTGGTCCATGATACCATTTAACGTATGATAGGTTCTACACCATTAAACATACATTATAAGTATAAGAAGCAGCCCATAAAATGTCTTTGAATCCACCATGTTTCACAGAACTATCAGTATCTTTTTTTCTGGAACTCTGCATTAGCAGGACATGTCTTGAACTTATACCTCCATAAAAAATGATTTTCAATTCACTTGTCCTTAATACTTTGCGTTACTACTTTTTGATAGAATATATTTCAAACAATGGTTGGGAAACTGTAAATGTTTAGCAGTATGTTTATTTGTCAACAAAGGAAACTTTGGTGCGTTTTGGTTAATGTGTGCATTTAGAATATTCCTTCTTATACGCCTGCATACAGTACTATCACTCAAATTATATTTAGAATCATCTTTGATATGCTTGGCCAATAAAAATGGTCTGCTTTTAACAAATCTAACAATTCTTTGGTTTTTTCCAACTCTTTTTTAACTATTGCTTTATAATATATGGTACTTAAAATCATCTTTTGCAAACATCAAATAATATTTTGATATGAGTAAGATTTGCCC
>NC_061162.1:24471596-24559096 GCF_022113875.1 Hydra vulgaris | reverse complement strand
CTGCAAAACCGATTCTAATGAATTATTTTCCAGATTTTATTATTCACTATTAACAAAATAAATTTTATTGAGTTGTAATTTTTTTATTGTAATTTTATTGAAGATGTAAAAAGAATTTAAAAAAAACAAAAACATTCAAGGTAATGTTTTCTGTTTAGCATCTGTAAATTTTCTCTACACAAGTAACGATGAGCAAATCAGAGTTCTTAGATTTGAAAAGACATCAAACTTTGGATCAGACAGACATAAACTTTGCAATATTAGTTTATCTATTCATTTATTGCAGCTGTATACAAAACTTTTTAAAAAAAATATGCAGTATGCTATATATATTATCATTATAGGATGGTATTATGTTTTACACTAAATATTTTTAAAAATAACAATAGTTTTATTTTTAGATTCCTCAAGTGAATTGGAATGCTGCGAGCTGGATATCTTTGATTGAGACTGCTGATTATACTTATTTGGAAATAGAACCACCGACTACAAAAGATGTCGAAAAGATTACGAAGAAGTTTATACTTTTATTCAAAGTAAAATAAAGCTAAATATTCAAGACCTTGCCCCTTTTTGAGAGGTATGTAAAAGTAGTTTCAGAAACATTTAATAAAGTATATGGATTTAAAGTCATAAACTATACTTAAACTGCTTAGCCAAAAATTTTGTAACAGGTTTATTTTGAAAAGGATATTATTTTCAGTCATGCAATGATATGTTTGCTTAACTATGTTGCATTGAAATAATTAATTAGTTTTAGTTTTATAATGTTATATATTTTATAATGACTTATTTCATGAACAATTGGTCAATTATTTAACTATTGTAATGTTAATTTGATACTCAAATTAACCTGAAAAAAAAAAATAAAAAATGTATACATAAAGTATCTAATATAAATATAAGCTTTTGCTTGTTTTTCTATTGAAATTTTTGTGAAAATTTGTGTAAAAAAATAATAAAATACTTCATAAAAAAAAGATAACCTCTATCAATTATTTCAAACAAAATTTATTTTGTTTGAAATAAATTGAGTTTTTTCTGGGTGTCTAAAGTTTTTTTGAATTAAATTTTATAATAAAATAATGAAAAATATAACACTACAAGCAAAAAGATGTTTAAGAAGATAATAACTGCTGATGAAAAAACTAATAAAATTTGATTGATTATCCGCAAGCCATTTAACTAAATTTTTAATTTTATCTATTATAATTTTGTTTTCAATTTAATCTTATATGATAAATGCACCTTTCAGTATCTATATATTAATAGGTTTGAGAAATAAACCTACCCTCACATAATATATATTATATATATATATATATATATATATATATATATATATATATATATATATATATATATATATATATATATATATATATATATATATATATATATATATATATATATATATATATATATATATATATATATATATATATATATATATATATATATATATATATATATATATATACTATGTGACCACGGAAATAATATTTAGTTGCAAAAAGCTGGGCAGATTTTTTAGTCGTTTTGAGAACATTTCAAAATGCAAAAAAAAATGCGCGAAAGATTAATTAGACCGATGAGAGACAATTACAAAAAATTAATATAAAAAAATAGGAAAATAACTTAAAACAAAATAAATTACGTTTAGAACAAATATTTTCGAAACATCGCTCTTTTATAATTTTTCTATAAAATTAAGCAATGTTTTTTATATAAAGTAACATCATACGATTGTTTAAAAAGGAAACAAATGTTCTTTATTTAACAAATTTTGCAAGTTTCAGTTTTATCTAAGCTAAATTATTTTATAAATATAAAAGTTAATTTTTTTAATGCCTATTTTATTTTTCGCGTAGTTTGAAGAGTTTAACATATTTGAAACAATTCTTCTTAGTAAGATAAACAAATGAAATAATTAAATCATTGAATTACTATAGAAACTAAATTAACTAGGTTAAAAATACTTTATGACGAGGAAGCAAAACTGCTTCACAATATCGCTGATGATGTTTAGTGAGTGGGCTTTTTAATTTTAATTAGTATTTAAAGCAGAAAAAAGTATAACAAGTTTTTAAGAATGGCAATTTAAGCGAAAATAATTAGAATTAGTAAACCAATATCTAGAAACTTTTCTATATATCTAATAACTTGCTACATATTTGTGTTTTTTTGTGACCTCAGGCGCAGTGCTTGTTCATCCGCAAGTTACTTTGTATACATTGTTTGTGTTTAGTAACCAGAAACTTCTTATATGTTTGTTATGTAATTAGTTTTATTAACTTTAATGATTATTAATAACTTCATTGAAAACGCAATTATTCTTGTAAGTCTTTGTTTACTAATTATATCATAAAATTGCTTTAAAAGATTACAATATGATAAAAAACAGGTACAATTACATTTAAATAAAAAATACATACTTTTTAAATAAAAAATTAGAATCTACTAATAAAATCTTTAAGTTATAATATATTTTTTGAACCAATAAAATTTGTTTGTTAATTTGGCAGGTTTTTAGTGTTCGCGAATATTCTTTTTATTCTTCCGCACCAAGATGTTTTGAGAACATTCAAGTTTTTTATGTTTCCATGTATGTCCGTAAAACAAAAATTTTTTGTTTCGTAAATAAACTTAAATGTTCTCAAAACAACTAAAAAACCTGCCCAGTCTTTTGCAACTAAATATAATTTCCGTGGTCAGTATTCAAGAATGATCGCTCCTGCTTCCTGACCAAGCCTAATATATATATATATATACTTTGTGATGAAGTGGGAGCAATTGCTCTGCGCACGTCAAACAAGCTCGTCAAACAACTTTTTAGGCGCGACAAATAGCACTCACTAGTTTCGTTACAAGAGTAAAAAATTGCGCTCATATGAAGAACTTGTGAGGGAGAAAAATATAAGTTTATTTTATATCAAATATTTTTAGTAAAATTTTTTTGCTGAAGTCAAAATATGTTTAAACAGCAGAGTTTACATATTGTTAAATAAAGAAGTTACATTTGTAATAAAGTACGCCACGCATATTTTATGCGTGACATCCTTTAAATTTAATTTATACAGTATAAGTTCAAATTAAAAATGATTTTTTTCTTCTAAATCCAGCATGTTTTTTTTTAAATAAATTCCAGTTGAACTTTATTATACTATCTGCTTAATCGCACCTCTCGCTAACTCGTATAATTTTTTAGGGTCCATTTGATAAAAAACTTCGCTTGACTAGAACTTTTACTTTGAATTGCATAAAAGTCCATGTAATAAAATATTAAAACTTGCAACACTTCAATAAAAAATCTCGTTTAACATTTATAAATATCTAGCATAATATTTATAAACATCTTATAAATCTATATCTAGCATAAAAAATTTATCAAACTAAAACTTAAAGCTTCAATTTTGTACAGGTTCGATCACATTCTATTAATTAATGACTATTATATTTAAAATTCAAAAACATCAAAACATTCGAATATAAAATATTTTTTGTCAAATATAAATTAATAAACTTAATATTTTCACTGGTATCTTTAAATCAGTTAAACTTATATTAAAGTCTAGTTAAAGCTAAACGCAACTTAAAATTACTTTGAAAATTCAATTTTTTCTAAATTCTTTGTAGTAAAACACTTTTAAATTAAAATAAAAACATATATTAATTTTTTGCTTTTATTTTTTCTGGTTTATTTTTTATTCATTTTATCATTTGGTAAAATTTTAATTTTTTTAATTTAGCTTTTAATTTAGTATTTTTTATTTTTGTTTCTCTTTCCAATTTATAGTTAGTTTATTTTTAGTAAAAGTTTACATTTGTTTATTCAGCACATTTTTTAAATACACTAACTTAAATTTATATGCATGATCATTAAAGCCATTCAACCACACGCAACTCCTGAGAATGCTTGATTTACATATACATATACATACATATATATATATATATATATATATATATATATATATATATATATATATATATATATATATATATATATATATATATATATATATATATATATATGTATATGTATATATATATATATATATATATATATATATATATATATATATATATATATATATTTTTTTTTTTTTTTTTTTCTTTATGTATAAACTTAAAATTTATAAATAATTCTTACAATATTTTGAAAAACTTGTCTTTTTTTTCTGGATATAATATCTTGTGTTGTGGAATTACTGTATAAAGCCTAAAAGTTAAAAAAACGTTTCATCATCATCATGATGATGATGATGATGATCATCATCATCATCATCATCATCATGATCATCATCATCATGATCATCATCATCATGATCATCATCATCATGATCATCATCATCATCATCTTGATCATGATCATCATGATCATCATCATCATGATCATGATCATGATCATCATCATCATCATCATCATCATCATCATCATCATCATCATCATCATAACAGTTTTAAAGTAAACAAAAAAACTCACAGTATAGTTGTTAATGTTTAAGTTATTCTGCAGTGGATTGCATTGAACACTATCAACCTAATAAAAAAAGCATATTTTATGAATAAAAAAACCTAATGTAATTAATTTTTAAATACTATTTAAATATCGTATATAATAAATATATTTACTTATGATTTATTTCTAAACGTTGCTAAAAATGGTATAATTCTTACTCTCATATCTACTACATATATCAAATCAAAATTTCGCTTATTCACAACAAAACTTATTTCTGAAGATATTGTATCTACAGGAAAACGACCAGCATTTTGAATCTAAATAAGAAAACAAAACTTTTAGTTTGTATACAAAGTGTCTTTATTATTTTATATTATAAAATATTTATGAATGCTACATCTTTAAAAAGCAATAACATAAAAGTAAATAGTCACAAAGATAAAAAAAGTTTAACAATACATAGAATGTAAAGTTGACTTCTGGGCCAATATCAACCACTGATACATATTTAGATGGAGGGCTGAAATTTTTCTTGTAATATATTGAAGTTGGAAAAACTTGACTAAATAAAAATTTGTTAAAATTTTACTAAAAAAACATTTGAAAAATATAATTCAATTGATAAGAAAAATTTTATAAAAATTAACATAAAAATTGGTTTACCCTTGTACACGCACACAGGTTGCAATCATTGTAGGAACTTGAAGAGTAACATTATTATTGCTTGGATTTACATCAACTCCATAACTAACATCAATTGGAAATTAAACACAAATAAAAAAAAATTAAATGGATCAAAAAAGAATATTAGACTGACTAAAAAAAAAAAAAAAATATTACAAAATATAATGCAAATATATTACAAAAAATAAACATTGACATTGTTTTTTAATAAATTTTTTTAATGTAGAAAATATATGAAATGATGGTAACTAAGAGCACTGAGAAAACTTTAAAAATACTGGAAACAAGGCTAAGTTTAGCTATATGTATTTTATAGAACATATGATTGATTTAGCAGAACTTTGAAAAATTAATTTGAAAAAAAAATTACCTAAACAAGCTAATTTAGTAGAAAAAAATTTTTTGCAGATAAAAATTTACAAATATATTAAGTTCAATTTAAATTTGCAAAACTGGTACTTTAAAAGATATTACCACAATATGATAACAACATGGCAGCTCTGATTCTATAAAACTCTTAAAATTTTGTCCACCACATAAACTTATTTTAACATCTTCTTATGTACTTATATACAAAACTCTTCATCAACAAAAAAGTTGGCAAAAGTCACTTTGTCAACTCTAAGTTAATTTTTGAAGACTTTAAATACCTCATATATATAAAACTAATTTATATAAAACCAGTTATACAGTCTTATGATTTTTATAATAAGATTTCCTTTTTCTACAAAAAATATATTTATATATTATTTATACTTATGAAGTTATAATTATCATCACACTTACGATGTTGTTGTCATTTGAAAAATATATACAGGGGTTGAAGGACTTGATAAAGGAATCGAAAACCTTGCAAGAATGTCAATCTATAGAAAAAAGTAACAACAATTTATTATAATCATTGAAAAAAAAAAACATTTAAAAAACTAATTTTAGATTTTTGAAAAGTATTAATGGCCAGTGGGCTGACTTAAGCTGGGCAAGGCCAACAAGTTGACAAATAACTAGAGGTGGCTAGAGAATTTGGATACAGAGTGAACTCTGAAGCACAGATGTTTGAGAGAAAAAAACATTTTTTGCTATTTTTATATTAACTATTTTTTGTTGCTGCAAAAAACAAAAAAATTTTAAAATTAACTAACAAATTACACAAAATCACACAAAAATAGTTAGTGTTATGATCAAAAATTTATGCTGTGGTAGTTTAATGGTAGAGCATTTGAGCACATCTGGCCATGATAAAAAGAGATTCGTTTTGAATGAATTATTAAAATAAAAAAGATAAAATGCATGACATAGTCCCATCCCATCAGAAAATAAATTTTTCCGTACTTGTCGAATACACACAAGGAATATAAACGCTTTATAATAGTTGAAAAACATACAATGATAGAGAGAATTATATACAGAAGTAGAATATAAGTGAGCAAGTGTTATAGAGAGATAAACCATGTTAAAAATTGTCTAAAGGAAATTGAGAAAATTAGGTAGGAGAATCCTGTCTTAGTGAATGAGAGATTGCAAAAAAATGCAAAAGGTAAAACTTTCACTAGTACTTTAAACAAATTTTACAAGTTTTTTTTTTAAAAGAAGTATATGTAATGTATAATAATAACTTACACTTTGGTTTGATTTCTGAGCATTAGAAACAAGAATTGATAGCTCTTGAGTTATTGGATCCACCTTTACAGGATTCAATGAAGGATACGGTTGCTACAATTTGAAAAAAAAGGAATTTATTTGAAATATACTTAGATAAACAACTTTTAGTTAATGTTATTTTAATTAGTTGATCTTGTTTTAAAAACATGAAAATAATTAAAAGTTGTAAAATTAAAAAAAAAAAGGGAAATTAAAAAACTCTAAAATATTTTATTACAACTCAAAATATTATTAATGAGAAAAACAAAAGTTTTTCTCATTAATAATATTTATTTAAATATTAATAAACATGTATTTAATTATGTAAATTACTTTAATTTTGCTGTACTAATGACAACTACTGGGTACTTATATTCATTACAATGTATAAAAATTTTGTTTGAATTATTTTTTTTTTCTTCAGAAAATTACCTTTAAAAAGTTATAAACAAAAATTTAGAACAACAATAAGAAAATGAAAAACAAACCCCATTAATAGTCACTGATATCACTTGTAAATCTAAACTAAACAAAATATTCATGCTTGACTGGTATGCAGTGTCGCCATAATTTATAATTTGAGAAAAAACAGCTACTTCATAAATAACACCATATATAATTTGAGTTTGTTGTGAGGCTCTATAAAAAAATTAAAAATAATATTTATAGTTTTTTTAACAGTCATTTTAAAAAAGTTATTTATAGTTGCAATAATTACTTAAAAAAAAGTAAACAAATTAAACAAATACAGCTATATATATATATATATATATATATATATATATATATATATATATATATATATATATATATATATATATATATATATATATATATATATATATATATATATATATATATATATATATATATATGTATGTATATATATATATTTATATATATATGTATATATTTATATATATTATTGGACAAAACATTTGAAACCAACATCGAACAATGCTAAAAAGTGTTCCTAATTTTACATGTCTTAAAAACAAAACGAACTATACTACTACAGCAAATAGTTCAGGAGTCTGGAAACATAGCATGCCATGACATGAGCAATCAGCTGAAAGGTGACAGCACACAGGCAGAATTTTGTTGACAAGTGCCATTTTGCAGCGGACAAAACAAGTGCAACTTTATTGGGTTGTTTCATTTTCTTAAGTCTAGTCCGTGTCATCACGGAAGTTTTTTAATAATTAAAGGAAGTATCCAGAAGTTTCAAGAAGTATGTAGAAGCTTCCAGAAGTTTCCAGAAGAAGCATCTAGAAGCATACAGAAGCATCCAAAAGTATCCAGAAACATTCAGAAGCATCCAGACGCATCCAGAAGCTTCCAGAAGCATCAAAAAGAAGCATCTAGAATCTTCCAGAACAGGTTCACACAGGTTCATTTTCATATATAAGAGACATGTAAACCGACATGTAATTCAATCAGTATATGGAAGTCAATCCGTCAGTATTATCAAGACAGTGTATCGAAGTGAGTTTTATCAAAGTGTTTTGTCAAAGAACATCAGTACAAGAAATGAAATACAACAAGTGTTTTATTACATCAATACAGTCCACATCCAACCAAGACGTTGTGTTCTACAGGGCATTATTGTATCATCTCAAGGTAAATGTAACATGGTAAGCCTTGAGAAGCGTGATTATTTATTTTTATTATTTTTATGACTTCAAGTGCAAAAATGGCTCCCGACAGTCTTGGATTGGAACTAAGAAAGAAAATTATTGGCGATTACGTAAGTGGATTGTCACAAAAAAATATTTGTATTTAATATCGCGTGAAAAAATGGACCGTATCAAGACTATGTTCCAAATATTGTTCTACGGGGAAGGTGGCAGCAGATAACAAAGGTGGAAGACTGCGTTCCACCACTTCTAGAGAGGATTCTATGATCGTCAGATCCATCAAGAAGAATCCCTGGATATCATCAGTTGAGATACATAAGCAATTAGAGCTGCCTGTATCGGACCGAACAATCAGACGACATGCTGTTGAAGCCAGATTGTTTTCTCAACTCCCTGCAAAGAAACTGCTGATTTGACTAAAGAAACAGA
This sequence comes from Hydra vulgaris, assembly GCF_022113875.1. Lineage (NCBI taxonomy): Eukaryota > Metazoa > Cnidaria > Hydrozoa > Anthoathecata > Hydridae > Hydra > Hydra vulgaris. The sequence continues at coordinate 24,550,240 of NC_061162.1, read as the reverse complement.
AGAAAAGACTCATGTTTACTTGATTTACGTTATTGCCATAAGACCGTGAAGCATGGTGGAGGCAATGTAATGGTCTGGGGGTGTTTTTCTGCTAACGGTCTAGGTTCAATACATCGAATCGATGGAATAATGGACCGGTTTATGTATAAAAATATCCTGAAAGATGTTATGTTACCTCATGCTGAATGGAATATGCCAATAAAATAGGTTTTTCAGCAATACAACGATCTGAAAAACACTGCAAAAGTAGTCAAGTAGTGGTTTCAAGACAGCCAACTATCGGTGATGGATTGGCCACCTCAATCTCCAGATCTCAACCCTATCGAGAACCTGTGGTAGATCGTCAACCGCAGAATTATTCGTGAAGGTGTTCGTAATAAGGATCAACTGTTTGAACAAATCCAAAAAGCCTAGGGAGCTATTCCACAAAGTTTCATTGATCACCTGATCGAATCCATGCCTCGAAGATGCAAGACTGTGATCAACAACATAGGATTCGCCACAAAATATTAATAGTGAAATACACATTTTGTGGAGTTGCACTTGTTTTGTCCAGAAGGAAAGCAACTTTTTTTTAATACTTTTGATTAATTTATTAATTTTTGTGTACAAATAATGAACTTTGTGATAAAAAAAATTTGAAGAACGTTGTCTCTAAACAGTTACATAGTTATTTCTCTAAATTGAAAAAATGCAGCACTTTTATATAAAGAAACTAAATTAGCATTATTTGGTTGCACTTGTTTTGAACGATACTGTATATATATACAGGCCTTGTGATGAATAAAAACTGCGGGACGCATAAGCACGACATGATTTTTGACGTCATTAAATGTTATTATTTTAAAATGTTTTGGAATGTTTCGTTTTTTAAAATGTAAAAACATTTTTTTATTGTCTCAACGTTTGACACGTTTTGTCTATACTAAACAAACAAAAAACATTATAACTAAACATTTAAAAATGATTATAAAATATGCTAATACTTGATTTTTTTTTTTTCCAAATATGTATTTCAAAGTTTTTCAAATAATTATTTTTTCTTTTTAAAAAGTCAGTGAGTAATAAACTGGAAATTTTAATATTGTACGATTAAAAACTGTGCAATAGCTAATGTTTTTACTAGCGATTTTATATAATATTTATTTATTTATTTTTATTTATTTTCATAAAGCGGTTAATAAGCACAATCATTCGCATTACTAAAAAGACTTGAACGAACGTTTTGAATAGATTTTTAATGTTTACAAGGAATTTTATTTTTGGTAAAATGAAATAAAATAAAATTTTAGAATAAAAATCTTATAGGTATAAAAGACATATTTCAGCGAAAAAATTATTCTTAAAAATTAAAATGAAAAATTATTCAAAAAACTATTGACGTTCTATTTTTTAGCAGCTGTTAGTGAGCACGCTTCGTTGAGTTTCGGTAACTTTTAACAAAAAAGCGATTGTTATTATTTAAGTAATTTTTTTCGAGTTACTTTTTACAAAAATTTTAATAACTGTACTTTTTTATTAAATCAAGTAGAATACATTTTAATATTAATTTTTTTATTTTTTTTTATTTGCGCTTACCAATTTTTAAAATGTTTCCTCGAAATAACTCTTAAATACTTTAAATACGTTTAACAGTTAATAAATATTTTTAAATCTATGGAATAATTTTAAAACCTAACAAACCCCATTAAATAATTATTTAAGTTAAAAATCTAAAACTAAAAGAAAGTATTTTTGTTCAATTTTATCGACAACTTTGCTATTGCTGAATAATTTTATTAAAATTTTAGCTTAAAAAAATTTTAACTTTTTTTTAATCTGAACTTTTTGTACTTGTAAATAATGAGCATATTTAATTTTTTTGTAATTCAAAATTTTATATCAACTGCATGCGGTTTTTAAAATACTTTATTAAATGTTAAAATAATCGTAAACTACTTCATTAAAATTCTAAAACTCAAACAAAAAATTTTTTGCTCTACGCAAATAGCCCTAGCTACACGCAAAATCGCACTTGGACGACGTAAAATTCACATCACCCGACACTTTATCGCAAGGCCTGATATATATATATATATACATATATATATATATATATATATATTATTCATAGAAGTTAAAATAGCTTAAAAAATTTTTTACCCAGGTAATTGTATTATTGAAGACATTGATAAATCTGTGTAGCAGATGTTATTTTTGCATTTCTTCAAATATGTTACCTATAAAAAAATATTTAATTTGCATAAACAATATTTATTCATAAGCTTGCCAATGACAAGAGGAGATTAAAACTAAAAGACTTTTAGTCTTTTAGTTTTAATCTCCTCTTGTCATTTTAAAGTATTATTCTCCTCTTTATATTATAATTTTACTTTATTCACTTCACATTTTAAATTCATTCATTATCTTAAACATTTTAAACAAAAGAATTACTAAATTTTTTTTTTTACATCTTCACTTCCAACAAGGCTGCAAATAACCATTATTAGAGTTAGAAGTTACTGGAAAAGAAAAGATGAAGTTTATAAAGCAGTATAACAATTAACAGATGACTTAAAAGATTGCAAATTAAATGAACCAGGAAAACATGATGAAGGGAGCAAATTTCAAAGAACTAATGTTCGAGGAAAAAAACTAGAAGAAAAAGAAAATAAGCAACATTATAACGATGTGACAATGGCTAAAGGTTGGCTGCAAGAGCAGATCCAAATATATTTTTTGTACCATGTCTAAATGAGAAAAGCCATCATTGTTAGATCCGCTACAGATATTGCAACAGTATTCTATACAAGGACAGATTAGAGATTTTTAGAGATATAAAACTCGGAGTAAAAATAGAAGCGCAATAAAGAGATGCAACCTTAGATTAGAACAAATTTTATAACTTATTTTTATACACTATAAACAATTACAAAAAATTATTTAAAAAAACACAATAAACAAAAAAAGAATAACAAAAAAAATTTCAAAATAAATTTTAAAATTACTTGAATACTGCCAGTATTAATTCCATATAAATCTAAAATAGGACACGTGGTATTTCCGCATCCTAAAGGACTCTGATACTCTTTATAACTGGTAGTGATTGTAATAGGATTCAATAGGTCTACTTCACCCTAACACAAATATTTATAAATCAAAATTTATAAATAAATAAATCAAAATTTATAAATCAAAATTCTCCTAAATAATAATATTTAATAAATGTGCACACAAGTAACAATAAACAATTTTTTGTAATGTAGTAATGAGTTTTTATATAAGGTAGTAGTGATTTATTATGTAATATAGTAATGAGTTGTAATTTAATATAAAAATAATTTGTAATGTAATGTAGTAATGAGTTGTAATGTAATGCAGTAATGAGTTTGTTACTGCACATTAGATTACAATTCACTACTGTTACAATTTGAAACTAGGGTAATGCAGGGCAATTTTGTCAGGTTTTACTTTTATGAAATGAATTCCCAAATAACTAAGTAAAAAAAAATTTTGTATATCTAAAATTTTCTCAAAAAAAAAAAAAAAAAGGTCCTTTAGAAAAAAGTGGAGGGGGCACATGATCCCCCCCCCTACATGTTTTTGGTCCTGTGATATTTATCAAGTGGTTGGAGGTGATGTGTACTATGAGGTAGAATGCATATTATACATCTCCATTAGTAATTCAATTGCTTCAATAGCTAAATGACTTGTGATCATCCAAAAATATAAAAGTACTTTTTTTCCATCCAATTTGGTCAAAACCTTATTAAAATGATGTAAAAAGTCAATAAAGATCTCTTGATTAATGTATAGACTTTTACTGCAATTGAACTTTGTAACTAAAGGAAATTTATATGAATCTGGAATTTTTTTCCTTTAAGTATTGAAAAAAAGCGGTTTTACCGCAGTAGTAGAAATAAAAACTCTATTGAGTTTAAATATACGCAGAGTCAGATTAACTACCCATATAGGTAATTAATTGTTTAACTTCGGTTTTTGATGAAACATTTGTTGGTTCCAATGTACAGACTTATAGTGTACCTAATTGTTAATACAAAAGGTAACAATTTCTTAATTTGTACTAAATTAACAAATTGTTACATTATTTTTGTCATATTATAAATTAATGTAACAAAAATAAGGTAACAATTTGTTTCATAAATATGGTAATATATAATATAAGAATATAAAATATATTCTCTTGTACAGAATTATTTTTCCACAAGAAATAATCATATTTTTTACCTGCGATTGCACTTAGCACAAAACCTATAGTTAGTTGGGCTTTTAATTAGTGTTGATGTTCCAGATGCATGATATTTTTCATTTTTATCAGTATAACCATAACTTCTGAAGGCTGTATATATATATATATATATATATATATATATATATATATATATATATATATATATATATATATATATATATATATATATATATATATATACACACATATATATATACACATATATATATATATACATATATACATAATTTATATATATAAATTATATATATAAATTCTACAAATAGAAATTCTCAAAGTTCTTAAAGATCAGAGCAATAATAAATTAAACACTTCAAATTTTTTTCTTTGACAACTTGTTTTTCACCATCAGTAGGTTAATCAGGCTTCCTAATGAACCTAATGATGGTGAAACAAGCTGTCAAATTTGTTGTTTTTAATCATCTTATTCAGATTAAAATTGTTACAAAAACAAACAAAAAATTAATGTTGCACTTCAAACAACTAAATTTGCATATCTTGAATTTCTTTTCAAAATAAATTATTGGTTTTATAAAGATTTTCCTCATCTTTTTAGTTTTTCTTCATTTTTATGATTTTACTAATTTTTAAATGCACAAAAATGAATAGTTTAGCAAATAGTTTTTAAAATGTTATAAATAAAACTTTGAGAAAAAACATTGTCCAGGCTAACTTCACCAATTGTGATAAAGAAAATAGTTATAAATAACTTTAATGATTATTTGTAAGTATTACGGTAGTTTAGGTTGCATTTATTTTAATAATAAATGTATAAAAAATTTTTTTTTTTTTTGTTATTTAGGTACTTCAAGAAGTTTTTATGATCTTATCACAGAGCATCGTGAACATTTAAAAGTCTCAAAACAGTTTATTAACTCAAAGACATGTAGCTTCAAAATATCAAAATTGATAATAAAATTAAACACATATCACAAAAAGTACAAAGGCTGGCCATTATTTGTATATACAGAAAAATATTTAATTAATAAATATAGACTTATCCAATTGTTTTAATGACATTTCTTGTAGTACTTGATAATTTATTTATTTAATTTATAACACATACAATACAGCTAAGTACAAATATTTTAATTAATTTATGTAATATTTCAGTCTGAATAGTTCAGACCGTCATCAGACGTAAAATTAAATACAATAAAAATCTCACCAAAAAAAAAAAAAAAAAAAAAAAAACGTATGTAAAAAACCGTTATAGAAGACATTACAAAGATGAGCTGACGTAACGCAAACAACTATTTTGAATTTCTAAAATTTTTTAAAAAGAGGTTGCCAGCTATTTGACGCAATTTTAACACCGCTGTCTTTGTTCAAAAGCGGTGGAAGTGTCTTATTTTGTAATTTGTTTGGGCATAATTAATTTCAAGTGACTCTCTTATTTTCCTTTCATGGTAGTTAGACTTGACTGTGATCGTTTTTGGGTGCATCCAATTAAATAAACCGTGGCAGTTCTTGCAGTGTTCTGTGGCTCCGGAAGCATGCCAATTACCTTTCATACTGTTTATCTGATGCTCAATACTTCTTTGTATAATTTTCTTTTTTGTTTCTCCAATATAAACGCCACCGCATGAACACGTATTGTATTGTATGTGTTTTAAATTAAATAAATAGACTTATCCAAAAAAATTATTCTGAGTTTGGTTTTCCTGCAGAATCATATGACTAGGTATCATAGGTTGCAAAATTCATAACTTGTTGACTTGACTTGTGTTTTATGGGAAAAATGATGTATGTATGTATGTATGTATGTATGTATGTATGTATGTATGTATGTATGTATGTATGTATGTATGTATGTATGTATGTATGTATGTCTGTGTGTGTATGCATGTATGAATGTATGTATGTATGTATGTATGTATGTATGTATGTATGTATGTATGTATGTATGTATGAATATATGTATGCATGTATGTATGTATGTATGTATGTATGTATGTATGTATGTATGTATGTATGTATGTATGTATGTATGTATGTATGTATGTATGTATGTATGTATTTATGTATGTATGTATGTATGTATGTATGTATGTATGTATGTATGTATGTATGTATGTATGTATGTATGTATGTATGTATGTGTGTGTGTATCTCTGTATGCATGTATGAATGCATACATGTATGTATGTATGTATGTATGTATGTATGTATGTATGTATGTATGTATGTATGTATGTATGTATGTATGTATGTATGTATGTATGTATGTATGTATGTCTGTGTATGCATGTATGAATGTATGTATGTATGTATGTATGTATGTATGTATGTATGTATGTATGTATGTATGTATGTATGTATGTATGTATGTATGTATGTATGTGTGTGTGTATCTCTGTATGCATGTATGAATGCATACATGTATGTTTGTATGTATGTATGTATGTATGTATGTATGTATGTATGTATGTATGTATGTATGTATGTATGTATGTATGTATGTATGTATGTATGTATGTATGTATGTATGTATGTATGTATGTATGTATGTATGTATGTCTGTGTATGCATGTATGAATGTATGTATGTATGTATGTATGTATGTATGTATGTATGTATGTATGTATGTATGTATGTATGTATGTATGTATGTATGTATGTATGTATGTATGTATGTATGTATGAATATATGTATGCATGTATGTATGTATGTATGTATGTATGTATGTATGTATGTATGTATGTATGTATGTATGTATGTATGTATGTATGTATGTATGTATGTATGTATGTATGTAATAATCTGATTTAAAAAAAAAATACAGTAAAAAGACACGAAAAAAAAAACAACAAACAGATAATCTATAAATCTTACTGTTACAGAAATATAAACAATGGTTGGGATTGCAGCTATTTTATTTTTTACTAGTGTAATATTTTGGCTTATGATATTGCTTAATTGCTTGGTTTGATTGTTCAAAAAAAATCCTCGCTTTCCAATTATCATTTGATTATCTACTTCTATTGTAACTTCAATAGCTAAATCATAATTAAAATAATAACAACTAAATAATATTCAAAAAATTAAAGAATAATCACACATTTGTAATTACTTACAATAATCAGATGTCATTTTGTTTGCATCATACATTAAGTTTAGTCTTAATTCTATGCTAAATCAAAAAAATTATATATATATATATATATATATATATATATATATATATATATATATATATATATATATATATATATATATATATATATATATATATATATATATATATATATATATATATATATATGTATATGTATATGAAAAAAAAAGGTTTAATAGTTTATTGTAGAAACTAGAAAATAGATAAAAATCAAAATTACCAATAATAACTAACACCATTCGGACCTAAACAATTTGCATTCTCAGGCTCAGCAGGTACTTGAGTAATATTGGTTTGAAGATTAGCAGATAATGAAACAACAGGCCTTGATCTAAATAGTAAAATTTATAAGATATTTTCATAAAAAACTTATTTGCAACTTAAAACAAAAACAGACAAAAATTGCTTTTTACTGTAAAGACTTTTTTTAATATTCACTTCACTAAGGCAGACAAAAACAATAGAGCAAGTTGGATACTCATTCTTTATTTTATTATATAAAATCTTTGTAAATCTTTGAAATACAAACCCTGATAAGTAAACCTTTGGTGCATAAAAATTTTTTTTTCATTGTATTATAAGGAATGTGATAGGGTTTGTAAAAATTTTGTCACATTCACAAAAGTAGATCATCAAAGCACTTAGTTGATTTATTGATTTTACAAATCACCAAAAACACCTGGTTGATTATTAATAAAGATCAAATTTACTCTGACATTTATCAATAATCATTATTTAAAAGCAAAAAAAAAAGTGTTGTTTTATTTTGGATGACTACTTATGCTCCTTTCGGTTTTTTTGCATTTTAAAAGTAATTTTCAAATAATTGACACAATAAGATTAGAAGCAACTAAATATTAACTTAAGTCATTACAAATATTTTTTTGAAAATATTACCTCCTACTGTTTTTACTTATTACTGTTTCCTCCTTACAACTAACTAGAGAGTTTTAAATAATTAAAATTGACTTGGTTAATCAGATTTTGACATAGTTAACCAGAAACCGATTTTGATCCTGTTTATGGTGATATTGTTTTTTAGTTTCAAAAGTAGTTTGGTTAGAAACAAAAATTTGGAATATTATTAAGGTTGGCTCAGAAAAGATAATTTGTGTATCTATCACTTAGTTTCATGTAGTAAATTGAAAAATTTAGCTATAATAGGCTTAATTAAACAAGTTAGCAATTTGTATTATAAAAATATTGGGTACCCTGCTATGTAGAGATTTCAATTTTGCATCAATAAATTGGTTTGAAAATTATCTACTTCATTATAAACAGTATATACAAGTGAAAGATTTCATGGATGGGCTAGGTAATTATTTTTTTTTTCCAAAATATTGTTTAAGTAAAAATGGGTTTGGATAGTAATGTACTAGATTTGACAATAACTGAATACCATAGTATTTTTAGACACTCATTTTCCACCTTTGGGGGTGATTGAACAAGGTCACCACTCTATTTCAACTATTCATATTCTAACAATAGAAATGATAATATATAATAGAAATAATACGATAGAAAGGAGCACTAAAGAGTAAACTACTACATGACAAAAGGGATTGAAAGAAATTAAATGAATAATTTAACAAAATTACAAGTCTAATAAATTTATAAATATAATTGCAAAAGATTCTTATATCATTTGGCTATCAACTAATAATTATGAATTTTATATGTTTATTCCTAGGTTGAAAAGTAGCAAAAACTTTTGTATGTTTATTCTATTGAGTAGCAAAAACAGAATAAATGATCTTCTTTGGATGCACATTGATATAAAACGCATGTGTAAAATAAAGGGCAACTTGTGGTTATGCATCACAATACAAAATTTAGTAATTATGTGTTGGTCACAGCATGCAAACATATGAGTTTGGAGATCAGAAAAAAAGTGAAACAAAGTATTTGGTATTTCGAACAAATATTAGCATTGAACTACAAACTAAATTTTAAATTGGTATATGAATATATCAACAGCAAAACATCAACAAAGGATCAATACAAGCATTATATTGGATTACTGGTTCCCAAAAAGCAGTTAAACTATTACAGATGAAGCTATAATAGCGAGTGCATTAAACAAGTATTTTGTTTCAATTTTTACAAGGGAGTATTCAACAAATGTTTCAAAAATCATTGATAAATTTAAATTTAAAATACTGGATCCAAGCTTTACAAAAGCTGTTGTTAGAATTCATATCAAAAAACTTGATGGACAAAAAACTGCTGGAGTGGACAAGGTTCATCCTTAAGTTCTTAAAATGTTTTCTCAGTCAATCTGCAGGCCTTTATCAATATTATACAAAAATCATATAAATCAAGTGTTGTTTCAGACCTTTGGAAAAAAACAAACATTATTCCTAATTAAAAAAGAAAGCAAACTTAAACCATATAGTTATTTCTGAATTTCACTAATATTTAGTTGTGTGTAAATTTATGTAACGTTTTATACAAGATGAAATAATGAGACACTTAATAGTGTGCAAATCAATGCTAAAACAATAACAGGGCTTTGTTAATAAAAAAAATAGTTGTACTAATTTACTTGAAACAATTGATTTTATCACAAAGACACTTGCTGATATATACAATGTAGATGAGTTATTATTAGATTTTGCAAAAAGCATTTGATTTTTTCTTAAAGTTATTAATGAAGTTCAATTTGCTCGGGATTAGAATCAAAATATTATTGTGGCCTAAAAGTTTTCTAAGCTTTTTTTGTTATACGTTTTCTGAGATAATAAATAGTAACAGTTGTCATCATTTCTATGTTAAATTAAAAAAATTGCATGATTGTTTTAAAAAATTACCCATATTATAAAACAATCGTTGGACAGGCATTTTAACAATTTTAACTTTAAATATTTTTATCACTTAAATTAAAAAACAAGTTTTCATAATATAATTTCTTCATTTATTTTATAATTATTCATAAAATAATTAGTGACACTTTCTTAAAACTGGTAATTACTTTATACAACATGAAATTGTTGCTGTTGTTAAAATATGGTAGCTGAATAGCACAGTTCACAGCAATTCAATGTTGAAATAATTTTATATCAGGCAGTTCATGTTCAGACATCAACATTATGTTGCGACATTATATTCAGACATCAACAGAATTTGCTTTGATATGCTATAAAAAAAACTTATACATGTTAATATGCAGAAAATATTGTGAACAGATGGAACTTTTAATTATGTTTTTTTTTCAAAAGAAGACCAGACTGTCATTACTAAGTATAAAGAATTTAATATTTAATAAAAGTTTAATATTTTTAACTCATAATATCAGGATTGGTATCCTGTGTATTATTGATGCGGCATTACACTTAGTGTGAGTCTACCCCACAGGTAGTATTAAAACTATGGAAAAATCGGTTATGATATTTGGATCCTGTTACAATTGAGTTGGTGTTTTTTAAAAAAGATCACAACATAGAAGTAGAGAATAATAACAAAAGTTTTTTATTTGACCCAAAGGAAGGCACATAAAAACTTAAGAATAGATAAAATAAAAGCTGAAATCTCTTCTGTTAGCAGTTTTCTGGTTGATAAAAACCAACAACAGGTCAAAAAAACTTTTGTTTGATTTTGATATTCTAGGCCATAGTTCTGAAAAATGTCTATGAATGAAACTCCCTCAGATTTTTGGAAAAACATTTAAGATTCAATGAATTTCAAAGCTTTGTAAAACCTTTAAAAAGCTTTGAAAAACCAAAATTTTTAAAGACTTATCAAAACATCCAGTAAAACTTATTCAAGATAATGTTGAGCTTGCGATAAGCAAATAGAAGCAACTAAATGTACTCTAAATAAAAATCTTTAAAAATAAAGCAATTAGGAAGAATAAGAGTGAATACAATAAATCAACTGCTCTCTCACTACTAGCCATACAATATGTATGTATATAAGGCTTCTAGGGTTACACTAACTTTTTGTTTTTTTTAATTAAACATAAAAAACCTTAAACTTACCTCAAAAGAAAAACTTTGCCAATATTGAAAGCTCCTATAACAACGTCTAAACAAAAAAATTGAATTGAACAATATAATCAATTCAGAAAATTCATCACACATGTTTTAACCTAATTCTTTTATGTTAATATAACAGGTGACCCTATAACTACCTATAATATATAAACAATTGGTTTTTAGTTGCTAAATAATTCTTTATTTTGTGATGGATTAAAGAATCTTTTTTTTTGTTTTGATATCATAAAAATAAATACTTAAAAAAATAAAAAAAGTAAAAACAAAGTAAGAAGTTCTTAGTTAGAAAGATTTTCTAAAATTTAGGAACAAACAATCTTTTTCAATTATCTTTTGCCTTTATGGTTAAATTTGAATCAGTGTACCAGTACTTAAATAAGTTTAACTTTCATGAGGTAGATATTGTTATTTTTATTTTTTATTTTTGTTGTTTTTTAAAGATATATGAAATTAATTAAATTATAAACAAAGATGATATATAAAGTTTAATAAAATTACAAAAAGGCAGACAATATAATCTTGTCACCAAGCACCATTTTGATCATTTTTAACTTAAATTTTTTCTTTGCTATAACATCGTTATGACATTTCAGACTAATAGTTGCTGATCAGCAATTAGTGTGAAATAATCAGCAATTAGTGTGAAATGATGTTAAGCTAGATAGTAGCTCCAATGTCTGACTGTATCTACTGACTGTATGCACACACCACTTTCTTAAGAGAGAATTTGGAAAAACCAATTCGGAACTTTGAATTTCCCTTAGTTGCCTAATGTTTTCTCGTAAACAAAGCATCAGTGAACAAATTTAGAAAAGCAGAAAAAATAAAAAATATAAATATTTTTTATTTTTTCTGCTTTTCTGGATGAAAAAAAATATATATATTTATATATATATACCCAGAAATCATTGTTTTAGTGGGTTTACAGTGGACCTATATAACATTTTTTAGCTGTTATTTGGAGTTTTGCTCATTAATTATTTAGTGGACCATTAGTGGTAGCCGCTATAAATGGGAAGTCGATAATTTTCCAATATTTTTATAGTGGCTAGTCATTAACTAGCCACTATTAAAAATATATATATGTATATATGTATATATATATATATATTTATATATATATATATATATATATATATATATATATATATATATATATATATATCTATATCTATATATATATATCTATATATATATATATATATATATATATATATATATATATATATATATATATATATATATATATATATATATATATATATATATATATATATATATATATATATAAATTTTTATTCTAATTATTTATTTAAAATTAATAAAACAATCATTTTTCAGTTTTTTATTTTTTTGTTTACAATTTAAATAAAGGTTTCCTATTTAGAACTTAAAAATTTTTTTTATATTGTATTTAAATATTTTCAAAAACTTAATACAAAACAAAATAAGTAATGTAAAAAAAAAAAAATTAAAAAAAGCTAAGAGGTTTTTAAATTTTTGCTTCTATAACATCCACATTGAACAACACCAATTTCAAAGTCATTTGTTTTGGCCCATGGTGTTCTGGAGCCTCTTAGACAAAGAATAATTAAGAAAACTATCTAGATACTTCTAGATAGAAAGATAACTCTATTCTTATCCACCCCATTACAATCAATTACATTTCATTTTGATTTAAAAGATATATTTATAAAGATACTGATATCCCATTTATAAATATTGATTGTAAATATGATATTGTATTTACATAATTCTTACAATTCTAGAGAAATGTTCAAAAAACTTGAGAGCTTTTTATTGCAAATCTATAAAAACTGTTTTGTTATTGTAAATCTATAAAAAACTAATATTTTAAAATAATAATATATTATAAATTAATAAAAACTGAAAAAACATGCGTTATGCTTGGCAAAATATGCATGACATGCTGTTAAAATATTAACAACTATTTGTGCAATTAACTTTTTTATTTGATTAATAAGAAATAAACTTCACTAAAATATTTTTTTAAACTTTAAAAATACCTGGATAGTTATTTCCATCAACATCAAGTCCACCCGAAATTGAAGAACCAAAACCAGTTCCAAAGTCAGACGAAAATGTTGATGCATAAACAACCTAATAAATATTTATTATATAAACATTATTGTATATCCTTATTATATGAGCATCATTGTATATCTTTATTATATGAACATCATTGTATATCTTTATTAAGCTTGATGAGTCTTGAAAATATAAAATTATAATTAAAAAATAAAAACAAAAGGAGTTTGTAAAACAGACTTAAAACTCATTTAATATGTAGAACTTAGTATATATGTGTGTGATAATAAAACTTCATTGTTTTTAACATTAATAACATAAATAAAGCATAAATAAAATTTAATAACATAAATAAAGCATAAATAAAAATTAATAACATAAATAAAGCATAAATTAAGAAAAATAATAAGAATGACAAGAAATTTATTAATAGTATAATAAACAAACTTGAGAGTATTGAAGAGTAATCCCATTTACACCACCATTGTATATATAGACTGCTCCTTTGCCATCTGGACCACCACCTGGAGCTGCTATTGCAACATCTGAGAAAAATAAATTTTATGATAATTTTATGAGGTATTTTAAATTTATAACTTTTAACATTAGTTAGCTTAACATCATCACAAGTAACAGAAAAGCTTTTTAAATTTATAACTTTTAACATTAGTTAGCATAACATCATCACAAGTAACAGAAAAGCTTTTTAAATTTGTAACTTTTAACATTAGTTAGCATAAAATCATCACAAGTAACAGAAAAAAATCATCACAAGTAACAGAAAAGCTTTTTAAATTTATGACTATTTTAACATTAGTTAAAATATCATCACAAGTAACAGAAAAGCTTTTTAAATTTATAACTATTTTAACATTAGTTAGCATAACATCATCACAAGTAACAGAAAAGCTTTTTAAATTTATAACTATTTTAACATTAGTTAGCATAACATCATTACAAGTAACAAAAAAGCTTTTTAAATTTATAACTATTTTAACATTAGTTAGCATAACATCATCACAAGTAACAGAAAAGCTTTTTAACATTAGTTAGCATAACATCATCACAAGTAACAGAAAAGCTTTATAAATTTATAACTTTTAACAATTTTAAATTTATACCTTTTAAATTAATAATCTACTAAAATAATAACAATTATTATTTTTTGTAATTGATGATATAATCGTAACAGGAAATATATAGTTTAAACTTATTTTTAAGAAAATTTTTTATACAAATCTGATTTCTTTTAAAATGTACATTAAAATATACCAAATACACATTTATAATGTAATGAGTAAATGACATATTTAAACCACTTTAATTGGCTTCAGAAAACAATTTAATATGTTCATGCTGACAATCAGTGGCGGCTTGTCAATAGGGGCCATAGGGGGCCAGCTTTACATATATATATATATATATATATATATATATATATATATATATATATATATATATATATATATATATATATATATATATATATATGTAAATATGCAACTATTAGCCTAAACTATTTGCAGACAGGTTTTATAAAAATAAATAGTGGGACAAGAAGCACACCGCAGGGCCTCATTGAAATGGCCCGAGAAGAAAAGAAGTTTAAAAACATCACTAAGTTGTAAAATTTCATCCACCATTTTTAATTCTTGATTTAAAGAGTGAAGAACTTACTGCTGCAAAAAGTCAGAAGTTTTGTTGACTCAATATCTTACAGTAATATTAAGAAAATTGATAACATTAAATGTAAACATTTATTTGTAAAAATAATGTAGTAAGCATTATACATTTGTTAATATTGCAATTTTACTGTAAATATTAACATTTGTTAATATTGCAATTTTACTGTGAATATTAACAGTGTTAATATTGCAATATTAGCAGTGAATGACTTGCCTTAGAAATTAGATTTTCTAGGGCAAGTAATTTTATTCTATAATTATAAACAGGAATAATAATGGTAAAAATTATAATAAAATTATAAGTTTAGAAATAATAAGGAAATTGAATAGTTTAGAAAATTGATTTTAAAATATCATGGAAAAGTTTTGCATTTCTTTTATAATTAACAATCTTGTACATTTAAATTTTTGTCAGTTAACTACATTTTTCAGGCATACATTGTTTTATTTAAAAAAAAAAAATTTAATCCTTGTTTTTTTTTTTACAGGGAAAAAATAGTGCCTCAACCATATTAATGATGATCTTGATTTGTGTATTAATCAAGAAAATGTATGGCAAGTGTATGGCGATGTTTAGCAAGTTTATATATTGAGACACGAGAAAACTTAGTTTTCTACAAATATAAGAAGAGCTACAAACTGTACTTTTGAAATTCTTGTTCTATTCTCAATGAGGGATTGCTGAAGTAGTAGAATAGCTTATGTATTCTGAAAAGCTTATGTATTATATTCTGCGGCATAATGAATCAGCCATTGAAAATTGTTTACATTGTTTGTTAGCAGTTTAGTTATTCTACCTTTTAAGTTGCCAATTAGATAAATGCTGAACCAGAGTCAATTTCCACCACGATGATAAGCATCAAACACAAGTTTTAAAGAATTTTTTACCAACAAAAATAAAAATGCAACTGGATTTTGAAAATCCAGTTGCATTTTTTTTTGTAAATATTAAAATTAGTCAACATTATTATTAGTTTGATATAACAAAAGTACAAACAACAGAAACAACAGAAACAGCTAAAACAACAGAAACAGCTAAAACAACAGAAACAGCTAAAACAACAGAAAATATAAAGAAATTTTTTTTTTTCAATCACAAAAACTGTACCACTGGTGGTACTGTTACACTTCATAATATGGCTTCGATAATTGATACTTTCAAAAAGGCACTAATTAAAAAAATATATACAAAGTTTAGAGTATTTAAAAATGTTGGGCATTTACCATTACTATAGAAATAAAAGAATCAGAATATTTTATCAAAATGTTTTTTTTGGTGTTAAAGCTGAAGCCAAAGAACTAAAACTATATAAATATGTTATGTATGCTTACAAACAGATATTAAGTTTTTATCTTTAATTACATGAAATGGTTATGTATGCTTACAAACAGATATTAAGTTTTTATCTTTAATTACATGAAATGGTTATGTATGCTTACAAACAGATATTAAGTTTTTATCTTTAATTACATGAAATGGTTAAAGCATCTTTGACACTTTAAATAATCTTGTGAAGTTTATTGTCACCAGGTGCCACAGCTGACAATAAAACACGTATTATTTTTAAAGAGTATTGAATTGTTATTGTAAAACAACAATAAAACAACACTGAAAAGTTGTTTTGACAATATAAAGAGCTTGTGCAACAGCATAGATAAACAACTTTGTTCTAAGATTAACACAACACATTTTGTGTTAATCTAAAACAACATCTAAAATAAAACAAAGTAAATATTGTTCTAATTGTTAAAATTGTCTTAATTAATAAATTAAAACGCTGTCAATATAAAACTTTAAACTTCATATAGGCGCAAAAACATGCTATATCTATAAACCAAATTAGTATAATCAAAACAAAAAAAATTAAATACCACCTTTTTTCTAATTTATTGCTTTCTGATCTAACCTGTTATTAAAAATAAAAAGTGAGAGAGAAAAATATGGTTTAATAAATCAAATTATATTTCTTTAAGTATATGCTTAAATTATTTTTATGGAAAAAAATTTCTTAGAACAGAAGTAAAATAATTTTTTTAATACAATTTTTGAATTAATGTTTGGAATAACCACTAGTTTAATGTTTGGAATAGAATATTACTACTTTTACAACTATTTTCAAGAAACAAAAGATAATTAACTATTCAAAAGTTGCACTATGTTCTAAATATGATATTGCTACTGTAGCTAGATCTATGTTTAACTTTCAGGTATGCTTCTTGCTATGCCACAGGGTATTGTAGACATTGTTGCAATTATACTTATAATTATTGAGCGTTATAATTATTGAGCGTTAAAATTCTTTTAAATTTTTCCGCTTTTTTTTTTAATTCTCAATTTTATTCGCTAAATTATTTGAACAAAAGTATTTTAGGAGACTAATATTTTTTCTTCCAATTGATTTCTCTAAAAAAAGAAAAAAAAAAAGAAACTGTTTAATCTTGGTATCACTTTAAATAAAACAAAAATATTTTTTAAAATGATATAGTGTTTTTCATATTCTATTTTCATATTCTATTTCTTGTTAAAATATGGTTTAATAAATCAAATGTTTAATGTTTGGAATAACCACTAAATAATTTTTAGGTAAAAGCTTATTATGGGTTAACATTATATAAGATATAAATAGAAACATTTGTAAGGTTAACTTTTGTGAGTTTTTGAGTATATTAAGTAAATTAATTAGTTAAACAACTTAACTGTAGTAACTTAACTGGTTGTTTTGATTTGGTCTATAGCTAAATTCACTGTCATGTACTTTTATCCATTAAGTAAATCAAACTAAATATAACTTTAAAATATCATTGGGGTCTAGTAATTTAAATTAGGGGTGTACCAGATTGAAAATTTTAAAACCTGTCCAGAGCCAGATTTGCTAGAACTGCCAATAAAACTCTGGCTGAGTTATATTTATACTATTTGATACCTTCAAGATTTAAGTGAAAGTCTGCACCTCAGCATCATGGCTATATAATATATATTTGTATGCTTCATTTAAATATTTTGTTTTTATTTGTTTTTATAATTTTATGTATTGAAAGTTTAACCTCCATAATATTTATATATAAAATTATTTCTTGATTTTCTATTATTCCATTTAGGTTAAAATTGAAATATTTACTGTAATAGGCATCCTATAATTTTTTATCTATTTAAAATTAAAATAACATTTAAAATGAGACTATTCCCAGAGGCAGGCAACATTTTTGATGAAAAAAAAAGAAGAGTTTGTTGCCCAAACTGGAGAGCGATTCTTATTTTTGCACCACAAAATTCCTAAATTTCTCAATATTCCAGAAATCCTTGCATAATTGATTATTGCAAATACAATTACAGTGTGTTCGTTTAGAAATTTGTATTTTTTACCTAGGTTTACTTATAGTTCTTTTTTGCTCTGAAGGAAAATGATTTTTTGATTTAATTTACACAGTCTGTGTAATATGCCTTAAGAAATACAGGTAAAAAATAAACTCCATAATTCCAGCCTGAAATATGCTCTTTTTGGCCAGAACTAGAATGAACCGAAAGTCACAAATTCTGGCCAGAATTCTCGCTGTAACAGAATTCTGGTACATCCCAAATTTAAATTCAAAAGCTTTAAGAAGTATGATTTATCATACTTCTATTCAAAAGATAAATTAAGCATGAGGTACTTTAAGGCACCTAAAAATGCTATATTAGAAAAGATAAAATTCTTATCATCAGATAAAACAATTTTAACAAAATATTTACCTTGATATCCATCTTTATTGATATCTCCTATTTTAGAAATTACAGAACCAAATCGAGCTCCAATTGTGCTATCTGGAGCTAAGAAATTCTTTTGCAGCTGCAAACCAGTCTGTGAACATAAAATCAAAAATACATAAAAAATCTGTATATACTTAAGTTTGTGTTATTTTTTTTATTTCCAATTGTAAGTAAATAAAAATAATGAAAAAATATTATTACAAAACAACTTTAGTGAAGGAAAGAAAAAACTGAATTGTGTTGAATAAATAAATGATGTACTGTATACTGATATTAAAACAATACACAAGTAAGGAATAAAACAATATTCTACACAATGCAGATAAACAAAGTTTATTAAACAAAGTATATTAACTTTCATACTCACTAAAAAACTAACTTTTAACATTTATTAGCTAGCCAAACACTTACAAAGTAATTAGTAATTAAGTTTATATAAATAATAATAAAATAATATTTACAAAGATTGGTTTATTCATATATATATAAACCCTTCCTTCATCAGTTACAACTGAATACTGTGGTGATCCGACCAATAAATCATCAATACTAAAAGCAAATAATACAGCTACTATTAAATATATATAATAATTGTAAATACCATTATTATTTAGTACCAACAAACAAAGTAATACTAAAAACAATTAAATAATAATAATGAAGGTTCTAAGAAACCAAAATCATATAATATGTTTATTATAGTTTGTTTTTTTTTATTGTGCATTTAACAACCCCAATAATATAATATTTTTATTAACTTCTTAAATACTTATATTTATAAATAAATATGATATTATCTTTATAAGTTTAAAAAATAAAAATGTCAAAATTTTAGTTTTATTTTTAGCACTTTTTATTTTAATTTCTTCAAGTTTATAATTTTCTTTATTTGTAAATAAATTTAGCAAACTAAAATTCATTATTTAGTATCAATAGATAACAATTTACAATTATTAGGTCATTGCATATTAATTATCATTAATTCACACGCACTCTGGAAACGCGTAAAATTGTTTTGATGCAATAAAAGTTAATTAAATTCAAAAAGCATCATTGATTAGAGTTGCAAAAAAAACCGTTTTTTTTTAATTGTGTTTTTTTTGCAAAAAAAACATGTTTTTTTTGTGTTTTTTGTGTTTTTTATGGTTTTTTTTGTTTTTTAGATTAAAAAAAAAATTATTTACTTTTATTTAATTTTTATTTTTATTATAAATGTAATATAATATATATTAATAACATGATATATGGTAAATATATAGTACATCATTTAAAAGATTTATTTTTAATTAATAACAGATTCTGTATTCTGGCTTTCTTGTTCATTAAGGTCTTCTATTGTAAAGTCAAATCCGTATTGCATCCACAACTATTCACAACTCAGAAAAATAAAATTGCATCCGTATCCGGATGCAATTTTATTTTTCTGAGTTGTGAATGGAACTCTTGTTGAAGAATACAATCGTTTTAAGGGAGGCTTATCTGATTTGGTTTTATTTGCCTTACAGTCTCCAAACCTAGGGGTTGTAGACCTACTTTGGTTTCCAAAACAGCTTGGTGTTGGAAAGAAAGACTCAATTGGAACTTGTGGAATAGCAGATGATAAACATATTTTTTTCTCTTTTTTCATATCTTGAATAGGTAAGTTTTCAGGAATATCTTCTTCCATCATTAGTTCAGTTTGAACTTTCTTCTGTTTAAAAGGCATATCGTTCAAATATTTGTTTTTTATTTGATCGCCACATTTCATACATTTTGCAATGTGCTCAGTCATTCGAGTGCCATTTTTTGATAGCTTTAAGCTGCAAAATTTGCATATAACTTGTTGAATTTTAGAACCTCCAGATTCTAAAGGTGCCTCATTGAACAATGTATCTACAAAACATTTCTTTCTGCCTGGCATATTTTTTTTTAGATTTCTTTTTTTTTTTTATAATTAAAAATAATTAATAGATTACAAATTGTTTAATATAAATGTTTTTTCATTAGACAAAGTTAATCATTGTGTTATTTTTATGTACTTGAATATTGTTTGAATAAATAAAATTTTAGCTATCTAATTGCAATTTAAAATAAAATAAAGAAATTAAATATTAAAAATTTAAAAAAGTAATATACAAAAGTAAATAAAACATTAAAGTAAATTTTATTTAACAGCTGGTTCAATTTTGTATTTTGCAATGCAGTGTTATTTCATTCATTTTTATGAATGAAATAACACTGCTAAAATAACATTTTTATTTCCTTCATTCAGTAGTATTATACTTACAATCAACTAGTAGCTAATAGTATAGTTTTTTTGAGATTTATTTAAAAAATTGCTTTTTTAAATATTTAATACTGTTTTTTTTTAATATTGGTGATTAGTTTGTAACAGCTATTATATAAGTTAATATGCATTTTATTAAATAGAAAACATTTGTATTTTGTAGGTTTAAGGGCACTGGAACTGTTTCAAGTATTATTATTATCTAAAATTTAATGAATACTAAAAAAAAGCAAAAAAAACTATAAAAAACATGTTTTTAGAACCAGTCTGTTTTTTTTGCAAAAAAAAACGTGTTTTTTTTAAAAAAAACACACCGTTTTTTTTGGGGTTGCAACTCTATCATTGATATATCTAATAAATTATTAAATAGAATAAAAATTATTTGAAAATAAAACTTTTTATGACATATTTCTTAAATTAGACATTCATCATTAAATAAAGATAGGAATGTCAACCTTCATTAAAAGAAAAGGATTTATCCCACCCTGGACTTGTAGCAAGTATAAAACAAAAACATTGTATTGAATAATTAATTTTTTTAATAAATAAACATAGAGCTCGCGCAAAAACCAAAAGCTCTCCTAAGAAGCCGTTTAGAGTAGCTGCTTGCATGGCTTGCCATTTTCCTTACAGAAGAGCTTTTTGCCACTCTCGCACTAATTTTCTTCCCACTGAGGCCTGTATATACATATATTAGGGCCCTGCAAAGCTTTGAAATTTCAAATTGAATCGAATCAAAAATATGATTCGAGATACAATTTGAAATTTTTTAAAAATCGAATCCTTACTTATTTTGTTTTTGTTGTGGGTATTTTAAATAATTTGCGCTGAGGAGCTATCAAAATAACATTACTTATCCTTAAGTACATTTTTTATCAGTCTTTAAAAAGGTTAACCAGGGCAAGAAGCATCAATAAAGAGATTATACAATTGTTTTATTTTATTTTATTTTGAAATATATATTATCAAATAAAAAATGCTTAAATTTAAACTTCAAATGTTGATTCGAAACGTGATTCGAATTGCGAATCAAAACCTGCTTTGATTCGAGATTGGATTCGAAACAAAAACTGCCGATTCGCAGAGTCCTAACATATATATCTATATATATATATATAAATCTATATCTATATCTATATATATACATATACATATATACATATAAATATATATATATATATATATATATATATATATATATATATATATATATATATATATATATATATATATATATATATATATATATATATATATATACATATATTTGTATATATATATGTATTTATATTTATGTATATATATAAAAAATATATATGAGTATATATATATATGTATATATATATATAATATATATAAGCATATACATATTTATATATATATATCTATATAAATGTAATATATATATATATATATATATATATACAAATAGTATTGCGTACTAAGGTAAGCAATCTAACGTCATACTTAAATAGCCTGCTGCTGGGGGCTTCACTACATACATCGACTGACAAATAGCCTGACTTGCAGTGGAGTGCTGCTACATCGACTGAGGGTTTGGGATGGGGAAGCAATCGTTCCATTCATCATTCGTTTTTTATTCTTATTTTTAAAAAAAACGGTATAGCTTAAGGTAAGCAGAAAAAGTGAGCAAATGCTTATCAAAACACGCTTTAGTAAGTGTATATATATGTACAACCTCGGAATTAGAGTCGGCATTTGGCAATGCCGCCCTAAAAGTGCTTGAGGTCGATGACCTCATAGAAACAAGGTCGCTGACCTTTTTTTCTATGTTTTATGGTCAGACTTTAGTATCAAATAATTTTTGCCTACCTAATGCCAACATCAAAAAGATTGAGGTCGGCAAATTATTGCCGACCTTATTTTTCCTAATTCTGAGGGTTGTATGAATATATATATATCTATATATATCTATACATATATATATATATATATATATATATATATATATATATATATATATATATATATATATATATATATATATATATATATATATATATATATATATATATATATATATATTTCTATACTCCTTATTTTTCCTAATTCTGAGGGTTGTATGTATATATATATATATATATATATATATATATATATATTTCTATATTCCTTATTTTTGATTCACTCAGGTTTAATTGACCTTATTCTTTAACAAACCAAAATAATGTTAAAAAAGAAATCAAAAGATTCCAAAAGAAAGCAGTGGAAACCTGTTTTTTTGACGCAATTGTCTTATTTTTTAATTTTAGATAAGTTATTATATAGAAAAAGGGGTTTTGTCGTAAAAAACTTAGGTTCCTTTGATTCACTCAGGTTTATTTGACTTTATTCTTTAACAAACCAACATAATGTTAAAAAAGAAATCAAAAGATTCTAAAGTATGTATGTATATATATATATATATATATATATATATATATATATATATATATATATATATCCTTATAGTGTAGTCGAAAAAGTCTTTTAATGTAAAAAAAAGTCTCTTTCGACTACAATTTTAATTACCTCGTCTCTTAAGCTGTATTTAATTGTCGTCGAAATGTCAAAGCAATTAAATTAATGCGGAAGTACATTAAATTTTATTGTTTTTTAAAAAAATTTTAAAAAACCGCAATAATAACGACTAGAAAGTTTTTTTTAATTAGTGGTGTTTTCGTTTTTGTTTTATTAAAAAACATTTTTAAAACATGCGTAATAGTTATTAATGCTACATCGACTATCTTATAACCTGCTGCTACAAGGGAGTGTTTCTACATCGACTATCTTAAAGCCTGACTCGCAACGGAGTGCTGCTACATCAACTGACAAATAGCCTGACTCGCAAGGGTGTGCTGCTACATCGACTGACAAATAGCCTGACTCGCAAGGTAGTGCTGCTATATCGACTGACAAATAGCCTGACTGGCAAGGGAGTGCTGCTACATCGACTGAGGGTTTGGTTTGGGCAGGCAGTCTATCATTTAAAAAAAAAAATAAAGTTTTTAAACTTTTTCTGGTCTGGTTTGCTCTTTAAAACTACAGTTTATGGGAAACTCTTTTTGACTACCATGTAAGAGTATATATATATATATATATATATATATATATATATATATATATATATATATATATATATATATATATATATATATATATATATATATATATATATAAAGTATCCTTCAAATTTTACTTATTCACGCCAGCCAATTTACAGAAATTTCAGAAAATACATTAGATATTATCAATCACTCAAGAAAATCATTATTGTTTACTAAACACAATAGTATCTGGGTCAAAAAACTTGGTGATCCTAATTTTGACGTCACTATGGGAAGTTATGATGGGGCTGAGGTGTGTGAGTTAGTTGGACTCTTTATTTTACATACTTTAAGTCAAGACTATGGGTTGAAAACCGTTGGATTATATAGAGATGATGGACTTTGTTGTTTTAATGGAATTAATGGACCGCAATCTGAGAGAATAAAGGAAAACATCGTTCATCTTTTTAAGGAGAAATTTAATCTAAAACTTACAACTTAAAAATTGTAAACTTTCTTGATGTTACCTTCAACCTGTTAGAAAATACTTTCCAGCCATACAGAAAACCAGGTGACCTCCCATTATACATCAACGTAAATTCTAACCACCCTCCTAGTATAATTAAATCCATACCAACTATGATATCTAACTGTATAAGCAATATTTCATCTAGCAAAGAAGTTTTCGATAGAGCAACATCGTTTTATAACAACGCGTTAGCAGCAAGTGGGTTCAATGAAAAGATTACTTTCCAAAAAAATCTTGCCCAACCAAAACCAAAATCAAGATCACAAAACATTATTTGGTTTAATCCTCTGTATTCGCAAAATGTAAAAACCAACGTTCGCAAAAATTTTTCTAAATCTAATTGAAAAGCATTTTCCAAAAACACATAAGTTTCGGAAAATTTTTAATAGGAATAATTTAAAAGTCAGTTATAGCTGTCTTCCAAACTTCACCAATATTATCAACTTACACAATAAAAAAGTATTATCTAATTTTTGCATAAAATCCAAGATTGTTTATAGTTATTTCACACACACACACAAACACACACACAGAAATGGAAATGCCTACATAGCTATCACAGAAAACATAATTACTGACATCGTTATGAAATAAGGAGAACATGCAAGAGATTTATAAAAGTTGATAGTTTAAGGATTTAAATGTGCAAATTGGTAGTTTGCTAATTTAAAAACCAAATGAAAGTTATATATAAACACTAAATAACTTGTGTGTATTTTGGTGTAATTGTTCCAACGTGTAACTGCTGGCAACCTTCACAATGCAATGTAAAAAAATCACCACAGGATAGTGGTTTAAATTATATTGGTTTAACAGAGCACACCTTTAAAGATCGCTGGTACAAGCATAAAAATTCCTTTCAATACAAAAGTAAAGCTAACGCCACAGAACTTTCTAAATATATCTGGGAAATAAAAAAAAAGGGATTTTCAAATCCTATTCTTATGTGGAAAATTATTGATAGGGCAGAACCTTTTAAACCCGGAAGAAAGTTATGTAACCTTTGTTTAACGGAAAAATACCATATCATTACATCATTATTGAAACTATTAAATAAGCAAAATGAATTAATATCGAAATATATATATATATATATATATATATATATATATATATATATATATATATATATATATATATATATATATATATATATATATATATATATATATATATATATATATACATATATACATATATGTATATGACTTTTTTTTATGGTATTTTAAGTTTCTTATGGTAGTTTACATATATATATGTATTTATGGCAATTTGGCAATTATACAGCCATATTATTTAAAACAATTAAAATAAAAACCTTTATAAAAAATACTAATTTTCATTGCAACAAGATCAAGTGTCAGTTTTTATGTCAAACAAGAATTGATTGTATGTCAAAATAAAATATTTCTCATTTATGCAAAGATTACATCTTTTTGAGGATGAGTTATAGGGTTGACATTTTATACTTCAATTGATTATCGGTATAATACCAGCTTTCTTAAGTTTCCAGATTTCCTTAGAAATTTCAGTGTCATTTTTATACCTGACTAAATTTTATGTGGTTTATTAACCTGATTTTAAAGAAGTTTTGCTTATACGAATATAAGATTTCTTAGTATGATTGATGTTAGGTGGTGTTAGAGTAGCTTTATAAACAATACTTTTAGTTAAATCACCTAAATGCAAAATAAGGTTTCCTATTTCGGTGACAACATTCTTACTGAAAGAGGGGTTAAACCGTATGGTGCTTCATTTACACCTATTAGTATCACGATTAGTTTTGAGTAAATTTAAATTAGGGTATATTGGATATTGCTGCTATGTTCAGACTTTATCAGGGCTTTTTGAAAACTCTACTCCTATTTGTAAATAGGAGCAGAGTTTTCAAAAATTATATTGCTGGAAGAGTTTTAAGATAATCTTTGTTAAATAAAGGTTGGCAGCTGTTTTAAAATGATAGGTATTAGAGTTAGCATGGATACAGTTTAACAAACTTTCAGGTATATGGAAAGGTTTGAAGCTGCAGTAAGCTGCTCGATTGTAGCAATATTCAAACTTAAAATTATATGCAATTCTTTTCAAATATATATTCAATCTTTTTCAAATATATGCAATATTTTTCAAATATATGCAATATTTTTCAAATATATTCAATCTTTTTCAAATATATTCAATATTTCTGGGAAAAAGCTATTTATGCGTGTAAATAAAAAGATAATAGCTAAAACTGAAACACAAACATAAAACATTTTTATGCAGTAGTGGTGTAGTGGTAGAGCGCTCGCTTCATAAACGAGTGGTTCCGAGTTTGATCCCCACCACGTCCCTGGTAGTACCGCGCTCAACTTGTTTCTCCGCACAGTGGCCTTGTTTATCAAGGTTCGTGTTTCGGAGTTATAGAGTTGAGAGAGAGTTATAACCACAAATAAGTAGCCTCCTCGCCTGTAGTGGCCTTCTCGGCCTTGAGGAGGTGAATTAAATAAAAAAAATTAAACTAAAAAAAACATTGGCAAACAAATTCAGTGAAAAAGATATTTGTGCAGATATATATGAAAATTTATTATTTTTTCTCAATGAAGTTGAAGCTTTTATTCGGAAAACCTCATTTGAAGATTATTTGCCATTATCAATACAAAAAATTGATTTGATCAATCAACTTATCCATTAATGAACCGTTTTATCGAAGAGTTTAATGGTGATTTAAATGACAACAAAAGAGTAGAAAGTACATTAGATATATTTTTGGAGCTTTGACAAAAGCCTTCCTTTCATTATCATCTTTTCATTATCATCTTTAAAATTCAGCTGTATTGATATTAATGTTACATAGTACAACCCCTGGAAGACTAAAGTATAAAATTCCAAAAAATGTTCTAAAAGAGTTTAGATGTTTGGGTTTTTCTTGGAGTGTCACATCAAAAACTTTAGGTGTTTTGGACAGTTCATCGCAGAGTAAATGACCAGGAAATTAGTAATTATTAATGACCAGCAAATTAGTAACTATTAATGACCAGGAAATAGATAAAATTATACATGAATACATCTTGCCATGGTGCAGCAACTGGAGAACCATTATTATCTGGTTATTTTAGATTGAAAGGGCACAATATACAAAGAAGAAGAATTCGCTCTAGTTTAAACAGAGTAGATCATAGGAATACAGCATTGCGATTGAGAATATTGATGCATTGATGGTAAATCAAGGAAAGTAATGTTTTTTGGAGCCAATACAAATAATTTGGCTAAAACGGTGTTAAATCTTTTTTTAAATGCGACAAGCAAGTTTTCAATGCCGTAGAAAACGCGAGTGTGTGATGAAACAGTTGCAAAAAGAGATCATTGGAGAGCAAGTTTTTTAGCTGGATCTTCCACAAGAAATCAAAGAATAGAAAGATTATAAAGAGATGTGTTTCAGTCCGTCATATTACCTTTTTATGCTATGGAACAGAGCGATATTTTAGATATTGAAAATTTAATTCACATGTTCACACTGCATTTAATTTATTTAGAAAGAATAAATTGTTCCCTAAAAGAGTTTAAAATTATGTACAATAATCACAGTTTATCTACAGAAGAAAATTGGACAATTAAATATGGGCTATGGGGATGATAAATGTTGATAATCCTATGTCAAGAGATAAAAATGATGACAATCCAAATGATTTTAATAACTATGGAGTGGATGTTGACAGCCCTTTATCTTACAATTCAAACACAACAATTTTTATGCTTTCAAAATCAATTTTAATAACTTCTGCTTTACCCACTAATCCTAAACTGTTTGCTATAAATAAAGCTGACGAAAGTTCTTTAATTTCATATGTATCATAGTTTTCAAAACAAATTTCATTAAACTTTTCTTGATCTGCTAACAGCGGACTGTTTGCTAGAAATGAAGACAATGGAAGTTCAATAATTTCCTCTATTTTATTGTTTTCAAAACTAATTTCATTTACTTTTTCTTGACCACCTAATTGTGAGCTGTTTGCTGTAAATAGCGGTAATGGTAGTTCAAAACTATCATTATTGTAACCTTGTTTTAGTTGCAAATATAAAAGTCCAGCTAATTTTTTTACAACAGAATAAGAGTAATCTCTATCTGAGCATTTATTTAACTTTGATATTTTTTTTTGTGATATTTTATATATATTAAATCAAATTCATCTGAACCCAATAAAGGGAATTTGTCATGTAATGCCTCTTTAATTTTCTCTCTTACTACTTGTTCACTATCAGATTCATTAATAATTAAAATTCCATTTGCAATAACAGAATCCCATTTCAGGTATTGTTCTTCATATTTTTCTTTAGATGAAATTAATGCATATTGTAAAGTTTTTGTCATTTTTTTTTCTTTATTTTGATTGCCTATTTTACTATTATCTATTTGGCTGCTGTATGGTGCTGATGACCTTAATCTATTGTTTAGATTAAGGCTGCTTAATAAACCTGATAAACCACTTTCGTTGAGCATTCCTCTGGCTCTTTGTAATGTGAAGGTTATTTTGAGTTCCGACTGTGGCCTGTTTGCATTTGTGTTTTAAGTTGTGAGAAGAAGGATAGATACCTTCTTTAAAGGGACAACCAAGTCCCGAGACATGTTGTGTTCATATTAAAGAGAATGTTAAACAAAAACGTCTGAGCAAATTTTTTTTGATTAAAACTAATTAATAAATGTATACCAAGAAAAACAAATCTTGTTGTTTTAATCGAAGCTTGTCTTCTCCATTTTCTGCGGTATTTTGAGTATGTAAAATAAATGCGATTTTATAGGCGCATTATACAGACTTGATAATTTATTCAAGCGCGTTTAATTCATAGGAGTTTTAGTGCATGATGTCAGAGATTTGATTTTTGTTTGCTTAAAACACCAATTGTTATTTTTTACATACAATTTCCAAATCATATTCATTTTTATTTTATTTTAAAGTTCTAAAATGTGTTTGTAAAACAAAATTAAAAACAAAATAAAATTAAAAACAAAAATAAAATAAAAAACAAAATAGTATTTTATTTGCGCAACTTTTTTTAAATAATCGTATAGACCACGTGTATTTTGATTTCTTTTGTTATAAGTTTTTCTTTCAAAAAATTAGCTAAATTAATTTTTAACCTAAATAATAAGGCACTTTTATTAATAATTGACTTTGTAAATATTAAAAAAAAAAAACACATTTTTTCTCTGATTTTCAAAAATGTATTTTTTGGTATTAAGGTAATTATTTATATTTCCATTATTATAACATCCAATATATATTATAGCGGGGCTTAAAAATTAAAAAAAAATATATATCAATTTTTATTTTACAGACATACATGGAAACATAATTAACTTGAATGTTCTTAGAACATCTTGCGGAAGAATAAAAAGAATATTCGCGAACACTAAAAACCCGTCAAATTTGCAAACAAACTAATTCTATTGGTTCAAAAAAAAAAAAAATAGGCTGACTAAGCAAAATAAAGTTCTAGAGTATTCTGTTGAAATGTTTTAGGAATTGATTTATTTACGATTTGTAGCGTTTTAAGATATCTAGCATAAATTTTTAAAGAATATATTATCAAATGAACTATTACTTTAATACTATGGCTCATTCTCTGAACCACATCTGTAAAGCCGTAAATCTTTTAAACTATTATCATTTGTTTACAAAAATAAATGTTTTATAATATATATTTTTTAAATTGTCTAAATTTTGAAAGTTAATTACAAATTATATATTTTATTAGTATATTCTTAATTTTTATATCTTTTCTTAGTGCTTGGTTAAATTAATTGTTCGTTAGATTTATAAAAAACTAACGAACAATTAATAAAATAAACTTTTAACAAAATAAGTAACTATAGTTAGCTATTTTAGTAAAATTTAATAGTAAAATTTTTAAAGAATTTCTAAAATGTTTCCAATGATGTCATGCACTAAAACTCCTATGAATTAAACGTGCTTGAATAAATTATCAAGTCTGTATAATGCGCCTGGAAAATCACGTTTATTTTACATACTCAAAATACCGCAGAAAATGGAGAAGATGAGCATCGACTAAAACAACAAGATTTGTTTTTCTTGGTATAAATTTATTAATTAGTTTTAATCAAAAAAAATTTGCTTAGACGTTTTTTTTTAACATTCTCTTTAATATGAACACATGTCTCGGGACTCTGGTAATCCCTTTAACAAAGAAGCAACTTTGCTATAACTATCCATGCCGTATATATAAAAAAAGAAACTACAGCTACATACACATTTTTTCTATAAATAATTATTTATATCATGTTTTGTTGACAAAATGTTTCGTTCAAATTACCGCTGTTTGGCGGTGTTCTCCCCAGGATATTGAATATATCCTGAAAATTGAATATATTTAAAAAAGATTGAATATATTCAATAACGATTGAATATATATTTGAAAAAGATTGAGTATATTTTTAAGTTTGAATATTGCTACAATCAGGCAGGCATATGCAGTCACCAAATTTTAATATAATATCAAGATAACTCACTATTTTCATGTTGCATTGAATACAAATATTATGGCTGTTACTTTTGAATATCAGTTATGTTTCTTAGCTTTTTCTATTTGTGGATCACTAGCATTTTGAATCACTGCTAAACCATCTACTTTATACAGCCCAAAATCAAACTTGTTATAAAACTGAGAAATTTGGAAAAGAAGGAAAATTCCAACCAACTCACTCACTATCAAATGCTCCCATGGTGACATCAAATAAATTGCCTGATTTTTCTATTCAAAAATTTTTATCATTAAATAATAGTGATTTACATGTGTGATAAATCATAGATTTGTGCTCATTAATGATGGTAATATACTGCTCTCATTTATAGAAGGATAAAATCTATTAATGTCAAAAATGAGGAATTTATAAAAATGTCTATCTTTGATATTCTTGAACCATGTGTTACTCCACTGGTTTCGGCATAAAATATTTCTTGGCTTGGTGTTTATATTAAATAAAATGTGTTCATTTATTCTTCTTATTTTGTTATTTACTGGGTTTATTAGACAAACCGGATAATTGAAAAAGTTAGGTTTATGATTTTCCAATGTGATGAAACAGTTTGAAGATTTGTTTGTATGGATTTTGATGAAAATATTGTGATTTTTTAATATAATTAATCCTTTCTTATTAATCTGATCTTTTATTGTTGAAACTGTAGCAGCGTTTATCATCAATTTATTGTATTCATCTTTAGAAAGTTTGTATAAATTTGACATCTTATTGGCATATGTATAGATTTATTTCCATTATTGAATTGAGGAAACATTGTTTTAATTTATTTTGGATATCCTAAACTAGTTATTTTTAAATATTTTAGGGCAATCTGGTTTGTTAATGCGGTGTGAAATGGTTTCGGCATGTAGACATAGAAAAACGTTTTTACTATAGCATTTCGATAACAGTTAAATAAATTTTTTTTTGATGTGAAAACTGCAGTTTGATCTTGTTGCAGCGCAAATTTGTATTTTTGTAACATTTTTTATCATAATGACTTTAAATAGTATGCCTGTATGATTGCTGAATGGCATGAAACTTCCAGTACCATGAAAAATCGTATTTTTTCCATTTATATATATATATATATATATATATATATATATATATATATATATATATATATATATATATATATATATATATATATATATATATAAATCAGTAGGGACTAGTACATACACTGATTGGAGATCTAAGTTTAGGCAAGCAGTATTTATAAAGAATATTTACTACTGCAAAAATTAATATCTTTTATTCATTAATTTTCCTTTTATTATTATTTTGTTTTTTGTACTTTTAAAAAGGTTCAGATATGGTGCCTGCAGGAAAAGATATAATACTTGCAAAAATTCTATTTAAAAAAAAATGAACATTTATGCTAAATAGAAAAATAGTTCTTAGTAATGAAAAAATGTATAAAAAAAAAAGTGAGCTTCTTGGCACTTTTGATCTTTCCAAAGTTACGTTTTTATAAGAAAAAAACATATAATGAAATTTTTAGTCCCTGGATAGTAAGTGAGATTTAGCAAGAACAATATTAATTAGCTCAAAAGAAACTTGGAAATATAATGATTTTGGAATACTTTATGAGTTACTGTATTTTTGGGGTATATTTTTTTGCATTTGTTTATATGCAAATTACTGAATATTTATTATTATTGTTGCCAAAAAACTAAGAAAAACAAAAGTAAAAACAATACACAAATTATTCAAACTATTATTATTGTTTTCTATTAAGTTTACTTTAATTTCTTATGTAGTTATTAAATTTAAAGCAATTTTTAAGTAACGCATATAATGTATTTAAGTAAACATATAACTTAGTGTAAGTCACTTTTTGATTTGTTTTTAATAGTTTTGCTTACTTTTAGGAGTAAGTTGATAAAAAACTCGATAACTAAAAATATCTTAAAACATTCTTTATAAAAAACTGTATAGTTTAAGTGATGCTCACTTCTTATTCATTTGTTTTTCAAAACTTTAAAAACACCATAAATGTCAAATGTCTTACCCATCATTATTAAGATCCACTGCACATACAGCACCACCAAAATATGATCCCACCTTAATATATGATTATATATATAAATATATATATATGTATGAATATATATATATGTGTATGAATATATATATATATATATGTATGAAGATATATATATATATATATATATATATATATATATATATATATATATATATATATATATATACATATATATATATATATATATCTTATACTGCTGAGTTAGGTGAGCATGATGATGTCATACTCACCTAATGTCAAATAGCCTGCTGCTGGGGGGCTTCAGTACATACATTGACTGACAAATAGCCTGACTCGCTGTGGAGTGCTGCTACATCCACTGAGGGTTTGGTATGAGTCAGCAACATTATATATATATATATATATATATATATATATATATATATATATATATATATATATATATATATATATATATATATATATATATAATGTTACATATATATATATATATATATATATATATATATATATATATATATATGTATATATATATATATATGAATATATATATATATATATATATATATATATAAATTCATACATATATATATATATATTTATATATATATATATATATATGTAAATAAATAAATATATATATATTTATATATATATATATATATATATATATATATATATATATATATATATATATATATATATATATATATATATATATATAACACACACACTTGCAGTAATATTTACATTATATAAATTATTTCAATATTATAATTAGCATTTTTAATTCTTTGAATGTATGATGTTAACAAACATGCCTCTTAAAAGCATAATTGTTTTACAACTTATTTGATAATTTGTATGAAAAATTTGTATTTTACATTTAATTTTTATTTTGGGTCTATTTAGCTCCTTGAGAATTTTATTGCATAGCATGTAATAGACAGGTAATATTGCACTTTTTTATTTTATTTGAAATACATATATATATATATATATATATATATATTATATATATATATATATATATATATATATATATATATATATATATATATATATATATATATATATATATATATATATATACATATATATATATATATATATATATATATATATATATATATATATATATATATATATATATGTAAGGGTCGGTCAAAAAAAAAATTTTTCTTGTTACAGGCTCTAAACATTGCTAATAGTTATTAATATTGATACTATCAAATATGAGAATAATTGTGATAGATTTAAAGGGCGCAACTTTTATTGGGAAAATTACCGGTACCCTAATATTTTGGAGAAAAAAAGTTTTTCAAAAGTAGGTCAACCTGGTACTCAAAAGAAGCAAAATTTTATAAAAAATTAAAAAATTAAAAAATCATATTGCTGAAAAAAAATGTTATTAAAAAACATGTTAAAATGCACCTTTTTCACTTTTAGTTAAAAAACTATAGTTATTATGCAATAAAATCTTAAATAATAATTTTTATATGAAAAATTTTTTAAAATTTTTATAAAATTTCGCTTTATTTGAGTACCTACATCACATAATTTTAAAAACTTTTTTTTTGAATAATAATAGGGCCTGCTAATTTTTGTAATTATAGTTGCTGGTGGAAGACATTGTTCAATCCATAAAAGTATATACTTTCTTAAATTAGTACATAGAAAACAACTTTCTAGCTATTTTTAGAGCCTGTAACAAGAAAAAAAAACTTTATGACCCACCCTAGTATATATATATATATATATATATATATATATATATATATATATATATATATATATATATATATATATATATATATATATATATATATATATATATATATATATATATATATATATATATATAATATGCGGTAGTGGTGTAGTGTAAAGCGCTTGCTTCATAAACGAGTGGTTCTAAGTTCGATCCCCACCACGTCACTGGTAGTACCATGCTCAACTCGTTTCTCCGCGCAGCGGCCTTGTTTATTAAGGTTCGTGTTTCAGAGTTATAGAGTTGAGAGAGGGTTATAACCACAAATAAGTAGCCTCCTCGTCTGTAGTGGCCTTCTCGGCCTTGAGGAGGTGAATTAAATAAAAAAAAAAAAAATATATATATATATATATATATATATATATATATATAAATATATATATATATATGTATATATATATATATATTTTTATATATATTTATATATATGTATATATAATATATATACATATATATATATATATAAATATATATATATATATATATATATATATATATATATATATATATATATATATATATATATATATATATATATATATATATATATATATATATATATATATATAAACACCCCAGTTTATATTTTTATTCTTATTTTAATACTTTTAGTTACTTATAATTTTACAAAAAAACTTGAAAAAACATTTAAACTTTTATTTCAGAAACGTATAAACTATAACTTCAAAGATATATCGCTCTTTCAAAAAATTATCAAAAAAAAACTTAACTTTCATTGTTATAAATTTTGACAGTTTTTACCAATATAATTTGCCTATATTTGTTTATTGAATATGATAAGATACTTGTCTATCTTTTTGTTTTCTTTGTTTATTATATTGTAAATGATATTGCATTATGCGATTCTACATTTTAATATGTATATATGTGTTTATATTATATGTCTATATTTATATTATATATCGACATTTATATTATATATTATTGTTTATACCTATTATATTTATTGTGTATATTTTTTTTGTGTGTAAGGTTGTCCAAATAACCACAATACGTTTTAAAAATCATTGGTGTTGCACAAAGTCAAGAGATTTTGGGTGTTTAGCTTTTTTTATGAGGTTCATTTTATTGTAACAACAAGTTATATGATGTAGGCTAGAAGAAATAAAGATTACACGGATGCATTCCTGATGAATGATGCTGAAAATTTTATTTCAGCATTTTTTTAGTATTTTAAATAAATAATATTGAAATTTAAGGAAAGTTATTTAAAAAAAATTTGAATATGTTTTGTAAAACATTCTATGACTGTTTCTATCAATTGAAATACATTATGTAGTTTTCATTTTAGGCTCTGATGTGCTAAATGTGTATGAACTTAAATTGACTTCAATAACACTAAACCAACAAATCATTCTTTGATCATAACACTATATAGAATCTAATTTCAATCCTTAGTAATTCTTTTAAACTTCCAAATTGACATATGAGAGTGTAAATTTATTTACCATGTGTATTTTAGATTTATGTTAGCAATATATATATATATATATATATATATATATATATATATATATATATATATATATATATATATATATATATATATATATATATATATATATATATATATATAAATAAATAACAACATAACTAAAACAACTACAACATAACTAAAATATATATGTATATATATTTTAGTTATGTTGTTGTAGGCAGGGACGCTTTTAATGATGGACCATGTTAAATTGGGTGTTGTTATTAACTTATCCTTTGTATCCCATTGGTATTTTGAAAGCGCTGTTGAGTTTTTAAGTTTCTTGTTTTGAACAATTGCTTGTGGTTCGCCCATCTAACTTTCCACACGCCCTCTGTTGAACCTACATATGTTTTGTCGGGTGTGTTTGGGAATGATGCAATGCACTTATAAATTACATTTATTTTTCTGCAATCTCCTTTCATAGGGCAGGTTTCGTTTAATTTATAATTACAAGTTAAAAACGGCAGTTGGGTTCATCAAAATAATTTTATTGTTGTAATTTTTTATAATTTTTACTATGTTACTTGTAAAGCTGAGCTGACTTTTATTGTGTTGCAGTCGGGGCTGTGGAGTCAGAGTTGGAGTCGGAGTTACGACAATTTTAGTGGAGTTGGAGTTGCTAAAAAATATTGCTCCGACTTCGACTCCGATAGTAATATTTCTTGGTATTGCACGTGTATGTACAAAACATTCAATTAACCTTATGTTCATACTAAACCTCAAAGAACGTTGCATAAATTTATCAAAAAAAAAATTTCAACTTATCATGCAATATTTTTTAAAGAATTCAAAGAATTTTTTAAAAACTTTGCTTTGTAGTTGGAGTCAGAGTTGTACTCAAAAAATTTCAACAACTGGAGTCGGAGTCGTTACTTTTTTTTTTACGACTCCACACCCCTGGTTGCAGTTAAACAGTTTATGAAGTGGATTTGGTTTTTAGAAGTGTTTGTTGATTAGTTGTAAGAAACCGCAACACAATAAAAGCTTATAAAAACATAATAACAACAAAACAAAACAAATGCTTTTTTTTGTTTTTAATTAAACAATTTTTTTTGTACAAAATGTTTAAAACTATTAACATAATTTTAATTTGTATTTTTAATTTAAGTGGCACAGCTTATCACAAATTGTATATTTAAATTTAAAATTTATCTTTTTAATCAGTTATATACATTGTATATATCTTAATGTGATGAATTTAAACAGTTACTTATGGGGTGTTTTAAAATAACATTTGTTTAATTAGTGACTAAGTTGTTAAGAAGTCTTAATTTTTGTTTTTAGTTAAGTTTAGTCTAATGATTCTTTTAGAAATTAACTTTTACAGTTTATATTGATTATAGTGATCCTTATTCATAAAATTATCCTAACTCCTTTATAAAACTCCTTAATAAAATAAAAATCTCTTTATTCTTTAAATTGCTCCTAAAATTCAGATATTCTTTATTAATTCAGATAAGCTTTTTTCCTTTATATATATGTGTGTGTGTTTATATATATATATGTATATATATATATATATATATATATATATAAATATATATATATATATATATATATATATATATATATATATATATATATATATATATATATATATATATATATATATATATATATATATATATATATATATATATATATATATATATATATATATATATATATATAAATTAGGGTGTGTTGATTTTTTTTGGTGAAGAATTTCATGGAGAATCCAAATCTGCAAAAAACAAATTTAAAAAATAATGTCTTGCTAGGTGGGTCATCGTTGTTTTGAATGGAAAAATGACTAAAATGTGACTAATTAACAGGGCAAAACAATAATTCAAAAAACAAAAAAAAAAAATTCTCAAATTTTTGATTAACTCAATAATTGTTATATTGAGTTTTAAGAAAATTGATTATTTGGTTCAAAAAGTCATAAAAATAAACATAGAAAAGAAGTTTTTGTGAAGGGTATTTTTACAAAAATCAGGCCCTTTTTTCATGTTTTAGACAAAGAATGTTACAGTAAAGTGCACAAGCCTCTGTAACTTATATCAAACATCAAAAACAATTTAGTCATTGAAAAATTTCCATTAAAAACCTGCTCATTGCAAGCCAATCTGGAACAATAGGTTTGTGAAAATAATTTATGACTTCATGGTTTGTGAGGCTTGTGGTATGTTGTGGTTCATATATTGAATCTTTCTACTCAATTAGATTGGTCAATTTATCAGCATCAGTATTTATGCATGGGGTTTTACCAATTTTTACTGAAACTCTCCAAACTGAGTATTATCATCTTCTTCCTCTCTAGCACCTTTTGCACTCCTAACTTTCATTCTTCTTCATCTTCGGAACACAAAAGAGTCTGAATAATGCATTCACTAAATGCAATCCGTGCAGATCTCTTTACAGTTTTTATTTTATTGCAACAACCTCCTTTTTTTTTTGGATATTTTAGTTGTTTCAATTGAAATAAAATATGCCGAGGTCCATCTAACCAGGAACCTTTATTTGAAACCAGCAAGGAAAATACACACCAACTATAAATTCAATAATTAAACATAGATTTCTGAGCTTTTTTTCTGTTAGAAAATGAATTGAAACCCACAATCTACAAAAATGGTTGGCTGTAGAGGGCTATCTGGAATGGGAAACAGGACCTATTTTAAGGTTTATTAAATTTTCAGGTAACACTCCAGATCTTATTGTTGTTACAATTCTATCTTCATAAGCCTGATCAGCCAAAAGATCATTAAGAATTTGTCAGGCAAAACAATGTGTTTCACCTAAAGTTACTTTTTCAAAGTTTTTGTTTGCATGTTTGCATTAGAGGGAACTCGGCATAATTTATTCCAATAGAATTCCTTTTGCAAAAACTTATTCCCATGAGAAGCAAGTAGGATATATAAGAGCACAAGAAATTTTTTATGAGCACAAAATAATGCTAAATATAACTTAGTTGGACTCACAATTTAGTTAGACTCACAAATAAAATTTATAAGCTATTAATTTTTAAATAATTCTAAATTTTAATAAAGATGTCAGTATTATACAATATATATTATAAAATGTATTAGTATATAATATACTGTTTGTTATAACAAAAGTGTTTGATTTATTATTAGTTTTAAAAAAGACAGCTCACCCTACAATAACTGTCTAAAATATGAAAAAGTTGACTAATTTTTCTTATAGCAACCTTTACAAAAACCCCCATTATGTATTTATTTTTTTGACTTTTTAACAAAATATGATATTTTCATAAAGTTCAACATAGTTTATATCGAGTTTATCAAATAATTAAAAAAATTTTTTTTTTTTTGATTTATAATTTTTTCTCTATAATTATTCATATTTCAGTCATTTTTTTGTTGCCATCAACAAAACATATTTTATTTTTATTTATTTTTTTAGATTCAAATTCCCTATCACATTCCCCACAAAAATGAACTCCCTTTACTTTTAAAGCTTGATAAAAACAAGAAAAAAACAACACATTTTACCATAACATTCTTTGAAATATGAAAAAAGTGCCTGATTTTTGTAAAAATACCCTTCACAAAAACTTCTTTTCTCTGTTTATTTTTGTGACTTTTTGAACCAAATAATCAATTTTCTTAAAACTCAACATAAAAATAAGGAATTAATCAAAAATTTGAGAAATTTTTTTTTTTGAATTATTGTTTTGCCCTGCTAATTAGTCACATTTTAGTCATTTTCCGTTCAAAACAACGCTGACCCACCTAGCAAGACATTATTTTTTTAAAATTTTTTTATTGCAGGTTTGGAATCTCCATGAAAAGTAACCTTGCTGTTTTTGAAATTAAAAAAAAAAAAAATCGACACACCCTAATATACATATTATTTATTTCTTCTGCTTTAACATATTAGAACAAAGACTTATTATAGCACAAAAAGTTATCACAAATAATAGTCTAGAATATATAAATAGATAAATGTCTTATTTTGCAACAATAAATAATTAAAATGTTTGAAATGCATGTCAGTTTATAATTTTTATTGTTTATAATTTTACAGTTTATAATTTTAAAACTTATAAAATTAGATTTTTTTAAATGTTTTTAATGACAAGGATCATATATTTCATACCAAGTTTTATAATTGATTGATGTTTGAACACTAATCATGTCATTATCAGTAACAACAGCAACAGGTAAATTTGCAGTGTTTATATCTGATATCTTAACTCCTTTTATACTTAAATAACATAATTGTTTTTTATTCACTTTAGATTTTATTTTATATTTATTTTATTCACTTTAGATTTAGATCTTATGGCGCTTTTTTAACATACTGTAGAACAAATGAAGGGATAAAAATGAAGACAAAGACTGACTCTCAATTTTGAAGGAGTAGCTCTTTCAGAGGGCAAAATAGGCATACCTACAATTAGTATTTTTGCAGTTAGTTAATCTATTTATTAAACCTTTTTATACTTTATTTTGTTATTTTGTATATATTGTAATTGTAAATGATATTAATTTGTTTTAAAAATATACTTTATTGTTCATCTTTGAAAATAAGAATTTTTGTTGTGTTTTGTTGGTAAATAATTTTTTTTTTTTAAGATAAAAAAAATTTATTTACCAATAAAACACAACAAAAATATTTTTTAACAACTGATGCTCTGCTTAATTACATATACTTGAAATACATATATATACTTAAATCATATTTAATTTATATATTTATATAAACTAGTAAATATTTTATGTTTGCTTTTTATTACTTTAGCAAAAGCTCCTCTTGATTTAAAATCTTGATTTACTTTTAATTAAAACCGGATAAACGTGTAGGAGGGTGAATGTGATAAGTCCATATTTTGTCATATGGTAAAAATACTTAACTTAATGTGCTGTTTTAATCTTTTATTTAACTTAAGTTTCTGTGTGGGAAAACTTTTGATTTTTTGTTTTTGTTTTATTAGTTATATTTAGCGTTGCATATTTTAAGGACAATCCCTTATGTATCTAATTGGTAAACCTGTGCATCTAATGAAGTAGAGACAATTTAGTATGGAAATAATACATTCAAACATTTTCTTTTAAAATAAATTAACGGGGTGAGAGTTGTAACAAGCTTTAGGTATGTGGAAAAGAACAAAAAAAGTCAATTAATTGAAGTTTAAAATAAGAAGTTTTAAAGTATAGCAAATTATTCGCTAACCAAAAGCCATGAATTTTAAATTAGTTAATTTTCTGCCATTTACTTATTAAAGTAAAGAGTCTAAATTAAGAACAAGTTTAGATAAAGTTGGTGTGGAATAGACTTACCATAACCCATATCATACAGGTCCTGCCAGCTAGTATATAATAATATTAAATACAATAATGTATACCTTGATAAAAGTTACTTATTTAAAAAAAATAGAAGAAAAATTTACATGCATTTATACTTTTTATCATATTATAGAATATTCTAATTTAATTTTTTTTAGTCTTTCATTTAGTTAATATTAATTTATTTATCAAAACAATTTTAAATAGAAAATTTTTATAAACTAAATAGTTGTAATAATACTAGCATTCTTTAAAAATAAAATTATTCACCTGTCCATCAGGATTAGGATAACTCTGTGTAAGAGTGAAACCTGTATCTCCTATTGTGTATAGTATTACCTAAATACAAAAATACATCTAAATTAAATGTAACAAAAGGTAAAAACCAAAAGCAATCTTATAAAACTTACTATTCCCTTCAGATTATTAGCTCTTGGTGCTCCACCAACAACATCTGTGTAACAAATAAAACCAACTTTTAAAATTAAAAATAAACTATGTACTTTTTAGATATAAAGGTTTAAAAATCACCTCCATATTGGTTATTGGTGAAGTTACCAACTGCAATAGAATATCCTAAATTACAAATAAAAATAATTTCTTTAAAACAAAGTCTAAAGTACAAGTAGAATCAGCAATAGGAAATAAACATTAATTTCAAAAATGTATTTCAAAGTTAAAGTTTATTACTATATCCTTATATCATACCTCATACTTAAAGTTTATAAATATATTCTTATATCATATCTTATATTGTGGGAAAAAGTTTCAGTTTATTTCAACTAAAACTAGAATTTGCAACTGATGCAAAAGCACTCAATCAAAAATATAAAATTTACCACCATTAATATGCTATTAAAATGAACAATAAATCAAGCTAACCAAGCACAGAGAGCAAAAGGTGTATTACAAGATATGCATATTACATATAAATTTGAATTCTTTATCCTAAAATAAATTGTCCTAGATAAAGAACTTAAAAAAGGCAATCATGATTGTTCACTCCATAGTCAGCTTATTACCAAATAACAGACTAAGCAAATAAAAAATCAGTTCTTTACAAATCATATTATCTCCCCATGTAAATGTAAACAAATAATATGACACATTCGTAGAGAAGGCTGAACGCCATTTACAATGTCATCTGGAAGAAGTCATTCTGATGTTTGGAAGCATTTTTCTTTGGAAAACAAAGCAAAACACTCATACAAATGCAAACATTGTTCACTTGATATTAAATTCCATTCATCAACTTCAAGTTTTGTATATCATTTAGAGCACACACAGAAAATTTTACCAACCAAAATTATTTCAAAAAAGGCAAAAAATACACAGCCAAGTGTTCCTGCAGGTAACAAAGCTGGAGAAGTATTAGCTTGTTTAACAGCTGTAGATCGTATTTCATTTGCAACTTTGGCCAATAGTAAAGATATTAAAAATGGCTGGAAAGCTCAAGGACTTAAAATCCACATATGACTGACACGCTATAAAGGCAACTGTTATGAACTACGCAAATTCAATAAAATTAAAAATTGCTCAAGAGCTTCAGCAAAGAAAAATAACTGGAGAAAGGTTTTCAATTTCTCTTGATGAGTGGACTTCTGGTTGAACTAGAAGGTATTTGGAACTAGACGGTATCAGTCATAAAAAAAATGGGACAAGAAATGGGAGTTGCCCGCCAACTTTCCTATTGCTATGGAATTCAATATTGTGATATTCTTGCGGTATGTAATATAAGAAATCTTTATAAGAAAAAAGGTTCAGCAATAGAAACAACTGTAGAAGAACTATTTATGGAAAAGCTAAATGAAAATGATGAATCTTGTTCCGACCCTGATGATGAAAATGAAAATGAAGAATGCTGGAATGAGGAAAGAATCAGCTTTGTTGATAAAGAAATGCAATTTAATGAGGACTATGGTATTATTATATCAAAGGTTCGTAAAATTGTCAAGCTGTTTAGAAAATCACCACTTAAAAATCATGCCTTTCAAAACATTTGTAGATCAGATTTGGGAAAAGAGCTTAAGCCTATTTTGGATACTAAAACAAGATAGAATTCTCTAATCAGTACGTTAAAACGATTTTTAGAATTAGAAAATTTTATCGGAAAGGCTCTTGAAGATATATCAGAACAGATTTGATTATCAGAAGAAGAAATAAAACACATTTCTGATATTGTTCAGACTCCTAATGTTGTAGAGTTAAGTGTTATGGCATTGGGAAAGGGAGACTGTTATCTAATAAAATCTGATTAAATTATTTTAAACAAAAATTGGTCAAAAATTATTAAATATAGTCTCTGAGAGAATTGCTGAAAGAAAAAACTATGTTATTGCTGGTTTACTATGCTGTTTACTTTGCTTTTACATCTATCCAGATGACTTTAAATCAGATTCAGAGTTACCAGGTAATTTTTTAAAATACGCAAATAAAAATGAAATTGCTAAATTAGCTCGAGATGCTTTCAAATGTTTGTTTCTGCATGAAGAAGCCGAAGCAGTACCTGAGTCTGATATCAAATCTACTTGTGATGTTGAACCAATAAGATAAAAAACTAAAGCTGAAGAATTAGCAGAAATGATATCAAAAACTTCAACAACAGTAAGAAATAAAGGACAAAG
Organism: Hydra vulgaris; assembly: GCF_022113875.1. Classification (NCBI taxonomy): domain Eukaryota; kingdom Metazoa; phylum Cnidaria; class Hydrozoa; order Anthoathecata; family Hydridae; genus Hydra; species Hydra vulgaris. Next base: position 24,505,838 of record NC_061162.1, on the reverse strand, counting down.
AGTTTTTGAATTGTATTAAATAAGAAATGGCATATATATATATATATATATATATATATATATATATATATATATATATATATATATATATATATATACAGCTGTTAAACAAGCTAATACTTCTCCAGCTTTGTTACCTGTTTTATTACAGATGACATAAAATATTTTATTGGAAATATATATATATATTTTTTCAATATCTTCACTTACAACAAGGCTGCAAGCAACCACTATTAGAGTTGGGAGAGACAGGAAGAGAAAAGATGAAGTTGATTGAGTAAGATAATTAATTAACACACAATTAAAAAAATTGCAATTATTAACTTAGAAGATTTAAATTTTTTTTAATAAGACAGCTTAAGACAAAAGATTTTAATGAAAAATGCTAACTTGACAATTTGGTAAAAAGATAATGTTAAAAGTATTATGGGGGCTGTGGATTAACTAAACAAAGATTTAATGAATATTAACAACTAATGTTTACTGTAGTTTTGAAATACACAACAAATCCATGCTTTTGAATATTTATATAATTTACCCATTAATGAGCTTTCATCAATCAATTGATCAGTTCCAGTTTTTAACTTTATTGGAGAAGCATTAACAGACCCTCCAATAAAAGCAAAAAGTACACCTAAAAAACAAAAAATTTTAATATAAAAAATTGCTTTTTATATTTAAAATGAATGCGTTGCAATACAAACTTTTAACAAAAATCTCTTCAAAAAAAACATTTACTATGAAACACTTGAAATGTTAAAGTATTTATAAAATGACTTGCTCAAAAACAATTTGGAATAATTTTTTAATATCCATAACATTTTAAGATGCACCAGTTTAAACATGGTGCTCTTACAAATCTATGGAAACCTCAAAAAAAGTTTAAAAATTAATTATTAAATTTAAGTTTTCTTTATTGTAACAGTATTTTGATGTCAAAAAATATAAAAAAAATGTTTATGCTACCGATAGAATTGATGGAACCAGGAGCTCCCACATAGAATGTTGGAGTATTTCCACCAATGTATCCCCCACTGCTAAATCCTGACTCACAATATCCGTATTGGACATTTCCTGTTGGCTCTAAAATCAGATATTAAAAAATATAAAATTATTCAAACTTTATTATGATCTGCAATAATAAAATACTTTATATATATATATGTATATATATATATATATATATATATATATGTGTATATATATATATATATATATACATATATATATATATATATATACATATATATACACATATAAATACATGTGTGTATATATATGAATGCATATAAAACAATTATAAATATTAGCTGTCCAGACCCGTAAAAAATAGGTCTTAATAAGTTTATTTTGCAATGACTATTTTTATACATAACCCTTACTTCAATATTTGATAGCAAGGATAAAGGTAGAAAAAAAAATCTTTGTTTAGAGTTAACAATTAATGTTTATCATTTATAAATTCTTATTGTAAAATTGTAATCTGCTATAAAAAAAAAAAAAAAAAAAAAAACAGTGACGGGCTTGTTACTTTTTTATTTATTAAATTTCTATCAATAGGCATCTCAATGACTGAGAACATAATATTGATAATCAATAAAACACAGCTAAGGAAAAAAGATCTGGTGAACCTCTGTTAAGATCTGACTGTAGAACCGCAGCTTAACAATAGTACCAAAAATATTTTTTTGAGATTTTATTTTTAGAGATAATTTGTTTAAAAAATTTAGGTCATTTTATAACCTAAATATTTTTGAAAATATTTTGTGTTTTTTTGTTAACAAAATCATTTATAGTATTTTATTATGAAAATATGTGCTACCAAAAAGTTGACTTTCTTTTTAAAATAAAATTTACTTTTTTTTTCTTTTAGCATGCGTCAATTTTTAATACTTAACTAAATTTTTATAAGAAAGCAGGCAGAAATTATATTTTTAAAAGTTTTTAGTGAAAAGATAACTTTAAAAAAAATGATTAGTTTATTTTGTGAAACCTTTTTACAAGTAAATTACTTTAAACAACGAAAGAAAAAAAAAGAGTTAAATTTGTGCTTTTAAAATTTTGTATGAATGCAAATACTATTTAAATGAAATAGTATGACCTTTCATATTTTATTTTGCATATATGGTAAAATACCACACAGGCTTTTTGTGAGCCAGCACACTACTGCAGTTATACACCCAGTTTATAAACACTAGTTTTAAAACCAATGAAATAAAAATAAAATAAAAATTTTTTACTACTACTGTAAACAATGTTTTATTAAAAATAAATAAAAAATCATGAGTATAAAAAATAATGATACTAAGTAAAAATAGTGGTATTACTTAAACACTGCAACTGATTGCTATGGTAACTGTGCAACTGATTGATTTGGTATATTGGGACAGACATTTTGCATATGATACAATTTTATAGAAAAATGATTTTATGGTACTCAAAACTAAAGTTTCTTAAATTTCAGCTGCATATTGAGTGTCTTCTCCTATACAAAATGTATATATTTCTACACTCCTTTGCTTATGTCTAATGGTAAAAAACAACTTTTTAACCAACTTGAGAACTTATAATTGGTTATATCACATATGACTATCTTATAGCCTGCTGCTACAAGGAAGTGCTGTTACATCGACTATCTTATAGCCTGCTGATACAAAGGAATTTAGCAACATTGACTTTTTTATAGCCTGCTGTTACAAAGAAGTGCTGCTACAACAACTGAGGGTTCGATTTAGGCAAGCAATCTATCATTTCAAATCTATCATTAAAAAAAAAAAACTTTGTTCAAGTTATTAAACTTTTTCTGGTCTAGTTATTAACAATTTAAAACTACAGTTTATGGAAGACACTTTTTGACTATATATATATATATATATATATATATATATATATATATATATATATATATATATATATATATATATATATATATATACAAATAGTATTGCGTACTAAGGTAAGCAATCTGACATCATACTGAAATAGCCTACTGCTGGGGCCATTAGTACATACATCAACTGACAAATAGCCTGACTCACAGTGGAGTGCTGCTACATCCACTGAGGGTTTGGGATGGGGCAGCAACCGTTTCATTCATCATTCTTCGTTTTTTTTCTTCTTTTTCTAAAAAAGCCGTATGGGTTAAGGTAAGCAAAAAAAAGTGAGCAAATGCTTAATATATATATATATATATATATATATATATATATATATATATATATATATATATATATATATATATATATATATATATATATATATATATATATATATATATATATATATATATATATATATATAGTCAGCGAAATTCAAAGGATTTCAGGTTGGCACGCTTATGCCGACCTTAGCCGATGTCAGGTTGGCAAAATAAAATTTGATTTTTTGCTTTCTGTTACGATAGGGGCAATGATTAATTAATTATAAAAGGATTGCTTTATAATAGAATATCTTCAAACAATAATATTTTAAAGAATGTAGCAATTAAATTTTGTGTAGTCAATTAAGTATATATCAAACTTATGAATTAGCGATTTTTTAGTTTCGAAGTTATTGTTTTTTTTTTTAAAAAATGGTCATAGTTTATTTATTACATTTTAATTGGTTTTTTATATTGCTCATAGAAATAATGTCGTTAAGAAATACAAATTTAGTTTATGTGCTGTAGGCAAAAAATTTGTTTAAAACGGCAAATGGTTTAACAAAATGAGTAGACAATTTACATCCGGTTGTTTAACCTCTACTAGAAATAAGCATTAAATTCTAAAGTAGTAGGGGTGGTGTTTTTTAATATTAAATTGTAGTATAGTATGAACTTGTAACTATATGTAATTGATGGAGGGAAAACAAAAGTTAAAAATACTAAAAATAGTTTTTTTTTTCTTATATACAAACACTGTTTCCGCGCAATGGTGATTGTCGTATTAATGTATATTCATAATTTTCTCCTTATCAGATTTTTCTGTCCAATCATCATCAAGTTATATTTTTTTTAAAACTGTTCCCCGTACAAATGTTTCTGTTGCTAATTCAGCACAGCCTTTATTTTTATTATGACAATTTTTTAAAAGCTCTGAATACTCTCGGCAAGTTTTACACTTGCGAGACTATTCAGAGTTTTTATATTAAAATTACTTCACCTGAATTATCAGTTTGAAATCCACAGAATTTAAACCCCCATTTTTCAATGACAGTTCTGTTAGGCATTATGACTTGTTTTGAGCATACTTACTGTATTACTAATGCACCTGTTGCAATTTAATGGAAGCCTTAACTTCTATCAAATTAAAATAAAATTTTGTTGCTAATGTTTCTTCTCCACATGTGTTAACATAACTATACCAAGGCTAAACTTTCTAACCTAAAATACTGTCTGATCTTAAATAATATTTAAAAAACCGTAAACATGTAAATTATTTTATTAGTTAAATGGTTTTAACTTATAAAATAAATTAAAATTATATTTTATAACTTAATAAAACAATTATTGCACTTAAAAAAGCATGAGAACAACAGGCATTTAAAAAGTAATATTTTCTAACCTTGCTATACTTGAATAAATTTGAGAAAAAAGAAAAAATGAATTGAAAAAAAAATGAATTAATTTTTGTTTTAATAAAACATATCAAACTTGAAAAGCGAGTAATTACGATAAAAAAATTATAAAATAATATTTAACTAATATTATATACTTTTTACATGTATTTTAATTTACATGCCGACACTTTAGGATATTCAGGCCGGCAGTTGTATGCCATCCTAAAACAAAGATAAATCGGCTTTTGCGTTGACCTGAATTTTGCTGACTGTATATATAAATATATATATATATATATATATATATATATATATATATATATATATATATATATATATATATATATATATATATATATATATATATATATATATATATATATATATATATATATATATATATATATATATATATATATATATAATTTAGATTACTTTAAAGGAAAACCATCAAAATAATTAAGGAAAGTAAATATAATATTTTTTTAAAAAACAGAACAAAAAAAAATAAACTTCAAAATTAATCGTAAACAATTTTAAAAATTATTTCATTAAGTAATATTTTCACAATTGAACCACATTTCAATCAATTTCGTCAATGATTTATTGCTTTTAAAAGTATGCAAGCAAAGTTTTTAATAGGAAATTTAATAACAATTGCAAATAGAAATTGAGATTTAAAAAAATTAATTAAAAAGCATTATTACCATTCACACATGCTGAATATGTGTAGATATTATTTAAATCTTTATCTATTAAAGAGCATCGCCCTCTATACCAAAGATTTATTCCATTTCTACCAGTTCTACTCTCATGCCATAGAGGAGCACAACTCATTAACATATCTCCAGCTTGTGACATAGAAAAGCCCATCCATTGGTTACTTTTTTGACTTAACACAATATCTAAAAAAAATCCTTTCTTCATGAGAAACCTAGATTTTTAAAATTTATACTTCAACCAGATATTGTTTCTAAAATTAATCATTTTTGCAGATTTTCTTTAAAATTAAAACAATACAAATTTGAATAACTACAAAATTACATATGCTAAGCAGAGTTGGAACACATTGATATATTTTTACTTTAAAGTTTAAAAAAAAATCGAAAACAATAATGTAAAAATCAAAACAACAATGTAATATTAATAGTAAAACTATTAGAATGAGTTTGTTGTTTATCTTACCCTCTTATTTGAAACAAATAGATTTATTAGAAAATGTTTTTGTATACCATTAGATTATACTTCTATCATACATTTGGTTCAGAGTCAGTATTAATAAGTTTTTTTAAAAAAAGTGAAGTTAAAAAAATGTTTAACTTAAAATAAACTTGTGAAAACAAGTTATTTTTAAAGTTAAAGAGAATATCTTTACGCTTCTAGATTACATGATTAGACAACTATAACACAATTTCAAAAACATTAACTAAAACATTGCTGTTATTTTTAAGAAAAACAGAGGTTTTAGTTGTCTTGCTTTCAATAAGGAAAACATGAAGTCATTTATTTTGCCATTCATTCATTTGCCCAATGATTATTTACTAAAGATAGAGTAGTCTGAGCACGATCAGCCATGATATTATCAGAAAATTCTAAATCAAATTATTCTGAATGCTGTAATTTAAGTCTGAATATATAATTATAGATTTATAAGTTTTCTCAATTGGTTTCTGAGATATGGAATTAAAGAGCTTAGTGCTAAAAGTATTTAAGTAACAAAAAAATTGTTTTGAGAATTTACTTTGATCAGAGATATAACACTTTAAAATAAGAATTTAAAATGACTGATCAAAGTATATTTTCTCAAAACATCTATTTTGTGACTTAAGTACTTTTAGAACTAAACTCTACAATTATGCATAACAGTTTATAAAGGAACAAAGAAAACAATATTCTTTTTGTTCCTTTTAAAAATTTGCTATATCTTTTGATCTTTGTTGCTCATTGACACATATCAATGCGCACAAATACACCCATATGATTGCTTTCAAATAATTTATAAAAAAATTTAATTAAAAGTACAAATATTACAAAACGTTTTACATAATTGCCATAATTTGCTATATATACACTTAAAGAACATTCATAGTATTCATTTCTTATGACAAACTTTTTGCATGTGAATTACTCACCTATTGTATGCTATGTTTATGTAATACATTATATAACTATATAACCAATGGATCAATATGCCCTTACTCCCCCTGCATATATTTTTCTTGCATATACATACTTTTTAGCTAAATAATTTTTAATGTAAAAAAAGTTACTAAAAAACATGTTTAAAAAATTCTGTGCTTGGATTAATTAATCTGATATATATATATATATATATATATATATATATATATATATATATATATATATATATATATATATATATATATATATATATATATATATATAACAAACAGTTTTAATATGTTTCAAAATAATACAACTACTTTGCAACAAAAAAATCTTACCTGGATCTGTTAGAGTTTCAGTTTCAATATTTAGTTTTAAACATTGATTAGTGTCATCGGGATTACAGCTAAATACTACACCAGTAGCTGACTTTCCAGTGTAAAGAGGGGCTGAAATAATCACTCTAAAAATGATACAATAATATTTCCATATATTATTGCATATTGCATAACATTTGTATATGCTATTCTAAATTTAGCAATAAATAGGTTGACAAAACAATTAATTGATGGTGTTTTTTTAACTTTTTATGTACTTCAATCAATCAAATCAAGTTATAAACTGAATTTTAAGTTTGAGACAACTATGAAAATCATTTGAGATTCAAATATTTTAAACACCTCATGCTTATCTAAACTGTTTTCTAATGCCATTTATTAAAAAAACACTAACCTAAAATAACATGGCTTTTATTAACATAATGTGTATACAGGTCTGGCGGAAGGTGGGTATAATGGGTAATATTTACCCAGACCCCAAGGCTTCTAAGGCACTAAATTTCTAGTGAATACTTATACTTTCCTTGAGAATATAAAAGTATATAAATTTAAAAGAATAATTTTATAAAAATTTATATACTTATTTTTGTAAGTAATTAATTGTTGATAAAAGCTATGATAACTATATAACTCAAAAAGACTTTTAATTTTTTTAAATTTTTAATTTAAGAAAATTAAAAAAAAAAATCAATTAAAATTTTTAAAAAGTTTTAACTGATTAAAAACAAATAAAACATGTACATTTTTCCACTAACCAATCATTGGCATTCTTTACAAGTATTGTTTTTGAAAAGTAATATTTTTAAGATGTTATTTTTAACTTTTCTAAAATTTTTTATTAAAATCGAGGCTGTTGCAAAAAGATTTTAAACAGTGGGTGAAAAAAAGGAGTTTTGCCGACTATGGGCACAAAAATATTTTACTCAGGCCTCATTGGCTGACATTTGCTTATTGCCACCTAAAAATTCAAATTTGCCGACTCCAGTATCCAAATTTGCAGATTAATTTTTGAATAAAATTTTCCTAGAGGAGTTAGTCACTCCCCTCTTCCCTAATACTACCCTGATTAAAATACACTATATATATATATATATATATATATATATATATATATATATATATATATATATATATATATATTATATATATATATATATATATATATATATATATATTTATATATATTTATATATATATATATATATATTTATATATATATATATATATATATATATATATATATAGTGTATTTTAATCAGGGTAGTATTAGGGAAGAGGGGAGTGACTATATATATATATATATATATATATATATATATATATATATATATATATATATATATATATATATATATATATATATATATATATATATATATATATATATATATATATATATATATATATATTTATATATACTATATATATATATATATATATATATATATATATATATAAATATATATATATATATATATATATATATATATATATATATATATATATATATAAATATATATATATATATATATATATATATATATATATATATATATATATATATATATATATATATATATATATATATATATATATATATATATATATATATATATATATATATATATATATATATATATAGTGCTTAATTTTCCTAAAAGAACAGAGCAATAGTAAATTAGTGAAAAATCACTTAACAAATTTTTTTCACTGTGTTTCATCTTTATATCATAATTTATAAAAATCTTTTTTATTATTTTGCTTCTACTTAGCTGAACTGTTTTCTTTTTTTTTTCTTTTTTTTTTTTTTTTTATCATTTATTTATTGTTCTTTGGCATTTTTCTTCTGTTATTACTCCTTTAAATGCTGCTCGAATAATTTTATACTGTGTATTTTGTTATTTTATGCTTACTGCTAAGTGTCTTTTTTTTATGTTGTTGTGCAATTTGGTTGTTAACAAATAAGATTCTGTATAACTGGAGCTAAATGAAATTTCACTAAGCCTTATCTACACAGAATCGTTTTTAATGTTTTTTTTTTGATTTATTTTATTGTGATATGATCTCAGCTTCAGACCATTATTACTAATAATGGTCTGAATCTTCTAATAATATTAAAAGATTTTTTTAATAAATATATATTTTTCAGGACCTTGCAATTTAAATTCAAAACTGAAATAGTCATAGAAATAGGCGTAAATAAATATACAATCATCAGGGTCAAGATCATTAGAGATTAATCAGAAAACTTATAGGTTTTGGAATGACTTAGATTAAAAATAGCTTTGAATGTAAGTGATTTTAGCAAAACTTTTTAAACTTTAGTTAAACTTACTTTTCTTAAATTATAAGACCTATTTTTATAACCAGTCAAAATAGAGGCGTAAAGAAATAATTTAGCGCCAGACATAGCGTCATATCAAAGGCTTTACTCTCTCATTTGAAACTAGATCTCATAACTAACTAAAGAACGATAGACGTCTTGCTTTGTCTACATTTTTAAGCGCACGCGCTAAAAACGACAGGCACAACGTGGTAAAATTTTGTTTATGATCCTGTGTAATTCTAAAACGGTGCAGTTATTTTCTCAAAATACATGTTTTCATTTCTTTCCCTTTGTCATCAAATCATGCCTAATAATAAATTAGGCATGATTTGATGACAAAGGGAAAGAAATGAAAACTTGTATTTTGGCATATATATATATATATATATATATATATATATATATATATATATATATATATATATATATATATATATATATATATATATATATATATATATATATATATATATATATATATATATATATATATATATATATATATATATATATATATATATATATATATATATATATATATATATGCCAAAATACATTTTATACAGGCGCGGATGCAGCATTTTTCTCGAAAAATTAATATATTTATACTTATATCAAACAAAGATGCTTTGCAAAAAATTGCACCATTTGGAGCTTGGAACAAAAAAGCCCTAAAATTTTAGCTACACCTGCCCCAAACGTGAGAGCAACAAGTTGATAAAATAATTTTTATACTATTCTTAACTAAATCTGTATTCATCGATAAATTTTAAAATTTACACAATAATCTTTTAGCATTCAAAAAACTATGACCATAAAAAGTTTGAACCCCTCTCAGTTTGAGGGGGCTGCAAATTTTATGAGGCCATAATTGTTGAACGCTAAAAGATTATTGTGTGAGCTTTAAAATTTATCGATGAATATGTACTTGGTTGAGAATAGTATAAAAATTATTTTATCAACTTGTTGCTCTCACGTTTGGGGGAGGTGTAGCTAATATTTTAGGGCTTTTTTGTTCCCAGATTCCAATCATCGCAATATTTTACTAAGCATCCTTATTTGATATAAGTATAAACATATAAATTTTTGGAGTTTGCTCCATGTCTGGAAGTTAGGTAATGCAAACATCAAAAAATGCTGCATCCGCGCCTGATATATTATATATAAATTTTGTTGTTTTTTTAAAAACAATAAAATTTAATGTACTTCCGCATTAATTTCATTACTTTGACATTTCGACGACAATAAAATGCAGCTTAAGAGACAAGGTAAAAAAATTGTAGTCGAAGGAGACTTTTTTTATCATAAAAGTCTCTTTCGACTACACTATAAGGATATATATGTGTGTATATATATATATATATATATATATATATATATATATATATATATATATATATATATATATATATATATATATATATATATATTCGGTACGCGGAAATAGCGATTTACGGAGCCAAATTTTGTGCTATTCTATTCTGTGACTCGTTTTTTTGACGTTTTTTTTAGGTAGCCTAAGGCAAACGTATTTTTGAGAAGTTTCTTTTCAGAAACATATATAAACATAGTATATTTTTGAAAAGAAGAAGAGTTAAGCTTGTTTTTTATGTTGTTTTTATGTACGGTTGTCTACCATTTTTTGGAGCATTTTGCTCATGAAAAATAGATTGGTGTTTACTTGTCAAATTCTTGTCAAAGGACTCTTTATTCCGCTTTTTTGATTCTTTAAATAAGTTTTTACATGCATTTTCTTTGCACATACCAAATTTTATTGAAAAATATTATGTAGCAGATAGTTAAATCAGTTTAGCCCTTTGGTACCTAGTTTCTGATTTTCCAATTTTTTTTAGAGGATTTCCTGTCTAATTTTTTTGAGTAGGGTTAGGCAAGCGATTTTTTGTTGGGTTTTTTTTTCAGAAATATATAAACTCATAGTATATTTTTGGAAAGAAGAAGAGTTGGGCTTGTTTTTTGTGTTATTTTTGATATGGTTGTCATACCTTTTTTTAACTATTTTGCTCATGAAAATTATGTTGATGTTTACTTGTTAAATTATTGTTGAAGAAATCTATATTCCGCTTTTTTGATTTTTTAAATAAGTTTCTACATGCATTTCCCTTGCATCTGCCAAATTTTATGAAAAAATAATATGTAGCAATTAGTTAAATCAGTTAAACACTTTTGGTACCTAATATCTGTTTTCAAAAATAGCCGAGGTAGGGCTGGGGGGAGAGGTTTTTTTTTTCTTTAAAAATATTTATTGAATATTGTTTCACTTAGGTTGTTAGTAATTTAAAAAATAAATGATATAAATGAACTGGGTAATCAAACAGTTAGTAAGCTCATATGTTTTTTCATAATAATGCTATTGTTTATTGCTTTTACAAATATTTTTTTGTTAAACTTTTAAAAATCATTGATTATTTAAAACCTATTCAAGACTTTTTTAAGTAACACCTAATTTTCGTTATTTAGGCCTTTATTTTATTTGTTATTTACACAGTACTTTTCTTTGTTCATTACAAAATTGTTTTATTGGATTTGTTGCCAAAAATCTGTATTTTTTTTTTATATTACATCTTTTTTAACTTTAGCTTTATCGTCACCTCATGCAGTTGGTAAGTTAAATAAGTATTTTTTTATTAGATGTTTCTACTCATTCTTTAAAGCTATACTATAAGTTTAATACCTTTTTTTATTTTATTTGATGACACCTTATTTTTCTTTTAGTTTTATCAACATCTTCCAGTGGCAAATTTTTTCAGATCTGTATAGAGTTAATGTCAAAATCAAAGTTATTTTGGTTAATTTTTTTACCTTTAACTTTGTCACCATCTGCTATGGTTGGTAAGTTTGAAAACTTTATTTTTTAAATAACTGTGTATAGATTTGTTGGCAAAAACTATGTATTTTTTGTTCTTAATTTTTTTTTTTTTACCTCTAGATTTATCTACATTGAGAACAGTTGGTATGTTAATCTTTTATGATTTATCTATTGTATAACACTTGATCTTTGGATTATTGTTTAAATCATTACACAAACATTTCTAATGTCTCCTTCTTGTTTAGATGCAAGCTTACTATTTCATCAGTTTTTGAGATTCCCTAAGTGATATGTGATGTATAGTGTATAGATATGACATGATAGTGATTATAGGTATATAGATATGATAGTGATGTATAGGTGTATAGATATGATAGTGATGTATAGGTGTATAGATATGATAGTGATGTATAGATGTATAGATATGATAGTGATGTACAGTGATGTGACATATAGGGGTGATATGGACAATATAATCTTTAATGTCATTCATAATAAAATAAACATTTTGATGCCTTAAAAGTTTTTTAATACAAAAGATATCTTTTTTATAATTTTTACTTGTGTAATTATGTTTTCATTATATACTTTATCAATAAAGTTGCTGCACATTATGCAAAACTTGTTTGATTGTTGTTACTTATTCACTTACTGTTGTCAAATTTAAGGTATTTTGTTTATTTCAATATACAGTTTTGTAATTATCTCGCTCGAAACAAAACTTCTTTTCTTTCCAAAAATTGGTATTGTGGTTTATCCTTCTCCAGCTAATTGCCATATAGAGGCCACATTACCAAGGCCCGCAAAGACAGGTTCGGCTCCCCAAGGAGCGTCATAACCCGCTCTACGGACCAAGAGTAAGGTGAGTTTAGGAAGAACGAAGATATGTTAGAGTGAAAGACAGAAGTAGTCGTGTTAGAAAGATAGCATAAAGAAAGCGAACAGGATTGCACTCGATGTTAGGAGGTGCAATAGGTTGAAATAGGTTCTTTTCAAAAATTTATTTATTAATTTGAGTTCAACTCATCTTACAAAAGTTTTACATCCATTTATATAATATATCTACCGACAAAATCAACATTACAAAAACCGCTTAATACATAACTACAATTAAAATAATTAAAAATTATTAGTAAAAGAAACCACGTGTATGCCTTAGAATGTCCTAGAACTTTCTTCACTTTATTTACACTCCTCCTTGGTCCTTACGGATCATACAAATAATAATCGTCGTATTTTTGGGGCATGGTTGAATGTTATTTCGATATCGAATATTTTTTACATGACGCGGAACGCCATTAACTTCGACTACTTGTTTCGAAGTATTTCCCGTTAGTTTTGCTGGCTGCCACTAAGTATGGCACTTCGCATTTGACGGTTTCAACCAAATATTACCACCATTTTTAAAGACTTCATTTGTGTCAGCTTTTGTCGCAAGATTATCTTTTCTCAATCCTTTTACATTACTTCGATACCTGTATATTTTCTCCATCGGGCTTGCATTGTTTTTGTTAGCTGAGACGCTATACCAATACACTGCTTCCGGTATTGACATTTTTGATCTTTCTGCAATTCTCTTAATTGTACGATGATTTCTTTCCACAAATCCATTTCCTTCGGGATAATAAGCAGCTCGAAACATAATGCGCACTCCCCAACCATCAAGAAAACCTCTCAACTCTTCAGTTTTAAAAGTTGCTTCGTTTTCTGTCAAAATTTCAGATGGTGCTCCTCGCTCGCAAAAGATAAGGCGGAGTATTCGAGTAATGGCAATACGTATGAACTTGAAAGTTGGCGTATCTTGAAGGTCCGCAATCAACCAGAGTTAAAAATTTTTCTGTGCCAAAATGTGTGATATCCAGGGCCACTCTTTGCCAATTTTCTTTAAGGATCAATTTTCCCTTCTCCCATTGTACAGATGCTGGATCTATTGACTGACATGGTTCGCAATTTTTAATTACTTCTCTAACGTCAGTTTTGGTAGCGGTAGGAATTACTTTACGAACAAAGTTTAGAGTGTGATTCACTCCAAAGTGCCCAGTTCTCTTGTGTATGCTAGAAATGGATTCAGCCTCTGCAAATACTGCTCCAACGGAATTACTCAAATGTTTAGCCTCCGTCAATTTATTCAACCATCTACTTCGAACTCTAGTCAATGCGTCAGCTAAGTTGTCTTTTGAAGGAACAAGTTTTACATTCACATTAATACAATATTCTTCAATACATTGTTGCAGAACGCCTAATCTTCTTCGAATCAACATTTCGCCCATTGGTTTTGATTTCAATCTTGACTTACCAGTGAGAGCGTCAGAGACCCAGTGAAACACTGTCACGGAATCTGTGGAGTTACTTTCTTTAATTTCCACGTCAAAGCCATATTCATTCCTCGCATTACAGCATCCAGCTCCGCCATGTTTATGTGATCCTCAGACATTTCTTTTTGTAGCTATGTTGCATCTTCTACAGTAGTTTTACCAACTTGAATAACCGCACCACTTGCCAAAGAACTTGCATCAACCCACACATTCCCCTCGTCACCATGTACAGCCCAATCACCATAAGCTCGATCACACTTTGCAACCTCATCATAAACCTCTTGAAGTACACGCTTTAAATTTTCATCGCAAACTTCATCGTCCCAACCCTTCGTCAAACTAACCACTATTCTTTTCAAAAGACTACAAACTACACGTAACCAACCACATACTGGTAAATGACCTACCAACTGCCCACAAACGGAAAACACTACTCTTCTACTTAACTTTTTCGGCATTGCGTTGACTTGATTCTCCCTAGACCAGGTCAAATTGCCACCAACCTTGTACACACGTAATCCCAAAATACGAATCCCATTACATCCAATCTGTTCACCTTCTTTACTCTTTAAACCATATTTTACAAAATGTCTTTTGACATAATCAAGACTCACTACTTCCTCATTGACAAAAATATCGTCAACGTAAGCGCTTGCTTCTCTCTTCACCAATTCATCTTGATCAATTATGGCACTCACAACAGATTTCATGATCATTGGAGCAACGTTTAATCCAAAACCAAGCCGAGTCAAACAATACCTTTTGTTTTGAAAAACTACTGTTTGGAATAGCCAAAGAGATTCTTCAGTTTTTAATTGGAGATAAGCCTTGCGTAAATCAATAGTTGCTGGTTTCTTTCCCATTCTTCTCCATTTCCTCAACTTCTTAACACACACATCTGCATCTCTTGTATACGTTTCAATAAAATTGTTAGCTTCTCTCCAGTCCAAAACGGGTCTGACTTTATTATCTTTATTTCGTTGAATAACAGCCGTTAAGGGAATTTGCCCTTTGGGTGGTCCCATCTTATTTTCGTCATATTCAATTAACCATTCCAATCCCGTAGTTCGTTTTCATATTCTGCTCTTGCATATTTTGGTATGCTGTACTGGGTAACTTTGTTAACCAACTGGTTGGGGCCTTCTCCATCTCTCCATTTCCATTTAACTTCTCATTCGACACCATTAAATATTGCTTCATAATCTTGCTTTTTAATTTCAATTTCATTGACTTCATCTTTCTTTGAGACTGCTATTCCACACAAGCCGAATCCAAACTTTGCTATTACAGACGGGGAAATAAAAACTCCTCCTAGCAATTTAATGGAACTCATTCCCAGCATCATATCAGCTTCAAACGGTTGAAAATCTAATAAAATAACTTTGTCTTGTATTTGAATACCATCAACCTCAATAGTGACAGCCGCTAATCCATTACATTGATGAAATTTACCGCCAATAGTTACTACCTTTAGAGAATTCTGGGATTTATGTTGCTTTCTTGACAACAGTTTTTGATGTATAACTGTCTTTGAACAACCCATTTCTACCATAGCTGTTGCTAACAAACCATTAACTTTTAAATGAATTATAGATAGTGCGCTAATTCCACCGTTGTTCAGGAACGAGTTAGCGCACATTCCTCACTCCCGCACTCGTTTCCCTGCTTCATTAAGCATTTTGCAGCCACGTGTCCTTCATTCCCACATTTAAAATATCGAAATAAATTCTTCGGAGCCAAATTCTTTGCAAAGGGACAGTTTCTCGCGATATGATTTAACCTTTTGCAATTGTAACACACTAACGAAACTTTTGTGGCTTGATTCCGAAAAACAGCGCCAACAGTATCATCTACGCATACACGATTCAAAGCAGCTCTTACTTTGGGTAATATAACATCGATTGGATCCATAACAGCTCGAAATCTTGATGATAAATCTTCGGGCAAAATAACAACAAACGCTAATCGAATAGACTCTTCTGACAATTTAGCAAGATAAGCCAATCGTTTTAAGTCGGCCAAAAACACATCAACTTTCTCTCCAACATTTAATTTTCGTTTAACAAAAAGTTCGTATGCCGTATAAACATCTAAAGAGAATCCTGCTAACAAGACACGCTCAACTTCTTCTTCGTCTTGCTCATTTTCAGCGTTTAAACCATCGTATACCAAATAGGCAGTTTCTCTTAGAAGAATTGGAAAGAGTAACTTCAGCTTTAAATTTTGCATTTCTGCAATCACTTTAGTTCGCTGTATCCAAGCGGCAGCGTCCAATGTTCCGTCAAACGTTTCAAACATATCCAATAATTGGATATTCGAATCCATGCCCGGTTAGCTTGTAATTTTCTCGCTCGAAACAAAACTTGTTTTCTTTCCAAAAATTGGTATTGTGGTTTTTCCTCCTCCGGCTAATTCCCATATAGAGGCCATATTACCAAGGCCCACAAAGACAGGTTCGGCTCCCCAAGGAGCGTCATAACCCGCTCTACGGACCAAGAGTAAGGTGAGTTAAGGAAGAACGAAGATATGTTAGAGTGAAAGACAGAAGTAGTCGTGTTAGAAAGATAGCATAAAGAAAGCGGACAGGATTGCACTCGATGTTAGGAGATGCAATAGATTGAAATAGGTTCTTTTCAAAAATTTATTTATTAACTTGAATTCAACTCATCTTACAAAAGTTTTACATCCATTTATGTAATATATCTACCGACAAAATTAACATTACGAAAACCTCTTAATACATAACTACAATTAAAATAATTAAAAACTATCACTAAAAGAAACCACGTAATTGTCTTAGAATGTTCTAGAACTTTTTCCAAGTTTTCTTGTTAATTTTAGTCTAATCAACTCAGCTTTCCACTGGTAAGTTTGTATATTGCAATTTCGGTCATGTTTATATAAGTAGAAATTTAAAGATGTATGCTTTGGTTTAATTCATATATTTTTTATCTCAAGTCATTTCTTAAACAACTGTGATTAGTAAATTTAAAAGCCATTATTTTTTAACTTGTGAAAGATTTATTGTCAATATCTTTTTTTTTGTGGATAACATTCATTTTGTCTTTAGTTCCATCTACATCTAAAACAGTTGATAAGTTTAAGAGTCAATTCTTTTTCAGCAGTGTATTGATTTAATCCCATTTTCAACTTTTTTTGTTTATTTGTATATTGCATCTTTTCATGATATTAGTTGCATCTACATCATTTTTTTTTTATTAATTACATCTTTTTTACATTAGGCATCATCGACACCAGCTGCTGATGTCGATGTCATTTCTTTTGTTATGGCTATTCTGTAGATTTAATATCAAATTCAATTTTCTTATCGATTACAGTTTTTAAACTTTTAGTTTCATCAACATCTACCACAGTTGGAAAGTTTAAGAGCTATTTCTTTGTTCACTGTGTATGTAATATGTGTATGTAAGACCAATTTCTAATACTTTTTTTCTTGGTTACACCTTTTTTTAATCTATATCTTCCACAGTTACCAAGTTTAAAATTTATAACTTTTTAATCTCTGTAATAATTTAATATATGCATCAAATATTTATTTGGTTGATTACATCTTTTTCACAAATAGTAAGTTTAAAAACTAATTATTTTTCAGCAGTGTTTTGATTATCCTAAAAAAGTCATTTATTTTGTTTATAACATTTTTTTTTTTTTTTTTTTTGATTTTTAGCTGCATTTACATCTGCTTTGGTTGGTATGTTAAAAAACTATTTTTTTATTAGCAGTGCATAGTCTATCTCATTAAAATTATACTATAGATTTAATCCCTATTTCATTTTATTTTTGTTTTTTACATAATTTTTTAACTTTTAGTTCCTGCAGCATAATCTTCTCCAGGTTAATGTATAAATTGAAATGTTTCTTTATGATTGTTCTTCGTTTTTGAAAAACTTTAATGCTTATTTATATTTTATAAAAATATTTTATTTGAAATAAACAAATTCTTAATAGAAGTTTTTAATCTTTTTTTTGGTAAGGGTTTATATAAAATGTTTCATAATGCTTTCAAATCTTAACTATCAGCAAAATGATGAATTTACACAAAGACTTATCTGCAAAACAATTTGAAGATTTAGATAATGTAATGTCTGAAAAAATTGTTGGCAGAAAACTCTGTCGTGAATGGTATGATACTGACTTATCAAAGTCTATCATTTATGATGGTAGATTAGAAAAAGTAAATAAGAGACAAAATGATAGAATTTACACTATTTCTTACTGGAAACAAGATGAAACTGATATTAAAGCTGTCGAGCATAAGATTATAAAAATCCAGCTAGCTGCTGATGTTGTATTAGATGAAATAATGTAAAAATGCTTAAAAATTAGTTCTGCAAGTTTTGTGGCTTGCAAACAAGTACAACAAATTTTGTGACTTGCCATTAGGTAAAGCAAGTTTTGTGGCTTGCAAATAGGTATAGCAAGTTTTGTGGTTTCCAAATAGGTACAGCAAATTTTGTGACTTGCAAATAAGTACAGCAAGTTTTGTGGCTTGCAAACAAGCACCGCAAGTTTTGTGGCTTGCAAATAGGTACAGCAAGTTTTGAGGCTTGGAATTTTTTTTTGATAGATGGCTCTGGCTTACCTTCACATGGTGTCTATCATTATAAATCATTTATTTAGTACATAAATGGAATTCAAAACCCTTGTTGCGTACGTAGTATATGGATGGCCTCTATAGCCATAATGATTTACTTCCTCCTAATAAAACCACTACAAGTATTGAATTTGTACGAACTCAATACCCTGGTGGTACTACTACTCAAAACTTCCTGTATATTACAAAAATAAAACGAACGGCCTTGTTCGTTAAGGATCGTGTTTCAGAGTTATAGAATTGAGAGAGGGTTATTACCACAATTAAGTAGCCTCCTCTTCTGTAGTGACGTTGGTGAGTTGGGTAGATGATTTAGCATTAAAAAAAATTAACAACAGATAAAATCTCTTTACTAAGATAAATTTTATTGAAATTTTGCGAGTAAAAACTCCGGTAGATTTTGATACCTTTTAAATAGTTTAAAGAGAACTAACATAATATGAATTTTTTGTACTGATGATTTAAAAAATATTTCCGTCATAACTTTTTAAAGACAAGTTCACTTTTTTTAAACTTGTTTTAAAGATTTGATTGTTTTGATTTTTTATTCCATTATCAAGGCTGATTTTTTATTCCGTTATCAAGGCTGATTTTTTATTCCATTATTAAGGCTAATTTTTTATTCCATTATCAAGACATTATCTTTTAAAATTAGCGTATCAGGCTGTGCATATCCTAGTTTTAAAATATGCAGACCGGTGTAGTGATATTAAAGGTTTATCTTTATGACGGACTTTAATACACCGTATACTAATATAAATAAAAAGCTCTGTAGATTCAGCAGCAGCCATGCAGCCCAAATAACTCCGAAAAAAGTTACGCATGTTTTCCAAATTATCTGTGTAATAACAACAACAAACAGCAATGAAAGAGTTTGTTTTTTTTTTTAAGATTTAATGCTCTGATTTTATACTTGTCTTTTTCTCTCAACTTTTCAAACACGAAAATATAAATAATTATAAAAACTTAAAACTTTTTAAAACTTTTTAAAACTTAAAACTTAAAAATTTTTTTACTTTTTTGTAATTAATACCTTATCATGATTTAAAAAGTTGAAAAATCAATTAAGAGCAGAAAGTAGAAAATGCTACAATTACAATTGATAAAACTTTGAGGAAAACCGTTTATACAAACCAAAGTTAGGTCTGTTGAGAGAAGAAAGCACAAAGTAATTGAAAATAATATAGTGGGAAGATATCGTTTTTAAGCTGGTAAGTATACGATTGTAAAAACTATAAAAAAACAATTTAAAAGCTCTATAACTTCTAAAATTATAATTATAAGCTAAATAATATAAGCTTCCTTATAAAAAGTTTGAAAATATTAAACAACTGGGTGACGCTGGTCATGTGTTTATTTGATTAATTTAATAATATGCAAGGAAAAAAATTTTCTTTTAAACTGTTTACAAAAATCAATTTCAGCAAAATAGGAAATCATTTTGAAGATTTTACAGTATATTTTCTTTTATTTATATAAAAATAACTCTTAGAAAAAAGCAAACTTAGAACTACTTTATAACCCAGTCAGACATTTGATACCATAATTATATCATATTGATCTCATACTATGAGATCTATGAAATCAAAATGAAATCACACAGTTATATCAATTTTAGCTCAAGTTTGATATCATAATTTGAGAACCTGATGATATACAAAGTTGATACCATCCTGTACTCAGAATGATATATATATATTTATATATATATATATATATTTATATATATATATATATATATATATATATTATATATATATATATATATATATATTATATTTCTCCGTTTTAAACCCCTGCAATGATCATTAAAGACCAATTTAATGACCTTTTAATGATGCAATACATTTCAATTATTGATCCTCGTATACGAAGATCATTAATTTAAATCTATCGCATCATTTACTGCAATAGATCGTTATATCCACCACGACGATTGTTACAGCAATTATTATAACGGCACTATCTGCTTTTAAGATAATCACATGGCTTGTTTATATTTTTGTGATTATCTCAAAAATAGTCAGTTCCGCTACAAAAATCATAACTACATTGTGACAATGTGCTTGTGCTGTGAATATGAGTGGGTTTGTTGAAATACTTAGAGCGTTTAAAACGGCTGCGAATTTTAATTGTAAAAACTGCAGAACCGATATAAAGCAGAAGAGTTTGTAGAAAATTTGGGAAAAATTAAAGATACGATATCAAAATATAATATCAAGAGTTTGATATATTGATAGGTATCAATATATCAAATCATGAGAAATTTTTGATATCAAAATTAAATTACATTGGTATTTATTTCTGACGTTACATTGGTTGAAATTACATTGGTATTTATTTCTGTCTGAAATTATATTGGTATTTATTTCTGAAATTACATTGGTAATTTGTAATTCTGAAATTACGTTGGTAGTCTGAAATTACATTGGTATTAATTTCTGACAAAACACCACAACCTCGAGGTTGTGGTGTTTCCGTTTTTTTGTGTGTCAATGTCGAAATAGTTTGAAAAATGTAAAATGATTTTCTAAACGCTATACTAGAAAGGACTAGAATTATAGAGCTAAAATATTTGATCATTTTGCTTTTGCTTTTTTTAAAATATCGAGAAATATTTTCTCATTGAAAATAGATGAGTTGTAATGATTTAATCGTTCATTTGAAACACTCAATTTGAAACACTCAATTTGAAACACTCAATTTGAAACACTCAATTTGAAACACTCAATTTGAAACACTCAATTTGAAACACTCAATTTGAAACACTCAATTTGAAACACTCAATTTGAAACACTCAATTTGAAACACTCAATTTGAAACACTCAATTTGAAACACTCAATTTGAAACACTCAATTTGAAACACTCAATTTGAAACACTCAATTTGAAACACTCAATTTGAGTGTTTCAAATTGAGATTTTCAAAAGAAATTTAAATTACAAAGTCCGTCTAACTTATCTCAATCTTCAAACTTTAGAAGAAAGAATGAGGAGATTTGATTCAATATTTTAAAGCAGTCAAGGGGTTTAACAAAGTTAATTGGTTTCATATAAATGCCCTACCACATTTTGTATTAGTACAAGGGCCGGTAAATAATGTTAGAGGGTCTAAATTAAAACAAGACAATTCACAAGAAACCAAGCAAGATTAAATTTTTTTACAAACATGATTGTACTCTTAAGGAATAAGTTACCTAAGCAAGTTATTAATTCAAGAAGCGTCAATGAATTAATAACTTGCAAAAATCTATATGATAAGTTCATTGTTGTCGAACAGATGTCTGCTAAAGTTTGCTAGACAGACTTCATAAGAAATTTATTTTTTCTCATTGCAGATTATTGTATATATATATATATATATATATATATATATATATATATATATATATATATATATATATATATATATATATATATATATATATATATATATATATATATATATATACATATATACATATATACATATATATATATATATATATATATATATATATATATATATATATATATATATATATATATATATATATATATATATATATATATATATATATATAAATGTATATATATATATGTATATATTCATGTAATTGTCTATTCATGAATATAAGTAATCGAAGTACTTTTATGCATAAATAAACACATAAATGATATACAGATACGCATGTATTTAACATACATATAGTAACAGTGCGTTCGTTCGTTGTCAAATGCAAAATACATTTCATTTTATAATAACATTAATTTTAAAATATAACTAGCGTATAAATAATATACATAAATTTTTTTTAAATTACGGGATAAATTTGATATGTATATATTATAGTATGTACAACTTATTTTTTATAAAAGTAAACTTATTTTTTTATTTTTTGTTTTTTTTTAGGTCAAGAAGTCCTTACGGTCTTATCACGGAGAGTTTTTTTCCAAGAGGCCTTTACGGTCACCAAGAAGTTACGATCACCAAGAAGCCCTTATTATCTTATCACGGAGCACCGCAGAAGAGCATTTAATAGGAAGTTCACGCCTCCTTCCCAAACGATGTCGCAAGACTTACCCAAAGGTGGGCATTGAAGCACGGATCTTATATTTTTGAGGCAAGTGCGCTACCACTGCTCCACATCTGCTCATTTGTGCAGCGCCTTTCCTGTAATCTCGTTAAAGTTTAAGGAAAAATTTTACTGCGGCTAATTTTGAGAAAAGCTACTTTACTTTGCACTAAAATGGGACAAATTTAAAAGTTCTTTCTGAATAATCTTTTAAAATGTTGAAAATTTAGGAAGAATCAGAGAAGATTCGCATTATGAACCCAAGGTAAGAAAAATTACCTTATCCATCAAAAGCAATTCAAAAACTCCCACGTGTTTCTGTCGATACTCAAGATTGCTTACAAGAAAAAAAAATATTTTCTTTTGTTTTAAGTCAACTACAATTATTTGAATCTGACATAAACAAAGACTTATATTAAGCTTTAGAAACAAAAATTTCAATTAACGTTTAAACAAACCAGGTTTTATATTATCTGGTACATTAAATACTTTTGGATTAAAGCCAAAAAAAAGAGCAGTTATATTGTTAGCTAAAGATCTTTAGTAAGACCTTTACAGTAGAAGAAAATTTTAATATTAAAGTACAACTGAAAAAAGCTAAACAAAGTTCTGAGTTGAAAATAAGAATTAATTAATGATTGGACTACCACGAGGCATTAATCCAAGGTGATTGGAAATTGACATTACGTTCTGTTTTACTTTTATAAAACACTGAGTCAACTTTCCATTTTTTGGGTAGTAAAAAGCAAAAAACTTTACAATGGATTCTGCGTTCAAGCCTGCAATTCAATAAAAAATATCGGTTCAACAAAAAAACGTACTTCTTATTTAGAGACTTATTTTCAGTGTTTGAAAACTATTTAACCAGCATCTGTTGAGAGAAAACGAACTTTCGTTTCTTTATTCGGTACTTTTTTTTTTCTTCGGTGGGTGGAGGTTGGAAAGTTGTGTTTATTATATATATATATATATATATATATATATATATATATATATATATATATATATATATATATATATATATATATATATATATATATATATATATATATATATTATTTGTGTAAACCATGCGATTTTTTGGTTTTTGGCACCTAGATGCTGATTTTCTAATCCGTACTTTCTTCCTTATTAATATTCTAAAATTCTTTTTTGTTTTGCCGCTTTTATTTTGCTTTCCGATTAGTAAACAAAAAACAAAATGAAAATAAATTATATCATACTTGGGGCTATTTGTATTAACAAGTGATACTTGATATCCAAAATAAGAGCTGTTATCTTGAATTGTGAAGTTCCAAACATTACGACTTTCCAAATTAAAACACAGAGCCTTTTTTACAAGAACACAAATGAAAAAGAATATCATTTTTATGCTTCAGAAGTAGTTCTTCTATATAATATAATAAAAAATCAATATGATAAAATCTACTATGTAATAACCTATATAATAAACCAATAGAATAAAGTCTGCTATATAATAAATAAGAAATCAAGGTACTAAATGCCAGAAAACAATAAAAGTTAAGTTTCAATAACTTATGGTGCTATTTTTTAAAATGTTTTTACGAGTTTAACTTTCAAAAACTTTTAAGAAAAAATTCAAATACTTAACTGCAATACACAAGAGAATTACATAACAATTAGACTTTGCCGGAAATTGAGAACTGATCGTACTGCATAAAAATACCTCGAAGGTAATTTACTTTGTCATAACAACAATGTTTATTAAATACGACATTTAAAAATGCGATTTAATATTGACTTTTTTTCATTGAACAAATGAATTTTTTTTTGATTTTTAATTTTTTTCTTTGATTTTTTTTTCGTATAAAAAAATTTATATTGAAATCGAATGTATTAACATTTATAAATTCAATTGATAGAATGGTTTTAAAAGATATAATAAAAAAAAACACTTAATTAAAAATTAATTGTTTCCGCCACGATATTAAGAGACAAAATAACAATATTTGGCAAAAACAGAAAAACGTTAGATTATGTTTAATTCTATTAATAATAAGAAATGTTTAATTATCTTTAATTCTAAATGTAAAATATTTAATTCTCGCGTATTTTCTACAAATAAATACTTTAGAATTTTCATAGATGAGTTGTGTACTTTTAAAAACAAAACAACAACAAAATCAAACGATGGTTGTGTAAAATCCTAATTTAAGTTTAGTGGTCAGGATTTTTTGAAATAGTCCTAGATAGATAAAACTTGAAAATATAAATAAATGTTTTATATGTATTAAATATAACGTATGATTACTTTCATAACAAGTTTTTGACCCCATCATTGACAAGTATTTTTTAAAATGCAAATGTGTATTACAAATTTACATCTTTAAAAAAATGAACAAAATACGTCTTTCCAAAATATACAAAATAAGTCGTTAATAGATGTTTTGTAAACTTATCTTGATTTTTTCTCAAGTCTTTAAAAAATCTTTAATTCGTATTAAAACGTATGTAATTATAACTTCGTATTTCCTTAGTAAATACGTCACTTCCTTAGTAAATACGTCACTGATATACGTCTTTTTCTAAGGTCCTTATAGTCTTAACGATATATATTTGAGATCGGCCGATTCCGATTCCGATTTTCCCAACTCCTGTGATTCTCAAGGAATTTTATGAATCTCTACCTTTTTTAACGACTTTGCTTTTTTTATTAAATTAAAATTTTATGAACTTATGGGATTAGTTTATATATTTAAACTATTTAAATACTTGAACTAGTAAATATAATATGTATACACAAAGGCGATTCTACAAATAAAATGAGGGGGGGGTGCATCCCCAAAAATGTACCGGTTAGCTTGAAAAATAAAAAAAAAAGGTCCTTATAACGAAAATTTAACTGACTGATTTGCGTCAAATAGCCAACTAGCCGAATGAATTCGTAAAAAAACTGACTTGAAAATCACCTTCTTTAGGGAGTGTAACACCTCCACACACCCCGTAAAATCGCCCCTGTGTATACAACCTATTTGAAATATATACATTGCCCCTAACTTCTCCTTTTGGTTTTTTTAACAATTGAAAATTATAACTTGTAATTTATGCTATTTGCTTGAAATCAACTATTATTTCTCGTAAACAAAAATACATGTTATTTTGTTGGTTATTTAATTCAATACAAATTGTACTGTTTACCTAATAATTTTTTGGGTTTTTTGTTTAGTAATAATATAAAAATTTGTCACATTTACGGACATATACGACAAAATAAACTAGTTCCTAATTAAAATAGTTCCATTCTTTTCATCGAAATTAACTGTTCTAGTTTCTGCAGATATTAAACTAGAGGGTTCTGAGTGAAAAAGTTTATAAAAATATAATGTAAAAAGTTAGTAGCTGCAAACAATGATAATACTCATTTTGAGAGAAGTAATGAAAATTGGCAAGCTCGAGATTTTCAATATTGAAAATCTCGAGCTGGCCAATTTTGAAAAAACCCCATTAAACCCGCCTAAATATATTCACCTGATGAAGCTTAAGCACTAATTATTAATGGTGATAAATCAAAATCAACATAGCAGCTTCTAGGAAATGGTGCTGAAAAAATCGCCTGCCACATATATCCTTTATATAATGGTATAAGTTCTTCAAAAAAATCTCAAAAACATTCAAATAAATGGCTATTCAGTACAAATACCGCTAATAGATCTTTTAAAACACACTCTTAAAAAGCAATGTGGTATACAAACTACTGTGCAAATCACAATGCTAAGAAATTAACTAAACTGACGTTTAGATGCAAGGCTGGTTTTGATGGTGCTATAGGATTATTTTCATCATAAAAAAGCATATGTTTATATTTTTAAATGATGACATTTTCATTCTCATTCCTTATATATGAGAGACAATTTTTAAAGACAGTTTTTTTAAAAATGTGTCGAGAACAGTCTAATGCTAAATTATTATATATTACATTTGTGTCACACTGGTAAAAAAGAGGTAAAATCATGGTTTAACTATATGTCTACCCTCTAATTTTGAAACATGTCTTTTTTCTAACATTTTTTCTTTTATGTTTTGTATATTATTAAGATACACAATAATTATTTATTTGTTTCTAATTCGATAGATGAATGTTTGAACTTTTAAAGAAAGTCTTTTGACACTTTGTTTTCTGTTAAAACATGTGTACAAACTATATTTTCCTTAAGTGTCCGGGGCTACCAAACTCTTCCCTACGCATTTTTATTTTTAAAGTTTGTTTTATCTATATTTTAAAGTTTTTATTTTTAAAGTTTGTTCCACTAGAAGAGTTTGTAATTTAGTTCCACAGTTTTAAGAAGTTATAGGATATGAAAAAAGTTATAAATCCGCGTTTTTAAAGTTTTCTAAAGTTTGTTAAATAAGTTTAAAGTATTAGCAACTATTTAATTAAAATTTATAATAAAAGTAAATAAATATTAATACAAAGTGATTCTATAGATATATAAAGGGTTTTAGTTAAAAAAAAAAGATCAAAATAGTTATGTCCACAATATAACTAATATCCGACCCACTGTACCACCCTAAGGTTTTTAAGACCCCCTCCCCCCTCTTTTTTTCTTTTTATTATAAATATTGTTAAAAAAAAAAAAAAAAATGGGGGGGGGGGGGCTAAAAACTGACCGCAATCCACACTAGAATTAAATAGTGTTTCATAAAAAGTATTAGTTTAGATTTATAAACTGAAATTTTTTATAAAAAATACTTATATTGTAACATAAATTTTCCCCTCCTTTTTGTTAAAACCCCCCGTTTATTAGATCACACCTACCTTTTACTCCCCCCTTCCTTCCTTTCCTTGTATTAAGGACTAAACACTATGCGATATTGGTATAAAAGAAGGTGTAATCTTCCTGGTAAAAGCTCTTGGTGCTCTTTAATAAGAACGTTAGATTTTCTGTGGTTTTTGACAATTTAAAAAGAGTTGAAATATAGGAAAAATACATATTTTTATATCTGTCCGTATGATTTTTTATTTCCATATTCAGGTGCGGATGCAGCATTTTTTGATGTTTGAGATAAAACTTAACTTAGGTAAAAAGTTTATGTGTTTATACTTATATCAAATAAAGATGTTTTCCAAAAATTGCAATAATTGGAGCCTGGGAATAAAAAAGTCCTAAAGTTTTAGCTTTACCTGCTCCAAACATGAGAGCAACACGTTGATAAATTAATATTTTTACTATTCTCAACTAAATCTATATTCATCGACAAATTTTAAAATTCACACAAAAATCTTTTAAAATTAAAAAATTATGACCATAAAAAGTTTGAGCACCCCCCTCAATATGAGGGGGTTGCAAATTTTATAAGGCCATAATTATTAATAGACTATTGTGAGAATTTTAAAATTTATCAATGAATATATACTTGGTTGAGAATAGTATAAATTTTTTTTTATCAACTTGTTGCTCTCACGTTTGGGGCAGGTGTAGCTAAATTTTAGGGCTTTTTTGTTCCCAGGCTCCAATCATTGCATTTTTTGCAAAGCATCTTTATTCAATATAAGTATAAAAATATAAATTTTTGGAGTTTGATCCACGTTTAGAAGTTAGGTATCTCAAACATCAAAAAATATTGCATCCGTGCCTGATATTTTTATATCCGTCCGTATATTTTTTTCTGAAAACTATAGAGCTATTTATTGAGGATATATATTATTTTATATGTATGTGATATATATTATTTTGATTTAAATTTTTTATCGTTTGCGAAATGAGTTTTGAGGAATTGTTCTACACACTATATACACACAATAGTGATATCTTGTTTTAATATTATTTAATACACATAATAATAATATTGTTCAAAGCAAAAATAGCGCGCTATTTTAAATTTCTTTTTGCATTACCTATTTTTAAGATGTAAGCCAACTACATAACGCACACCCACGCTGAACCAGATTTTAGTTTGATGAAATGACATAGGGTTGTGTTATACCTTTTTGAAATTGTTAAAACCATACCATTAAGGGAAAGTTAGTGAAAAAAATCACAAAACCAATCCTTAAAAAATATTTGGGATTATACAGGGGTCAAAACGGTTCCCGAACTTTGGGGCTCCTCTGGTTGATCATGAGACCAACCCGAGGGGAGAAAACAACTGTTTTATATTTTGTTAAATAACATAATTAGTTATTAGTTGCCTCTACTAGATGGTCTAAAAAACAACCTGAGGGGCATCAAAGTTTATCATCTATTTTGACCCGTGTGTATATAATCATTATTAAACTTTATAAATAAGTTTATAAATAACAAATAATATATTTTACTTTAAACAAAATATCAAAAATCACTTTATCAATCTAGTCAAATATGTTTTCATTGAAAAAATAAAATAAAAAAGCATACAAATATTGTACAGTAGTTTTATACTGAACAATACAAAACAGACCGCAACTCATCATTACCACATGTGTAATCAAACTTCTTAATTCTGCATATTTTCATTTTGTTTTAACTATAAAAATTGAAGTATAATAAACAACGCTTGTAAGTAATGTTAAATGGTATTTATTAAGGAACCTATATACTGTAATAGTCAGCATTTATATTTGTATTATATATTGTTATATTTGTATAGTGTGTTTGAAACATTTTTTAAAGAATTATTATATAGTATATAAATCTTTATACTTTAGGTATAATAAAAAGTGTGTTTTCTCTGTGTTCTTAAATTGTTTTATTTTTCTAGATAGAATGAGTTTATTAAATAAACCGACCTGTACTCATGAGGAAAACACACTTTTCTCCTGTTTTCCTCATGAGTACAGGTCGGTTTATTTAAACCGACCTGTATTCATGAGGAAAACAGGAGAAAAGTGGAATAAAATGAAAATACCAGTTCAAACTAGAAGTGTTTTTGTATGTAAATGTAAAATATGTATAATTGGCTATACTCTAGGGAGACCTAAAAAATTCAAAAAGGGATGTATATGTAACGCGCAACCTCCAGTTAATAGTCTAACTTGTCAAACTTGCTTTTCAATTACTAGTAAAGGAATTACCCACAAATGTTCTTTAGCTGTACTTAAATGTAATGTAATGCAAAAGCTTGCAAATAATGTCAATTGAGCAAATAGCTAATTCTTTAATAAAAGACAAAATAGACAAAAAGGGTAAAGCGATACTTGCTACTGGTGGTAAAAAAAGTAAGTTTTACACTTAAGAGAAACCATGATACTAGTAATATACAACAACTGTCTATAAACAGTCTGATTGACATACAATCAACTTTAAAATTAAGTAACATAAAAATTTTAAAGCTAACAAAAGAATTACGATTCAAAGCACAAAACAGAAAAATTGTACAATCAGGGTTAGCAGCAGAGCTCAAACGTATTGACCAGCAACTTGATGATTGTTTTGTTAAGAATTTTGAACTTTTTAATATTAAATCTGTAGAGGAAAAAAGTTTGTTTAAATCCCATTTATCAGAACAACAGATGTCAATGAGTTTCTGTGGCAAATAATAGATAAAAAAAAAGCCTATCCTCAAAACCAGTATTTAAAAATCTCCATTGACGGAGGTCGGGGATTTCTTAAGGTAATTTGATTTTATAATGTACCACTTTTTTTTTTAATTAAAAATAATAATAAGTGTAATTTATTATAAAATATTCACATTTGCCTAAATGTTGTATCAAATCCTAGTGAAACAATTAAAAACAAAAGGAGAAAATATGGAGAAATTAAATCACCAAATTTTAAGGAAGGATCTGTGAAAGCATCATTTATTATAGCACTGGCACCAGATGTACCAGAGACATACCATAATGTTAAAATTCTGCTTAACAAACTCTGTTTGGATAAAATAAACTTTACTTGTGTGGCAGATATCAAACTCTGTTAAGTTATGTGTGGTATGTCTCCGAGTTCCATGGCATCCGTGTTATATTGGTATAAGGAACAGAACAAAGGTTTTTAAAAATGATTGCACTGAGCTACGAACACCTGGGTCATTAAGATTAAGCAGTAAATTGTATAAATTGAGCGGATCAAAGAAAATTTGATCCGCTCAATTTATACAAAAAAGCAAAGGATTATTTTAACTGTATTGATGAAGTTCTTTTAATTGGTGATGGTAGTGATCTGGTTGTTAATCGTCTTTCTCCTCCAGAACTTCGTTTGATGGAAGGGGCAACAAACCATATCTTTAAAACAATAAACAAATTAGCTGATCCAGTACTATTAAAAAAGATCGAAAATGACTTAAATATTTCTAAATCAATAAGAAATGGGTCATATAATGGTAATGGTTGTCAAAAATATTAAAAAATTGGGTGAAGTACTATAACTTGTTTCAAGTCATATTAAAACCATTGGCTGAAGCGTTCAGGCTTCTGAATAAGGTTCACTCTTATTTTGGTGTAAATTTAAGGCCAACATTTGAAAAAGACATCAGTGGAAGATTATAAAAAAAACAGTTACTGTGAAGTTACACATCATATTTCAACATGTAGGTCCTTTTTGTAAAGATAAGGACATTGGATTGGGTTTCTTTAGGAGGAAACTCTTCACTACTCATTTCTAAAGGAAGCATGGGAACGTTTCAAAGTGTCCGATAACCATCAAAAGTATGCAAAGTATTTGAAAAAAACAGTAGTTAGTTTCAATGGAAAACATTTAAATGATGCTTAATAAATATTTTCTGAAAATAATGTTTTTTTTTACTTTTTAATTTTAAGAAAAAAAGTACTCGGCATTGGCGCCCCTCAGACTGTTTTTAAGACCCATTAGAGGGGGACATATAACGACTAGTCATATTTTTTGACAAAATGTACAACAATTGCATGCACCTCTGTGGTGGGTCTTGATATCAGTTAGAGGGGCGCCTAAGTCCGAGACCCTATTTGACCCCTCTATAAATCCAAATATTTTTTAAAGATTAGTTTTATGATTTTTTTCACTAACTTTCCCTGAATGGTATGGTTCTAACAATTTCAAAAAGGTATAACACAACCCTATGTCATTTCATCAAACTAAAATCTGGTTCAGCGTGGGTGTGAACGCCATTCCATAAACGCCAATTACATAAAAATTTCAATGGTATGCGTTAAGGTTTACAATGTTACGTTAAGAAATAGTTCCCGATAAATAACATTTTTGAATAAAATAAAATGTTACAAAAATTAACTTTTTTCTGTCTTTTATTTCTGCTGTACACTATTGTGAGATCCTATGATTAAAGACGTTTCATGGAATAATATGCAGGGGTGGCGATGGATGGATGGGGGCGAATAGACGATTTCGGAGTTAGCGTAGCCATCTTGGAAAAATATTCTTGGGGGTGCAAGTTGAACTTTGAACTTTCCGTTTTTATGCAAAATGTCATATAAAAGTATGAAAACTTTCTTAATTTAAGTTCAAAATAACTCATAGATTATTAGTTAATTCTTGGTTTATAATTATAAGGAAAAAATGTTAAACTTGTTGCAAGAGCTTTTGCTGCTGTGAAACTTATTCTT
Source organism: Hydra vulgaris (assembly GCF_022113875.1). Classification (NCBI taxonomy): domain Eukaryota; kingdom Metazoa; phylum Cnidaria; class Hydrozoa; order Anthoathecata; family Hydridae; genus Hydra; species Hydra vulgaris. The sequence goes on along the minus strand of NC_061162.1, from coordinate 24,473,228 downwards.
GAAATTATATCTTCACAATTTAAAACCAAAAAAAAAGGTGATATTATACCTTTTTTTATGGTTTTAAATTTTATAATATAAAATAAGTTTGCATTTTTTTATTTAATTACACATATAGTTTATATTGAAAAATAAAGTTTCTATTTTAGTAATTTAAATGGTACAGACTATACCATATGAAAACTTTAAATCAACAATTCCCTTTAGTGCATACATTTTATTACAGTGAGTTGTTTGATCTCATTATAAAAAAATAGTTATTAGTTTAAAACTAGTTAATATATTTTATTGCCTTTTTTTTTTTTTTAAGATAAAAACATTTATTAAGTAATATCTAATATGTAATATAATGCCAAGTCTTAGCAAATGTATAGTTGGTGTCTGTAATAATGACAAATAATACCCGGACATGCACAAGTTACCAAAATGTAAAGAAAGAAGAAATGCATGGATACATCATGGTAGCACTGGTATAAAAGATTTTATTGTCCCTAAAAACTTTTTTGTTTGTTCACATCACTTCCTTGAAAAAAAATCTACAAAAGATAATCCTGATCCAACTTTGTTTTATTTAAAATCTCTATTAATACCATAACAACACCATAAAAGAGAAAAGTACTTTTTCCACAAAACTCAATTATTAATTCTAAAAAGGTTTTAGTTATGAAAGAAACTAATTCAAATTCGATAGATGATTCAACATCAACATCATAATCAGGAGACATAATATTGCTTCTGTTAATTCAACAGAACTTGACCTTTTTCTTAATTTCAAAATTTTGTTGCTGCCATCCCAATACGTCATAAGAGAAGCTTTGTTTGAGATAATTAAAGACACCTGAAAATTTTTTGTACTCACCAAACCTGTAAAAAAAATTGCACATCATTTTCACGTGTCAACTGGCAGAACATCATTGGGACAGACACTAGAAATTCACTAGATGATGCTATTTCTCTTTCATCTGCAACAACAAAATTCAACTCAGAATCACCACAGTCAACATTGAATTAGTTTCTTTCATAACTAAAGAATTAATAATTGAGTTTCGTGAAGTTTTACGTACTTTTCTCTTTTTTGGCGTTGCTATAGTGTTAGTAGAGATTTTTAAAAACAAAGTTGGATGAGGATTATCTTTTGTAGATTTTTCTTCAAGGAAGTGATTTAATCAAACAAAAAAGTTTTTAGGAACAACAAAATCTTTTGTACTAGTGCTACCATAATGTATCATGCATTTGTTCTTTCTTTACATGTTGGTAACTTTGCATTACTAAATTTCCTTCAACATTGCTATGTTTTATAATTTTGTCAGGGTATCTTTTGTAATTATTACAGACACCAACTACACATCTGCTATGAATTGGCATTATATTTCATACTAGATATTACTTACTAAATACTTTTATTTAAAAAAAAAGCAATAAAAGTATATTATTAAATTTTCTTCAACATTGCTGTTTTATAATTTCGTCAGGGTATCTTTTGTCATTAATAAAGACACTAACTAAAGATCTGCTTTGACTTGGCATTATAATACATACAATTTAATTAACTAGTTTTAAACTAATAACTAATATTTTATAATGTTCACTGTAATAAAATGTATGTACTAAAGTGAATTCTTGATTTAAAGT
>NC_061162.1:24459096-24466596 GCF_022113875.1 Hydra vulgaris | reverse complement strand
TTTTTAACATTCTCCCAAATTAAACAAAGTCTATGTGCAACTTTTTGGTCTACAACCCAGCGTGTTGAGCAAAATGCATAAGGAAAACTCTCACATTTATTAACAGTTACATAATCAGCTCTTTTAGCTGAAGAATCATAAAAAAGGTTGTATGATGCTTTCATTAACTTCTTTATATTCCATTCAGCAGATTGAAAACCCGATTTGAAACCATGTATTAGATGAAGGTTACAGCTTCCAACGTTAAGAAGTTTAGGTAGCTCTTGTTGATCATGCTGTATTTCAAGAAGATTAAGAAGGGAACAGTTCACATTTGTACCTTCTATACTTAGTTGAGTCATACTTTTAAGTAAATTCTTTGATGTAGGGTGACCTAAAAATTTAGAGTCAAAGTATCTGGATTCAACACAATTTAGATTGCTTCTCTAAAACTGAATATTTAGATCCAATTGGACATTATTGTCTATTATCAGCCATTTTTCAAACAAACGATCAATTAACCATTTTTTCTTTGAATTACATTGCAAACATTAAATTAATGTAAACACAATATATATATATATATATATATATATATATATATATATATATATATATATATATATATATATACACAATATGATTAATTTCTTTAAAAGTGTTAAACATTAACCCTGGTACCCTTAAAAAGGAAGATTTTTATTAGAAAAATTTTAAAAACATTACAGAAAAATTAAAAAGTTGATTTTTTCCTAAATTAATAATTTTCCCCTGATTTTCCCTGATTGGAATTTGGTGGCAACCCTGATATATATATATATATATATATATATATATATATATATATATATATATATATATATATATATATATATATATATATATATATATGTATATATATATAGATATATATATATATATATATATATATATATATATATATATATATATATATATATATATATATAAATATATATATATGTATTATATATATATATATAATATATATATATATATATATATATACATATATATATATATATATTTACACACATATACATTTACATATATATATATATATATATATATATATATATATATATAATACATATATATATTTACACACATATACATTTACATATATATATATGTATATATATATATATATATATATATATATATATATATATATATATATATATATATATACATATATATATTAGCATTAAATAAAATTGTTTTTCATAATAAAAAAATACTTTTAAAACATTTAAGCTTATTTATACTTTATTTATATTTATATATGCGCTTACATAAACTTAGCTAAGTTTAACATTACTTCTTTTTTTTTATAATTATCTTTGCTTCCAACAAGGCTGCATACAACCACTAATTAGTGTTGGAAGTTACTGGAAGAGAAAAGATGAAGATTGTAGAGCAAGATAACGATTGACAGACGACTTAAAAGATTGCAAATTATATGAATCAGGAAAGCAAGATAAAGGAAGCGAATTCCAAAGAACTGATGTTCGAGGAAAAAAACTAGACAAATAAGAGTTTTTGGAGCACTTCGGAACAGTAACAGAAAAAAGATGAAACTTAATGGAATGACGAGTAACACAAGAATGAATTTTAGTAGATGGCACAAGAGACGCTAGCTCTTTCGAGCAGTGCCCATTATAGTATTTGTAGAAAAGAGAAAGAGAAGCAACATTATGATGATGTGACAGAGGTTGAAGGTTGGCTGCAAGAGCAGGTCCAACTATGTTTACAATGCGCTTTTGCACCTTGTCTAAAAGAGAAAGGGCATCGTTAAAAGATCCGCCCCAGATATGGCAACAGTATTCCATACAAGGTCGGATTTGAGATTTATAGAGATAGAGAATAGAATCCAGAGTTAAAGCTCGATAAAGAGAAAGCATTTAGCAGATGCTAATTTTGCAACGGATTTGATATAAGGTTTCCAAGAAAGATCATAAGTAAGAGTTAATCCTAGAAGATTAAGGGTAGGAGACTCATCGAGTACATTACCGTTCATAAATATAGGAGGGTCTAAACTATTGGGATAACAATTGGCTGAAGTTTTATCTGAAAATCAAGCTCAGATGCCCCCTGCAAGCAATCAGAGGGAGTTGGCTTCTTATCGTGACAAGAATAAATGGTAGTATCATCAGCGAACAATGCCACCTTAGATGTGAGAATATCTGGAAGATCGTTAATGTAAATTAAAAAGAGTATAGGGCCAAGGATTGAACCTTGGGGAACCCCTGAGGTTACAGAATAAGAAGAAGAGTGCTGTCCATCAAGGACAACTTTTATACTACGATTGGAAAGAAAGGATTCAATAATCTTAAAGATGTTTCCAGATACACTGTAAGAAGAAAGTTTATGGAGAAGACCAGCATGCCAAACTTTATCAAACGCTTTAGAAATGTCAAGAGCAATGGCCTTAACCTCTCCACCTTTATCTAATGCGCGATAAAACCTATCGGTTATGGTATGGTAAAGAAGAGTTGTTAACAAATCTTGGTGATTTCATTTGACAATATAAGATCATAAGATTCCTCTAGTTTTCTAGAGGGAAAACTATTTAAAATATTTAGAACTTGTGTCAAGTATCTAAACCATACCACGTGTTAAACATAATGCATGTGTTAAAACAATAAGTTGCAGAATGTCTTCTTTAAATTTTTTTAATTAGTGGAAAAAAAATTGTAATAATTTGGTTCCTAGTTTAACTAGGCAATTTAGAACGATACACTATGTATTAGGGTCTTTCATTTAAAAAAAATTGATTTCAAAAAAGTTATATTAAAAAAAATATTAATATTTTATATTAAAATAATAAACATAACCTAACGTTTTGTTGAATTTTAGTGCTAGCTACATTTTTAAAAAATTTTAATTTTACTCTTTATGGCTATTATACAAACTACTTGGTGCGCCTGTGGTACTTGGTGCGCACCCACCAATGGTCAACTCTCTTGAATAATCTTTTTCTGTCAAACAGTTTTATTTTTAATTATTTTAAGTATTCTATTTATTGCAATGTAAAGAAGAAAATTTGAAAAATTCTGCTTATATGTGTAAAATATGTAACAATATCCTTATAAAAACTCTTATATTTTGTTACAAATATATTTTAGGGCTTCTTACACTTGAGGTGGTTTGGCGCCCTATTGTTAGATAGCCCTATAATTTTGTATGTTAAAAATTTATGTTAACTAATGGTATCTAAAAAAAAACTATTTTATTAATAACAATAAGTAGTCTAAGTAATCTATGGAATATTAAGTGTTAAATTAAGTATTAAATTTAATAATATAAAATATATAGGTTGAATATTAAAAAAACAACAGAATGTTATACTTTTTGAGCTCAAAAAAAAAAAAGTAATTAAAAAATCACTTAATATTATTATTTAAGTATAGTTTAGAAGTTCCATCATGTCTTTCTTGCTCCTATTAGCAGACATCAACTCTCTGCTAATGAACTGGGCTCTTATGTAAGTTCCTCTTCTTTCTGATGTGTGGACATGTCCTGCAGCTTCTGTGACTAGCTGTAGACACCTCTCAACTGATTGTGTATGTGAAATCCATAGGGGAACAACCATGAGGTTATTAATTAAATCTTTAATATCCAAAGATGTAAAATTGCATGTCAAAGGTGGTTCTTTTATATTACTGCTCCAGTCTATCAAACTAAAAAGATTTTTAGCATCAATGTTAATATTAAGTGTACTTTGATGTCTATGGCTATAAACACCAGTAGTATTTTGCTCGTGATATTTTTCAAGCTTAAGAATAATTTCCACAGCTTGAACTCTTTCTACATTACTCTCGCTGCATATCATAGCTTGTAAAATAGCTTCTGAATGTGCATACCAAGCTGATCTTTAAATTGTAGGCATTACAATATTAAGAACTGTTTTCCTATGACTTCTGAGGAGTTCTAATTGGCATAAAACATACCTTGGTCCCTCAACCCAACATGATTTAACTTTTATGTTAAACCAGTTCGGAATATAAACACCAACAATAAATTTGACAATCCATGTAAGATTACGAAGGTTGATACCATATAGGCCATGCTGAGAAACCCATATCCTGCAAAATCGTAATGCTGTAGTTAGCTAGCTGAAATTGCAAACCGATCCTATTTATAGCATTGCTAACAGCTGAGGTAAATCACCAGACCTTATTGCTTTTGTTATTCTGTAAGCATAGCTCTGATCAGTACATAAACCTTTTATTACTTCAGGACTAAGAACAGTTAATGCAGGCGCAACATCAATTTTTGTAAATCTGGAATTAATATCAAGACTTGTTGCCGTATTTAACATCTTTCCCACTTATTTCCATATTTTGTTGGGTCGTCTAAGCTTATAATTAAATGTCTTAACCCTAACTCGTTTGTGTGAAGATCGCACACAATCCACACTTATCTCTTTCTCAATTTTCTTTCCACCCATTGCAAGAATTAAACTTTTTGTTATTATCATTAAGTTAATCTAAAAAGTAAAAAAAAAGATATTGAGATATATTTATAAATCACTAAATCAACATTTAATTTCTCCAAAAATAGTTATACTACAATTATTTACTAACAAATTTTATCATTACTTGATCTGTGCAAAACAATTATAACCTTCTGGAATCATTTGGTTGAGTTTTTCTTCTTTTTAAAATTTTTTAATTTACATTTCTAATTGCTGCTGATAACTTGTTTTATTTTTGTTAATTCTATTGATTTTATTGATTCTATATAACTCCACCAATATATAGTAATGTGCAAAACTTCGAACTTTGTCTCTTTGTGACTTGGTAAAGCTGAGTTCTATAGCAGGAATCTTATTTTCATGTACATACATTCATTTAATATGTGCCTGCTTTTTATAGACTTGATCACAACCATACTTTAAGCAAAACATTATTAAACATTTTTTAGGATAAAATATCAATAAATTTGTTGATTTTTGGAATGAAACTATCCTTTATTGATTATTTTGCATTTCCAAGGCTAACCTTAACAGCAGTTTCCCACAGATACTTCAGTTTAGCTTAAATACTACACTCTTTTATTACTACTGGATGTAAAAACTTGCAATTAGTCTTTTTCCATTGAGCTGATAAATCCATTGAGCTGATGAATCCATTGAGCTGATAAATCTAGAGTCATATCATTAACTAGTTTCTTGAGAGTATAGTTTGTTTTATAAAGGTCACTGGTCTCTCTCAAAAATATTTTATATCATAAAATGTCCCTTGCAGTTGGGAGCTCAGATAGTAAAAAGAGGTTTCTCTTTTCCAACATATCTACTTGAGTGAGTAGCTGATAAACTTTGTGTGATTTTTAGTGCCATTATTTTTATTAAAATTTAACTTTTTAATAATCCAAGTAATTTTATTTTTAATTTATTTTCATCAAGTTAAGAGTTTAAGTTTTGAAAAATATATTTTAATAGGTACAAAATAAATTTCTTCCACTTGAAGTTTAATTTTTAAACAGAAAAATGAAATGTATCATTGTTTTAATTTTCAAAATATTAACAAATTAAATAGATAAAAACCCAAAAAAATGTAGCTACCGTTTAATTTATTTTTAAAAGTACTACTTCATTTCATTTATGAAATCCTACCATTATTTCACTATAATCCTACCATTATTTCACTATAATCCTACCATTATTTCACTATAATCCTACCATTATTTCACTATAATCCTACCATTATTTCACTATAATCCTACCATTATTTCACTATAATCCTACCATTATTTCACTATAATCCTACCATTATTTCACTATAATCCTACCATTATTTCACTATAATCCTACCATTATTTCACTATAATCCTACCATTATTTCACTATAATCCTACCATTATTTCACTATAATCCTACCATTATTTCACTATAATCCTACCATTATTTCACTATAATCCTACCATTATTTCACTATAATCCTACCATTATTTCACTATAATCCTACCATTATTTCACTATAAAATTTCTTTTTTTGAAAATATTGGGTTTTATTAGTTGTTGAATTGACACACCCTATTATGTATCATTCTAAATGTTGTCAAAAATTAGCAACAAATAACAAATATTGCGATAAACCTAAAATTTATAACTTGGTCCCAAAAATGATAAAACTATGACTTGATCCTTTATTTTTCATTACTTTTGAAAATATACCTTTTGAAAAAAATAGTAAACTTATGTTATTTGTGTTAGATTAATTTACCATAATAGAGATCATACTGATATGATAAACCAATGATTTTATCTTTTATCTTTCATTACATTTTATGTAATTAAATATATTGTATTGTTATTATATTATTAGTTAGTATTTCACAAATAAGACTTGTTTTGATTCATGATATATAATAATAACACGCATCCCACATAATAAAAAAATCTGACACTCATGACATAATGACAACATCTCACACATAACTTAGATAAGAAACTTTATTTGATGAAAAAATAAAATGAAATTTAGTGCCAAATAAGCTGAAGGAATAAATAAGCCTGAGGAACACCTTAACTCAAAGTAATATTCAATGTTGTAAAGATTTCATTACCTAAGTATCAAGTCATTTATAAGATGAACAATTTATTATTTCAATTAAAACAATCAAAAATCTAAAATGCATCAGAATGCCAGACAACAATCCTAACTCAAACATATAATTATCAAGAACTAGCAGTTTTGATCATAGCCGCTTAATAGCTTATTACACAATTTCAGTAACTTTCAATAATATTTGACAACAAAACAATAAAAACTCAATAAAATCTATTTAGTTTTGTTGGACATTGAACACAGCATTTTATAAAAAAACATCAAAAATAGAGAAAAACTTTCTTATCGCTTATATTAAAACATCAGATGAAAATTCTGTTGTAAAGAATGAGTTTAATTCTTATAGTAAATTAAATCTTTTGTGCTATGTTTTAAAGCCTGATTGTGTTTTGCCATAAAATCATTGAGTGCTACGCCATAAATTCTGATTTTATTTTAAATTGTGGCCAGATAAGTATTTTGGAGATTCAACTATTATTAACATAATGGCTGAATTTAAACATAATAATGCAAACACCAATGATGCTAAACGTTCTGGTTGATTTTGGTCGCAAAGTCAACAGGTGTTGCAGAATAGAAAAGTCTGCAAAATACTTTAAAAAAAATAATTAAATAGAATTGTGTGAGTAAGCCGATGCATCAAAGATACAAAATAATAGTATGTTTGCAAATTTACAGACACAAAAAAACTTGACAATATATAGGTTGCTTTTGAAACGAGTGCAGTGCTTGTTTAAACCAGACTAAAAAACAAAAACCCATTAACAATTCAGAGGGCTGCTTGGACCTTTTATATTGTGTCAGCTCAACTCAAACTTGTCTTGTTGACTAACTACAATGTATTTTATACATTATTGTTTAGGTTAAAAAAGTGCTAAAAGTTGAGGGTAAAGGTTTGCATATTAGATATAGATTTAATACATAAAAA
>NC_061162.1:24429096-24454096 GCF_022113875.1 Hydra vulgaris | reverse complement strand
AATTGTCAATATCTACATTTAACTTCAAAAGTAAAGATGCATGTTTGATACGTAATTTTTCAATAACTTGTTGAACACTAAGAAAATATGTACCACCAGAACCTTGACGAAGTATACTATATTCTTTTTCCAGGTGATCTGAAGTAAATTAACCAAGAAGAACATAGTTTTGCGTAGTGTTAAGTAAATATCTACATAAATCTACTAGTCCATAACAAGTTTGATGTATACAAGTTGCAGTATCTTTAGAAAGCTGTTTAATACGCTTACCTTTATGACCTGCCATTTTAAGTGCCATATCACCAAATTGTAGTATTAAATTTAAACGGTTGTCATCAGGATTGTTGATAACAGCCTGCAAAGGATCATTATGCCTTGTATCAGCACCAATGGCTTTGACATTTAAAATTTTCCACCAAATAATAACTTTATTAATAAATATAGCAGTGTCGTTAACATCAATATGTATCATGTCAGGATGTTGCAAAAGAGCAGCATAAGTTTTTTCTGAAAATACTCTTAAAACTGTTAATACACACTGTCGTTCAACAGGTTTAGGAGAAATAAAAGTTTCATTCAGGTCAGATAACTTTAGAAAGCTTCTGGATTCTGCATTGTAAAGCTGCTTTAAATGAGTCCATTTTGCAATCCTGGTTGCTCCGTTATCGTCAAATATTAATTCCTGAGTTTTTTCAGTTAACCAAAGATTATGAATATTTTTTATGAGGTGTACAAAATCATAAAGTAAATACTTTCCATCTACTGTTAACCATGGTTTTCCCGGAATGAATGTGTACATTTTAACAAAAGCCTGATTGACACGATTCCCATCACATATAATAGCTTTTACATTTGTACTGACTGAATCAATTATTTGACTAGTTAAATTAATCTGTTCAAACAAAAAATCAGATCATAATTTTGATATTGGTATCATTTTAATTAACACCTTTGGACCCCCATTTAAACAAACAGCCATAATCCCTAACAATGTTTTGGACAATTCCATTGGGTTATCCTCCGATCTACCAAAAATAGTTCCACCATGGTAAAACAAACTTTTTTTAACATATATTTCATCATGTAGTATGATACATAATTTCTGCTTATCCAGAAGAGAGTTAAAAATTGAATAAATAAATTTGTTTTCATTAATATTAGAAATTTTTGAAGTAATTCGAGTCAGTGTTGAAATAGATGGAAGTTGATAATCATTTCTTAAGCGATTATATAATGCCCTTGGATGTTAAGAAATATACAAAAGAGCGTATAAGTATTTCAGGTGTATAAAGTTTATCTCCAACTAATTTTGGTCCCATAACTGAAACATGTTGCATAATTACTTCTTTTTTATTAAAAAACGAAGTATCTCATCAAACTTAGACCAGGAGTCAACAGTTAAGATTCGATTTACTGTTAAGCTAGAAATGTGACACTTAATCCCATAATGAAATGTTTCAAAGGTAAGATTTTCATAAATTTTAAGTACAAAAAAAGGTATTCCATTAAAAAATTGCAAAGATTGTATAACAACATAGCCATCAACCATAAACGATATAACTGGATATTGGTGATCACTGCTATCAATAAACTTGTTTTTAATGTCACAAAAAGTAGCTTTATCCCTTTTAAGAAATGTATCTAGCTCATCATCTATTGTACTTCTAATGCCACTTAAAGATCTTTTGGTAGATCTTTCAGTTGGATAACCAGTTGGAATTTGAGATAAAGGTATTCCTAGCCAAACAGAAGGAGGATTTTTTGGTCGACGTTTTCCTCCACGCACTATAACTGTATCAAAATGTGGAGGCCAGTGTATCTCACAGATAACAGTATACTTGGTAACAACCAAATTAGAGTTTGGAATAGCTTTTATCCATTTTTCACGCTCAACGTTATCACTTGGAAACCGATACACTGATATTTTATTAACTTCACTAGATATTTTGTTTTTTTCACTTTGATAGTTGGTGTGACAAGCATACACACAACATTTATTTGGCATGATGATTTAATCTAAATTTTATAAATATACTATTTGCTTTAAATCATATCTGCAAATCCATGTTTAAATTATACAAGTTTATTAACATTGTATTATATTCCATTATTTAAATATTTGTCATAAACGACATGACATTGTATCTGGTCTGAACGTGGAAAAATAATTTTTTCGCCGTAAAAAAGTAGGCCTCCACAAAAAAATCCGGTTGCGCGATGAATAGGCCTGTAGTAGAGAACGCTATGATATATATATATATATATATATATATATATATATATATATATATATATATATATATATATATATATATATATATATATATATATATATATATATATATAGTGTAAAGATTAGTTTTTTTTTATCTAGTTTTTATAATGAATTTGCATAGGGTCATTATCCAATTTGCCATTACTGCTTTTTCCCCAAAACCTTAGCCATACTTAATGTTTTTTTAATTTTAATTTGACATTATGAAGAGGCTGAAATATTTATAACCTGTATTGCAAATCAGGAATACTATCATTAGCATTTTGGATTAACATCTGATTTATAAGCTCTTCTTACACTTTCCCACAATTATACAAGAGATTTTATATTATTATATATTATATTTTTCTTTCTCTATGTTAGCTAGCTTAATTTTTGTCATTTAATTTTGATGGTAAACTAAGGTAAACTAGCTTTAATTTTTGTCATTTAACTTTGATGAACTTAGTTGTATGCAAGAATTTCACGCATAGATATGTAAGATAAAATTTACAATTTTTTTACAAAAAAAGAATTACACATCTATTACTATCTATATCCACCTTATGTAAAAATTTCAAAAATTTTGTAATTTTTATTTCATTTTTCCCTATAAATAAAGAAAAAGCTAGGAACAGGAGATATTATTCAATCCATAAACATTTATAACTTTCAAAATTAGTGTATAAAGGAGAAATTTTTTTTGCATATATTGCAGGTCCCCATTAAAAATTTTTTTTTTTCTACCCACCCTAATGTATGTAGATATGCATAATAAATCTAAATATACTATAAAACTAAATATACTATTATGGATTTGTGTATATATATATAATATTACTATAAATATGAAAAAGATTGTTAAAGTACTAAATCTGAACTAAGTTAGCAAAAAGTTACACTATACCTGAACTAAGTTAGCAGAAAAAAGCTTGGCTTTAACATAAACTTTGGCAGTTTTTTTGCTGTCCAAATTGGTTATATTACATGTATATATCTTGCAAGTTCCACTTCGACAATCCTTAGATAAATAAAAATAGGTCAATTCTATCTTCAAAAAAATAAAAAGCTATAATTCTAAAACTACTAAAATGTTAAAATAATAATATATTTAAAGTTTTTTAATGACTGGCTTTAAAAAATTAACAATAGTGTATGAATCTTTAAAGAAAATTATTCTTAAAGAATTATAAAAATCAAATACATGTGGAATTGATTTTTATACTTAGATGAGCATATGGATGATAGATACAAATTCTATATGATATATTAAATAAATTATATATAATATATAATTTATTTAATATACATATACATATAAAATATATATTATTTAAATGAGCACGAAATGTCACATAATTGTGGAATAGTTCTGAAATAAGGATAGGCATTCAGTCAACTGAGACACACAAGAAAATCTGAGTATGAGATCTGTTACAAAAAAAAATAATGTTTTTTTCATTCTTTTTTTTTTACGATAAAGCATTAGTATTAAAGTGTGGACTTTACTGGATGCAGTAGAAGGCAGAAAATTATTTTCACAATAAATTGTTTTCACAAAAATAAATAAGTTAAATAGAATAACGCATCAAATAGAATAAATTTCTTAGTGTGAATGCCTCATCATTTATACTTTTTAAGTTCCATTGGACTTCATAAGATTAAATTTTGAATTGTCAGTCTATAAAAGTTTCTTCCAGAATAATAACAGCATGTTTATTTATTTCATAGCAAATGAAAGTTTTCGATCAGGGTGGAATCTTGAAATGAATGATTTTTTTATATGGAACTCTTACTTTAAACCCACTCTCTTTCAATTAATTTCAAAATGCAAAGAACCTTACTTGAATTCCAAATTCTTTTTCAAGAAGACTTGACACTTTGACTTTTACTTGTTGACAAGTCAATAAGTAAATTGCAACCTTTGCAAGTTTGCAACCATTCTTTGATTTTAAATCCCATTCTTGATGATATCAATAATAAATCAAAAGTGTTTGAAAAATATTAGAGATTAAGTTAAATATTAGAGATTACTTGTTATTAAAGAACAATAAATTTATTACTAATCTACTATACTGCACACATCCTTCACCACCACATCCCTCACCACCATATTTCACCCTTATGAAATCTCTAAAAACGTTGGAATTATACCTAAATAGGGATGAGGTTTTAATTTTTTTGGTCATTGTAGCGAGGTCCTGTTATATTGCAATAATGACTAGTATGACATAGAGTGCAGGCAGTGAGATCGGTTACACCCATGATTTTTAACGCTTTGGTAGGTCTATATTATATATTTGTAAAATAAACGATATTCATATATCCTGCTACAACACAGGTGGTAATAACTTTTTCATTTATTTTTGTCTAGCGCTAAGACTATGTGTTATACTACATTTATAAACTATGTTTTTTACGTAAACATATCAATACTTTAGCTTAGTGGATTGGTGCACTGCTTTAGAAATGAAGGATAAGTGTTCAAACCAAGAAGACAACGCATTTCTTTTTTTTTTTTAATATTATCTAAACTATCATTAGTTATTATTTTTCTTTCAATTTTTTTTTTTTTTTTGACTCTATTGTTTTAAATTATACAATATTTTTAGTTACACAAGCACTTTGTACACCAACGGATTTATACAGATTTGCTAACTCATAGGCCATTATTTTTATCATGAGCCCCAACTTTTTCCAATGTACACCACATGACAAAACTGGTATTAGGTTATTATGCTGTGTGTGGTTGTAATGCTCAATAACCTAATGACTGTGCTGACACTCAGTACATGTTAATTTGTAAGCTTCACAATGCAGGTCGATCAGCACTCGCTGGCTATGTGGTATGTTTAGCTTTCTATTCACCTGATTTAAAAGTGGGCAATGACATAGCGAGACCATACCAGACAACCGATCGGATCTTACTAATTCACCACACCATCACACTTTAGATATAAACAGTCTCTAATGTCAGTAATTTAAATATTTGATCTTTTTTGAATATGATCTATGCACAGAGTGACTAGAGCGTTAATTATTTCTCCACCCGCCCCCTGAGCATCTATACTTAATTCTTCTACTTTACATAAGTCATTTTAATAACCAAAGTAACCAATGCGTAAAAACTGTGTTATAACCAAAAAAGAAAAAAAAAAAAAAAAAAGAGAAAGAGTAGCAGCCTAACCAATTATCTCACAATCTTGATTCTAGTTTCAAAAGTAAACAACTCTCATAACTCCATAATTGACAAAGTAAAATAATAAGTTATTTATATATATATTATTGCTGAACTTAATAGTGCCTACTCATGTGCGTTTGACAACTCTCAGCAGCCATTAAAGCCAAAGTAATGTTGAGAAAAAATCTCTCAGCATATTTTTATAAGGAAGTATTGGAAATTACAGTTATGTGAATATATATGTAATAATATATGTCATTTGAAACTACGCAAATGTAAAAATTCCATTTGGATAGTGTTATGTACAAACGCATGTATGTGTAAACATTTTTAGCATATGCTGAGTATGCTGGCAGTAAATAGAACGATTGTGTATAATATATGTATAATATGAGAGGGTAACATTGAAAAAATTGAAAAATGTATTATGCTAAGGGATTTGAACCCTTGGTAATGAGGACACTGATGACAGTGCACTAAATTACTGAGCACTGAAAAACAAACCATTTTATAAATCTCTACCAATAAGCTCTCTATCTTTGAATATATATATATATATATATATATATATATATATATATATATATATATATATATATATATATATATATATATATTATATATATATATATATATATATATATATATATATATATATATATATATAAGAAAAAAGTATAGAAAATGTTTGTGTGGAATAGACTTGCAAAGACCCATATTTTTACTGGTCCAGTTTCCAGTGAGCTAGTTTTATAATTTAAATTATAGTTACTAGTTACCATAGTTATCAAAGTATACTTAGCAAATAATTACAATTTAATATAACTTAAATATGGTACTCATAATGTACATGGTTACTAGATGTGGTGAATAAATGATTATAAATTAATGTCTTAAAAAAAAGAAATAAAATATTTGATTATTAAAAAATTATAAAAAGGTCTCCACCAGTTTTTCGTGATTTATAAATTTGTTTTCCTGAGTTTTTTCTCCATATAAATTTATGTTGCTATTAAATTGATACAATGGACTCTAAAAAATAAAATATAAACATTATATTTTGAAAAAACTATTAAAAAACTCAAAACTGTTAAAAAAACTTACAAAATTTGTGTTATTTGAACTTAATCCATTTATAATTGGGTCACATTGAACACTATCAACCTAAAAGAATTAAACAAACATCTATATATATATATATATATATATATATATATATATATATATATATATATATATATATATATATATATATATATATATATATATATATATCTTTCTCTCTCTCTCTCTCTTATATATATATATATATATATATATATATATATATATATATATATATATATATATATATATATATATATATATATATATATAGAGCTCAAGTTAGGTAATTATAAAAATTAAAAATAACATACTTACTCTTGGTTTGTACTTTTTTTTGTTAACTTAATAGTAACTATTATCAATAAAATAATGATTAGTTTTATTTACACAGAAAAAAAGGTTATTAAAAAAACACTTAAATGCTAAAAATGAAATAATTTAAATTTTATAATAAGACAAATCAAAACATTCTAGTAGAACAATTTATGTTCAAATTGAATAATTTTTTTTAATAATTCATATATAATATAATATATATATATATATATATATATATATATATATATATATATATATATATATATATATATATATATATATATATATATATATGATTTCCAAAAAAGTCACAAGCAAACAATCCACAAGCAAACAATCACAAGCAAGCAAACAATCACAAGCAAGCAAACAATCACAAGCAAACAATCTGTTTTGCAGCTGACATGAGAAATGACTGTAAAAACACTTTTAAAATATTAGTGAACATTTAAAAACATTTTTCAATCACCCTTATTATTAGTAATATTCATTAAAAATACACATACTGGAATCTGGGTTTGACTTGTATTTCTAGATCTCTGTCAGCTGAAAAAGATGCAGCAGTTGTCAAAGAAAAAGTGATTGAATGTTAAACATTGACAACATCTATGCCTGTTTAGTTATGGATGAAACTTCTGTGTAGGCTAAATGGTTCTAACTGAGCAACAAGTTAGCTACACTTATGGAATGCATACGGCAGTTCAAGAAAATTGGTATGAGAACCCCTTCTGAAAAATCAATAACAATACATTACATGTAACAATCAAAGAAGATGAAGTCAGCAGTGACAAATCCAAATCTGACACCAAAGTCACTTTTCTAGGTGATTCCATGAATGTAAACATTACATTCCAAAAGTGAACACACGCTTGCAATCTGTCATCAGAAAAGTAGTCAAATTATTTTGAAAATCTCTGGTCAATAATGACATCATCCAAAAAAAAATTAAGTAAAATGCACGGAACATAAAGTTTAGATAATCCTTGACTGCAGGACAAGATGGAACAGTCTACTGTCGATGGTTCAACAGTTTCTTAAAGTTAAAGATTCAATTAGAAAAGTATTAATTGACATTTTTCCATATTTGATTTGAAGTGATGATGAAGTAAAGATTTTATAAGACATTGTTGCTGCCCTTGAACCAGTCAAAATGCCTGCAGAAATCATTTGTTGACAGAATGCAACTATTTTTACAGGTGAAGGAATTTTCAATTTTTTTGTGAACAGATTGAAACAAATATTCAACTTTTTGTATTGTAATGAAGTGCACAAAATAGAAATGTTTTGAAAAACAAAAGACAAAGCAATTTTGTAAGATTGTACAGATACCTTTTCAATACAAAATATTTACCCAACATTGAAGACTTTTGAATTACTTCATGTAATTAAAATGCCTCAAAAATTTGCTTCAAAAGACTGCTAAAAATTTGCTAATTAGGGACAAACTCAGATGACTTAGAATTTATTCAAGAAGTGTGCAGCTTAAAGTTTTTGCAACGCACCAAGCGTGTTTAGTTTAGAAACAAACAAAGAAGATGAAGACGAAAATAAAGCTGAAGTTAATTTTAATAAAGAAAACGTGGAAGATGAGAAAGCATTTGAGTACAATCCTGCATTGCCTAGTACTTAAATTCTTGAAGATGTTCGAACTATTGTGAAAAAATTCAAATACAAACTGAAATTAGTCGAAGAGTTTAAAGAAAATGCTCAATCTCTTGGAATCAAATTCAAATTGCTAGTTCTTGATGTCAAAACTTGATGGAACAGTGCATTGAAAATGTTGAAAACTTTCAAAGACATGATCCCAGCTATAAAAAAAACTTTTAAATCATTTGAACATGATTGGCCTGATAATTTAGAGACAAGCATTCCTGAATTAGTAACAACTCTTCAACCATGTAAAATGGCTATAAATGCCATGAGTAGCGATGATGCTGACTTGAACATTGCAGAAGCAATGCAGAAGCAATGCAATGTTACTTTGCCTGCAATGTTACTTTGCAGGCAAAGTAACATTGTTACTTTGCCTGCACAACTCACAAGTATTTCAATTGAAAGCTTGCAGATGAATATGTTTGTTTACCTGCTTGATTAGTGTTGCAAAATAAAAAGTAAATTTAAAATTATAGCACATAGTGTTGTAATTACTATAATTATAGACAAGTATGTGAAGTAAAATTAAAATAAATAATTTTCAGCAAATTACTGGTAATGTAAACTTGCTGGAATTTTCCATAACTTTGGTTTAAATTCTGGTATTTTTTCAAAAATTACGGTAACTATACGTAAATTATGGTTAACCTAAAATAATTTAAAATAACTGTGAAATAATAACTTTGTTGTTATTTTTAGCTACTTAGAGTTATTTTGCGTTATTTTGTTTATATTAAGTTTCTAAGGATATTTTTTGCTTTAGACACACCCATAATAAAATATTTACTTTAGGTAATCCACTACAATAAATCAAATCTAAGTTCAACTAACCCTAAAATGTCACAAATCTGGATACTGGAAATTTATATGCACTCTTTTCGGTTGATTTGTAACATTTAAAAATTATTAAGCATTATTGAATATAAAATACAATATTTTACAAATTTAGTACTTATTTACCTGGCAATTTAAATTTTGGGTAAAATATTTTTATTATCTTTCAAAATGGCTGCTGATCTAGCAATGCCAGTGGGTAGCTGGTATTGACAATCATTTTAATCACGCTATCCTCATGCAGTCGATGTTTACTTGACTCTGTTGGCTACTTGGTTATTGGTTGTTTACTATTTAGAAAAGGTGTTAAATCAATATCATCAATTTTATGCTACAAAAATTTTTTTTGCATTTTGTTTTTTCTTTTCTTCAATGTAAATTTTAAGTATCTCTTTATGTATTCTCAGAATGCCCTACCAAGTTACCGGAATTATTTCCGCAAGAGTTGTGCCACACATGCCCTCATTATTTTTGTCCTGAACTAGACACGTGGGTGTGTTGGTTTTTTTATTGTAAATAGAAAATTTTGATACATAACTTTCACATTTCCTACAAGCCAACAATTTTGATAAACTTATTTTGTTATTGATCAATTTATAACTCTTTAGAATCTTTAGATATTTTTTGTAACAAAAGGTTGAATATAATGTTGAGTGTAATAGTCAAACATAAAAAAAATTCAAAGCAAATTGAAAGCCAGCCAAGCCAAAGAGCATGTGAGCAGGTTTGTTGTCAGACAACAAAGATAAAGGAAGTGTAAATAAATTGTCACAAAAAAAAAATTAATGATGTTAAATTTTACTTTTATATTCAATAATTTTGTTAATAATAATTCATAATTTTAATAAAAATTTTTGTTTCTGATATTCAACATTATTTCAGTTTTGTTCTTCAAATAATTCTTAATTTCAGTTTTTATTTACATTAAAAAAATCAATTAATTTTATTTCTAATTTTATTTAATATTAATGAAAATATCACTGGGTTGTACCATATAACTTTGTTTGTGAGTCTTTAATAAATGCAATAAAAGTATAAAATCAAAACAATGCAACTACATTGACAAAAAAAAATGTGTCCATTAAATAATCAACGCCTTTCTATTATACCAAGCCACTGTATTCTGGAGATCCTGAATTTAAAGATAAAGATTATTATAAAGAGAAAGTTTATTATTAAGCTGCATTGAAATTAAGCTTATCTTAAATTTCTCAATGCACCCAAATATAAAAATGACACCAAACTGTCTAAAGAAATATAAATATTATATATGATTCGATTGATTATATGATTCGAAAATATGATTCGAATGATTACATAGAAAATAATAGTGCAATATAGGCCCTACAACCAAGCATCAAAAGTTTGTAATCTTTGTCACTGCATGAAATTTTGGTGTATTTTTCTAATAATTATTTTCATTACTTCCGCATACAAAAAAAAACTGCAGATGTAATTTATCATGATTCATTTATAGAACTTTGAGCTACTATCATTACTTACTTCAATAGGCACATTTGAGCGCAGCAACAAAATGACAAACCCCTTAAGCACAACTTTAAAATTAAATATGCCATTTACTTTAAAATTAAAAACAATAATGGTAGAAGGTCAAACCCTATTACCTAACAATATTTCTAACTTTTTAATCCCTAATCATCATGATAGGACCTTATCAGTTTGTTTTACATCAAAGCCCCTAAATTTTTTATTCTTTCCCTACATTTTTAATTATTGACCTTCAATGAGGGAAGTTCAATTTTTTACACATCAACATCAAAAAATACAAAAAAAAAAAAAAACATTGTATTTGACTTATATTTTTTGTTTTTATTTTAATGTTGATGAGGGCATGTCGTAGGATGCATTTATGTAAAGATAAAGTCAAAAATGCCTGATTGATTAAATAACAAAACCCATACCCTGTTTCTAGCCATGAGTTGCTTTGGATAATGCTTCCATATTCAAAGCAAGTAAGCTTTGTCAGTTAGTTTGGAATCAGGGGAACAACTCATTTAATGCAAATCTTCCAATAGCTTTCTTAAAGTGTCCTTGAAAAAAAGTTTTTTGTTTACAAGGAAAATTTTTAGATTTTCTAATAAACTTTGAATCAAAATTATCAGAAAATTTATATCACTTTCAGACTACAGCAGTGGAATCTGCTATAGGACCCAACTTAGTTCTGTCTGAAAAATGACCTTACGAAATACTATAAGATCAATTGATTAATGAATCCACTCTATTTTGATTACAAATCTGAAGAGTGGAGAATATTTATTGACGCTTCAAAGCTAAGTTCAAAAAGAATGTTATTACATAAGAGGAATGAACTACCGTCAATTCTATTTTTTACCATCAATTTTGAATATGTTGTTCAGATGAAGGAGTCTTGTGTTGACATACAGCTTTTTTTTGACTCTACTACCTACAACAGTCTGGCCAATAGTGGTTGATCTGTGGAAATCTGTGGAAATGGCAAAGCATGATCGGACTATTATAAAACAAAAGTATGACCAAGTCACAAAACCCAAGTCACAAATATTTTTTTAAATTTTTTATACTTTTATTTCTCTTTTTTTATTTATTCTCTTTAAACTCAAAAACATGACCTTTGTTAAACAAGGTTGCTGCTCAGAGAAACAAGTTGAGCCCAGTACTTCTAAAAAAATGAGGGTGATTTTGAACTTAGCTTTTTATTGTGAGCTGAGTTACCACTAGTCTACAATAACTATATCACAAAATAACTATTTAAAAGTCAATGTTTAAATGTGAACCTGGGTTTCAAAAGAAACATAACAACATAAAAATTTAAAAAATAGTAATTATTTATATAAAAGTATTAATATGAATTTTATTTTATAGAAAAATAATTATTTTTGTCTGTCATTCTATTTTGTAAATGTAGAATAAATAAAATCTTACTCTTAAATCTTCAACATAAATTACTGCAATATTATCCTTTTTAACAACAATATCAATTTCTGTTACCATGGCATTGATTGAATGAAACCCTGAATTCTCAATCTAGAAATAAAACATTAAAAATTTTCAAAATAAAATTAAAATTACTAAATACTACTTTTTTATATATTATTTATTTTTATATAGTATAAATCTCACATCAAAGGTGAACATAACTTCTTGACCATCATCTGAAAACAATGATGAATTTCTTGGTGCTTTAAAATCTTTATCAAAAAAAGCTGTCATTGGTGAAACAAATCTATAAAAATAAAAATATTTGGTGCTTTAAAATCTTTATTAAAAAAATTACCCTTAGTAAAACAAATCTATAAAAATTGAAATATTTTAGTGTTTCAAAATCCTTATTAAAACAGCTTTTATTGGTGAAAAAATCTATGAAAATATTTGTCTTGTTGAACCAAACAATTTTACAAAATGTAAACAATAGAATTCTGATATGTTGTATAAACCAATTGCAAATATAAAATGTTCAATATTTTTATTCAAAACATTTTTAAACTAAAAATAAATGTTACACTTACCCACCCACAAGGACGCATGTTTCAATTTTTGTTGGAACTTTCAACAAAACTTTGTTGTTATTTGTATTTTGTTCTATACCAATTCTGAAATTAAGAAATTGATAAATCCTAGATTAAATAAAGTGTTTATATGTATATATATATATATATATATATATATATATATATATATATATATATATATATATATATATATATATATATATATATATATATATATATATATATATATATATATATATATATATATATATATATATATGTATATATTATATATATATATATATATATATATATATATATATATATATATATATATATATATATATATATATATATATATATATATGTATTTATATATATATATATATATATATATATATATACATATTTATATATATAGATTTAGGTCAGCAAAAAAGGTTGGCTACTACATATGTACTATACCATATACTTCATACATGGTATAGTGCAATCTAGTATGTAGAAAAGTATGGCTACTACGTATCTATCATATATGGTATAGTATAAGTATATATACATAAATATATATATATATATATATATACATATATATATATATATATATATATATATATATATATATATATATATATATATATATATATATATATATATATATATATATATATTATATATATATATATATATATATATATATATATGGGTTAGGTCAGCAAAAAAGGTTGGCTACTATGTATGTACTATACCATATATATATATATATATATATATACATATATACATATATATATATATATATATATATATATATATATATATATATATATATATATATATATATATATATATATATATATATATATATATATATATATATATATATATATATATATATATATATATATATATATACTTCTTTCAAAATTATATTAATAAATATATACTTTTTTTTTTACTTTTTTATCATGACCTGCGATGAAATCTTGAATGCTCTAAGATCATTAGATGGAGCCCGAGCTGCTAATGGGCTCTTCAGGAAGAATAAACAATGAAAGATCACTAATCTGTTACATCCTGTATAATCTTAATCTCATTGATACTGAGTTGCTTGTTGTAATTCCTGGTCATTTTCATTGCTAACAGGTACAAGGAATGAGCCATAAAGTTTGCTTCATGATATGCACCAGGTTGTGGAAACCTGAAGTTCAAAAAATCTGCTCTGAGGTAAAAAGCTACCAGTTGACAAAAAACTTGCAATCACCTCTGTCAAAAATATTTGTTTTAAGAGCTGTTGAGCAGAACTGGATTGTTTCATTTGCAAGTAAAACTTTTTTTAATCTTAGACCAAAGATCTTGATGTTTTTTGTATAAGGATCAACTAGGTCCCTTTGTTTCTCCCTGTAGTTCCATCATAACATGATGAATATATTGCTCTATTATATGATGCCTAAATTTAATATTATTATCATTTCTGTCATTACTCTCAGAAAAAAGAAAAAGAAAAAAAAATGCCTGTAATTTATATAGCAAAGCATCATACCTGCACATTAGCCAAAGTATTGGACAAGATAGAGAATAAACTGCAATATTTCTAATTGCAAAATTATGTTTTCCAGTGTTCGATTGAGTTTTTCAGCACAACAAGCTATGATTTGGTCTGTTAAGTCATAATATTCCACCAGAATTTGTATAGCCAGTGCTTGATCTTTATTATTTGAAGGAGGAGGGTACTTCAAGTACTCCCAAAAGAAACCCAAGTGAACCGGACGCTGGAGAAGAAACACTAATTGCCAACCAATCTACTGTTTCTTGAAACTTGATCTCTGTTCTGTACTGTTTGACCAAATTTGTGTCAAAGAAAGTACAAGCTTTAAATCCCTAATCTTATCCATAGTTACTTCATTCTATATAGCTTCGAGTTTTTTTCTTGCCATCTGCAACATAGAAATATTCAACATGTCAATTCTGTCATTCCCCCAGCTTGGAATAGGGAAGATAACATTGCTGTTTCAGCTCTCATGCTAACTTATACCTAAATAAAACAGAGCATTTTCATTTTTTAAATTATGTAACATATAAGTTGTTTTTACATATATTTGTAATATACTTCACTTTTTTATACATAAATATATATACTTATTTGCCTTGTCATAAATGGAATCCACTTATCTAAAACATCATTCAGATTGAGTTAAAGGCAAATCTTGGTTGAATCTTTGCAATAGGATAAAATGAAAAAGTCTGAATCATATCTGTTCCACTACACCCAGTGGAAAATTCCTACTCAAAATTTATCAAAGCTTCTTGTTCTGCTGCTTTTTCCAGTAATTGGCTTTCATTTTTTGTCAAAACGCTTGCTCTCAGTCTCTCGCTTGCTCTCAGACTCTCGCTTGCTCTCAGTCTCTCGCTTGCTCTCAGTCTCTTGCTTGCTCTCAGTCTCTCGCTTGCTCTCAGTCTCTCGCTTGCTCTCAGTCTCTTGCTTGCTCTCAGTCTCTTGCTTGCTCTCAGTCTCTTGCTTGCTCTTCTTCTAATTTTTTCTGCAGGTTTTTCATCTTTTCCACACCTTCAGCAACTATTTCAGCAAATGTTTTGTCATTTTTTTAGGTCACCTTGACCATGTCCCTTTCAAATATCTCTCAAAAAAATAGAATCCTCCTTTAAAGACTCTACTTTTTTTAGGAACCTGGATAACTAACTTGAAAATGTTTTCCTTGTGTATAGGAAACAAAACATTGGCCTTGTCTAAGAACTCTTGAGTGTATTGGCTCATGGTTTCTTTGTTCATCTCTAGGGTTCTCATCTTAAAAACTTTAATATATTGGGTATACAGAGCAATGGTTCTATTCCTTAATTAAAAAATTACAACATATAAAAAATGTCAACAATTTATAATATGTAAAATATATTTCATAAATAAATATGTTTCACACTTAATTTTTATGACAAGAGATTTTTATATTTAGTCGCTTACTTAATCGACATAAAATTTTCATCAAAGCCTGTCTTGTTCCAAATGTTAACCAGCTCTCTTATGATGCATACACTTGATATTTCATTTCTGCTATCAGCATACCACATACCACCACTGTATTTAAGATTGCCTGTACTCGCTAAAAGATATCCAATTTTGGATAACAATGTTTTGGCTGCAGTTGCATGACTACGGTTAATCCAGTAAACTGCAAAAACTCCCCTACCGGCCAGAAGTATATTTGGCAAAAATATCTGGAGAATGTTCCCCAACAAATAAAGAATACTTCCACTAGCTTTTCCAACATGTTCTGCACTAGCCATATATAATATTATATTATTTATATAAAATTGTTATTAAGTAATTAAATTTATATTATATAAATATAAATTAAGTATACAATATATACTCAGGGCGCAACAAATCATTTTTTTTTTAATGAATGCTGACATTCATATCTTTATTTATTGGCGAACGTCTAATTTATGAGATATATGTCAATTATAGGAGTTTTATTTTCAGGTAATTTTTATTCTAATTAATAAGTTGTTAGATATATTAAAGATGCTTATTGAATTATATAAATTTTTATTTTTTCAAAACATGCAAATTAATGATAATTAATATGCAATGACCAACTTTTGTCAACTATTACCAATTGATAATAAATAGTAAAATATTTTCAATTTAGTTTGTTAAATTTATCTACTAACAAAAAACTTATCAACTTGAAGAAATTATATATAAAAGGAACTGAAAATAAAGTAAAGTTTTTTGGACATTTCTTTTTAAAACATTAAAAAATGATAATATCATATTAAGTATTTAAGAATAAGTTAAAAAAATATCATATTATTAGTGTTGTTAAACGCACAATAAAAAGCAAAAACTATAATAAACATATTAGTTTTATATATTCTATTAGATTATGTATATTTTAGGAGAACTTAAAAATTCTTATCAAAACTTTTAAAAGTGTTTTTAATATATGTAAACAAAAATTACTTCACTTTAAGGAAAATAAAAAAAATTCAAAAAAAATGACATTATAGAAGAAAGCAATCATACTTGGTTTCTTTTAAAGTAATTGCAAACGTACCCATTTTATGTAAAATTTTTTGTGCTTTTGTTAATGCATGCAAAAACCATGTTAAAAATAATCACTTTCTTCTATAGTGTATTTAGTTATTTTACTTAAAAGTAACATTATTGAATAAAGTAATCATATTTTAAGATTTAGTTTTAGTTTAAATTTTTAAATGTCTTTTAAGTTTTAGTAACTAATTGTTTTTTGTTATAAATTTTAGTGATGTGCCGGGTACCTGGTTTGGACTCAGGGATCCAGTAATTTGGCTGTTTTCCCGGGTACACAGAATCAGCCATTTTGTTGCAATAATATGCAACAAAAATAATACCCGGCACTGGGTATTTTAAAAGAAGTTTTTAATAAACAATAACCTTAAGTGCTGTAACTATTTTTTTAAGTGGTACTTTAAATTGTATCAAAAAATTACTAAAAGGATTGCTTTTAGTTTAAACTTCAACCAATAAACTTCTTGATATAAGTTTAAAAGTGTTATGGAGTCAATAAATACAAAGCCCTATTTATTCAATATAGGCGTGTATTACGTAAAATATTTTTTTGTTTTATTCACACTACAAGATCGAGAAGATCTATTCTTTTTTTTTTTTTGCAATTCTCTGTAACTCATCTATCTTTTATTTTTAGTAAATTATAATTAATTTTGATTAATTAGCGCATACTAGCAATAATTTATCAACAAATTACAAAAAATTAAATATAATATATAATACCACAATTATAAAACGAAAATTAGTTATCCGAAAGAGTCTTTTTTTAGTTGATAAAACTAATTGTAGTTTTGAAGCTCTCGAAGTTTTTGGCATTAGTAACGCCAGGCAGCAAGCTATTCTAAATATTAACAACTCTGAGGGATAAAGAATATTTACATTCATCGAGTTTACACTATAGTTACACTATAATTTGAGTTTGTGACCTCCAGTGGGCACATATATATATATTTGCGAGTGTGTGTGTATACATATATATCACACCCATAAACATTGTTTTTTGTGTCTTCCAGGCACGACAAATAGCATTTTGTTATGAGAGTAAAAAATTGCGCTCTCGGAAGAATTAGCAAGAAAGAAAATTATAAGTTGGTTTTATAGAAATTATTTTTGGCAAAATTTTTTTGCTGAAGTCAAAATATGTTTAATTAAACAGTAGAGTTTACATTTTAAACTTTGAGGGATAAAGAATATTTACATTTATCAAATTTACACTATAGTTTGCGTAATTTGAATTTGTGACCTCTAGTGTAAATATAGTTGTTGATCAAAAAGAAATTTGTCATATTTAGGAAAACTTAATTAGCAAGTTAATCAGCGTTATTTTGTGAAAACAGTTCAGCGCTAGAGATTTCACAAGCTTTTATTTCAACTTTTTAAAATGGACTTTAT
This sequence comes from Hydra vulgaris, assembly GCF_022113875.1. Lineage (NCBI taxonomy): Eukaryota > Metazoa > Cnidaria > Hydrozoa > Anthoathecata > Hydridae > Hydra > Hydra vulgaris. The sequence continues at coordinate 24,435,803 of NC_061162.1, read as the reverse complement.
GCTGGGTACCCTGAAACGGACTCAGTATTTTCTTCCAGGTACCTAGAATCATAAAAAAATTGGAAGAATTAGCAAAAAAGAAAATTATAAGTTGGTTTTATAGAAAATATTTTCGGCAAAATTTTTTTGCTGAAGTCAAAATATGTTTAATTAAACAGTAGAGTTTCCATACTAAATATTAAATAATACTAAAACAATACCAATGTAAGTATATTTGTTATAGAGTACGTCATGCATAAATTAAAATTAAAAATCTCAGTGCAAGAGAGCCAATTATTTATTTCTCCTTTTTGAAAGTTAAATTTAGCATGACATTTATTTTTAAATTCCACCTGGTTAAATCAAACCATTTGCTAACTCGCTAAGTTTTTTTTGGTCCATTTGACAAAAATCTTCACTTAATTAAGACTTAAATTTAAATTGCATAAAAATCTATGTAATAAAATACTTTATTCTATGTAATATATTACTTTACAGACAAAAAATCTCTCTGCTTTTGTTCAGATGTGACAAGATTGTCTCAAGAAATTGGTATCTCACACTAATGGTATCAATGGCAACTGCTTTTTGATAGAAATAAAGACTTTAAAGGCTGTACTACTACACAACAGAAATCAATATGCTTCCATACCAGAAAGATAATGGAAAAGCAGTACCAAGATAGGGTGATGCTATGATGGAATACTATATATCTGAAGTATGAAATGTTGTAATGTCTCCTCACACAAAAGACAAATAAAATCTAATGCACATTTCTGAACTTTTCAATGTAAATTGTAGTTATATAATAACATGTTATAAGCATATAAATTTAGCTTCAAATTTAAAACAAATAAATGTAAACTGTAGTTTCTACATGTCAATAATTATTCTAATTTTTTCTACCAATGGGACCAGCTGGAACACACTATTTGTACCTTATTTCCACAACCATTAACAAACTGAAGTGATTTTCAGAATTAACATGCAAAAAAATATATAGAAACACAAAAAAATGAAATTTGTTGCCCAATGTTATTCTTCTTGATTCAACTTCTCTGCAAACAATGCTTTTAATTTTTAAAACTTCTTTTTTTACATATTTTCTGGTTTCCAATAAACTTTTTGTTATTTCAACTTCATATGATTTGTGGTCATAAAATTCATGATGAAATAGTGGCATGATATACTTAAAATACAACAATGACAAAATTTTTATCTAATAACATTACTCTTACTATTAAGAAAACTTTAATGAGATTAAAGCATTAAATTTGATAATTTTATTTTTAACAAAAACCTTAATTTTTAATTTGAAAAAAGATAAAATCAAAATAATAATACAATACAAATAAAGATAATTAAAACATTTATTTTCTGATAAACTTTTATAACTTTTGTTTTCCTGTACTTTTCTGTGCTCATATTTTTTGTTAAATAAGATGCTGCTATCGATGTTTATTCCAGATGCATTATTTAAGATGCACTTCTACCTATAACTTGTTTAAGTATTTCAATTTTTGATTAGGTTTCAATGTTTTAATAAATTCATTAACAATACTGCATTGCATAAAAACTGTTAATTTGAAAACTTTTTAATGCATCTGTATTATTACATGAATAGTTTTCATTAAAAAAATTTTCATTATAAAATATGTATTTTGACCCATGTTTTTTTGTAATCTTTTATTATATATTTACATTTTTTGTTATTTTTTTTTGTATTGCGTTAAATTATATTTCCATTAAGTTCTTTAGATTACAACTTGTGATCAACCAAATTTCAGTTTGGTTTTTATTTTTTTATTTTATACCTAAAATAGATATTATAAAGAATAAATATTTAAGTCAAACTAAAACCTTTTCTTTATAAAACAGAGAAAGTCAAAATACAAAGAAAATGTCAAAGAAAGAATAGAATGAATAACACCAAAATGGAAGATAACATGGTTGAATTGGAAGCATTTTTTACTGAGTATATATATCGAGATATAAAAAATGCTATAACTAAAATAACATTAAAAAGTGCAGAAGCATACTATTTACAAATCCTGGTTCAAACTAATGGGTAGATAGCTATTCATAAGCACAATTGCATGTGTATTTACGAACAAGCGCAATATATTAACTAATAAATAAATGCATATATTAACTAATAAATAAAAATGAGGTTTTTTAACATTTATTCAATCAAGGACATTGAAAAACTATTTCAACTCCTGATTTGATATCTTGATTGAATTTAACCAAATAAATTTAAAACAAACTAAAATATTCTGTTATTGTTTCGGTGTCAGTTTGTTTTCATTTTTATTCTGGTTAAAAATATGAAAAATGTTTTTAGTAGATAACTAACCATAACCTTTAAAGAACCATAACAAATATTAAACAAACTGTTTATATTTCCATAAAATAATCCCTTAGATTTAATTTTAATAGTTTTATATATATATATATATATATATATATATATATATATATATATATATATATATATATATATATATATATATAAATATATATATATATATATTAGATAAAACTATATAATGTATATAGTTTTAAATAAATAATATATCTGAATATAATACATATAGTTTTATTATTATATTATTAATCTATAAAGGTTATTATATTATAACCTTTATAGAATCATAAAAAGAACTAAATAAACTGTTATATTTCCCTCATATAATCCCTTAAATTAAATAGATGTAACATACGCAAATGTTTCCAGTTCAAACATATATTCCAAAGATGAAGGCGTTAGTTTATGCACAGAAAATTTTACAACCACATCTATCTATAATAAAAATCAATGATTAAATTGAGATATTTTTGAACCTAATAAATACCAAAATATATAATCAAAAGTTACCTCTTTTAATTTTACTAAAGAATTTGAAACTAGAAATAAAAGCTCCATTGTTGATCCATCAATTATTGATATCGTCCGAAGTAGGTTAGATTTCTGCACAATAGCAATAAAAATACTACATAATAACATAATAAAAACCATTAAGTATGCACCAAAACAAAACACTAAATGTAATATCGGAAATAAGAGGTTTTAATGAATTAAATTAAATAAATAAAAAATAGATAAAAAAAATAATGTGTAAAAGGTAATTTTAGTTTATTTTTACTATTTATTTTTTATATTTAATAAATTTGTAAAGCATACAAACTTGTTAAATTGTTCATAAAGCAGATGAAGAAAAGCATGCAGATTAGATCAGTTCTGAGTTTTTAAAACTTTTTACAGAAATTCAATCGATTTATAATAGAAGTGCTCGGATGATTAAGGCTGTCTTTTATGAACACTTTTAACCTTATTAAAAATTACATATAGTCTGTTATCATTGCTTTTACAAAATGCTTCTCCAATCCCAGCTTAATATGAAGCAACAAAAACAAAACTTTAATTGAATCTGCTGTCCAAAATTTATTTTCGGGGGCTAAAGTTCAATGCGTGCTGTTCTTGTTAAGCTCATTTTCTGCTCTACTATTTCACAATCAAAGAAAACATGAATGTTTGATATATCAGGATTTATCAAAACATTCATATGCAAGAAGGATTTCTTGTAAAATAAGCAAAAAAGCAAAAATCTCAAGAAAATCACCATAAACAGTCCATTTAAATTTCTTGTAATTTATTTTATTATGAAGATCCTTGACATATTCATAGTTTTATTTCATTGGCACAGAATTAAAAAGAAGCATTAATGGATATTGATTACATTTACAAAGTAACATTGTTTTCAAATTCCTTAATGTTTATAAACAATTTGCTGATATATGATTAAAACCTAAAACAATAAACTTGCCGTTTATATATTTTCAGAAGCAAACATAGTTGCAGAAGCAAACATTGTTGCTTATATCTCAACAGATTTCAAACTCATAATACCATTCTCAATATAGAGATAACCTACATCATTCTTCAAACAAAATTAATTCATTCAGTGAATTAATACAATGTTAGAAGCTCAGCTCCTGATATAGTAAGATCTTTAATAAAACAATTTAGTTCACTTGAGTTTTCAATGGCTCTTCTGTCTGCAAAAGTTGATAAAATTAAATAACAAGATATATCAATATAATCAAGATCATTACTTTCAATATGTATGCATGTATGTATGTATTTATGCATGTATGAATGTATTTATGTATGTATGTATGTATGTATGTATGTATGTATGTATGTATGTATGTATGTATGTATGTATGTATGTATGTATGTATGTATGTATGTATGTATGTATGTAAGTTACAGCATAATTTATGTTAAGTAAGTTACAACATACCATTGGTAAGTTACAGCATAATTTATGTTAAGTAAGTTACAGCATTAACATACAGCAGGATACTTTGTCAGATCAGGTTATTCTGCAATTGGTAACATGTAACCCAGTACAATCTGCTTCATGTCCTACTGCCTTGTAGGATACGCTTTTTTAGGCAAAGGTAAGGAGAAAGCCAACTCCGACTTCAAATCCACTGGCCTTGAGGCTCTTGGTTGAGTAAAGGCTAGAGATGGTGTCTCGAAAAATCTTGTGCAGATGTTAAATGCATCAGGCTACTGTCTTGTAGAAGGCCTCCTAGGCAATTACTTAAGGGGTAAACAGATTCTATCTGTTGACCAGCCTCGCACCCCTTCTATCAGGCTCGCACCTCATCTATCAGGATAGCACAGATGTATTTTTAATACATTGTTTCCAGTTTAGGATGTTGAATGCTGGATCTTTTGACTCAATCCATGGTTTTCCTTGTATCTCTGTTTTTTATGACTAGGCAACTTTTTATATTATCTCCTAATGAGGATACAGCACTAAAAATCAGTTTTATGGTTCTGAGGCTGGCTGGTAGTCAGTTTTCTCGAACTCTGTAGTAGCTCTCAGAGAGGCTAATTCTATTAACAGCTGAAAAATATCAAAGTATTGACAGTGCCATGTTGCGCATGGATGGTGTCCCTGTTTGTACTTTTGGTGTGCATTGTCAAGGCCACATTTGGAGGCCTTTGTTATGGCTTAGGGATTATTAATGGTAATGAGGCAATTACTTGGGCTATTAAACAGTGTACTGTGTACTGTCTATGCTTTAATTCAAGTTCTTTAACATACACCCCAAGTTCTCTATACCTTTCATTCACTTATAATCATGATCTTTGAATCAACTTTTCTTCTGAGTCTTATCTCTTGTAAAGGTCACCAGACCTACTTGCTTTTTGTGAGAGTAATTTGAGTTCAGCCGTCTTATCTTGTGATTTTAGTGTTAATGGTTATCATCCTTCAACTCAAAAAGACTCCAATAGTCACATGCTTGGCCTTGGCATTTACATTTGTAAGAATTCACCCATTTGTCTGGAAACTTGATTTGAATCTACAGACTATTCTGTTATGTGCTTTCGTTTAGCACCACTTCACTTTATCGCTTTTCTCTTTGTTCTATATCGCTCTCCTTCATCTCAAGACTGCACTCTTTTTGATGTTATTTCTGATCAAATCGATCAAGCTCTCTCTCTTTATCTATCAGCCAATAGTGTTGTTGTTGTTGACTTAAATGCTCATTAAACTAAATGACTTGGCTCTAGTGTCAGTGACTCTGCAGGCGTTAAAGCCCACAACTTTTGCCTTTCTCAATCCCTAGCTCAAATAGTCAACTTTCCAACTTGCTTTCCAGAAAACCCAAATCATTTACCTTCTCTACTCGACTTATGTCTTGTTTCTGATCATAGACAGTGCTCAGTTTCTCCACATTCACCCTTAGGTGCTTCTGATCCCAGTTTGATCTCTCTAAAACTATTATCTTATTGTACCTCTTACAACTACCTTAAAGCTGACTAGGACTCTTTCTGTGATTTTCTTTGTGATAACGCTTGGGTAGAAATTTTTCTTCTTCCTGCTGACAAATGTGCTTCTTACATAACTTCGTGGATTCAGGCTGGCATGGAATCTTTTATTCCCTTTCAACGATTCCAGGTCAAGCCTCACTCTTCTCCATGGTTATTGACACATTGTGCTGCTGCAATTGCCAATCAAAACCTTTACTTCCATATCTATCAGCAAAAAAATTCTCCAGAAAACAGACGTCTGTTTATTACTGCTAGGAACCATTGTAAAAATGTTTTGTCTAATGCCAAGCCCTGCTATTTTCAGGTCATGAAATCTTGTATTTCATCACAAAAATTAGGCTCTCGTGACTTCTGGAGAATCTTTAATAGTCTCAATAATAAGAGCAAGTCTGTAATCCCACCTCTTTTTTATGATTCAGACTTTGTCACCTCACTTAAAGACAAAGCTGAATTGTTTGCTAAGAATTTTTCATCAATATCATCTCTTGATTCCACTAGTTGCGTTTTACCTGATTTAGCCATCAAACAGGTTGATTCATGGCTTGACATTTGTATCACTCCAGCTTTTGTATCTAAAATGATTTCCTGCTTAGACTCTTCCACAGCTTGTGGCCCAGACAACATACTTGTTATAGTCTTGCAGAAGTGTTCTCTAGTGCTGTTGTCTATACTTTCAAAAGTATTTAATAAGTGCTTATCAGAGTCTTGTTTTCCAGCATCTGTTATCCCTTTTTTTCAAAAATTCTGGAGAGCGATCTGATTCATCTAACTACCCTACATTAGTCTTTTTCCTATCATAAGCAAGGTTTTTGAATCTTTAATCAACAAACACTTAATCCCTCATCTTGAATCTAATAACTTATTTTCTGATCAT
>NC_061162.1:24101596-24424096 GCF_022113875.1 Hydra vulgaris | reverse complement strand
ACATTAATACAATTCACAAATTGTAAAAAAGGTCATAAAACAATATTTAAATTTTATACTATATATACGTGAAAATAACTAAAATGTTTGATACTCAGTTTTATACTAAACATCAAATGCCTGAATACATACATACATATATATATATATATATATATATATATATATATATATATATATATATATATATATATATATATATATACATATAGAGAGAGAGAGATATAGATATAGATATAGATATAGATATAGATATATATATATATATATATATATATATATATATATATATATATATATATACATATACATATATATATATATATATATATATATATATATATATATATATATATATATATATATATATATATGTATATATATATATATATATATATATATATATATATATATATATATATATATATATATGTATATGTATATATATATATATATATATATATATATCTATATCTATATCTATATCTATATCTATATCTATATCTATATCTCTCTCTCTATATGTATATATATATATATATATATATATATATATATTCATATACATACTTACATATATGTATATATGTATGCATATATATTTATACACATATACAAATATATATATATATATGAACATTTTTGCATATATATTTATACATATATGTATATATATACATTTATAAATATATGTATATATACATATATATATATATATATATATATATATATATATATATATATATATATATATATATATATATATATATTATATATATATATATATATATATATATATATATATATATATATATATATATATATATATTTATATATATATAGGGCTCGAAAAAATTAAATGATGATGTAATTTCTGAATAACATTTTTTCTTAGTATTGAAAAAATATAAAATCTTACCAGTAATATTTTTCAAGATTAGGTCCCAAGCAATTAGAGCTTTCCAGATCTGTTGGCACCTGTGTAACATTAGTCATAAGTTTGTCAGTTATAGTTATGACAGGTTTAGATCTAAAAAAAAAATACATAGAACTCAAAAGACATTTTTAGTTTATGTGTAATAAACTTATAAGTAGTTCATTTAAAAACTGTTTTTAGTTTGAAACTTTGTTAGTTTTAATTTAAAAATAAATAAAAAATTCAAAAGTTTCTGTGACTTTTCCTAATACAAGATGAATACTGAGTTATAATGAATACTTAGTCAGAATAAATGTCATATAATGACATTTATTCTGAAATATATACTGGATACTGGAGTCAGGATGAATGCTGAATATCATTGAAAGTTCATCATTTAAATTTATAAGTTTGATATTATTGTTAACAATTTGGAAAAAAACATAGTATAAAATTATATATAATTATTTTTTTTTTAATTATATGTATTATATACAACAAATAATAGAAAACAACAATAACAATAGCAATAATAATATTTATATAAAATCTGTACTAAGCACTGTATAAGTATTAAATAATGTTTCTGAAAATGAAAACTGAAATTGAGTTTGAGAAAAGCAACAATGAAGTTGATTTTGATTAGGATCTTATAAGTACAGAAGAGACTTGCAAAAATTTTATTAAAGCTTATGATATTTTATACAATTAAAACCATTTGATGTTTTATCATATTGCAAACTATTTTGATAATTTTCTGATCAAGCAAATTATTAAAAAAAACAACAGATTTGCTGTAAAAAGAATCTCTGTCTATGTGAGTCTAAGCCTGTTTATTTATATTCTAGTATAACACAAACAGAGTAAGGAAAAAGTTGTGTTATTAGTTATGGGAACATTAGTTTAATTATTAATGTAGTAAAAGATAAAAAGGCAACAAAAAATTATAAAAACTAATAACTAATAAGATTTGGCAATTTTTGTCATCCAAAGTTTTTTAGTATGCCATATGTGGTTAAATCTTTTTTTGTTATGTGTATCTTTTTTGTTATGTGTACCATTTTTGTTATTTATTTATTTTTTTTAATTAACACAATTACAATAACCATAATTTTTCTAACAAAATTAATTAGGAGCAAGATATAAAAATTTAAAGATAAAAAGGTTTCTTTAAAAAAAAGTTTTTTAAATGGTTTTTAAAATTTTTAAACATTAAAAAGGTTTTTAATGTATTTGAATTAAATTTGCTTTTATTTGAATTAAACTAGTTCAATTCAAATAAATATAGTTATTATAATAATTAACTATAACTACTTATTAGCATAAGTTACTAAAAACTGCAACAAAAAAAGAAAAGAAAAAAAAAACATTACAAAGAAACATTTTTTTTTAATAAACTCCAATTAATTTCAAATTACTTTTATTTTTAAAATTAAAAAATAATTTTCATCAAATAACTTTTAAAAAATAAATTTTCATTTTAAAAGACCATTAGAAAATTCTTCTTGCATAATAACTTGCTTAATTTATTATACATTTATTAGGCACTAAGATTTTGAACATTACTGGTATGTTTTTAAAAATCTGGTTTCAAGGTTGTAGTTGATGTTCTAAACAACTCTGACAAATGTTCACTAGTTAGGTTGGCATGATACTTTGATTTAACAAATTTCATAGTTCAAAATAAAGATTCACATGTATGTTGAACCAAAAATTAAATGAGTTTTATATTTTTTTAGTTTTATCCTTTTTAGTTGATGATACTTAACTCCAGGAACTATTTTCCAAAAATCCAATAAAGTTATTGTTTTATGCAGCATTTAAAGATTTTGATCTTCTTGGAGATCTAATAATTCCATTTCAAATTGACATGTTTCTTTAAGTATGTTTCCTGGAACTGAACAACCATCACTAATAATATCAATTAAAAAAGGATTTACTAAAAATGCTAATGATGATTTATGAGCATAGAAATTTTTAAATCTATTTTGAAAGCCTTCAAGTAAATTCTGTAGTTTTTCCTGACATGATTCGTTCTTATGATCATCATACTGAATCGTAGAATTAGGATTATGAATCACCTTCATTTTGAGGAAAATGATTAAAAGTTTTTAAGGTCAGATTGATCTGAAATTGCGCAATTTTTTTTTAAAAAACTAAAAATAGTCTGAGCAAAATTAGATATTTCTTTTCCCTGAAGTGACAAATTCAGATTTTGTAAATGTTGGATTGCATCAGTTAAAAATAAAAGATCTTGCAAAAAATTCACATCATCAAGGATTTCAAATGTCTTTAGCTTTTCAAGCAAAAAACATTTGTTCTAATAGTTCTACAAACCTATAAAGAACATCACTACTTGAAAGCCACCTTACAGCACAAGTCACTTGGTTTGTCAGCAAGATCCAATTCACAAATGAAATTTTTAAACTATCAGTGATTTTTTGCATTAGATCTAATATAATTTATAATCTCCAGATTTAAAACAATTGAAAAATTAAAATGTTTTGCTGCTAAATATTCTCGATGAATCACACAATGAATCGGGATAAACTCTGGATACGTAACATCACTTTTTAGTAAACCAATAAGCCCAACATGTTTTCCAACCATTGCTATTGCACCATCTGTAGCAACACTAACAAGCTTGTTTTTAGGAGTATTGACTTTTACCAGAACTGTCTTTATATCAATTCCATTAGTTGTATCTTTTAGCTCTACTGAATCCAGCAACTCTTTTTTCACAAGTACATCTGATGTTACATATATAACAAATACTGTCATTTGAGGTCTATCTTGAATATCTGTTGATTCACCCAATGATAAACTGAATGCTTCACAATTTTTTAAGTCATTTAACAATTGCTGTTTATCTTAGACATTAATCTCATATATTCTTCTTTCAGTTGTATGTCGAGAAACAGAAATATTTGAAATTAACCTTAGAATTTTGCTAAAACTAATCTAAAACTGAGATCACATCTAAAAGATTTTATTTAACAAACTCTCCATCGGTGTAAGAATGTTTACTTCTTGCAACATTCTAAGCTATAACAAAACTTGCTTCTGTTGTAATATTTGATTCTTTGCTGGACCATGAAATATCCATTTGTTGATTTTTATATGTTGCTTAAAGCAACTCTATTTTATTTTTTCTATGACATGAATTTAATATAGATTTTTCAGAAAAACACGTTTTGTTTCAAAGTGACGTTTAACATTGCATGTCTTATTAATAATAAACCTATAAAATAAACCTGTGTTTAATTTGCAATACTCAACTTGCTCATAATAATATTATGAGCAAGTTCAGTATTGCAAATTAAACACATAGGTTTATTTTCTTTTTCAATAAATGCGCATTTTTCTGTCCAATCATCGTGAAATAATATGTTCTCGTTTTTTTTTTTTTCTTACTTTTGTTGTGAAGTGCATTATTGTCACCTTTTGCTATATCCATTTTTCAAACAATATATCTTCCGACAATGTATAATTCAAAATTTTATTATTATTAAATCAATAAAACTTTTGAAAAGAGCCGCATCAGCTCGCGAGCAGCAATGACATTCTAAGAGCCGCATGCGGCTTGCGAGCCACTATTTGGCCATCCCTGTACTAGTTCAATAATCAAACCAATGTTTTGGCAAACATTTCACTAAAACAAATACCAGAATTTGGGTATTTGTTTTGGCGAAATGTTTGCTAGGATATTGGTTTACAGCTTGACAAAACTAATTTTATTAGAAAAAGGTAAATGTTAAATCTGTTACAATAAAAATCTAAAAACACAACTTTTCATTTGATTTCCTTTTAGATTTGCAGTTTTTTTACATTATATTGATTATTTTTTTGTCAACTTTTTTCCATCTTATATAATAAATTATTAGTCATAAATAATTACTTAAAAAAATAAAATTATCTTTTATAAAATTTATCATAGAAGAATCTATAAAAACAACTAAAAACTTACATCCAGGAAATACTATCCTTGTTCACTTTCTATTTAAACTATTTAAACAAAATTTATTTTCTTTAAACAAAACCTCAGATTCAACGTATCCGCACTGCAATGATTTGATTATTCGTGGATTTGATATTTTAAAGAAGCAGATAGATGTGCACTATTTAACTAAAAGTTAAGTAATTTGTGAACAATGAGCTTAAAATTTGTGAACAATGGACTTAAAATTTGTGAACAATGAGCTTAAAATTTTATTTAGAAATGATGAAACCATACAAAATTTAAATTTCAGTTATTAGTATGTTTTTCAACAGAAATTTTGTTTCTTACCAAATTTATTAAAAGTACAATAGTTTATAAATAAATTTGCTTTAAAAAAAATTTGCTATTTCAAACATTACACTGATGCTTCAATAAAACGAGAAACATTTAAACAAAAATTTAAACCATAAATATAAATATATATGTTTCAAACCCCACCATACCTCATGTTTTGTCATGCTCATTTATGCGCGAAACAAGTTGTAATAATATGAAATGATAAAGTTATAAGTTCATTTTATTAACTGTATCCTTATGAAATTGTAAACATTTTGAATTTCTTTTAGTTGGTTAGTTGATGAATACTGTGTATAGTAAAATAAATGTATACAAAAAACTATTAAATACAAACAACAACCTAAATATATATTTAAAAAAAACTATATAAAAACAACCAACAGTTTATGAATATAAATAACAACCAATATTAATATAAACAACAACCAATAATAATAAAAGCAACTCAGATAATTATAAACAACAACTTATATAAGTATAAAAAACAACTTATATAAATATAGAAAACAACCTATATAAGTATAAAAACTAACATTGATGCAATAAAGTAATTAGTCAACTTAAAAATTTATTAAAAATTTGTTCTTGTAAAAAAAATCATTTCACTTTCCAATACTTTTGCAACTAAATTTAATATTTGTATAATGTAAAAATCATTGTACTATACTGAAAATGATAGAATAATGATAGATGGCATCATATTGACACTAGAAAGATAAAAAAAAGTTAAAGGCATCATATTGACATCATATTAACTTTTAGAAAGATAAGAAAGTATAGATCATATAACGGGTCACAACTAAAATTTTGCCCAAACTTTGGGATAATGTCAATAAAGATCTGCTTTGTGTATATTTTTAAAATTTTAACAGAATATACTCAAAAGCATTCTCTATTCAAATATATTTTTAAATAGTTCGTAAGATTTGTAGTTCAAAAAATATCACGCTATAATGTATGAAGATCTAAAATCCATTTTGTATAAATACTATCAAAAAAACCATGGACTGGGGCGAAAACATATTTTTGATAAATTTATCAGCATGGGAGCTCCAAAAAGGACTTTAAATCATTGGCTTAGCATGCTGGAACAAAATAAAGTACTAACTAGGAAAAAAGGAAGCGGTCCTCCGACCACTATAGCGACTGCAAACAACATATGTAAGATGAAAAATTTCTTCAATCATTGGAAGGGCTGCTCACAGAAAAGAGTAGCTAGGAAGCTAAAAACGACTCAGCAATACGTTTCAAAGATGCTATTGCAAAGAAAAAATATCAGATGTCTAAAACGCACCGTCAAACCAAAGATGACAGCCTTACAAGTCAAGTTAGCAAGGCCAAAGTGTGGACGACCTTTCCTCAAATTTCGTGATGTCGATTTTATTTTGAATGATTAATTGTACTTCACTCTTTCCAACACAACTTTGACTGGGAATGACCGATTTTACTCAGATGATATTCAAGACTCCTACTGATGTGAAGAACAAAATGAAGGCAAAATACAAGTCAAAACTACTTGTTTGGGTGGCAGTTTCACATCGAGGAATGAGTAGTGTCAAATTTTTCAAGTCTGCCATGGCAATCAATCAATATATTTACCGTGACTTGTGTATACAAAAGAGGTTGATTCCTTTTATTAACAAATACTATAGGGATGGTAAATACGTATTCTGGCTCGATTTAGCTAGCTCCCACTATGCAAACTCAGTCCACGCCGATCTCAGAGACAAAAAAGTCAATTTTGTACAAAAACAAGACAACCCAGCAAACGTCCCTAAAGTCAGGCCAATTGAGGATCTTTGGGGATTTTTGAAGCAGAAAGTGTATGAGAAGAACTGGCAGGCTAAAACTATCACTCAACTCAAAGCTAGAGTCAGTCTTTGCCTTCGTAATTTGGACAAAGACCTTATACACTGCACCTTCAGCTCGATACACAAAAGACTCGATTTTGTCAGAAGGAATGGAATCGAAAAACTTTAAAAGACATTTTTTCTAACACTTAAAATTGTTGTTTATAAAATGCAAAAAACCGTTTTAAAAAAAATTGTAAAATGACTGAGATATCTTGTTTTAAAAGTTGGGCAAAATTTTAGTTGTGACCCGTTAATATTAAAATATTTTTTTCAGAATTTCACCATAAAATCAAATTTAGTATAATCTTTTTATATTAGTTTTTGCAAATAAACATTTGTGCATTTTTCACAAAAACAACGGTTTTTGTCTTTGTATTTCCCAGAATAGTTTATTTGGCAACCACACCTTTGTTGTTGAGGGTGACAGCTAACAGCAAAATAATTTCCTTTCATTTTGATATTTAAGATTAAAAAATTATTTATAACAGCTAATATATAAATAAAATATAAATGCTATAAATAAAATTAATCAGTTTTGGTTAATGGATTTGCTTGCCAAATCTGTTATTTAATTATTTATTAACACAGGTCAATGACCTATTTTGGGGGAAAAGAGTTAACATTAAAAAATGAAATTAACTTGAAGTACAGCTACATCATCAATAAATATTAGATTCTTATATTTTGGAATTTTTCTTTTTATTCAAATTTCTCAGTTTTATATCAAATGCAACTTTGAACTGTATAGATAAACAGATGTGAAAAAAGTATCATAGTTTAATCCCCCTATCATAAAAAAAATATTTTAATAAAAATAATTATAGATAAATGCTAAATATGAAAATTATTATCAGCTTGCACATTCAACAAATTTTGTAAACCACTGTTATAATCAGCAACAGTTTCAATAAAAATACATGTTCATTAGAAAATCAATATTTAAGTTAATTTGTTGTTTAAAAAGCTACTTATACATCAACTAACGCTAATCATACAGAAAAATCTTACATCGGTTCAAAACTAATATGGCAAATTGTAATGAACCTAGACATGTGTTAGTATCATTACAGTGGTATGGACACCCAAAAAAAAGTGTACAAAAAATATTTATTATTTGTTTTTGTTTTTTTTGCTTTTTTTTTTATTAAAAATAAAAAAAAAAGCAAAAGAAAAGCTGAAATGTTTTTCTTGTGAAGGGGATTAAACCATGTGATACTTTGTTTGCAACAATTTATCTATACACTTCAAAGTTGCATTTGATATAAAACTGAGAAATTTGAACAAAAGAAAAAATTCTAACTAAGAATTTAAAAATAAAAGAATTTAAGATTTACTGATGATGTAGCTGTACTGCAAATTATTTGCATTTTTTAATGTTAGCTTTTTCAATTCAAAAATCAATATAAATATAAATATATATAAATATAAATACATATAATATATATATTATATATATATATATATATATTACATATATATATATATATATATATATATATATATATATATATATATATATATATATATATATATATATATATATATATATATACATATATATATATACATATATATATATATATATATATATATATATATATATATATATATATATATATATATATATATATATATATATATATATATATATATATATATATGTATATATATGTATATGTATATATATATATGTATATATATATATATATGTATATATATATATATATATATATATATATATATATATATATATATATATATATATATATATATATATATATATATATATATATATATATACAGTATAATCCCGTTAACTGGGATAACTGGGACCCTGGATAACTCAGACTTTTACGTTGAATTTTTTTTATGTTGAATTTTGAAAAGTTTAAATTAAAAAAAATATATATTATTATTTATCATTAATTTTTGATAAACTGCTAATTTTTTTAAACCTCAAAAGTTAAGATTTGAAATACTTTTAAATTACCTGAAAAAAAAAACTTTGCCACTATTGTAAGCTCCAATTGCAATATCTACATTAAGAGAAAATAAATGAATTTTTATATTTTATTATTAAATTAAATCAGTAGAACTTAAAAAAATACTCCTATCCCTAGTCTACAAAATTAGCATTAATTTATAAATTTAGACTTTGTTATAAATTATAAATTATAAATGTCAGCATTTAAATAACATTTACATAATAAAAATGTACTTAAAAAAGACATTCATAATTGGTGCCTAAAAGAACCAAAATTTTGATTATATATCTTTATTGAATATAAATTAAATATGGCATAACCAAATTACAGGTTTAAAAATACAGCTAAGAGATTAAATTAATACAGATTTGAAAATGACAGATTTAATTAATACCTGATTAAATATCCATTTGTAAAATATTGGTATTTAATGTCAAAATATCTTTAAAAAATCCCCAAGTGATAAGATGAGTTGTATTCATATTAAAGAGAGTACCAAAATAAAAATGTTTGGGGTAATTTTATTTGATTAAAACAAAATAATAAACAAAGAAAACCATTTTAGTCAAAACTTTGAGTCTTTAAAATCTTCTGATATATTTTAAAGACTTTGATACCTTTAAATAGCTTTTTTCAATGCAATCTACAGACTTTATAGTTTATTCAAGTGCGTTTAATTTTAAAGAGTTTCAGTATAATAATGATGTCAATGTAGAAATATTTTTATTCATATTTTTACTGTAAATTTTGAAAAAACTAGAAAATAAAATAAATAAACAAACTGTAAAGTAATTTTGAATAAAAAAAAATACAAATAGATTTTCTAGATTTCTTATCGAAATTCTTAATGATGCCATATACACTTGGAATTAAACACACTTGAATTATAAAGTCTGTAAACTGTATCAAAAAATGGGCCTATATTTTAAAGACTTGAAATTCTGACTAAAATGAGTTTTCTTGGTATATATAAGACACAAAGTGCATTCAAAGTGTCATTCTCAAAAGATCATCTTAATTTGGTGACAATGTTACCATTTGTTAAAAATCTTTGTTCCCATTTGACACTTGATGGCTTTACAGTTTACAAGTATTTCTAAGAGTTTTGAAAATATATTCCAAGAGTTCCTCATTCTTTGAAAACTGAAACCCATTTGATATGTTTTTCAATATATTTTTTTAAAAAATTAATCTTCCCTTATTTTTAAATTTTTAATTATTCAAAATTGCCATGCTTTACCGTGACTTTTTTTTCAATGAGAAGTTTGCAATGTATTAACAAAATCTCTATCAGATTAAACACTGGCAGAAGGGAGTGGATCTTATGCTATCTGATTGAGCTACCCATTCATTTAAACTATGGCATTACAATAGCTGATTTGATAAGGTACTCAAAAAGCAGCGTTGAATTCATATTCTCCTATCATTGATGGCCCTTGTGCATATAGTACAGTAATATAGAAAAAGTTGTTTGTCGCTCAATTAATCATTGCACCAACAAAGCTTCAATTCAACAGCTGAATCCATGGCAAAAGTCACTGGCAAGTCATGTTACAACAGCTAAGGTTTTGTCAAACTCCTTATCAGTTATCTTAATTTTAGACGCAAGGATAACTAACCACTTGTGGGTTTCAATTTTCAAGTTGACAAACACAAGTTAATGCGTAAAAAGCACTAGTAAAGGGACTTTACCCAATTTGTGTATTTTTGACACATTTTTTGTGTTAAAAAAATAAAACAATTTCACAATGGAATGAACCTTAGTTAACAATGGCTATAAATTATCAGCCAGTTCATTAGGGTCATCCTCCTCACTCATCAAAAATCAAAACCCACCAAAAAAATATATTCATCATTATATTTGCACCATTGTCAGTGTTTTTTATCTCAGTTATCGTTGTCATCACTTTTACTATGTTGTCATTTCAGATTTTTTTCAACCTTTTTTTAGCAGAAGTTGAAGTTTTTTTGTACAAAAGATACACCCAGTTGAATGACATGCACAATGCAAAACTGATAATCAAAGTTGCTTAAACAAACTCTACATTACCAAAGCTTAATTAGTAGTAATGCACTAAAATGTCTTTTTAATTAAATCAATGCTTTTTTCAGAAGACAGTAAAAACTCCTGAAATGCTCTGGAACTTATTAACAACTACAATTTTTAATTGATGTCCGCTCATTGAATGATTAACTGGACCAGATTTCTTGCGATTGGAGATGAGTAAACTTAGATATGTCTCTCTGATTGTGTTTGCATATTTGACTACCATATTTCAAATTGTCATAACAGATTTCTGAAAAACAAACCTAAAAGCTTCTAGCAATTCTTATTTCAGCTAATACGACAAATAAGCATAAGGGTAGTCAATTTAAAAAAACTTCAGGCAATGACTTGTAGTGTTAGTTTTGAAAAAAATTGGTGATCAAAAGTATAAGTTTTTTGGCTGATGGTAATGGACCAATGAAAACATAGCTATAGCAAGTCAATTTTATGGTTTGTTCCTAGAAGTGTCAACTGGTGAAATGAGTCCACTGGTGATTGCCACAATGTGATTTTATCTCTTTTTTGCATTTCTTACACTTAGCAAGTTGATTTTCTATATCATGCAGAAAATAAAATTACATAGAACTTTCGTCAACTCGTGCAGGAGTGTTGAACTCTTAATATTTCTTTATAACTCACAAATACTTTTTAAAACATGGAAAATAAAGTTATGGCTTCTGGAAAATAAAGTTATATAAATCTATCCATTACATTATCCCTTAGATTATCCATTAGACATATAATATTCATTATTAGTGTTTTATTCAAAATGTATAGTTTTTTTTATTGAATTATAATTACTTTTTAAAAAAAACTTTATACCTATTTCAGTACTTAAAAAAAGTTTCAATAATATAAACAATACTTAATGCACTAGTTGCAAAAAATGCTGATTTGGTGTAAACTAGAAAAAATTATTACCTCAAGAACTTAACTTTTAGATTTTTAAAATTTTCATAAACCTTTTAATACACAAGAAAACTACAAGTCAAAAACACAGACTGACATGTGTATGTTCATTTGACATGGAATAACCCATAAAGATTTCGAACACATAAAAAAAAAAAAACAAGCGCCTCAGAAAAAAAAATTGTATTAACATTAAAAGAAAAGATTTTAAATCTTATCAAAATCCTTAAAAAAAAACTTGACTGTGGTATTCTGCTGCATATGCAGTAAAAAAAACTTGACTGTGGTATTCTGCTGCATATGCAGTAAAAAAAACCTGACTGTGGTATTCTGCTGCATATGCAGTAAAAAAAAATTGACAGTGGTATTCTGCTGCATATGCAGTAAAAAAAAATCGACTATGGTATTCTGCTGCATATGCAGTAAAAAAAACTTGACTGTGGTATTCTGCTGTAAATGCAGTAAAAAAAAACTTGATTGTGATATTCTGCAGTGAATGCAGCAAAAAATAACTTGACTGCGATATTCTGCTGTGAATGCAGTAAAAAAAAAACTTGACTGTGATATTCTGCATTGAATCTTGGATGAATCTCCTATATAAATTATGGTAATGTCATTATAAATGCTACAACTAAATTTTATTCAAAATAAACTGTGTTTTTTTTCTATCTAATTCATATTTAACTTTAAAACATACAAAAAAAAAAAGTCAAAAAAAAATTATTAACCTGGATATTTGTTACCATCAACATCTACACCTTTAGATATAGATGAACCAAAACCAGTTTCAAAACTGGAGAGAAAATCAGATGCGTATATAACCTAAAGTAACAAACAACCCATTAAAAAAGTCAAAATGAACTATGGGGAGATTCCATGTGAAAACATCCAGGGCATGCAACCCTAAGTCTCAGATTTTGCTGATTTTTACACCACTCAAAAATTTTAATAAGTTATGAACATTCCCGAAATTTTATTATCTAATTCCAAACGGTTCCAAAGATATGACTATTCAAACTTTGCCTTGAACCAACAAAAATCCGCCATTTTAAAAAATGGTTTTGGTCTTTGTTTCTGTTCTGTATACAATGGAAAGCTGAAAATATGTATGCTAACATATTTTGAGGCAAGGAGTCCAATAAAACAACTTAAAATTTTTAAAAATAAACAGAACACCTGTAATATTGACCTTTATCGCAATTTTACTGGGGCGAGTTTAATTACAAAAATGCCGATGTAGCTCGATTTTTTTTTTTTTCTTTTTTTTTTAGATGTCATCCTGAATAGTTTAGTTAGAGTTTTTACAAAGAATTGGAAAGTGGTCTTTTCTTAAAATGGAAAAAAAACACGGTCAAATTTACTTAAATTTGTTACATATAAAACAGGAATTATAAAAAATCAAAGGAAAAAAAAGGTTGAACTCTTATGGGCCTTATGCACAGAAGTTGGTATTTAATAATTTTCTGGAAATTTTTCCACTTACCCTGAGCTTATTATGACCCCCTCCTTCCTCCTCCTCCCCACTTTCCCTCTTTTATTAAATTTTTTATTCTTCTCCCCCCCCCCCTTTTTTTAAGGTATTCTCTGCTACATTACATACATTGTTATGCTTAAGAGTGCAAGTGACCAGTATGTTTTGTTATCATTTCTCTTCCTTTATTTACAAATTCCTCCACAATTCTGAAAATTATACCGCAAAATTATAAAAATCACCTTCTGAAATAGCACTATTGCACTATGTTGCCTAATTGGAAGTTCCTTACCTATTGTTGTGAGAACTATTTTTTTAAATTATTTTCAGGTAAAAAAACAGGTAGATAAAAATAAATTAAATTATTTTCAGGTAAACAAACAGAGTTATATCTGCTATGATATTCTACTGATTATTACATTCTGACAATGAATTACCTTTTAGACGCATTTTTATAAACTATTAAATGCCAAATTAAATAAAATAATAAATGCTCATCATATAAAGCATGTTGTGGCACGTATAATGTGGCAATAGGTGATGGTAAACAACTTTATTAAATATTGATTTATTAAAAATTTACCAATAATTGTCTCAATCAATTGTTGGTCACTTGTCAATCAAAAAATAATTATTTATTATTCATTAAAATTAAGTCAAAACTTGTTTAGTATAGTAATAAAATATTTAAAAACATTAAATAAAAATGTTTTTAAATATTTTATTAAATTTTTTAATAATTAAAAAATAATAAAGATTATAATTTTTAAATAATTTAAATAATAATTAAGATTATGATTATATATTTGATAATTTTTTTTACTTTTGAAAATCTAACTCTTACTAAATTATTCAAGACAACTTTTGAAAAAAAAAAATTACATCTGCATTTTCATAATTGAATTCATCCCCAGTAAAATAATAATAAATTTTTGAAATTAAAGATCAATTTTATAAAATTACCTAGAAAACAGAAAAAGCAAGTCAGCAACTATTAAAGGAACAATTCGATATGGTCAAAGCTGTTTCAGTTTCATAACTGTCAAGTTACTATCAGATGCTTAATACATGGGAATTTTTATCTATATTAAATAAATGGGGGGAGATGGGAAAGACGGAAGGGCGGGGAGGAGAGAAAGGTAGTCTTAACAAAAAGGTGAGTGGAGACTTTTTTCCCTATAAGTATATTGTCTAATTTTTAAGACCTAAACCAGTCTTAAAGTTTAAAAAAGAATACCTGAAATTTTTTTTTTTAGATTTGAGGTACAGTTTTTTTGTTCATATTAATATCGTTTAATAAACGTGGGAAGGTGGGGGAGAGAGGGGGAGGAGAAGAATAAAAAGTTTAATAAAAGAGGGAAAGTGGGGAGGAGGAGAAGGGAGGGGGTCATAATAAGCTCAGGGTAAGTGGAAAAATTTCCAGAAAATTATTAAATACCAACTTCTGTGCATAAGGCACATAAGAGTTCAACCTTTTTTTTCCATTGATTTTTCATAATTCCTGTTTTATATGTAACAAATTTAAGTAAATTTGACCGTGTTTTTTTTCCATTCCATTAAGAAAAGATTTTTTTCCATTAAGAAAAGACCACTTTCCAATTCTTTGTAACAACTCTAACTAAACTATTCAGGATGACATCTAAAAAAAAAAGAAAAAAAAGAAAAATCAAGCTACATCAGCATTTTTGTAATTAAACTCGCCCCAGTAAAATTGCGATTAAGGTCAAAATTACAGGTGTTCTGTTTATTTTTAAAAATTTTAAGTTGTTTTATTGGACTCCTTGCCTCAAAATATGTTAGCATACATATTTTCAGCTTTCCATTGTATACAGAACAGAAACAAAGACCAAAACCATTTTTTAAAATGGCGGAATTTTGTTGGTTCAAGGCAAAGTTTGAATAGTCATATCTTTGGAACCGTTTGGAATTAGATGATAAAATTTTGGGAATGTTCATAATTTATTAAAATCTTTGAGTGGTGTAAAAATCAGCAAAATCTGAGACTTAGGGTTGCATTTTCAAAAAAAATTGGATGTTTTCACATGGAATCTCCCTATGTTGAAACTAAAAATTAAAATAAAATGTGTTAAACACGTTAAATAACATCTTTTTTCTAACATTGTTACTTCCTTAAAGCTAAGAAATTAACAACTTATTTAATAAAAGAAGATGTAAATTCCTCTATAACAGTCTATGAAGCTACATTTTACCTGGCTGTATGTAGATCGAATACCAGTGACACCACCATTGTATATATATACCGCTCCTTTGCCATCAGGCCCACCACCAGGTGCTCCAATAGCAACATCTATATACAAAAAAAATCTAATTATATTCAAATAAATAACATTCAAAATAAGCAATTAAACAAACTATTACCATTGTATCCATCATTGTTAAGATCACCAATTTTAGTAATTGTGGAACCAAATAAAGCATAAGCTCTTACATCAGGGTTCAAATATTCGTCTAGAAGATCCAAACCTTTCTAAAGATTAATTATACATATAAATACATTATGAAATCAATCAAAAAGTTCAAAAAATTTTAAAAAATAAATAAGTGAAACTTGTTTTTTTTTCTGTCACCTCCTAAGGCATAGGGTGTCATTACAGTCAAGTATTTCTTGTGGTTACAACCCTCGTGGTTACAACCCTCTCTCAAAGCGTTAACTCCAAAACAAAAACCTTGATGAACAAGGCTGCTGTGCGGAGAAACTTGTTGAGCAAGGCACTACAAGGGATGGGGATTGATTTCTGAACTTCTCGCTTATGAAGCAAGAGCTCTGCCGCCACACCACTACTGCATTTAACACTGTAATTAATAATTATTAAATTAACTATGTAATTATAATTATAATAATCAGTAAAAGAAATTTTTGAAATGGTTTGCTTGTTTGTTTGTACCAGGGATTTCTATTTCTATTAACATACTTTACTTAAGTTTCAAGTCAAACTCATGTTCATCATATTTATAGAAGTAATTTTTATTAGAGTTTTTTGTTTTATTAGAGTGATGTTTAAAAATTTGTGATTATTATCAAGATTTGCAAGGTTAAATCACTTGGTAATGAGTTGTTTTGCTTCGTACCTGTAAAAATTTTGTAAGCAAATTCAACATTAGCTTTTAATTGATTATAGGGAGGAAAAATGGATAACAAAGTAATAAAAAAGATGAAGGTAGGAATTGTTTAACTTTGTTTAAACAATGTTTTTAATGGTAAAACATTTAATGTTTTAATCTTAAGTTTTATAGATTTTAAATCATTTTTATCAATATTTTTTATTTATATTTTCATTATTTATTTTTTTAACATTTTTTTAAAATTAAAATCCTGTTATTTAGGTATAATTATTTGGTATTTAAAAAATTATTGATTTAACATTATTGGAGAAATAAAAATTCACTATCTTTTAAATTTCTTCACTTAAATGAAATTTGCTGTGTTAAATAAAATGACAAACAAATCTGTGAACTTTCGTTAAATTAAATAGTATTACTTTTGTAACTTTTAATTTCATGATTTATGACTTATACTTCATTTCATGTATTTATTTGTTATTTAACATTTTTTTTTAAACTTATTTGCACTAATTGTATACGGTTTTATAACTTTATATTTTACTTAAACTTTTAGCAGAAGTCAAAAAATGCATCCTATAATACATTGACCATTGACTTTAACAAAAACTTTATAGCTTTTTTATTGTGGATATATACGTTTATACCACTTATGTATATATATATATATATATATATATATATATATATATATATATATATATATATATATATATATATATATATATATATATATATATATATATATATATATAAATATATATATATATATATATATATATATATATATATATATATATATATATATATATATATATATATATATATATATATATATATATATGTATATATATATATATATATATATATATATATATATATATATATATATATATATATATATATATATATATATATATATATATATATATATACATATATAAAATATAAATACTATTGAAAATATAAATAAATAAACATGACAAGAATATATATATATCACAATGATTGGTTGAAATTTGGATGACTTTAAATTGAGTTTTCTCAAAAAACCACTTAATCAATTGTAATGATTTTTTTTTATAATGATGCTTACATAATTAGTTTTTATTTCAACAAAAATAAATTAAGACTTAACTTTATGACGTGCAATTTAATTTTTTGTAAAGAACCCCCTCTTCCCCCTATTTTAATTTTAAGATTGATTTGTAATGAAAAGAGAGCTTTTAAAATCAAGGAACTTGAGGACCAATTTTTCAATTTAAATGTACTTAAATTTATCAGAAGCTTTCTAACTTTTGACTGATAATAGTATTGATTACCTGGTAACATCAAGTGATTATTATTACAGTAAGTTTCATCGTCATCAAAAAGGCCCTAATTTTTTTTCATAATTAATTTAAGCAAATTTTTAGCTTGTCCAATTGCTTTGATTTCTCCATCAAGCTACCTTTTTGGTACTATTTTCTTGTAATATGCCATCAAATTTTTTTTTTTGAACACTCTTTGAATGAAAGATCAACTACATCATAACTACACCATATATATATATATATATATATATATATATATATATATATATATATATATATATATATATATATATATATATATATATATATATATATATATATATATGATATATATACATCATAACTACATCATATATATATATATACATATATATATATATATATACATATATATATATATATACATATATATATATATATATATATATATATATATATATATATATATATATATATATATATATATATATATATATATATATATATATATATATATATATATATACTTATTAAAACAGCTTTATTACAAAAACAAATAATAATTAAAAAAAAAAATTATTCATTGAACAACTTACAAAAATTTTATTGTTAGTGTAAATGTAAACTCTTCCTTCATCAGCAAAAGTAGAATAATAAGGTGAACCAACAAGCAGTTCATCTTTTCTAAATAATCGCATACGTAAACAAATAATCAAATTCTTGAAAAATAATAACAAACAAAAACTATATAAGTAAATAAACTATAAATATTTAATAACACTCAAAAATATTAAACTTACAATCTTCAAAACATTGCCATTATAATATTTCATTGATTTTTATACTTTTAACAGATTGTTTTATGTTATTTGTTAATGTTTTTTTTTGTTTTTTTATACCTAATGATGATCCCAATATTTAAAAAAAGTTTATACACAATCTTTTTGATGATTTAAACTAAATATATATATGTATATATATATATATATATATATATATATATATATATATATATATATATATATATATATATATATATATATATATATATATATATATATATGTATATATATATATATATATATATATATATATATATATATATATATATATATATATATATATATATATATATGTATATATATATATATATATATATATATATATATATATTTATATATATATATATATATATATATATATATATATATATATATATATATATATATATATATATATATATATATATATATATATATATATATATATATATATATATATATGTATATATATATATATATATATTAGGGCGCATTAAATACCCCATGATTTTTAAAAATATGCTTAAACCACTTCTATTTTTTTTATTTTTTATAATAAAAAATGATTTATGACAAAGATTCAGAAGAATTTAGAGGGTCCACCAGATTTGAATTTTTACCATTTTAACTTTATTATTTTTAGTTTTATGCCAATTGCAATATCTTTATAGCTTTATTAGTTTCATAACACAAGCAATACAACTTTCTAGAAGATGAAACAGAAGTTTAGATTACTCACTTTAACACTAACATTGCTCAATTTAAAGCTAAATTCAAGTCATTTCTTTTGTTTTTGTATATTTATTTGTTTATCCTGCTTAGAACAGCCATCTTGCTCAACCACTTACAGAACATTCTGACAGTGTTCTTCTCCTTTTAAAGAAGCCAGAAATTCTGCATTGAGTTTAATTCCCCTCTCAACGTTTATCTGCTGGCACATTAATACTCTACAGAGCAAGAGGTACACTACTCCACAGAGTAGTGTACCTCTTGCTCTGAATCACCTTTGTTGTTAAGTACCATAGGTGAAGCTCAAAGGCACAAATTGTACTCTGTGATTAACAGCTGCATATGACAGCATTGTCTGGTAAACCTTCAGGTTGTGTCATGGTGCGCCTTTCACAGATGTGTAAGACATCCACTATGAACTATAGACAAGTGTTACAAAATTAACAAAGTAGTAGATTTTTTAAGTCTGCTGGTTTTTTGTAATTAATCCTCTTGGAAGTTCTTGGATCAGCAGTTTAAAGAGACAAATTTTGATGACATAGATTAAATTTACCATCCAACTGGCTTAGTGAGATGCCCCAGGTCACTTAAATGTAACCTATTTAAAAGTCTCTCCTGCCTCTTCACCATCAAGAAAAACTATGCAGAGCTCATCAAGCTTCGAGTGCTGTGTGAGAGTTTAAGAACAC
The DNA here is from genome assembly GCF_022113875.1 of Hydra vulgaris. Classification (NCBI taxonomy): domain Eukaryota; kingdom Metazoa; phylum Cnidaria; class Hydrozoa; order Anthoathecata; family Hydridae; genus Hydra; species Hydra vulgaris. Next base: position 24,404,006 of record NC_061162.1, on the reverse strand, counting down.
TGTTTCGACAAAATCTTTAGCTATTTCATTGAAATCAGTTCTGTCATAGCGAGATAATTGTTTTGCAATTTCTAAAGTTACAGATACTGATGAGTGTAGAGTTGCTGATCTGTGTAAACCTAGAAGCTCAAAGTATTTACAAAATCAGGAAAGCTTTACCTAGTTACTGCTTGATATGTGACATGCTGCTGTCACATATCCTGCGTTTGATGCTGTATCAAATGTCATGTTTACCACTGAATCACAAAATGTCCATGAAGAGAACAGTTCAAATGTTAAGCCTGCTACAATTGTATCACTTGTGTTTCAATCTGTGCCTAGTGATATGCAGGAACGCCATGAGGTTTGAGCTCATTTGCATTTCCAACTTCTACTGTAAATCACTCTTTGGAAATGTTTTTGTTTTGATAATGAAGAGAGTAACTTAGAGTCCCAGTGTAGTGTGAGCAGCTTTGGACAACCCACTGATCTCTGAAGTTGGTAGCAATGGTCTAGATGACAACATTTATCAATGTTTGAATATAATGCAGAGACCTTGGATGAGTTTCCTCTTCAATAATCACAGCAGTCTATGTGCTTGTTGTGAAGGAACCATCTTCAGTCTTGTTGCAACAGAAACGAGTTTTGGCTTTTGTAAAATGTCATAAGGAATGAATGCTGGTGTACCAGTCTGGGCTGAATGATGATGACTTCGTCTGGAAAAACTTCTTGAAGTTTTTCCAGACAAAGCAGATGAACAGTTGATTTGGGTATTGAAAGAATGTTACTGTCATTGCTGTCACTATCTTCTAACATTGCAACTGCAATGTTAGCAGATAAAATAAACACAAAAGTATTTATTTTATTTGACGCAATACTTCTTTAACATTGTATGTCCTGCAACTTCATTCTTTTTTTTGCAACATTCTATTTTGAAGGACAGAAATTTATCATGAGAACTGAATGTTGCTACACAATCAGTTTTCATGGAGTCTAGAAAATGGATATCTTCAGTGTTCTTCATGTGTTGTTCAACATTACTGGGTCAGAGTGCAAATGTCTTAGACAGTGTTTCTTCCATTTGTTGAAATTTTGCAATGCACCCTGCAGACAAACTGCATTTGATTGGAATGGCTTTTAGTTTTACATTATCATTTAATAGTTTTAAAAGCTTCTGGTATGGTTTAATTTCACTAATAATTGGAATATTAGCTTTTCCATAAAATATGACAATCTGTGTTAGCACCATTTTAGCACTTTAAAATCTGGTGCAGCTTTCTTGCACTCCAATTTGATGTGCTACATTAAACAACGCAAGACTTGGATTGATGTTGCATGATGTCGCACAATATTGTACTCAAGTTGCACAGCAACTTGAATAAAATATGGGATATATTCAAATAAAGTCAGCACACTTAGCATAGATAGTGAAAGAAATATATTCGCTGCTGCAAGATATCTGTCTTTTGAACGCGCCCCCTGCGTCGCAAACAATATTAAAGCTATCAAAGAGAAAGCAACAATATTAAAGCTATCAAAGAGAAAGTTTGCTCTATTGATAGTTTTATCAGAATCTGATTCTAAACACAAGGAAGACTATTGAGAACAGTGTGCATCAATACAGAGCAGAGCCCACCATCAGTTCAGTAGCCTGTCCATTACAGTTATGGTTCAAACATGCATACTCACACAGCAGGCTGACCTCAATTGCAGAAAAGTACTTAGCAAAACGTCCAAAATCTGTACTTTGCGAAAGGTTGTTTACTCTTGCTGGTCATATTGTACAAAAGAAGAGTTTCTTTATTATCTTAAAATATGAACGACCTTGTTTGTCTTAGTAATTGTATTGGTGCAGATGAGTAAGTAAATCTAAAGTTGGAAGAATAGATACAATTATTTAAAGTTTTGACAAACAAAATGTTACTACACTATTGTTCATACAGCAGAACTATGAAAGAATAAATTTACACAAAACACTACTTCCGATTTCACTATTGAACTTTTCGTATTTCTGCGATTAATTGCAATTAATCACAGAAAGTTATGCAATTAAATACAATTAAAATTTGTAATTGTATATAAATATGTAATATGTAAGTGTGTATATATTGCCGAATGCTGACCCTAATTCCAAGGGTTGTATATATATAAGAAAAACAAATATATAAATAGTAAACACAACAAATCTAACCATAAGGAATTTTAAAATTTAACAATAATTAAACAATTTTAAAAAAACAATAAATATAAATAATAACTATAACAAATTCTATATTATAAATTTAATAATTAAATTTATAATGCTTATTTCTAATCTTATAATAATAATAAACTAAAATCACATTATATTAATGCTGAACTTAATAGTAGTAGTAGTAGTAGTAGTAGTAGTAGTAGTAGTAGTAGTAGTAGTAGTAGTAGTAGTAGTAGTAGTAGTAGTAGTAGTAGTAGTAGTAGTAGTAGTAGTAGTAGTAGTAGTAGTAGTAGTAGTAGTAGTAGCAGCAGTGCCCTTTTGAGTGTGTTTGACATGGAAATCTTGACAGCCATTGCAACTATGGCAATCGCAAGAAAGAGTTGCAGCACTTTTTTTATAAAAAATGTGAACAAAAACATTAATCAAGTTGTACAGTTTAACTTTTACTTTAAAATTGCATTGCGGCATTATCTCCTCAATTTTGATTTATAGTATTTAATTGTCAATTTAAGTCTTTTGTTTATTAATTACTATTAAAACATTTGTCGTATAATACACTTTGGCCAAAGTGGTTACAATACACAATAGCCAAAGTGGTTAGCTCGCAGCATATCTGAAGTGCATTCCAGTGGTTAAAATCCTAATGCTTGCACTTTTTTTTTTTAATCTTTTTGGATTTTTTAAAATACAAAAAAAAACATTTTTAAAGTCCTATAGATATTATATACATAACATATATAAAGATATTATATACTATTACAAGCAAAAGGGAGAGAATTTTTAAAAAAATTTAAAATTTCTAAAAATATCAAAACACCTGGAAAAATTTATTACACATATGTCATAATAGAGATACTTTTGTTATTAATGCATACAGTTCATTAGTCCTAATAAGTAGCAGATGATCTAAAAAAAAGTTATGGGCGCTACTGTGGAGGCGAAAAAAAAAAAAAAATCTGTGCTTAGTAAAAACCTTAAAACTTTATTTTAAGAATAAGTCTTTTTGCTATATTTATTTTTTTGCTATAAGTATATATGATAAGATACAAAAAAATTTTAAATGTATTGTGTTAAGGGGCAGATTTGAACCCTCGCAAAATCATACTGATGACATTGCACTAAATACTGAGCTATCAAAGTTATGCATGTAAGAGAAAAACAAACCATTTTATAAATCTCTTATAAGCTCTATGTATGCAGAATAGGTGTGCAGGTTAATTTATTTTACTCTTGAAGAATTTTTTTTTAATAGATTGTTTTTCTACTGTTGACTAAAAAATATTGAACTAAATAAGAAATAAGAAAAGAAATGGCCGGTTAGGTACAAAGATCTGTACTTTTATAGGTCTAGTCAGCTAGTATAATAATAATGTAAAAAACCTAAAAATTTACATTTTTTGTAAATTTTAACATTTTAAAGTAAAAAAACTCATTTCAATTGTAAAATATAAAATGGCAAAGAACTACTCACCCATCATTATTGAAATCAATTGCACAAACAGTTGCACCAAAATATGCACCAACCTAAGAGTGAATTATTTATTTAACTTCCACACTGCTTTAATAAAATCAGGTTCAGTGTTATAAGAATACAAGTATTTCACTCTGTTTTAAATATTTTTATACAAATTATTTTATATGCTTAAAAAAAAAAAGTTATTTAAATACCAAACCTGATCATCAGGATTTTCAAAAATATTCAAAAGTTCTAATCTGGATGGAGAAAATTTCAAACTGTACAGAATTACCTGAAAAATACAACAATAATATTTTCAATCTTAGTGCCTAAAATAAATATACCTGGAAAAACTTTGTTCATGAACCGCTACCTAATTTTCAATAAATAGATGTATTTATAATATGTTTAATATGGCATATTTAAATGGATTTTGAATTACAGATTAAATATCTATTATATACTATAATAATAAAAATAATTAAACCATTAGCCTAACTTAACCCAATGACATCATCCTACATTACTCCTAACATACTTCAGGTTAATATACCTTATGACAAACCTAAACTTACTTCACAATTTGCTCTACTTTAAATTACCCTGTAACATTTATGTTTGCAGCTTGTTTTTCAATGCAGGGACTTTGTTCATTAAAGTAAGTATTTTGGAGTCATAAGGATGAAGAACATAACAATAGTTTCTTGATCTGCCTCGGAGAGATATTTAAAAAATGTTATTTATAAAATAACCAGAAAAAAAAACTTGAACCAAACTCACTCCTTAATATACCCTAACCTAACTTATTTAAAACATGATTTTACTCAATTACATACCTTATCCTAATTTACATATAACATAGCTCACCTTACAGTGTAACATGCCTTGCCATTTTTTTAAATAAGTAACAGCATAAGCCACAACTATTTTGATCTTTAACAATACAGATCATACTGATACTTTATGTAAAAACAGTATTTACTAAAATTATTACCTCTTGAGATAACCTTAATGTAAATGTAAGATTTATTATAGTCATAAAATACTTAGACTGGCCAGTTCTATTCTATCTCTTTAATAGCAGTTTAATAGCAGTTTGTTGTCAAGAAAGTTGTTCATTAAAAAAAGATGAAAAAAATGATTACGATTATATATAGCAGCTGCATACGAAGGTAAAAACCATGGAGTAGAAATTCCAACTAGTGATGTGCCGGGTACCCGGTTCAGACACAAGTATCTGGTAATTTGGCTGTTTTCACAGGTACCCAGAATCTGCCATTTTTTTGCAAAACCCTGGCATAAGGTAACTTAAAAAAAATTTCTTATAAACATTAACCTTAAGTGCTGTAACTATTTTTTTAAGTGGTAAATTTTGTCAAAATATTATTAAAAGGATTGCTTTTAGTTTAAACTTCAACTAATAAACTTCTTCATATAAGACTAAGAGTGTTATTGAGTCAATAACCACAAAGCCCTATTTACTCAATATAGACATGTCTTACTTAAAATATTTTTTTATTTTATTACAGACAAGACACTACAGTCAAGAAAGTCTACTTTTTTTCTTTCTTTCTTTTTTTTTTTTTTTTTGCAAATCTCTTTTTCTTTTAATCTTTTATTTTACAGCATTTTTTAAAGTTAATAGAGTTAATTTTAATTTTAGAACTCTTGATGTTTTTGGCATTAACAACATCAGACAGCAAGTTATTACAAATATTAACAACCCTGAGGGATAAAGAATATTTATGTACATCGAGTTTACACTTTAGTTTGCATTTGTAACCTTGAGTATAAATAAATATAGTTGTTTATCAAAAAGAAACTTATTATATTTAGACAAACTTAATTTTTGAAAATTGTTCAGTGTTAATTTCTGAAAACAATTAAGTCCTAATTTCACAAACTTTTATTCAAACTTTTTTAAATCGTACCGGTGCCAGGTACCCTGATTCAAACCTGTTACTTCTTATGGGAATTAGGGACTTGGCATAAACTGGTTTCAAAAAAAATCACAAGCAACTACTATTAAGTTGGGAGTTAATAGAAAAAAGGAATAGAGCAAGGAAATGGTTGACAGAAGACTTGAAAAGTTATAGGTTCTATGAGTCAGGAAAACATGAAGAAGAGAGAGAGATGACACTATCTTTTATTTGTCTAGTTTTTTTCCCCATACTTCAAAGGGTTGAAGTACGGGGAAAAAAACTAGACAAATAAAAGATAGTGTCATCTTCTGAGCAGATGCATGTATTCATAGAAAAGAAAAAAAAGGGAAAAAAACTAGACAAATAAAAGTTTAATACAAATTAAAGAGCAGCTTCTTTTAGACAAAGTCTTATTACGACTTCATATCAAACAAGATTTTGGTAAGAGATTTCATCAGAACAATACAAATATGGAATCTAGATCAAGGAAGATGGGATATTGCTATGATGGGATATCTCCAATATGGCCTCTAGTCAGAAAAGAAGGACTTATGCCCTTAAGAAAATTGCAATCATCAAAGCACTTGTAATCTTGAGGAAAGAGTTTACAGTAAAAAATTGTAAGTTTAAAAACATAGTAAAGAATTCTATTTTCTCTTTTTCTTTTCACTAATATTGTACCTGCTGAATACTTTTCAATATATGACAAAGTGGTGCATACTAGGTATTTATCCTGATACAACATGCTGACTTAGAGAAAATATTAGCTAATTTAAAGAAAATATGAAAATAAGCATAAATAAAAAACACCAACTTAAATGTGATTTCAGTGGCAAAAAAAAAGTATATTAAAATTTTTAAGTAACAGACGTTTGTTACACTGCATGATTTGATATAAAATAACTTATTTTAATTGTTGTTTTTATTTTTTACAAGGTTTTGGTAGAAAGAGGTCTCTCAAAAACATATAGTTTATTAATTTTTCTTAAAAAGAAAAAATCAGCAAAATATTTTATTATTTTGTGTTACTTTCTTAACGACAAAAAAAAAAAAAAAAAATTGTTAACTAGTTAGCAGTCTGGACACAATAAAATATTTTCAACATAAGTTAAAAATTTTAACTTCTATTATTTGAAAGCATTTGAACCTTGTTAAAACTACTAGCCAGACTAACTGTTATTATGACTATGGATTTATTTATATTTACTTATATCATTAAGTAAACACAGTTTGCCTTAACTAAACTTAGGTTTTTTGAATTGTGTCCAAATTAATTTCAAAGTTTTCTGAGAGAGTATAGTTTACTTATCACTATGTATATAGTCCACCAAATCAGAAAATTCCTATTAAGTAATTATGGCATTTTTAATATTTTTTTGCACCTTTTTTTAGCGCATTTTTTGTTTTTGTGGCTGTCTTTAATCTGTCATTTTTTCTGCCGCAAATTTAATTGGAAAAGACAATCATTGAACAAATTTTGTTAAAAAAAATGTTAAGAATTGGTAAATCCCATCCTCAGACTATTTTAGATCATCAAAAGAACAAAGAAAAAATATGCCTTTTTTGTGGTCGCAAATATCATATAAAAACAAAAATCAAAAGCCATATAATTTCTAAATTTTTGGATTATAACATTGCTGATGATCGATATCCTACTGGATTGTGTCCAAGGTTGGTATACTTTATGATTTTTAACTAAATAAATATATAAAAAGTAAATATGTCAAAATCATTCATAAATGCTTTTATGTTTATGACATTTACTTTTTACTACAAGGTATTCAATTTTTCAGTTATGTAAATTCACATAACTGAAAAATTGGATACCTTGTTAAACTCGAAGAAATAAGTTGTAATAAATGAATTAAACCACATTTTGTTTGATACTAGCATATAATTGTTTTAGTTAATTGTAATATATATCTATTTAAGGTGTAAGGGTTTAGTTGAAAGAACAAATGTTATTGACCTCAGAAAAAAAAATTAGGTTTAACATTGACTGGTCAAAGATGACTCTTCCTAAGATGACTAAAACATTATTGTTATTTTATTTGTACATCTGTTGTAAAGAAATACAAAATTATAATTTTTTTTTTATAATTTTAGGAAACTAAAAACTTGTAGCTGTGAAATATGCAAAATTGCAATAATGCAGGGAAGAATACCCAATATAAAATCTGGCATAAAGAGTTTTAAAACGGCAGTTGTTAGTCCACGGTGTAGTTTTTTTCAGAAATAACATATCAACTGCACAAGGATATCAAGGTATTAGAAAAGCTTTATTATTTTGCGTTACTAATAGAGATATAAGTGAAAGAAATGCTAAAATTAATAAATCAAAAATTATGATTTTAATTTAACCTTAGTAAGTTTTTGAACCTTAGTAAACTTTTTTTAGATGTCAAGGAACAAACGGCTTCCCACGTTATCAAAGAAAAGCTATGTAGTGAAAGTGGTAACACCATTTCATTGAAGACAGGAGGTAGTAAACTAAAATTATCTATTGGATCTGAGAATACTCTAAAAACAATCAATTTTACTCACAAAAATCTTTTTTGTATTCAGAATTCTCTTTTTATAAGCAATCATTAAAATATAAAACTTGCTAATATGATAAGGTAAAATCACAATACTAATACAAATTCTACACAATAAAATGATGCAATATTTGTAGCAAAACTTATTATTAAAAAAAATTAATAATTACAGAGTTGTTGAAATAAGCTGTAGAACCTGGACTGAAAGACCGTGTCTCTGATTTGGATAGTTATCTTTTCCCATTATTTACTTAAGAAAATAATTTATTTGAATTTAAAAACAAAGATAAAATTTTGGAATATAAAAATATTACAGTCGCGTACTGCAATGATCTTACTTTTTTTGTTAAACTACTCCTGGATTCTAAGAAACAGTTGTTTAAAATTGCTGTTGATGGGGAAAGTGGTTTTAAATGTATTGATTCTAAGAATCAGTTGTTTAAAATTGCTGTTGACAGGGAAAGTGATTATAAATGTGTTGATTCTAAGAATCAGTTGTTTAAAACTGCTGTTGACGGGGAAAGTGGTTTTAAATGTGTTGATTCTAAGAATCAGATGTTTAAAATTGCTTTTGACGGGGATAGTGGTTTTAAATGTGTTGATTCTAAGAATCAGTTGTTTAAAATTGCTGTTGACAGGGAAAGTGGTTTTAAATGTGTTTATTATTCTAAGAATCAGTTGTTTAAAATTGCTGTTGACGGGGAAAGTGATTATAAATGTGTTGATTCTAAGAATCAGTTGTTTAAAAATGCTGTTGACGGGGAAAGTGGTTTTAAATGTGTTGATTCTAAGAATCAGTTGTTTAAAATTGCTGTTGATGGGGAAAGTTGTTTAAATATAGTTGATCTTAATGAAATTTTTGAAAATTACAGCAAATTTGACATAGATTACCTTAAAACAAAACCTGTAACAGCTTGCAGGGGCTCATATAAAGATGATCTAATGAAGAAATTCAAAGATTCGTCAGTAAATGCTTTATTTCTTCTTCTGGTAGCTCCAGAGATCCCAGAAAGATATTTTAACATTATTTGAAAAACTAAATCTTGAAAAAGTTGAGCACATTGGGGTATGCGACATAAAACTTTAAATTCTGATAGGTATATCTCCAAGTAGCAGTTTAATTCATCCCTGAATGGGATAGAAGAGAACCTTGAAAAATGCTCCATACAGAACCTTTGAGCTGTCAAGAAAATTATACAAAATTCAAAGAATCTAGTTCAAAAGTGTGCACAACATTTTAAGAATTGTATAAACCCTGTATTAGTACATAGAAACCCCTCTGAATTTCTTTTAGATAGACTTGTTTTACCAAAGCTTCATATAATGGAGGGAACAATCAATCATGTAATGGATAACATGGAACAGATTTGGTCGGAAATGAATATAAAGGAGATTTATGAAAAGTTGCAAATTATTAAGACTGGTCAGCATGGTGGAAAATTTAATGGAAACTCTTTTCGAAAATTCTTAAAAAGTGGAAAGTGTTTAATGATAAGCTGCCAATTAAACTAAAGTTATTTGGAGAATGCTTAAGGTTATCAAATTTAGTTGTTGAATCTTGCTTTTGATCTGGACTTGATGAAATCTTTCAAACTAATATCAAAAATTTAAAAGCCTGCTATAAAAAGTTGATGTTAGAACATGGTATTACTTTAACACCAAAATTTTATATCCTGTTCAATCATGTATCTGAATTCTGTAAAACCAAAAAATGGGCTTTGGAGTTTATTTGGAGCAATCTGGAGAAAGTGTTCACTACCTCTGCAAAACTGCCTCATGGAACCGCTACAATGTGTCTGCTAATAATTCTAACTATGGACATAATTTAGTGAGTGCATTAAATTCTTATAATGGAAAACATCTTGTTTCTCTCGGAAATGTTGATCTAAATGTTGATATTTTTTAAAGATTTTTAATTTTATATTTGTAAATACATGTTTGTTTGATGATTTGAAACATTTCGATTATGTGATTACCCACTCTTTAACAATGTAATATAAAAAATACCTTTTGTATTATTTATTTCCAATAAATAGTCTGTAACTTTTAACTTAAAATTAACAATAAAATTTTGAATAAAAACATGGCGGACAAAAAAATGGCAAAAAAGGCGCAAAATAAAAGGTGCAACAAAAAGGCACAAAAAAATCTTTAAAATGCCATAATTACTTAATAGGAATTTTCTGATTTCGTAGACTATATACATAGTGATAAGTAAACTATACTCTTTCAGAAAACGTTGAAATTAATTTGGACACAATTCAAAAAACCTAAATTTAGTATTTTACCTAAAAGGCAAACTGTGTAAATATAAACAAATTTATAAGATAATTGTAATGATAGCTTATATATAAACAATATTTTTTATATTATAAATGTTTTTGCATTTTATTTATTAATGGATTTAAGAGTTCAAAAGTTTTCTTTTATCTAACTCTTTTAAATAATAAGTTTCACTGCACTTATGTAAAATGTATAAAAAAGTACCAAACTATTAAAGTTTTGATGGAAAAAGCAAAATAAAAGATTTAAAAAAATAAAAATAAAAGTAAAAGATAAAATATATCTTTTGATGGTTATAAAGAACAAATGATAAGCAAAAAATTCTGTTCATAAACAATTTTAACATAATGTGTTGCAGTTGCAGGTTGATTTGAGTCTGATTCTTTAGGCTTTTATTTTTTTTTTCTTTAGGCTCTTTAAAAAAATTTTTGCTTGATATCTTTTCATAAGTAAAAAATAAAATAAAACAAGTACAAAGTTTTTTTATATTTTTTAAAGAAAATTGTTAATAAAACTTTATGCAAAAGAATCATAAGGTAATAATTGATCATGAGGTAATTATAAGATTGTAAGGTAATTAGGAGGTCATAAGGTAACTGGAAATGAAATATTAAACAGAAATTTTTTATTTTATTTTTACTATTTTTTATTTTGTAATGTATTTAAAGACAAAAGAAAAAAATTTGTTTTATTGTGACTAAAAAAACAAAAACAAAAAGAGATTTTTTAATCAGTGTTGTAATTTAGCAACACAATTTTTTTCATACAATAACTTGAATATAATTTTATATTCAATGAGTACATAAAAATAATGAAAAATATTAAAGAATATTAAAGATATTTTTAAACTAGTGATAAATGTGTGTGCAGGGATCAATTTAACGGTCGGACATCGCCGCTACCCAGACTGTTTTTGAGATCAGATTTATGGAGGCCAACCAACCTTTGTTCATTTTTACTTTCAGCAAAAATGAACAATGGTTGGTTGCTAAAACTGAAAGTTTTAGCAGGTCTCAAGAATGGGGGCGGCAATGACACATACACAAAAATAGGCAACTTATAAAAAAATACATAGTTTCAAAACTAAAGACTAAATAATTTAATTACCATTCCTTTAAGATTATTAGCTCGTGGAGCACCACCAACAACATCTATAATAACATCATCAGAAAAACTTTTTATAGAGAAAAATAAATATTTTATATAAATAATTATTTTTTAAAAATAAATATAATATAAATATGAATTGAAAAAAATATATATTATTACTATTTATTACAGTTCAATTATTATTAATCATTAAAACTATCATAACTCATAAAGTAACAAAAAAATAAAACTTATTATGAAAGAGTTGAAGCAACAACAAATGATAGATAAGGCATAGACTAAGACTTGCAACTTAGTGTTAAAATAAAAAGAAAAATGGAGTCATTTATGTATTACAATCTTTAATTATATATCAATCTTTAAATCTTTATACAAAGTTTATTTTAATGCTTTAGTAAATAAACAAGTTGTCATTTAAGTAAAAAGATTCTACATAAAAAAGTGGCAATATTTCAAAAATAAAAATTATTGGTTAAATAAATTTGTCGAAGATAACTTGGTGAGAAATACAATAATTAAGTACAAGCTCCTCACCATACAGTTTTCATACTAAATTTATGTGAAGAAAAAGACAACAGAAGAATTTTTTTATTTTTTACTGCCAAATATTCAAAAAATCTTTAACTTTTATTTCATCCTAACAGAAATTCATAAAATAATTTTCATTACATTCTGTATCAACTACGAGATAAACATTTTTAGTCTTTGAGTCTTCTAATATATTACCTTGAGTTAAAAAACTCTGACAATAAATTTCTACTGATAATTTTTTACCATAATAAGGGAATAATTGTTAGATATTACTTTTAACTGAAGCTTTTAATAAATTCTTGTGATATAACTTTCCTTTCTGACAATAATAACCCTTGACCCTTTAATTTTTCTCATCTGCATAATGTTTCCCATCTGCATCATAATTTACTTGACAATCTTACCACTAAATTTACGGCTTTTTAAGTCTTCTGTTAATGATTTTCTTGTTTTATAATCATTTTTCTGAGTAATTCCTTAAATAGTTCAAAGTGAATTTTGATTTTTGAAAATAAAAAAATTTAATTAGGAACACTTTTAAACTTGGTCTTTTTTGATCCACTCAAGATGTTGTATGTTGTATGGTTAGAAGCTTAAAGATTAGAAACAAAACAAAGATATTTCCCATAAAGATCTTTTATTAATCTGTAAACATTTTTTCTTTTGTCTGTTTTTAGCTAATTTTGAACCTTTTTAAAATAACATGGTTTGCATGAGTGAAAGGTTTAAGGTATTATTATTACATGTTAAGCATTATTAATGTTATTATGTTTTATTTATACTTTATAAAATCTTATTACTTATACTATTTATAAAGTTACCTCCATATTCATTACCAGTAAAATTTCCACTAGAAACTGAATAGCCTACAAAAGAAAGTGAATAAATTTGTGATAATCAAATAAATTTGATTTCATTAAACCTTAGTTAAAATCATTACTAAAGAAATACAAAAAAGTAAAATATTAAAATAGGATTAAGGCATAATAAAGCTTTCAGCAAAATAATGAAGAGTTGAAGAGTCAAAATAGACTGTATCATTCTAAAAGCTTATAATTAGATTATAGAATCACTGGCATAAGATTATAAAATCACCAGGATTAGATTTTAGAATCACAGGGACAAGATTATAGAGTTACCAGTATTCAAATATAGAATCATCAGGATTAAAAATGATAGTTACTTTATATATATATATATATATATATATATATATATATATATATATATATATATATATATATATATATATATATATATATATATATATATATATATATATATATATATATATATATATATATATATATTGATTTTTTGTGCATATTTCTAATAACTAATGTCTTTTGATTAAAACTATGTTGCTTTTAATTGTTACCATTAACTATAAGTCATAAGCATTAACAATCAATATATAGCCTATATCTTTATTACATTTAAGAAAACATTAAAGTTTTAAGACATATGAGCTCTATGGTACATCGTCAATTCACTCTGAAAAAAGATACGCTGGACAGGAATTGACATTGCAGGGACACAGAAATACTTGTCAAATATAGATTTCTCATTTTTGAATATTGTTTCATTGTGTACAGTTTTTGAATGAAAACTTTATTTGATTAAATTCTAGTGATTTATTTGTTCAAGATAGTTTGTCAAAACTGTCTTGTTTGTAAAACATGATTTATTTATTATTTGCAAAAAAGCATTTTTAATTTTTAATCTATTTTTAGTAGATTTTGAAGTGGTTTATGATGTTGTTCTTGAGCAAATCTTTGATAGTTTAGTGACTGTACTATCAAAAAAGGCCAACTAAACTAGTGCTTATTGGTTAATAACAAAATTATTTAAAAAACGCTATTGAAAATACATTACTAACAACTTTTGAACAGATTTAGATAAATTGAATAAAAACAGTAAAAATAAAAGAAATAGAAAATTATAATTTAAATATAATAAAAACTAATTTTATTTAAAAAAACCTTTAAAACGCTGTTTTTAATATTAAGAAAAATTCACTTGTTTATATCTTTTTTTAAATTTTGAAATGTTTTAATTAGTAAAAAATGATTAAAAAAATTGTGACTTTATATATGTAATAAGTTTTCATTAACTAACCATGTCATTGATTATTGCTTTAAAATGGCTTGTTAAAAATGGCAATATAAACACAAAAATTAAGTTCTAAAGCTTTCAAGTAAACAAAAATAACTTTTTTTAATTTACATTAAGGATCTTCCAGATATTCTCACATCTAAGGTGGCATTGTTCACTGATGACACTACCATTTATTCTTGTCACAATAAGAAGCGAACTCCCTCTGATTGCTTGCAGAGGGCATTTGAGCTTGAAAAGGATCTCATTTCTGCTACAGCATGGGGCTCGCAGTGGCTGGTGAACTTTAATTCAGATAAAACTCAATTTTTTTCAGCCAATCATTATCGCAATAATTTAGACCTTCCTATATTTATGAATGGTAATGTGCTCAATGAGTCATCTACCCTTCATCTTCTAGGATTAACTCTTACTTCTGATCTTTCTTGGAAACCTTATATCAAATCTGTTGCAAAATTAGCATCTGCTAAAGTTGCATCTCTTTATCGAGCTCAACACTTTCTAACTCTGGATTCTATTCTCTATCTCTATAAATCTCAAATCCGTCCTTGTATGGAATACTGTTGCCATATCTGGTGCGGATCTTTTAATGATGCCCTTTCTCTTTTAGACAAGGTGCAAAAACGTATTGTAAACATAGTTGGACCCGCTCTTGCAGGCAACCTACAACTTTTGTCACATCGTTGTAATGTTGCTTCTCTTTCTCTCTTCTACAAATACTATAATGGACACTGCTCTAAAGAGCTTGCGTCTCTTGTGCCACCTACTAAAATTCATTCTCATGTTACTCGTCATTCAATTAAGTTTCATCCTTTTTCTGTTACTGTTCCTAAGTGCTCCAAAAACTCTTATTTGTCTAGTTTTTTCCCTCTAACATCAGTTCTTTGGAATTTGCTTCCTTCATCTTGCTTTCCTGATTCATATAATTTGCAATATTTTAAGTCGTCTCTCAATCATTATCTTGCTCAACAATCATCATCTTTTCTCTTCCAGTAACTTCCAACACTAATTAGTGGTTGCTTGCAGCCTTATTGGAAGCGAAGATGTTTTTTTTAAAAAAAAAAGTGGTAACTCTAAGTAAATGAAAGTAACAAAAAATTGGCTCAACTTGTCTGTTAGTACTGAACTGTAGCACAATAAAATTTCCAAAAATTTTTTCTAATATTGCGTTATTTAGCAACTTTGAGGTACAAGAACTCAAAAATTGTTTTAAATCAGTCAAAAATACTTACAAAAATAGATAATTTGGGTGAAAAACTATTACCCTTAAAAATTTTCATCTATTTTATTTAAAAAGTTATGATCTGTTAAAAATTGAAAAAATCTACTGTAAGCTCCGGATACTTAAATTTTTTCAATTTTGGTCAATATTAATTCAATTATAACTTTTGAACGGATCGGTTAATCTAGCTGAAATTTTGAGGTCTGTATTTTTTTCATAAATACTGTGGGTGATAAAAATTTGAAGCAAATTTAAGGTGGTATCCTGGGGACCATTAGGTGATTTGATATGGAAAGACCTAAATGTAAATTAAAATGATCAAACAAATGATCTACACAAAATATGCACACATATTATTATGTGAAAAAGAAAATTTCCATCGCAAATGAAATTAGTTTTTTACATAAAACTGTTTACCTAAATTGACAGCAAAACCTTTATAATTTGTGGTCATCAAACACAAATCATTATCCTAACAGAATTTGCTAAAATTTTCCTATTATTTACCTGTAGCAGTGTAAATAGTGAATGGCTATCATCAAACGATGAAAATGTTTTCATTGTGACTACCTTTTAATGTATAAAATAAAAAATATAAAAATAGTTATATGTAATCTGTTTTTATGCATATTTTTTGTTACAATCTGGTATTTGGTATCAAGCAGAATATTTTGCATTATTCAGCTGAATACCAAATAGTAAAAAAAGTAGCAGAATAAACCGAATAACAAAAAGTCACCAAATATTCTTGCCATCTCTAATCCAGATCTTTCAATTAAAAAGCCTCGAGGATTGTCTTTAAATTGTGTTTATGGTTTAAACTGCAATTCTATGAACATTTATTTCAACAATATAGAAATTGTTATTAAAAAATACAACTTAGAAACTCATCAAATTTTTAACTATGATGAATCAAGCATTAAAACTGGACATAAGCCTATTGAAGTTATAACAAAAAAAGAAAAACTTTGTGTTTCCTCTGTAACTAGGGTATAACAACAATTGTTGTTTGTACTATGAATGTGAGTAGACAATTTATTTTGATGATGACAATTTTATTTATGATGTTTTTTTAAAGAAAGCGATGATGATTTTTAAAAGAAAGAGAATGCAATTAGAGCTCATAGATCATGCTCTCACTTGAACTGTTTGGAGGAGAGTTCATCAACTCTAAAAATGGCTGGTTTACAACTGATCTATCTATAGAGTATATAAAATATTTTACAAAACACACTAGAGCTTCTATCAAAAATAAAATTCTATAGTTTTAAATGGGCATAAAACAAAAAAATTGTTAGATTTTGCAAAGGAAAATAGAATAGTTATTACAACTTCTTTGCAGTTGCAGCCATTTTATTAATGCTTTTTTAAACCGCTAAAAAAAATTTATAATATAGAATGTGGATGGAGTAAAACAAAAGAAGAGAAGTGGAGTCACTGTTTAAAACTTACAACATTTCAAAATACTGGTGATGCAATATGTGATTTATGTGACTAGTGACAGTGTGTTTAATTATATGATTGACAAGTGACAGTTTGATTATAGCTATATTATATTATAAAATATTTATTTTGCTGATCCTCCTAAAGAACTGTTTTGTTTATCATTATTTATTTGAACTTAAAAAAAAATCTCATTTTACTCTGCATAACAGGCAAAATGAGACAAGATGCTGTCAATAAATAATCTCTGGTAACCAAACTACTTTAGTTTTGCAACTATTATTTTGTAAGGTTATAGTAGGATGATAGAAGATTTGAAAAATAACAATATATCAAGTTCTTTGTTCAAAAGGTGTTAGACAGTCTGTATAAGATAAATTAGTGCCTAAGTGTCTCATTTTCTCTTTCATTACTCTATTAGTGCAAAGAATTATAATATAAATAAGTAAAAGAATTATAATATGAAAAAGTAATAGAATTATAAAATGAAAAAAATATGAAATAAAAAAATAACAAAATAAAAGCAATTCAAAACATGAAAAAAATCTTGTACGAGACACCTTACACCAAACAACAACAACAACAACAACAACAACAACAACAACAACAACAACAACAACAACAACAACAACAACAACAACAACAACAACAGCAAGATATTTATTTTCCTTTTCAAAATTTATATAAAATCATATAATAACAACAATAATAATATTATCTATAACAATACACCAAATAGTTATAAAAATAATAATTAAATAATAATAATACTATCTATAACACAAATAATATGATGACATGATTGTAACTTATGATCAAAATAAGTGACACCAATTAATTATAACAATAAGTATAATAATAAAATAATAATAAGAATAACAAATATGAACCGAAAATTGCTAAGAAAAACCAAAAACAAAAAATTTACAACAGAGATTACAAACAAAACATAAAATTATGGTTGATTAAATTATTATGTTTTGCACTTTTGGTACAAAATGTATTAATGTAACTAGCCGTAATTTATTAAAATAATAATATAAAACCCTATCTCTTGACAAAAACTGAATGTACACCAGTCCAGCAGTTACATCATTGCCCTTGCAATGACGTAAACACAGTTATAGAAAAAAAATGATTTAACGAATATAATAACCGTAATATTTATAATTATAAGTAATATTTTTAGTAGTGTATTACACAATTAATTATAAAAATAAAACAAATAAGAATTAAAATGATTTATTAAAAATAATATTAACAATAGCTATAGCAATAATAATTATTAATATTAACAATAAATACTAATATTAACAATTATTAACAATAATTATAGCAATAATAATTAATAAACTAAGCAACAATTATTACAATAATAAAGTAATAATATAGTATTAAAAAGTCAGTAATAATTTTCAAACAATAATCTAATATATAAGTACAGGCAGGGGAAGTTACAAACAGTATATACTGACAAAATGTAACAGGCTACTACACAATACAAACATTTATTGTAAAAAAATAATTTATAATATTAAAAGTAACTAAACTTTTACACGAAAGAATATGACATTATAATGACATATATGAGAGTATAATAAAAATAAATGAGAATATAAACATCGCACAAGACAATATAATCAATGCACAAAAATACATGACAATACTAAACAAAGAAACACAAAATACAACGATACAAAACATGAAAATACTAAACAAAGATACAACAACTGATTTAAACATTGAAAAACTAACAATTATAATAAATAATAATTTATCTTGAACAATAACACAAAAGCTAAACAAACAGTAAACTATAACAAAAACAAAAATATTGAAGAAAGTTATAAAATCAAACTAAAAGAGTAAAAAAAAAATCAAACTTAAGAGAAATATAATTTAAAAAATATAATAACAATAAAAATAAATAATTAATATAATATATCAAAATAAGTAATCTAATAATAACTTGTAGTAATATAAATAAATAAAAAGTATAATATTTAAAATAAGATAAAAAATAATATATACAAATAAAAACTATAAAAATTATCTACTCTTTTAATAAACTGATCTTTTCTTCTTATCTTCTTATTAACTTATCAACTTATCTCTTTTTTTTTCCTTTTTTTTTTTTTTTTTCCTTTTTTTTTTCTTTTTTTTTCTTTTTTTTTGTTAAGTAAAAATGGATGTTCGAATTTTCTTTTATTTGTTTTTTTAAATGTTATTTTTGAGTGTTTATTTGTTAAAAGTTTCTTTTTTTTTTTTTACTCTTCTTGTTTTTTGAATTCTTTATTTGAAACAATTGATAATTAACTCTTTAATTGTCTTTCTTTATTTTCTTTTTTCTTTCTTTTCAACATTTAATCAAACACGACCGCCATCTGCGATGACATTGTAAAGACTAACAAAATAAAATATTTTACGAAACTCGTACCAAACCAAAGGAATAAAATTTGTGCTAAATACCTTATACCATACCAAAAAAATAAGTTTTATACTAAAGTTTTATACATACATACATACATACATACATACATACATACATACATACATACATACATACATACATACATACATACATACATACATACATACATACATACATACATACATACATACAAGCTTCATCTATGCAAACATAAAAATTTTTTTACCCATATATGAATAATCTTTAAGACGTTCTTCACTTGTTTTCAACCTAGACTTCGTTCCTTGTATTTCAGCAAATATCACGCCTAAAATCACATTAGAGTTAATATTAAAAAACAATAAAATTAATTTTAAAATTTTTTTACGTTTATCAGTTAGATTGCTAGTTTTTTGTTATGTTTAACTATTGGCTTTTTTTAATTCATTATTTAATCTTAAGTTATAAAACTTGTAGTTATAAATTATTATTATTTATTCATCTTCAAGATTTTGAAAGATTTGGAATGTTTTTGATAATATAGATATTTTGATAACATATTTTATTTTTTTATTTCCATGAAAACAGTTTAATTAACCAAGATGATTTAAGATACTTTAAAATTAAGTAAAACTTTTACTTAGTTTGTAACATAAAACAAAACTTTGGTTATGTACATAGGTAGAACATGCAAGGAGTGCTGCCACACTGACTGACAAATAGGTAGAACATGTAAGGGGTACTGCTATAATGACCGATAAGTAGAACATGCTACATCGACTGTGGATTTTAATTTGGGCAGGCAATCTATCAATAAAAAAAAATTTTCAAACTTTTTGAACTTTCTTCAGTCTTCTAAATTAATTTTTAATTATGGCCTTCGAAATTAATTAAAAAAATAAAACAGAAATAAAGAAAATAAAGAAGAAAAATCAATTATTTCGATTTATAAATTTACACAGATAATTAACACACAATTTAATGGCATCAATTAAATTTCTGAATCTAAAAACTCTATTGTACTTGGTTAAAGTAAAACTTGTCAATTAAAAAACTCATAAAATTAATAGTTATTTTCTTATGTTTATTTATGTTTATATTTTACCTTCTTGAATTACACTATTACAATTTCTTGTATTATGTTATTGCTTACATGATAATAAACACTTACATTCTCATTTGCATTTTAATTCATTACAAAAAAACTGTTTTTTAAATTTACCATTAAACACAATATTTATTGACCAATGTGCCAATCAATAAAAATATTAAATACTAGTAGTATAAAAAATAGAAAAAAATTAAAAACAGAAAAAAATTAAAAATTGAAAAAATAAACAAATACCATAATATATCAGGAATATAATGCAATATAAAATTCATAGCTACTTGCTTTGTAAGCAGTAGGTATGAAGTTTATATTGTTTTATATCCCTGATAGCACTGTGGCCAACTTGTTTCTCAGTGTCGTGGGATTGTTCAACAAGGTTTGTATTTAAGATAAAGAATGAAATTTTAACATTTTCATAAAAATGCCTTACAAAACAATCAAATTGATACAACCAACTTGAGTCACTTCAATATTTGCTTTGATATAGAAGAACTACTAAACAAGATCTGCAATACCTATAAAAAAAATATCTGCTGACACATACCATCCAATAACCACCAAATCAGCTTCCGTTAGTACCAAAAACCCTGACAGATTCCCAATCTCTCTAAATACAATTTATTTCCATCCTTATTATTCCCAATCTCTCTAAATACCACCACCACTACTACCTATCAACTTTATTCAAAAATACCTATGTATTCTTTGTGATGGTTTTAGTGACCTTAAGATCCTTTGCAATATTGGGAGCTTTGTTGTTTTTTAAAAGCATAAATTAACAGTTCTTTTACATGCTCTTTAACTTGTGTTCTTAGCTAACTTAAGTTTATTATTTAGTGATGTTTAATTCATTCATTGTAATGCTGGTCAATTTTAAATGAATCTTTATAAATTAAATTAAATGTTGTATATTGATGAACTAACATACTAAATAAACAAAATTGAATGTAAAAAAATATGTTGTTATAAAAAAAATATGTTGTTATATGTTGTACTTTGAGTCAAGATCTTTGACAAATTAAAAAATGACTTAAGTACCGAAAATTAAAAAAAATCGTCATCACAAAGTTCTCTAAATCTATTATTCACTAATAATCGTGGTCTTTAAAATAACTTTTCTTTTAATGAGTTTTATCTCTTGCAAAGTGAGACTAATTTGAGTTCAGCTGTCTCATCCTGTGATATTAGGGTAGATGGTTATCTTCCTTTAATTCGTAAAGACTCCAATAGACACATGCTTGTTTCTAATCCTAACCAGTGCTCAGTTTTTTCAAATTCATGCTTGAGCTCTTCTGATTAAAGTTTGATTTCTGTAAAACTAATATCTCATTCTTTATCATCAGCTAACTAGGATTCTTTCCGTAATTTTTTTTGTGATGGCCCTTGGGTAGAAATCTTTTGTCTTCCTGCTGACAAATGTGCTTCTTTATATAACTTCTTGGATTCAGGCTGGCACTGAATCTTTTATTCCCTCTCAATAATTCAAAGTCAAGCCTTGCCTTTCTTCATGGTTTTATTCTCATTGTGCTGCTGCAATTTCCAATCATAACCATTACTTTTATATCAATTACGAAAATAATTCTTCAGAAAACAGACGTCTGTTTACTATTGCTTGAAACCATTGTAATAAGGTTTTGTCTAACACCAATACTATTCTAAAATAGCAGGTTCCAAAAGTTCTGGAGAAATTTTCTATTATAAGGGAAAATCTGTTATTCCACCTCTCTTTCATTCCACCTCTCTTTCATTTTTAAGATTTTGTTACTTCACCTAAAGACTAAGCTGAATTGTTTGCTAAGAAACTTTTCATCAATCAACCTTGACTCCACTAATCACGTCCTTTAATAATACCAACAAACAGGCTAATCCATTGCTTGACATTTGTATCACTACAGCTTCTGTATCTAAAGTGATTTCCTGCTTAGACTCTTCTAGAGCATGTGGTCTGGACAATATACCTGTAAATATTCTTGTATAAATAGTCTTTAATTAACAAACACTTAATCTCTCATCTTGAATCTAATAACTTACTTTTATCTATTTGGTTTTCAATTTCAATTCTACTGCTGATTTGTTAAAAGTAATAACCAATAGATTTTTTCATCATCACATTTTTTAGATTGTGCATTACATAGATGATGAGAGGTTTGAGTTATCTCATAATTTCTAAAGCCTTTGATAAATGTTTTCTATACTGGTTTTCTCCATAACTCTTTTTTTATGGTGTATCAGGTAACATCTTTAGTATTATTGAATCTTTCTTTACCAATTGTAGTATGAAAGTTGTCCTTGATGGATCACTCTTCTTTATATCCTGTAACTTCAGAGGTTCCTTAAGTTCTATCCTTGAACCTACTTTTTTAATTTATATTTAAATTATATTGTTTAAATGCGGTAAGCGCCAATTTCAAAAAAACTGCGTTAAGTGAATTTTGAAGAGAAAATTAAACCCTTTCAAGTCATGTTTTTAACTAATTAATTAGGCTTATTTTTTTATTTTTTTTAATTTAGGCTCTAAAAATAATTTATTTTCAAAACACGGTATAATTTTTTTAGTTTATTTTCAATGTGCTGAATATTTTTTTGACCAACCTGTGTTTATATAAAGTTACTCCACGCAAGCGCAATAAGCATATTTAAATAATAATAATAAAGATGGCGGGTTTGGATGGCTTCAATGAAAGAGTTGTGTTAACGTTAAAATCACAAAAAAGAAAAAAACAATGTTCTGCAAGAGAGAAAAAAAAGTTATTTAGACATTCAAGTGGAGGAAAAATTCCTTCTATATCATGTAATCATGTTTCAGGTTACTGCAAAGTGAGTTTTTTTGGTTTTATTGATCTTCGTATATTGAAATTTATAATTCAGTTATGAGTTTAAAGTTTTAATACACACAATATAAGATTACTAGGCATAGTTTGTGTTTATGGCAAAATATTCATTTATTGATTGACTTATTTCAGGCTTGAGATATAACACAGGATAATTTGCTTAAACATCATACAGAATTCTATAGTATTGCAAGTAAAGTTCACAAGATGCTACTATACTGTCAATTCTTAATTTAATCAATGTGAAAAGAGTCAGAGTGAAATATAATAATCAAAAAAAGTTAAGAACTATGAGTATTGAGTACTTTTTATGCTGTGAGAGAATTAAAGTACGAGTTTGCCAAGCTTCATTTTGTTCAGTATTGTGTAAGTATAAAATTACTTTACTTTTAGTTCAGAAATAAAATGTATATTTTGTTAAAAAAAAATTAGTGAGAAAAATTTAATGTTTTATTAATTTATTCCAGCCATAAAACCTGATAGAGTTTTAAGACATTTTAATTGCAAGACACTGGTATAAACATGGAACAACCAGACCTAAAAATAGAGGAGACAGGAAGAAAGTAGCTTTTTCTGAAAAGAAAGAAGCTATTAAAAACCATATGTAGTCTTTTACTAGCAGAGAAAGTCATTATGGAAGAAAAGGTGCTCCAGGACATAAATATTTGCCCTTTGATTTAAATGTAAAGTGGATGTATGAACTTTTTTGGATAAAAACAATACTTATATTGTAGGCTAACATTATTATTATGTGGTATTTATGAACCATTTCAATTTAGCTTTTGGATACCCAGCAATAGATACATGCTTTACATATCAAACATATAAGTTGGCTATGAAAAACCAAAAATATTATGGAAGACCAAAAAAAACTAAAAACTGACGATGTTTTTCTGAAAACTGAAAGACAATGTTTTTTGTCTTCTCAGTCTTGTAGGAGTAGAAGGCAGAATACTTACTAAGTATAAAACATTACTCTGTAATGCTACTGAAGGTGATACTAACCTTAGTGAAGTCAAAAGCTAAAAAATGGATTTACAGCGTTTTGAAAATGAGCTCTTCATAGCACCCTGTCATATTGATCTAATTCAAAAAAGTTTAGGTACTGTCCAAATACTGTCTTTTTATTTTTTTTTGTTAACTAAATTCACTTTAAAGGCCGAGGGAGTAAATACAGTCGAGGAGGCTTCTATTTATTTTTAAAATAAATTTGAAATAAAAGTAAAAAAGAAGCACAACTTGATAACTTACTGAACTTTATTACATTGCGAGTAACTATGAGTTTTAAATGTAATTAATATTTTAATTGCTTCATGAGAATTTGACTCTACGGGCACAATTTAAAGCAAAATTTGGAATGACCTCGTTGTAGCATAGATTTTTTGCAAGATCATATTCAATAGGTATAACTAAGAAATTGGTAAGCTGGTCTTAGCCGGTCTTAGCCGGTCTTAGCCAGTCTTAACCGGTCTTAGCCGGTCTTATTGTAGATCTTAATGTTGTCTAGACTAAGCTTACTGAAAGATCTCTTATTCAGCAATGGAAACAACATTGGTGTTAAAAATACGTAACAAAATGCCTATTGATTCGAAGATAGACTTTAGACCTTTTTAATAGATTCCATTTAACAGCTTCATCGAAGTGAGATTTTCTTTTGGACTGAAAAGCTTGGTGTGCTTCAGAATATCCAGATGATGTACCTCTAAAATTAGTTTGTCTTCATCTACATTGTTCACATAGATTTGCGCCAAAATTTACATTTCTCCTCCAGGCTAGGTGGTTCAGTTCCGAGAACCATAGGAAGGAGAAACTGTTTGTCATTTTTTCTGCAGCTCGAAATCTGTCTCTTATTTGTTGGATTAAAGTATTGAGAGCGGTGATCTTCCGTTTTTCATAACACCTTAACGTAAAAAAAATCAAAATCAACTTTTTTTAAAAAATAAGCTTATTTAGGTGCCTGCAAAGGTTATTGAATAATTGTTTTTAAAGAAGTTTGAAAAAGTGCATACAAACTATATTTTTTTAAAAAAAATTTACAAAAACTTTTTTGCATTATTATTTTTAATTGCGTTTTTCTCGAAATACGTAAAAAGCATCTAAAGGCGTTAAATACAGTGTTAAATACGTTCACCTTAAACTACTTTTCACCGTTTTCGTAGAAATGAACTTCATTCCTTGCTTCTTTTTAAAAGGTTTTCCTCTTCCTTGTCCTTTTTTGAACTAACTTTGACTAAAACCCATAACTAGCTAAACCGGAGGTAACCAAATGTCTTCATTAACTAATTCGGTCCAAGAATATCAAAATTCATAAGATCCTTGATAGGAACCCTCATAAGCTTCATATCTTCATCTAAAGTAATGTTTCCTGATTGAATAAACACGCTGACAATTGCTTGGCGCGCTTCGAACCACAATGCTGTCATGATAATAAACTCAAATGAATGAATCTATTTCTCCAAAGATTTTACGTCATTCAATAGATCAGCAATTAAATCAAGTTCCTGAAGTTTCTGCAAAAAAAAAATCATTTCTCTACGTTGCTTAACCAACGGCTTCTCAATCCATACACTCTATTGGGTTTGTGAGGTTTAATCAAGAGACAAACGAGTTGTCTTCGTCAATATTTGACATTGTATAGGGCTTCCCCTAAAAAGATTGTAGAGTAACTGAATCAGGCCTCAATAGTTCTTCATTTCTACAGAAGATTCAAGGAAATGAACACCAGCTAGGTTAAGGTTATTAGCGCTGCATAGCATGTAGAAAGCTTCAGGATTTTTCTAAAGGATGTTCGCTTTTACTCCTTTGTACATACCAGACATGTTGGCATCGTTGTTGTACCCTTCACCTAAACAGTTCTTCAGATTGATGTTATTTTGATCCTAGAAATCCATAATTATCTTGGCAATAACTTGCCACAACTTTCTTTTGTTTAAGATTTTCGACCTTAATAAATCGCTTCTTAACTACCTGTCTTTTATCAATACCATTGTAGACAAAGCGGAGAACAAATGCAATTTGCTCAGTATAAGAGACGTCAGGCGTTCCGTTGACAAAAAATAAAATAGTAAACTACTATATGCGATTCTTTAATGATGGCACCATGGAAGATTCTTCCGCACTTTTTTATAAATTTATTTTGGGAACTCTAACCCAAAGAATGCACAATAATTTGTTTACCTTTATGTTGACACCAGGAAACTTCTTTCTGATGTAACTAAAGGGTCTTGTTGTGCTTTGCGAGTAGCTCTAGAGTTGCAAGAAAATTGCCGTTATCGTCATCATTGATCATTTTTGAAAAAGAGTCTAAAACGACGATTTTAATAGATACATGTAATAATACATGTTTACACAAATAAACCATTTCTGTTTAATTATAATAAAAATAAATTATGAC
Organism: Hydra vulgaris; assembly: GCF_022113875.1. Taxonomy (NCBI): domain Eukaryota; kingdom Metazoa; phylum Cnidaria; class Hydrozoa; order Anthoathecata; family Hydridae; genus Hydra; species Hydra vulgaris. The sequence continues at coordinate 24,377,468 of NC_061162.1, read as the reverse complement.
ATAAATAAAAATACAATAATTAACATTCACTAATATACCTATAATTAACATTTACTAATTTACATCTAAGATGCAAATTTCACACTGACTGGCTGCCTCATTTCGTATTGATTTTTCTAAACTTGAATCAATCTCGCACCGGTTTCCCTTTTAGCGCTGTTTTGTCACTTAATGTAATAGTCTCGATGGATTGTTTTGGTGGCATTTTTTAACTCTATTGATGTCACCATTCCATATTTAATATATATATATATATATATATATATATATATATATATATATATATATATATATATATATATATATATATATATATATATATATATATATATATATATATATATATATATATATATATATATACATACATATATATATATATATATATATATATATATATATATATATATATATATATATATATATATATATATATATATATATACATATATATATATATATATATATATATATATTAATTATATATGTTCTTTTTTAACCTAGCAGCCCTTAAAAAAAAATTTTTTTATATAAATCTGTATATTTTTATAAGTCTTTTCAAACTTTTTCTATTTTTTCTATGATTGATTTTACAAACACTTTAATAGCGAGTGCAAAAATACACATTATGTACAAACTTAAATTTAATAGTGTAATAAAAACACTGCATTTTATAAGCATTAAAATAACTATTACGTTAAAATTTTTATAAAATTAATTTAAAAGGAATTTTAAAAGCTAAAATATTTGTTTGAAATTTATAAAAACCATCAGACAAAAAAATTAATTAAATACTTTTAATTTAATAAATATAAATTTAAGTTAACAATTAATTGCAACATTTAAATATAAAAGATAAAAACCGGGCTGCTTAATTCAAAAAAATGTAATGCTTAGGAATCGTCCAAAAATTATGCTGAATTTCACTAATAAACAAAGCAATAAAGATCAAAAGTTTTCACTCGAAGAGCCTCAAGTTGAATAAAATATATTAAAATAGCTTTAATAAGTTCAATAAAAATCACCATGTAAAAGTGCTTAAGATCTCCTACATCTGTTTTTTAAATAAATTTAGCATTGCATAATTTATGGACAATCCCGATTGCATAATTTATTATAAGATTATAAAATAAATGTTCAAAAAATATGGGTCGGACAAAATGACTGATAGATGCTGTTTTTTACCAGACAAGTGCCGGACAATATCTGATGTCCGGCAGCTATTTTAAGCCATGTATATATATGCATATATATATTTATATTTATATATATATATATATATATATATATATATATATATATATATATATATATATATATATATATATATTCATATTTATATTTATATTTATATGGATATGTATATATATATATACATATATACATATATAGTATTCTAAACTTGATAATCAAATAAGGTACATCCACTCTAATTCTAACCACCCTCCAAGCATAATAAAAGCAATCCCTCGCAATATTGAACAAAGATTATCTTCCATGTCAAGTAATGAAATATTCTTCAAAAAGGCTATTCCACCGTATGAAGAGGCTTTAAAAAAATCGGGATACAAATCGAACCTTACCTACCAACCACAAATAATCTCAAGTCAAAATCAACAAAAAAAGCAACGCAAACGTAATATTATTTGGTATAACCCTCCGTTCAGTTTAAACGTCAAAACAAAAATAGGAAACCATTTTCTAGCCCTTATTGACTAATATTTTCCAGCCGGCCACAAGCTACATAAAATATTCAACCGAAATTCCATTAAGATTAGCTACAGTTGCATGCCTAACTTAAAAACTATCATAAATTCGCATAATTTCAAAATTTTACACAACAAAAATCAATTAAAAACCAACCAATGTAACTGCATAGATAAGGCATTTTGCCCTTTGAACAATCAATGTTTATCTAACAATATTGTCTATCAAGCAACCGTAAGTTCCAGTCATCATGATTGTAATAAAAAAGTATATTTTGGCATTAGTAATACACCATTTAAACTAAGATACGCAAACCATCTCAAATCATTTGCATCAGTTAAATATAGAAATGACACAGAACTATCTAAGGAGGTATAAAACTTAAAAGACCAAAACATAAAGCCCATTATAGAATGGAAAATTGTCAAACGTTGTAAACCTTACAATCTAGCAACAAAAATATGCCACCTTTGTCTCTACGAAAAATATGCAATTTTATCACATAATGGAAAAAACCTACTGAATAAAAAAAACGAAATCGTATCTCAGTGTCGACATTCAAAAAAATTCCTCTTATCTTTATTTGACTAATAAACTATAACGGCTTTTTGTTTTTTGTTTTTTTGAATTGTATTTTACGTAGATTTGTTTATAACGTCAGATGTCATTCTACAGTAATTTTTACGTTTTTGTAACGGTTTGTTTACGTTTTTTGTTTGTATTAACGGCTGATGATTGCCTTCGGGCATGAAACTTTAAGTCCCGCTAATCAGTTGTTTTTATTCATCTAAATATAGTTACATATATATATATATATATATATATATATATATATATATATATATATATATATATATATATATATATATATATATATATATATATATATATATATATATATATATATATATATATATATATATATATATATATTCAACACTCGAAATTAGGAAAAGTGAGGTTGGCAATAAATTGCCGAACTCAAACTGTTAGAAATTGGCTTAAGGTTGGCAAAAAAAAACTGATACAAAGGGGTAACCATAAAACATAGAAATGAGGTCAACAATTATTTACCGACCTCAGACACTTTAACATCGGCAGTTAGGTCAGCATTGCCAAATGCCGACCCTAATTCCAAGGGTTGTATATATATATATATATATATATATATATATATATATATATATATATATATATATATATATATATATATATATATATATATATATACATATATATATATATAAATTATTTCTAATAATTATGCAAAAATAAAAACACTAAAGCATAATTTTTTATCAAAATTTACCTTTTGATAAATATGATCCAGGAGCCCCCAAATAGAATAAGTATTTATTATTATAAACAATGCCATCAGTACTAAAACCTGACTCACAGTACCCATGGTAAACATTTGAGTCAGTATTTTCTAAAAAACAAAATTAAAAAATTTTAATTTTTTATATTTAATTTTTTAAAATAAGAATACATAAAAATTGACAAAATAAATATATAAATATAACCTGTTTCACAAACTGAAAAGTTGGAGACAAATTGATGGCTTTTGTTTAATACAGAACATCTGCCCAAATACATAAGACGTGCATTGTTTGCTTTTCGATGCCATAAAGGTGCACAAATGAGTAAAAAATCATTAATTACAGACATAGAGAAACCCATTCTTTGATCACGTTGATTTTCTTAATAATAATAATAAATAAATATTATAAATTAATAAAAAAATATTACTTTATAAAATAATAAAAGATTTATGCTGCTACTCAAATTTTAATTATTAATTATGTTGCTACTCAAATTTTAAATATTTTAAAATGATCATTAATTTTCAGAAATACTTTTTTGCTTCATAAAAACATTAAAAAAAGTTGCCAATAAAGTTTCAATAAATCTGTGCTACATCAAATATAAAACAAAATATCATTATTGATCAAAATAACTCATCTGACTTTAAACATGATTTAAAACCATCCCTTAAACTTAGCATTTCATCAGGTTTTGTTTTGTTAAGAGTATATAACAAAAATGCATGCATATTTCAATTTTTACAATTTTTTTTTCCTCCAATAATATTTGTTATCACTTCCTGCATAAGAATCATTAAAAAATTTTGTTTTTTTGAAATCTGTTGAAATAATTTATATGCAAAACAAGAGTTTTGAAATTAAGTATACAGTTGAAATCTAAAATAAGCAAAGCATTATACAAATTTTCTCTATTTAGCACTAATATTATTAAGAAAATAAATTTTTAAAAATATTTTTTGGATTTTTTCAAATATTTAGTACTTTTTTTCTATAAAATCAATAAAATTTTAAAATACTGTAACTTTGGTCACTTATGAATTATGCAACAACACTAAACAATAAAAACAAAAATTAGCAGAAATGTTGTGAAACCAATTTACAAAAAAAATTAATTTAACTGCACCATGCTAAAATAATTTGTCTTATATAAGAATTTCAAAATTATGCATATAATTAAAACTTTAAACAAGATAATAAATTTTTTATATCTAAGTTGTCTATTAAAAAAAAAACAATTTAAAAAATTGAATTGAAAAATTATGAAAACTAGTTTTCATAATTTTTGATGTTAATTTTGTGATGTTAAATTTAAAATATTGGGAAGTTAAATTTGTAATATTACAACGTTTTGATTGGAATGTATATAATGACCAAACTTATGAGATGGTATTGAAAGTTTGATTAAACAAGCTGTTTTCATTTGTTCAATCAAAATCATTTGAAACAAAAGTTTTTATATTTAACATTTTATTTTTACAATATAAATTAACGATATAGTTTGTCTGTATAATTCAGGGAGAAAAAAAATTATTAGATATAAGGTATGAATCTTCAAAGCTAAAGTGTCTAAACTTAGGTGATTTTACAATAAATGGTAATTTTATTTTGTTTAGTTAGAGTTGGAGGGGATTAGTTACTGTGTTAGCTCACCTGTAATTTACTATATATGTATATTTGTGTTCTGTCTAAACTGCTGGCACAGTATTTATGCACCGGGAAATTGCTATATGTATGCTTTTGTTCTGTCTGAACCTCTGGTGCGGTGTTCATTCACCCATAAGTTACTTTATGTATGTCTGTGTTCACTCACCCATAACTTAATTTATGAGTGAGTGAACACAGTATGGGTGAGTGAACTTACCATATGTTTCTGTTCTGATTAAATCATTGATGCAGTGTGAGCTCAATAACAACTAGTGACTCCAACTATAAATATCTCTAGTATTCTGTTAGATGTAATGTTTTTCCTAATGCATTTCCAAAATATTCCCATTTATGTTTTATAGTACTGTTTATAGGAAGTATCTTCTTTTAACAACTGCAGATCAGGTCAGGTTTAGGATCATCACTAACTATCCGGTGGTCTTCGAAGTAACCTCAATCAGATGAATCTTATCTCTTGCAAAATTCATCAGACTTGTTTGCTTATGTGAAATTTGGCTGTTCTATCTTCAGATCTCTGTGTTGATGAATATTATCCCTTTATTTGCTAACACTATAATACTTTGGTTCACAAAGACTTTAATAGTCACACGCATGGCTTGGAGGTATATTTCACAACAATTCATCTATTTGTTGAGAAAACAGGTTTGAATTCTTAGACCATTCTTTTATGTGCTTCCTCTTAGCACCTCTTCACTCTATCACCTTTCCAATTTGTTCTTTATTGTTCTCCTTCTTCTCAATACTGCACTTTTTTAGATGCAATTTCTAATCAAATTGACCATGCCCTTTATCTTTACCACTCTGCTAATAATGTTGTCAATAGTGACTTTATTGCTAATAATACTGAATGGCTTGGTTCTCACACCACTAACCCCGCTGGCACTAAAGCTCATAAGATCTGCATTTCTCAATGTCTTATTCAGATAGTTAACTTTGTGACTTGTTTTCCAGGCAACACTAATCTCTTACCTCCACTCCTTGATTTGTCTCTTGTCTCTGACCCTGCTTGTGTTCAGTTTCTCTTTGTTCTCCTTTAGATGTTTCCAACCATGCAATGATCTCTACAAATTTTTTATCTCTTACATCTTATGGACACACTCTATCATTCCATTAGTTATTACTACCCTAAAGCTGGCTGGGATTTTTTTTTGTGATATTCTTTATGACGGTCTTTGGGCTGATGTCTTTTTTCTCTCTGCTGATAAATGCACCTTCTAGTTAACCTTCCAGATTCAGAATAAATAGAAAGCTTTTATTTCTTCTTATTGGTTCCAAGTCATTTGACTCCATTATTTTCACCTTCTTATGCAGCTGCCATATCTAATTCTAATCATTTTGTTCATTATTCTCAGTTCACTAATTCTTGCATCTTATCTCAGTAGTTAGACTCTGGAGAATTTTGAAAAATCTTTAACAGTGTCATTAACAGAGGTAGGTCTAACATTCTATCTCATGAGATTGTTTTTATTACCTCTTCCAAGGATAAAACTGAACTATTTGAAAAGAACTTTTCTTCTAATCTGACTCTTGAATCTTATAGCCATACTCTTTCTTCTATTTCAGTTAAACAGGTTAACCTATTGTTAGACATTGCTAAAATCATATCTCTTCTATGGCTTGTGGTTCAGACAACATTTCTGTTATAGTCTTGAAAAAGTATTTTTCAGAACTCTCCTCAATTCTTTTTAAACTATTTAATAAGTGCTTCACTAAACCTTGTTGACCTGTCTGATGGAAAATGGCATCTTTGGATCCAATTTTGAAAAACTCTGGAGAACGTTTTGACCTCTTCAACTATCGTCAAATCAGTTTTTTATCTGTTATTAGCAAGGTCTTTTATTCTTTAATCAAAGACCTTCTCAAATCTTGAGTAAAATATTTTTAATATTTTACATTTTCGATCATCTATTTTTGCTCTACAGTAAACTATTGTGACTGAAAGATTTTATGGAACTAATGCTGTGTCTAAAGTTTTTGACAAACTTCGACATGCTGGTTTTCTCCATAATTTTGCTTCATACAGTATATCTGGGCAAGTTTTTGAGATGAGTTAATGATTTTCCTGACAACCTTGCATCTAAAGTGGCTCTATTTACTGATGACTCTTTCTCTTCAACTCTCACTGAGTCCAAAAATTCATTGCAAATGCAGTTGGACAAGTTTTATGCCAAACTTTATGCCAAGCTTGAGCCTCTTTCCCATCGTCATAAAGTTGCATCTCTTTCTCTTTTTTACAAATACTATGCCAAAACTCATTCTTGCTTGACTTCTCATTTAGCAAAGTCTCATCCTTTTACTGTATTTGTCTGCGCATGCTCTTAAAACTTTTTCTTTGCACATCAACCCTTTAGAACTTTCTCCTACCTTCATTTTTTCCTGACTTATACAATCTACAACTTTTCAAGTCTTCTATCAAAACTTTGTTTTCTAGTAACTCCAAACTTTATACTGTTTGTTTGCTGCCTTATTGGAAGTTAATCAGAATAAAATTAAAATAAAATAACTATACACCAAATAGTTAAAAATATATTTATTAGAAGAGATTTTGTTATATAGACTAGACAACTGTTCATCAAAGGGTTTATGTTGTAGCACAAAGGTTTATGTTGAAGCACAAAGGTTTATGTTGAAGCACAAAGGTTTATGATGAAGCACAAAGGTTTATGATGAAGTACAAAGGTTTATGATGAAGCACAAAGGTTCATGTTGAAGCACAAAGGTTTATGATGAAGCACAAATGTCTATACTTAAGCACAAAGGTTTATATTGAGGCACAAAGATATTGGTATAAGTTTGTAACTTCAAAAATTTCGCCTTTGGCTTGGCATCTTGACCAATATAAATATCTGCATTCGGCTATATTAGTTGTTATTGTCATCCAACCATTGTTAAAGATTACATGCTATTTCTCATAAAAAAGGAGAGTTTTTACCAAACACGTAAGTTAAGATACTGTCAGCATATTTCTTATATGTTTTGTCCAGGGGCGGGTTTTGTCTTTCGCCAAAGAGGGTCTTTTGAAAAAAAAAAAAGGTCCGCATATTTTCATTTATAAATAACTTTCCTTTTTAATTCAAGTCTAATAATCAAGTTCATATATGTAATACGTATAATATAATTACGTATAAAAGTCAATTTCATTTGTCAGTGTTATAGTCCAATTCAGTATAATAGTCAATTTACAAAACAATATTTCTGAAAAAAAATCCCAAGGGAGAAGGGCTAGGGGGGTCTACTACACCATTACCCCCCTTCCCCCTAAAACTTGCCACTGTAATTGTTTTCAGAAGTTAGTCATTTATGTCTAGTACATAAATAAAAAATTGAATTAAAAATGGGGATAGAGGATCGATAGCCAATGCACATGTGACCAAATACTACTTTTACTAATGATATATTTATGTTTATTTTTGTAATAAGACATTTTTTCTAAGTGGCACTGTTTTATGTGCTATAGATTGGGTAACCATTGCACCTGTTTATACATCGTAGTACATAGTATAAAAAAAATGTCAAAAAAAAGTTAATTTTTTCATTTGAATAAAATAAAACTTTGAACTTAGGATGTTTTAACGTATTTTTTAGTAATGACATAGTTAGTGTCTTAACACATTCTTTACTTAATAAAAATAAAATTAAAAAAAAAGTTTTACTAATTAATATATTAATTATATTTGTTTCACATTTAAAATTCAACTATTGTATCAAATAATTTTATGATCAAATACACAAAACCAACCTTTATTGCCTGAATCCAAATTCCAATAATTACAAGTATTGTTTTCATTTGGATTACAAGTAAATATTGCACCTTCCTTATGACTACGATTGAAATGAGGTGCTGATACAATAATACTAAAAAAAAACCACACTTAAAATTAAGATAAAAGATTTTATTAAAACTAAAAATCACAAAAACCAAACTTAGGTTTATGTTTTGTATGAAAATTTTATTTTTATTTTTGCATGTTAGTTGCTATTATAAATTGTAATACAAAAAGTCAATATTGCAAAAATAAAAAAAAAATAAAAAAAAAACAAGAATCTAAAATACTTAATTAGTTTAATTTCTTCTATAACTTCTATAACAGGAAAAAAAATTTTCCTGTAAATTATGATGGTGAAGTTCAACTATTTCATAATTTTTCAAACTTAAATATGTTATTTTTATTTTGACTTATAGCTGTTCTAAAAAAGTTTTGTATTGTATTAATAGACTTACTGATTAATCTCTGTTTTCCAGATAATTTTCTGTAATTGTTTAAAACTCTTCCTATTAAATCTTTGAAATTCTGATATAAATCAAAAACTTTTTTCTTTTTTTTTTCTTTTCTGATAATGGTCATAACAACTTAGCATTTTGAGCAATAGGATATCTTTTTCTTTTATCTACTTCACTTCTTACAAAACTTTTTAACTTCATGTGAAAAACTAGCAACTAATCTATTTAAGAAGAGTACCCAAAGCATTGGCATATTCTATCTATTGATAAGCCACAATTACATAAGTAATATTTGCATTGATAACTGTTTTTAGTTCTGATCAGCAGCTTTCATAATCTTAGAATCCTTCCTTGTATATGTAGTTTATTTTTTATAAGATCATAATTATGATTTGAAAGAGGTGAAGGTAAAAGAGAGTGAAATTTATTATAGCAGTGAAAGTATACATTGCATCTATACCAAAACTATTTTCATAAACAGCAAACTTGCCTTGTGTGGTTTCAAACCAGAACCACTGGATTTTAAATAAAATGAATATAAATGAAGCTTATTTTCAAGTCAGTTTGAACATTTGATAATAACTCCACCAGGATATCCCATACATACAGACTCATTTAGAAAAATTGATAGTTTGTTACAGTAGCAAACTATTTTTTAATGAGATTTTCAATTTTTCAAAATGAGCCTGTATGTATGGGATTTCCTGATGGTGTTATTATCTAATGTTTAAACTGTAATAAGTGTAGTATACTACACTTATTACATGTTGAACATAATCTTAAGTTAAGACTTAATTCAGACTTAACATGCTTTTATATACTGGAATATTGGAAAAAAGAAAAAATTGTCAACTTTAGGCTAAAGTTTAGAATTATAATTTGTAGAAGAGCTCAAGTCATGTTTTTACTTAAGCTTTAATGCACTTGCTGATTGTGATGAACTTTTTCTTCGGATGATTTTCTTGTGTATATATTTCTATGATTTTTCTCTCTCTCTTAATTTCTACTTTTATTTTATTTATTTAATTTTTTTGTATACCTATTTTTTGATTTTTTTTTTGTCTTTAAATTTCTAATTTTATTTAATGTTTTTATTGTTTTTCGTTCGTTATAACACACAGGCATTGTTTAATAACTTTAAAAAAAAAGAAAAACATAAAACATGTTTTTTAAAAATATAATATTTTACAGAACAATAGCAAAAGCAAATATAAAATTAAAAGTTGTTTACGCGTTGCTACGAGGTTGCTAACAAGAAGGAAATAACATTAAACAACAATTTTTGAAAACTTAAACAGCCTAGTTTTTATTGTCGATAAATAAATAAAAATATTTGAAATTACACGGCTGGATCCTGATAATGCCAAGATAGTCGACCCAAGAATACCTCTTATTGATTATATATTGATTTGCTATTTGCAAATCAATATATAATCAATAAGATGTATTTAAATTGGTTTATGCCAAAATGCAAAAAAAATAAATGCTAAAAATAGTGCAAAACCTGGCAAAAGGACTATCATTTGGTAAAAGAAAAAGAAAAAAGGTTTCTGTTAAAAGACTTTTTATGCCCCTTGAAACCTTCTGAAATGCATTGACTCTTTATAATCTGGACGAATATTTTTTTTCGACCAATGTTTGTAAAAGTTTTGACGAATTGGAATTGTGACGTAAAAAGTTTCTCTGTAAAGGCTCGAGGGTAGATTTGATCATGCCCAAAGTTTGCAAGTTTCCAGATTTAGCAAGACAATTGGGTTTGACGTCACACTATGTACAAAGGTGCATACTTGAATGGGTTTTAAGACCTCAAATTATATTTGCAACTTTTATATTGCAGCCAAAATTAGTTTTACTTCATTTGCATTAATCAGTAACCAGATTCGTTCCACTTATTGGAGTAAGTTTCTAGTTAAACCAGTTCTTTGAGTGAGAGATTGTTTTTGTGGCAGTGAACTGGTATCAACCCTTAATGCAGTATCAACAATGCGTAGACAAAATTTAAGAAAACCATTAATTTCGAGCTTAACAAAATCTCCACCAGAAATTTTGCAAGATTGAATAACATGATTCACAAGACTTAATAAATCATTGCAGTAGTATTAACCAGGGCTGTAGAGGCGGAATCGGAGTTGCGGAGTCGGAGTCGGAGTCGCTAAAAAATATCGCGACTCCGACTCCGATAGTAATATTTCTTGGTATTGCATGTGTATGTACAAAACATTGAATTAACCTTATGTTCATACTAAACCTCAAAGAACGTTGCATAAATTTGTACAAAAAATTCAAAAATTTTGCTTTGAAGTCGGAATGAAGTGGTATTAACCCAGAATCGCCTTTTCCGTCGGTAATTTTTAAATTATTACAGGTAAAGAAATCACTAAAGTGTTGACCTGTTCTTAAGAAATTCTTATAAAAATTTGGCTCTACCATCTTACTGCTTGATTTTTGGTTTACAGTTCTTACCAGTTTTTTTAAGCCGTTATTTGGTAGTCCCGTATTTAATTGTACATTTACCAGAGCTATTTAGGTCAATTTCGGAGCGCTAGATATTGGCTGGGCAATACTTTTACCTGAAACCAAAAAATAAACATTTTATCTTTATATAAAACTTTGTTCAGAAAGTTTGTTTTGATTAAAACGATTAAATTAAAACTTTGAACAAACAAATTGGCAGATTAGGCAATAATACATTAAGCCTCTTGTTTCAGGTCTCACTTGTATTAAATTAAAATTATACAAAGGAGAAAGTATAGCTTTTTTCCCCTCTTATTTCCTGCACAAAATTGTTTTACACGATTTGAAGAGTCCTTGTGGTAATCGAGAACCCTTGATATTAATGTTTGTCTCTAATTTTCATAGTGAATCTTTGCTTGATTTGGCACTGTGGCAATTCACTAAATCTTACTTCACTAAATCAAACTACCCTTTTTACAAAATTTAACCTGAATTTATATTGGATAACAATCCATTAACATACCTACAAATATTATTAAATACAAAAAATTAAAGTCAAGGAAATAATTATTACATAACTTTTTCCTTTAAAGAAAATAGTTATCAATATTAATAACACTTGTCATACCAATGACAAGTGTTATTAATACAACTTTAGGTCAGGTCAGGTTTTCCTTAGGTCAGGTCAGGTTTTCCTGCTACTGGTAACATGTAACCCAGTACAACCTGCCCCATGTCCTGCTGCCTTGTAGGATACGCTTTTTTAGGCAAAGGCTAGGAGAAGTTAACTCCGAATTAAAACACCCCCTGCCTTGGGGCTCTTGGTTGAGTAAAGGCTAGAGATGGTGTCTCGATAAAAATACTCATCTTGGGCAGATGTTACATGCATCCAGCTGCTGTCTTGTAGAAGGCCTCCTAGGCAAAGACTTAAGGGGTAAACAGATTCTATCTGTTGACCAGCCTCGCACCCCTTCCTCATCTATTAGGCTGGCGCAGATGTATTTTTAATACATTGTTTCCAGTTTAGGATGTTGAACGCTGGATCTTCTTGACTCAATGCGTGGGTATTGCTTGTGTCTCTGTTTTTATGACTGGGCAACTCATTCTATTATCTCCTAATGAGGGTACAGCTCTAAAACTCAGTTTTATGGTTCTGAGGCCGGCTGGTAGTCAGGTTTCCCGAACTCTGTGGTAGCTCTCAGAGAGGCTGATTCCATCAACAGCCGAAAAATATCAGAGTACTAACAGTGCCATGTTGCGCATGGATGGTGTCCCTGTTTGTACTTTTGGTGTGCATTGCAGAGGCCACATTTGGAGCCCTTTGTTACGGCTTAGGGTTTATTAATAGTAATGAGGCTATTGCTTAGTTGTTAAATAGTGTACTGAGTACTATCTATACTTGAGTCAAGTTCTTTATAAATTTAAAATGACTAAAGTACCTAAAACTAAAAAACGCAAAAAACCATTGTCATCACCAAGTTCTCTAAACCTATCATTTACTAATATTCGTGGTCTTCGAAGTAACTTTTCTTCTGTTGAGTCTTATCTCTTGCAAAGTTCACCAGACCTACTTGCTCTTTGTGAGACTAATTTGAGTTCGGCTGTCCCATCTTGTGATCTTAGTGTTGATGGTTATCTTCCTTTAATTCGTAAAGACTCCAATAATCACATGCTTGGCCTGGGCATCTACATTCGTAAGAACTCACCCATTTGTCGTGAAACTAGGTTTGAATCTACAGACTATTCATTTATGTGCTTTCGTTTAGCACAACTTCACTCTATCGCCTTTCTCTTTGTTCTATATCGCTCTCCTTCATCCCAAGACTGCACTATTCTTGATGTTATTTCTGATCAAATTGACCAAGCCCTCTCTCTTTATCCATCGGCCAATATCGTCGTTGTTGGTGACTTTAATGCCCATCACACCGATTGGCTTGGCTCTAGTGTCAGTGACTCTGCTGGCGTTAAGGCCCTCAACTTTTGCCTTTCTCAATCTCTAACTCAAATAGTCAACTTTCCAACTCGTTTTCCAGACAACCCTAATCATTTACCTTCTCTACTCGACTTATGTCTTGTTTTGGATCCTAGTCAGTGCTCAATTTCTCCACATTCACCCTTAGGTACTTCTGATCACGGTTTGATCTCTCTAAAACTATTATCAAATTCTTCTACTTCATCAGAATCCCCCTATCATCGTACCACATACAACTACCTTAAAGCTGACTGGGACTCTTTCCGTGATTTTCTTTGTGATGGCCCTTGGGTAGAAATCTTTCGTCTTCCTGCTGACAAATGTGCTTCTTACATAACTTCGTGGATTCAGGCTGGCATGGAATCTTTTATTCCCTCTCGACGATTCCAGGTCAAGCCTCACTCTTCTCCTTGGTTTTCCTCACATTGCGCTGCAGCAATTTCTAATCGAAACCGTTACTTCCATATCTATCAGCAAAACAATTCTCCAGAAAACAGACATCTGTTCACTATCGCCAGAAACCATTGTAAAAAGGTTTTGTCTGACGCCAAAGCTCGCTATTCCCAGGTCATTAAATCTCGTATCTCATCACAAAAATTAGGCTCTCGAGACTTCTGGAGAATCTTTAACAGTATCAATAATAAGGGCAAATCTGTTATTCCTTCTCTCTTGTATGGTTCAGACTTTGTCACCTCACCTAAAGACAAAGCTGAATTGTTTGCTAAGAACTTTTCATCAATATCATCTCTTGATTCCACTAGTTGCGTTTTACCTGACATAGCCGTCAAACAGGTTGATCCCTTGCTTGACATTCGCATCACTTCAGCTTCTGTATCTAAAGTAATTTCCTGCTTAGACTCTTCAACAGCTTGTGGTCCTGACAACATTCCTGTTGTAGTTTTGCAGAGGTGTTCTCCGGAGCTTTCATCCATACTTTCTAAACTATTTAACAAGTGCTTATCAGAGTCTTGTTTTCCATCATGCTGGAAAGCAGCATCTGTTATCCCTATTTTCAAAAATTCCGGAGAGCGATCTGATTCATCTAACTACCGTCCCATTAGTCTTCTTCCTGTCATAAGCAAAGTTTTTGAATCTTTAATCAACAAACACTTAATCTCTCATCTTGAATCAAATAACTTACTTTCTGATCATCAATATGGATTTCGGTCTTCTCGTTCTACAGCTGATGTGCTAACAGTAATAACCGATAGGTTTTACCGTGCATTAGATAGAGGTGGAGAGGTTAAGGCTATCGCACTTGACATTTCTAAAGCTTTTGATAAAGTTTGGCATGCTGGTCTTCTCCATAAGCTTTCTTCTTATGGTGTAGCTGGTAACATCTTTAAGATTATTGAGTCCTTTCTTTCCAATCGTAGTATAAAAGTTGTCCTTGATGGACAACACTCTTCTTCACATCCTGTAACTTCAGGGGTTCCTCAAGGTTCAATCCTTGGCCCTATACTCTTTTTAATTTACATTAACGATCTTCCAGATATTCTCACATCTAAGGTGGCATTATTCGCTGACGACACTACCATTTACTCTTGTCATGATAAGAAGCCTACACTCTCTGATTGCTTGGAGGGGGTATCTGAGCTTGAAAAGGATCTCACTTCTGCTACAGCATGGGGCTCACAGTGGCTGGTGAACTTTAATTCAGATAAAACTCAATTTTATTCGGCCAATCGTTATCGTAATAATTTAGATCTTCCTATATTTATGAATAGTAATGTACTAGATGAGTCATCTACCATTCATCTTCTAGGATTAACTCTTACTTCTGATCTTTCTTTTAAACCGTATATCAAATCCATTGCAAAATTAGCATCTGCTAAGGTTGCATCTCTTTATCGAGCTCGACACTTTCTTACTCCAGATTCTATTCTCTATCTCTATAAATCTCAAATCCGTCCCTGTATGGAATACTGTTGCCACATCTGGGGCGGATCTTCTAATGATGCTCTTTCTCTTTTAGACAAGGTGCAAAAACGAATTGTAAACATAGTTGGACCTGCTCTTGCAGCCAATCTCCAACCCTTGTCACATCGTCGTAATGTTGCTTCTCTTTCTCTTTTCTACAAATACTATAATGGGCACTGCTCTAAAGAGCTAGCGTCCGTTGTGCCATCTACTAAAATTCACTCTCGTGTTACTCGCCATTCAATTAAGTCTCATCCTTTTTCTGTGACTGTTCCTAAGTGCTTCAAAAACTCTTATTCTTCTAGTTTTTTTCCTCGAACATCAGTTCTTTGGAATTCGCTTCCTTCATCTTGCTTTCCTGATTTATATAATTTGCAATCTTTTAAGTCATCAGTCAATCGTTATCTTGCTCTACAGATTTAGTCTTTTCTCTTCCAGTAACTTCCAACTCTTATAGTGGTTGCTTGCAGCCTTGTTGGAATTTAAGATGTTAAAAAAAAAAAAAAAAAAAAAAAAAAAACTTACATTTCACCTCCCCAAGGCCGTGAAGTGGTCTTCGTGGCCTTAGAAAAGTGAAACTGAAATAAAAAAACAATAATAATAAAAATTTATGATTTAAAACTGTCATAAGTCCTTTACTAGTCAACCGATCCGGCTGAAATTTTATCCAGAGTTTAATGCGGTCATATGCTACATTTGCATCAAACTATTTATCAAATTATATAAAATGGTTCTTATTTTACAGGTGCTTTTATTGTGATACAATAAAATCAAAATTTTATTTATATTGAACATTCAAATAATATAAATTTTCCGCGGACAAAATTAAAAGATTTCAAAATTTTTATCACAGGGTACCTTGATGTGTACGCTATTACTCTATATAAGTAGCGTCCTTGGGTTAGCTAGGTTGGTATTACAAGGATCCGTGCTAACCTTGAATTTTAAAAATGTGCAAATCAATTGATTCTGATTAGGTGTCATGACGATTTTTTTCTTGTTGACTGAAAAATTTTTATATCTTTCGTCTTCTTCCGAAACATCTCAAAAAAATTTGACGCGCTCGTTGACTTCATTATTACCAGTAATGGTTGAGTATAATTCAGGCTTTTTGAGTTGCTGTTTATTAATATGAAGCAATTCCTAGTTTTTTGTCTTTCGTCATGCTGTTGTTTAATATAACATTGTTGTTTTTTTTTAGCAAGTATTTTGTCTACTTTAGCCATCTAAAAATTGTTTTAAGTTCGAAATTTTGAGTATTTAGCGTTTTTAGATCAAATGTCATTACTGGTAAAAACCCCGGGTAAAATTTCAAAAAGTAAGTTTAAAATGTACTTCCGTAGATTCTGATCATAACTCTAACCAAGGACATATTAAAACGTTTTAAAACATTTAAAATGTCCTTGGTCTAACCCAGTTATGGCTACCATGCACTTTTGTTAATTCTTACCACTAAGTGTTAACGCTAACATAACAATTACATAACGTTCAAGTGAAAAATTTAGCGTAATGTATACTGTTATGTTAGTAAAAAATATGTCTTAGGCGTTATGTTTTCTAAATTATTTGTATATTTGTTTATATATAAAAAGCGTTATGTTTCACCATTATATTACCCGTTAGTTAAATTAAGATTAAGTATGACATGTTAGTTAAATTAAGATTAAGTATGACAACGCTTCGTGCCCGGATTTGTTTTATGTAATGTTTGTCTAATGTCAGCCACAAAACTGACATTAAACAAACAGATGTATATATACATCAGACAACAATAAAGTCCAAGCCAAAAGAATTTAATTTAATCTATGTTCAGAAATAAAGTTGGAGTGGTGATTAATTTTCCTATCTGGTAGTAAACAATCATCAAATAATGTTAATATTGTCCCACAATTCGTCAGAAATACAGAACAAAAAGCAGCAATTATTGATTTTATTTTGTATTTGATAAAAAAAATACACGTTATGCTATGTACACTTTTATCAACTCTTTTAACATTATTGGTGGCCCAAGAAGTCATTACGATCTTATCACAGAGCACCGCGGAAGAGCATTTGAAAAGGAAGTTCATGCCTCCTTCCTTATCGACGTTATAAAACTTTCCCAGAGGTGGCTTTAAACACCGATTTCTAGCTTCTGAGGCAGGCGCTCTAACCACTGCGCTGAAGCTGGTTATTAGATCCTGTGATCAATGCCGCAAAAGTTACTGAACGGGGTCACATTGGTCCATGCAAAGTTTTTTTGTTTCAAAACAGTTTATAATTACCCAGTGGGCATTGGAATTCCTAAAACATTCGACGGACGTCTGTTAGACGTTTAAGGACGTCCAATGCCCATTGGGTAGTACCCTAAGATATGCCGGTAAACTTTATATTAACGGTATGTGGAATACCGTGGGAAAACTATTACTTATTTTGTCTAACTAGTTTATAATTTTAAGTCTATTAAATTCTTATAAATTGGTATAAATGTTTATTTTATACTTTTAAATCAGTATAATTAGTTAGTTTAAATATGCTTAGAAATTATAACGCATAGAAAATTAACGAATTAGAAGTTTTAAAAACGGTTTATTAACTTAGGACAACCTACTTCAAAATACAAAATATAAAGATAAATATTAAAGATAAGATTGAACACGCACGTCTCAAAAAGCATTATGTCTAGCGATAATTTATATCTACAGAAAAAATTATTTTAAGGCTTTCCTGTGGAATAATATAACTTTAGTTGTATCGCATAATAGAATTTAGAGAAAATCACAAGTTATTTTAAACCTAATTTTTTACACTTTTTATCTACAATTTGTCAAAAAATCATTTTTAAAACCTTATTTTTGTCTTTTTTACCAAAATATTTTTTACTAATTCAATGCATCTTTAAGTCCCTTTTTAACTAAATTGGGTTAAAGTTAACCCTCTAAAAAATACATTTAGTGAATACTTTTTAATTGCGAGATTTAACTGTCATTTCTATGCACTTTTAACAGTACATGATGTTTTTGAGAAATAATTTTTACGCTTTTCATGCACTAGATGTAAAGGTGTAAAATGGGCTAAAACCACTCTAGTTTACAATATAAAACCACCCTAAAAACTGTTTTCCAGATAGTGTTGTGAAACTCTTAAATTAATGACATTCTCTTATTTTTTAAATATCGTGATGAGTTCTGCATAATTTTGAACATTGTGTTTTGATTGATAAATGTTAGTTTAAATTTAGATATAAATCGTTGTCATTTAGACATTTGTTGTACAATTTTATAAATATATTATACTTTATTTTTATAAATATATTATAATTTATTTTTATAAATATATTATACTTTATTTTTATAAATATATTATACTTTATTTTTATAAATATATTATACTTTATTTTTATAAATATATTATACTTTATTTTTATAAATATATTATACTTTATTTTTATAAATATATTAATTATATTTAAACTTAATTATATTTAAACATGTTGACTCATTACCTACAAAATAGTGTGTTGTTTGTAGGATACAATGTTTAAGCCAGTTTTTTGTATTGTTTGTAGGATACAGTGTTTAAGCCAGTTTAGCATTATTTTTATTTAGTTCTTTTATACTTTCAATATATTGAAAATAACATTTTTGACGAAATCTGCTAATTCACTGTATTGTATCAATTCACTTAATTAGGCAAAGCTATTAATTTAAGCTGGAATAAATTATTTTATTATGGGAAACCAAGTTTACCTAGCAATCACACTTTTAATAACACTAATCAATCACATTAAAATCTAAATAGACAAAAATGTATCCAAATAGTTTATCGAGTTAATTTCAATTCTGGCCCTCGTGCGGTGCTCTATAACAAGACCTTTCGGTCTTCTCGGAGCACCAGAATACAAACTGAACCTGGTAACCTGGATACAAAGTGTATCTAGTAAACTTGTAATTAGAAGTACAGATTTTTTTTTTCTAACTTCTCTCATTTTGATAAGGGTTACAATTTTTTTTCAATTGTAAAAAAAAATTAGACAGATAAGTTAATAACTTAGTTAATAAGTAAAAAATATATAAACAAAAGCAAAGAACGCAATATCATAATGGAAACATCCAATACCCCTATCATGCATTGCTTCAAAGCCGCATAACAATCAATTTAATTACTTGCGCGTCATAAAGTTACGTCAATTTATTTTTGTTGAAATAAAAACTAATTATGTAAGCATCATTAAAAAAAAAAATTATTACAATTGATTAAGTGGTTTTTTGAGAAAACTCAATTTAAAATCGTCCGAATTTCAACCAATTATTGTGATACATAAAAATAACTTTACCTAAATGAGTGTAAGTTTCACACATAAAACTGTATAAAATTTAATTATTAAACATATTATATTTTTAATAAAATTTTAAATCCATATATAAATTTTCATTTAATCTGAGATATTAGGGTTTATATATGGAGTGACCATCATATTTAGAATCAAATAATGGGTTTTATACAAATATTAATTAGTGTTAAACTATCTTTTTGACGGTAAAGTTTCTAACAGAAGTTCATATTTAACAATGAATGTTTTATCCAATCCAAATTTATGTTCAAATATGGACTTTTAAATAGATAAATTTACAAAAAAAAAAATTATTTTCAAAATATTTAATGAGGAAGGGGGGGGGGGGCAATCGCTTCCATCGCCCCTCCTATGAATGCGCTCTAGCTTTAGAGCTTTACAGATCTAGCTGAAAACCCTTTATTTTCCATGTTAAAACTTATGCGATCGCAAAATGACCTTGTTTAAAAAATATTAAAAATTTTTTCTTCTACTTCTGCTAGAAATTTTCAATAACATCGGGGAGTATTATTTTTATACCGGTTTGTATATTAAAATAAAAACATTTTAACTTAGTCTTAATGACTAAGTTAAAGAGCAAAAAGTTTACGAAGAAACCAAGTGGTGTTCTGCAATCTTTGCTCTTTTAATTTTCGCAAAGTTCTATAGTTGTTTCCAGTCTTCCTCGTTGATGATAAGAAGACAAATTATCTTAACAGATGATTTATATTTATAGATAAATTTGCTTCGTTCAATTTTCTAGTTTTTATTGTGTTTTTAAATGCTTTTTTTTATGTTTGTAACAAAAATAAATAAAATAGAGGTCTTCGCAATTTATTTATTTAAATTATTTATTATTAGAATTATGAAAAAAAGTCTTCTAGCTTATAATAGGATTTGTTTGACCACAGATTAATGTTGTGTTCAATTTTAATCCAAAATTAAACATGATAAAACGTGAAACTTTTTTTTCTTCTTGTACTTAAATATGAAATCCAGTATTAAGATATAAAAAATTATATAAGAAAGAAATTAGAAAATCTAAGAAATCTAAGAAAGAAATAAAGATTGAATAAAAAAAGAAAATAATAAAAGAGCACTTGATTTTAAAAGAATGTTTAAAAAAATTTAATAACTACTCGCAACATAAATATTAACTATTTTATAAAACTTACCATTTTTTTCGAAAATAGCATAAATTTATACTGTGAACGTTCATAGCATTAGGCCAGGTGAATAAAAAAAAGCAACTACTTTTAATCAGGTTTGGTCAGTTTTACGCGAATAAACACCACTTGTGCAAAACTTCAGCAGTTTTGCACAAACTTTCATTCACGTAAAGTTAAGCAGTTTACTCAGTGATTGCTCAGCTTCACTTGAATATAAACTTGAGCAAAATTGCTAATATTTTTATTCACGTAAAGCTGACCAATAACTGAGTAAAAGCAATTGTTTTTTTATTTACCCGGCCTATTAACTTAAACTATATCTTAATAAGTCATAGCCCAAGTTAAAATATAAAAAATATAAAAAATGACAAAAAAAGTTGATCATTTTTATGATAATTTCTTAAAAGACTACCTTTTTATATTATTGGCCTTAAACAAACATAATAATAAATATCGATTTTGTAGACCTACTTTTTTGAGTTTTGCAAAAAAACCCGTATTAAGGTTTTGACGCCTTGATACTTTGGTTAATTCTTTAGTAAGTAAAACAACTTAGATAATTGGAAGAAAGCATAAATGTTTAAAATAAAATACATACTTAGGTTTATCATTTGGGAAAAGTGACACTTTAAATCCAAAATTTGTTGCATTATTGTCATTAGTAAACCGCCAAATGTTTTTTGTATCCAAATTAAAGCTGACAACGCTATTTAATAACATAAACAAAAATCTTTGTCTCATGATAATACTTTTAAATTTACTTGCGAATTTCATGTTTCTTTGGTTGCATTTACTTTTTAACAAAAATTTAACTCTCAGAACATATAGTTGCTAAATGAATGAATGATACAAGTTTATTATTTTCAAACAAAAATTTCTTATTCTTATGTGTATAACTTTAATCAAATGCCAAACACCATTCGCATTTTATATAAAAACATATTTAAATCAACAAGCAAACAGTGCTGTGTCTGTCTAATCGCGTAGTTTAGCAAATATAAGGACAAATATATATCGTTTCTTGTCATTTCCGAAAAATGCATGTTAGCAGATTTATTTATTATTATTTAATTTTTTTTTTTTTACAAAACGATAACAAAATAGTTGTGAAATAAGTTTTAGCGTTGATTTTGACTCAAAATTTCTTGGTCTGTATAGAAAGCTTATTGTAACAATCTTTTATATTTACTATATAGTATGATGTAATTCATAATTGAACCTAAATTAAGATGGTTAGAAGCTCGGATTTAGAACTAATAATTAAAATTATTTAACAAACTTTATAAAGCCTTAAAAATGCGGGTTTTTAATTTTATTAAAAAACCCGCATTTAAGTATTTAAATAATATAAGTTATTAAACTATTTTTCATAAAATAGTTTAATAACTTATATCGCGGAATTGCCTAACAAAACTTTTCTATGTTTATACTTTGGGGTGGACGCAGGTTTTTAGTTTACCCGTCAACAAGAAATGGCGCCATACGCCATGTTGTAAGTAACGTAACTACGCTTGCTGTGCAAACAAAAAATTTAAGGCGTAGACGAAGGGGGTGAATAACAACTTTGTGATTCGAGAGAGAAACCCACATTTTAGTTTTACTTGTCTTAAGGCAAACACAATTCAAAACTAAATTAGATAGTCATCAGTTTGTTTTTCTAGCATTTTAACTCTTAAACTCTGAATTTTAAAGATTAATTTTGGCCATTTTTCAGAAACACAGAAAATATATACAGGGCTGCCGAGATGGAGTGGCAAATAATACCACAGTTGTCCAAAATAGGAAATAATTACTTTGGCTAGACACGAAAATGCCACCTGTCCTGGGTGAATCTACATGGTCCACAGATTCAAAATATATAAATATTGAAATCTAGTTACAACGTGCGAGCGAAAAAAATCACTTTGAATTTTTTACCCTTTTTGCACATGTTCATGAGATGACAGCATTCACAAAATTGTGCATTTTTACAGCATACAATAATTTAATTAACAATTTTAAAAAATCTATGTATTATTTTAATTTTGTTTGATACAGATAGACCTCAAAAGAATACTTTTTATGTTTTGGAAATAATTCAACCCAAGCATAGAATTATTTAATTATCTACATCATTTCTTGTTATCTCTTTATTCATAATTTATGGGCAAAAATAACAACAAAATGAAAAACTTATGCCAAGTTCTTATTCTTATGCCAAGTTCTTAATTCTAATTAGCACAAATATGTTTAAATTCCATGAAAAATACTGTATGCTGTGCTGGATTTAAAGTTTTGACCAAAGAAAAACATCTGACTCTGAATTCATAAACGTTTGCTATTGTAATCCACAATGCAGTTTTTGAGTCGGCTGGCATACTCAGGATAATTTGACATTAAATCTTTGAAGCACAGCGATGAAGGGATAAACTTGGAAAGCTAATCCAACCTCTGCAAGCTGCTGAAGCTTGTCAATGTTCTTTAGAAGTTTTTGACAGTCATTTCCGACGAACTGTCCGTCGTGATAAGGCTCAATTTGGATATGCAGAGAAGAAGGCCATTTTTCAACATCTGGCCACACATCTTTGATTTTTTTGAAGACCAGGTTTACTACTCCCAACAAAAGGTGCAACTCCATTGGTGGAATAATGTCGATGATGAGGATGTCATTTTTTCCGCTCAAGACCGGCTCATGAATGACATTGCCAAACAGTTTCGCTTTTGTGGTGACCTTACCCAATTTTTTTAAAATTTTTGAAACTCTCCTTCAATGAGACGATAGTCCTCAGTCTCCCTGAGCAATTCAGTTTGGTGGATTTTGCATCACACCATGTACATGGGTGGGTACTTGCATGCGACTGGAGACCAACCAAAATGTTGGCTAGCTTCATATCACATGAAATGTGATATGATGGAATGTCAGCTCGAATGAGGGACCTAATAGCCCTCACATTTTTATTGGTTTCAGGCATACCTTCTGCAATTGCAACCAGAAGCTGCCTCTTGGAACTGCTGTCCTTGGCTAGTTGTTGCGTGAGGAGTTTTTTCTATGGTGAGGAGCTTGCATTTTTGCCTTGGCTTTTGCTCACAACACTGAGGAAGAGTTTCAGAAATCCTCCCCCACCATCAATGCCAAGTTTGACAAGGTTGTCATCTATATCTCGATGTTTGATTACTTCATTCAAAAGATCGGCGAGGTGTTGGCAGTGCACGACAGTCTTTGATATGCCATACAACCCTTGTCTCGGTTCTTTAGCATCTACAAGAACTGAGTGAGTGAAAAATTCATATAGCATCTGCCCAGCTTCTTGGAACTTTGCACGGAAATTCGGCTCGACTATCTTATGAGCAGATGTCTAATTCAACGTCATTGTTAGCTTCCTTACTCCATGATTTGACAAGCCAGTATTGAGTTGAACTTTTACAAGATCATTTGTTGTAAGACTTGTCTTACCAGACGAAGCAACTAAATTCACTTGACTTGGGCCTGTTAATAAAGAATAAATATTTAATTGGTTGAAAAGAAAGCGATGATGATTTAAATATTTCACTTTAGGTTTTATTACCTGGGGTGATAGGGATAAGGGCGACCCCCACCTTGTTGAGCTAGCCTAAGAGTTCCTTTTGGAGAAGCATCTTTGGAAGCAATTACATTCGAAGCAATCTGTTCAGAAGCGCTGAGATCAGCACTGGCCAACTTTTTCAAGTTTTCGCGGAATGTGAACCTATTGCAGTTGTGTAGAAGTCCTTTTTTCAATAGGACTAAGACATGTTGTACAACGCAGAGGAACTCTTGCTTGCGCTTCATGGTTGACCATAGGGCTTTTTTGATTGTGCCTCAAACCTCCTATGTGACAAATTAGGCATGAGCATTCTTGACCAACTGTTCTAGTTTTTGCTTTCATGTAGATTGTAAAGAAATCAAACAGGTCAGGAAGGCTGACATCTTTTTCTACATCTTTTCGTCTCAAGAGTGAACGACAAGCTTCACAAAATCCTTGGGGAACACGTGGGTATTGGTAGTTTATCTGATGTTTGTAAATTTGACGAATTCTTTCTTGTTGAAAGGTTATAATTTGACGTGTTGCTTTTTGAAAGCACAGCAAGCAAACAGTTTTTTGATTTGCATCATGATCTTTAGCTTGGTTAGGCATAGTTAACGTTCACTGAAATATCAGAAAGATATCATTTCAAATAGGAGTATTGTTTACTGAAAAGTAGCAAATACACAATAAAATAAAGATTGTTTTACATAAAAGTGCAGAGAATGTGGGAAAAGCTTTAAAACAATATCAAATATTAATTACACAAATTTCTAATGACTATTTTTGGTATTTACTTTGAGTATTATTGATTTCAGATCATCAAATGATTATCTTGAAGTGATATATTATTCAGTTTATTATTCATATTTTCAAAAGTTGTGCAAATTTTTTTCAATTCAGAATGCAAGGAAAAACAACTCAAATAAATCTTACCTTTGATCTTTTGAGGCAATAATACGTTGTTTTCTACTTATAAAGTCAAAGAATGATTTTTTCAATTTTTGAAGTTCTAGAATGATTTTTTCCGTTTTTTTAGTAAAACAAAACAAAAACAAATGTTTGTGGATGTCAAAATAGGGTTCTTCAGTTTTAATGATCATTAAGATGGTAGGCACAATCATTATAACAAGATGATGCTAAACATAACAAAAAGAATAAATATTGCTGGTTCTATGTTAATATATTTTTATAAACTTATAATTTACAAAATGTAGTTTGAAAAAGTAAATATCAGTACCCGTTGTTTTCTGTTCAACTAAAAAAACTCAAGTGATTTTTTTCGCTCGGACATTTAACTAGATTTCAATATTTATATGTTTTGAATCTGTGGACCATGTAGATTCACCCAGGACAGGTGGCATTCTCGGGTCAAGCCGAAGTAATTATTTCTTATTTTGGATAACTGTGAGGCATACGTGTCCCGGGCACCAAGATAATAGAGGCGTCAGAAATTTTTTTAGAAGTGCCACAAATTTAATTTTAACTTTATTTGCTTTTTCTGTTTTGTATACATGTCTTTTTGTCTATATAGGATACAATATTCATGCTGGTAACTAAGTTGTCTATCGCATGTTGGTAACAACATGCTAGTTGTCTCTTGCATTTATACATGCTGGTAACTACATGCTGGTTGTCTCTCGCATTTATGCATACTGGTAACTACATGCTGGTTGTCTCTCATATTTATAAATGCTGGTAACTACATGCTGGTTGTCTCGCATTTATATGTGACGGAGAGAATTATCATAAATTGAATTATGAAACACTGTACACAATATATCTTAACACGACATTGTACATCACTAATGCTGCTTAACAAACCTAATTGAATCCCGCAACATTTTGCCTGAGGTAGTTTACAGAGGACATCTGGTTAACACTATTTTTACCAACTCTGAAAAAGCATTCAATAAAGTGTCACAGGATTGTTTATAAGGTTCAAATCTATGGAATTTGAGTCCAGTTATTAAACTGGATCACTGGCTGGATTCAGATGCATTTCAAAAAAATATTAATGCAGGGTTTCCAGCCTACATTTAGGACAACTGCATGCCTTCGCATGCAACTTTTTACTAAATTTGCATGCTTTTGCATGCTATTTCTTATTAATGTTTCATGCTTTTACATGTTCCTTTTTTTTTTTAATTTGTTATTTTAGGTGCTCCAAGAAGTTCTAACGCGGTCTTGTCACAGAGCACCACGGAAGTGCATTTAACCAGGAAATTCACGCCTCCTTCTTTACCATGACGCGAAATATGTCCAGAGCTCGTTTCGAACCTGGATCTCCTGCTAATAAATCAAGCGTTCTAACCACTGCGCCACGGCCGCACAAACACTCCTTTATACACAGAAAATTCCAAGATTCTTGTTTTAAGCAAAAAACGTCTTAAAACAATTTTGGATAGAAAGTAAACGATATTAGAGTTAGAATGATATTCTTGAAAGTATATTATTTTAATTGTCTTGTTTTTAAGATTAGATATTCTTAAAAAACTATTGATAAGTTATAAGTACATATAATATATTATGTTTGGAGTCTTTGTAATGTGTTTCAGAAATAAAATTTGTATTAAAAGAGGTTTGCTTTTTACTATTACAATCTATTTGCCTTTAGAAAAATATATTGCTGATTTCATACAGCTTTATTGATTTTATTCTATTTTTGAAAAAAATGGAGTGCTAGGTTTGAATACTACAAACAATTGGATACTGCAAACAACTTTTGGATACTCTATTCATCACGAGTTTAATAAATATGGTTGCAACATTAATTTTTACAAAAATAAACTAAAAAAAAAAAGTTGCTATTTAAAAAAGATTATGTAGCTAAGATCCGCAGTCATCTTAAAATCTAAATTTCTTTTTTCGAACATGCACTCCGGGACGACTGAATAAGCGCGAATTTCATAAGTGCGAACTGGCATAAGTGCGAATGGCGTAAGTGCGAACTGGAATAAATGCAAAACACTTACAAAAACTGGCACAAGTGTGAACTGGCATATGTGCGAATTAGCATAAGTACGCCAAAAGATTTTGCTAACATTGGCATAAGTGCGAACTGGCATAAGTGCGAAGCAGTTACAAAAACTAACACAAGTGCGAGCTGACATAAGTGCGAATTGGCATAAGTGCGCCGAACAAATTGGCAAACAATGGCATAAGTGCGAATTGACATAAGTGCAAAGCAGTTAGTAAAACTGGCATAAGTGCAAACTGGCATACGTGCAAATTGACATAAGTGCAAAATACTAATTTGCACTTATGCCAATATTTGAAATTTTATTCAGCGCTCTTATGCCAGTTCGTAGTTGTGCAAGTTTTTGTAACTGATTTGCACTTATGCCAGTTCGCATATATGCCAACTCGTACTTATACCAATTTTGCAAATTTGTTCGGCGCACTTATGCCAGTTCGTACTTATGCCAATTCGCACTTATACAGCCTCCCGATGCGCACCGAAACACTCGTATTGACCGTGCATAATAAAAGATTTTTAAGATTTTGAGCCCTAATGACAGGTTGGGGGGGGGGGGGAGAGGAAGTGGAAGAGAAAGTCTCTTTAGCCACACAAAATTCGATTGATCCGTCGCTAGGCAGTATATTCGATTTGGTTTAACTCATTTATTATAAAGAAGTGCTTTATAATTAATTAATTAAACCAACTTTGGAGATCTTCAAACCAAATCACTCTTATGCATGTTTGCACTTTTACATGTTATTTACACTTATATTATTCTGCTGCTACTACTTCACCCTTTCATAAGAATCAAATTTATGCTGTTTAGATTTATGCAGATTAAAAGTATGAATATTGCACTTATTAAATGTGAATTCTATGGAATTCTTGTAGTATATGTCTCTTTCTGGTGGTATTTAAGTCTGAATGCCGATCAAATGGACTATTTGATTACATAAAATCATAAACACAGGGTCAATCAGAGGTTGGGGTAGAGATTTCAGAAGGGGAAATTTAGTATATATATATATATATATATATATATATATATATATAATTTGTATTCATCAAAAGATAAAAATAAATACATTTTACGCAATGATAATTTTATCAAACAGCCCATTTTTCAAACAAATCTTTTTAAATTTTGTATTGATTATCGCGGACATTTTCTTATGGAATAAAATAATTTAAAAAAAATTGTACTGAGGATTTTATTCATCAAAGTAACTATTTTTCTTTTAAACGAAAGCTTAAAGAACTTATTTTTACAATCGAAGATTTAACAATATACTTTTGATATTTTTTTAGTGATCTCCCTTTTTACCCTCTATTTAAACATGAATTTATAAGAATTATATATGTATATATTTTTTATCTTGTAAATATATTATAAATTGTTACACGAACATCTTTTAGCGGTAATCGACGACAAGACCGTAAGGTCTTCTACGAGTCCCCGTGTTCTTTTATTATTTAATAACGATCATTATATTTTTTTTATTATTATTATTTATTTGTATTTCAAATATTGTAACAAAATGCTTATTTAAAATGTAATAAAAAGAACAATATATATATATATATATATATATATATATATTATATATATATATATATATATATATATATATATATATATATATATATATATATATATATATATTATATACAAACAAAATGTTACAATGTTTTTGGACTCTTGGTAAGTATTTATAAAGTTAATTTATAATTAAAAGTTGTTAATAAAATCATATACAAAATCTACAAAAATGCTTTAAAGAAGGATTTTTCCAAGGTAGCGTAATGACGTAAAGGTTGTTGCCAGTCATTAAATTGTGAATAAATCAGACCTAGTAGTTGAAAGTTAAAGATACCGTTATCGTCCTTGCAATCATATACGTTATAATCATATACAATTTTGTTACAAATAACATTTATTTTTAATTTAATTAATCTTGAATTTTTTGTTTATTGTCTATTAAAACCTTGCACTTTGAAAAATTATAACCTGTATATATTTTACATTGCCTCAACTAATTATTTTAATAAAATAATTTTTTAACTCTACAAAAACTTTTCAGCTTTAGTGACTATTTTAGCGGTTATATATTTTATTAAAAGAATTACCTAAAACGTGTTTAAAATATACTTTATCTAGTCAAAACTAAAAAAAATGGGAATTGAGAAGAGACACGAATCCGCCCCTACAATGCTCTGCGACTTCTTTTCGCGTACAACTAGCAACTCATTCAACGCTAAATAGATTAAAAGTTTTTCTTTTATTTGAAAATAAGCTACTTCTTGCAATTATCAACGTCTTGAAATATCCAATAAAATATCCAATAAAACTACAACAAAATAACAACTTTTGGGAAAATAAATATTTTTAAAAAAGATTAAAAAAAAAAAAGACAAATGAAACTTTGAGAAACTTTTAACAATAGAAACTAAATGGTTATTTGCTTTATATAAAATGTAACAAAAATACAAAATGCTCAATTATTTGTTGTTAATAATTTAGATATTTAAAAAGCAATAAAAAAAGTGTTTCATATAAATATTTTTTTTTTTGCTAATCTACTTTGTTAAAATGTATACCAAAAGAGAAACCTGATTCGACAGGTTTAAAGACTTTACTAATAACTACAAGTATATCTTTACTAATAAGTAAAAAACAATAACAAGTAAATCTTTACTAATAAACATGTAAAAAACAGCTATAAAAGTTTGAGTTTTTACAATAAGTCTCTTTAAATTTTTTAAAATAAACTTGAAGCTCGAGATAATAACAATAAAATATTTTTAGTGTGAAGATTTGATTTTTAGTAGAATCCTGCATGCTAACAAAATCTTAAATCTTTAGGTAGCCTCCTCTGATTTGAGTGGCTCATTTTCTGCTGCTGCTTTTTGGTTTTTTCTTTTAAAAAAGCCAGCCTAAAAAAATCTGTTGATTAGTCTTTGGAAAAAAAAAAAAAAAAAAAATAAGAGCACTAAAACTTTATAATAGATATCTACAAACAAACAGGATACAAAATTTATAATAGATATCTACAAACAAACAGGATACAAAATTTATAATAGATATCTACAAACAAACAGGATACAAAATTTATAATAGATATCTACAAACAAACAGGATACAAAATTTATAATAGATATCTACAAACAAACAGGATAAATACTTTTTTTAAGAGTGCGATGGCGATTGCGAGTAATAATAAAGCTACGAGTATAGCCACTAAAATAATCCACCACGGCATTGATTTTCTTAGAGGAGGATTGTACAACTTGACATCGAGATTAACCTAGAAATTAATTTTAAGTAATTATTTTTTATAGTGTAACTAAAAATATATAGAACCTTTATAATTAAAAACAAAAGCAACATTAAAAAACGCATTAAAATATGTTTTAAAAGATCTGTTAAAACATATATATCATTTTTCATAATCATGTGATGAGCACAAACTATTATTAAAAATCTTTGGCATAATTTAAACTTATAACTAGATTAACTTAAAATGATTAACCCGACATAACGTAATTAACATACCGCAGCCGACATAATGCAATTTTCTTTTTGAATGTTTGTAGTAGCTTGTTCTTGACTAAACTTCACATTTATGGTCGCATTGAGGTCTGTAGCGGGAACTTTTAACTAAAATCACACAAAATAAATATACAAAAAAAAAAAAAAAACTTTAACAATATTATCATAGTCGAATTAAAAATTTATTTAAAAACCTTAACAAAATTGGCTTCCCAAACTCTGGCAATGAGATGAATAGTTACACTTTGACTTTTTTCAATACTTGAAATATCACAGCTGTATCTATTGCATTTTGCATTCTCGCAATTCTATAAAATTGAATATTTTTCACTTGAAAAAAAAAAAATTATTATAATCAATAAAAAAAAATTATTGTTTTATAGAATAATATTTAAAGTAAACATGCAGATGTACCAAGTTGTTGGATCGTTTAACTCTTTTTGGTTTCTTTGAATCCTTAAAAATAAAATAAAAAAATCAGTAAGCATATTTTCGACATTTTTATTTAATTAAGGAATCGTCGTTAAATTACGCAACGCTAAATTTCACTTATTTTCACAGCTTATTTCTTGATAGTTGGTATATTGGTTATATTGGTTGTTTTTAAACCAATTCTTTATCTTATTAAAAAAAAAAAATCATAGTATTTAAGTTAAAACTCATTAACTAACATATTATATTTAATGGTTTATTTCATTATATATATTCAAACAATAATAGAAGATAATTTAACAAAAAAGGAAAAGAATAAAATCATAAGAAAAATCTTACCACAAGGTTGAAAGGATTTAATGGATTTACTTTTTGTGTGCATTCTTTACCATTAATCTGTAATAAATAAATTAATTTAAAAAAATTCTTAATAGACCAAAAAACAAACAAAAAAATATTTATTTAAAAGATCGAAAATATATAACAGCTAAATTATGAAAATAAAAAGAAACAATTAAATATGAAAAGCTTTTATAATAATTAAACAGTCGTTTAAGAGCTGGCTGAATCAAAAAGCCATTTATTTGATGCAAAAATTGGCAATAAGATACAAGATTGGAGCGAAAGACAACTTTTAGGTCTTATATGTGTATGTATATATACATATACATACATATCTCTCTCTCTCTCTCTCTCTCTCTCTCTCTCTCTTTATATATATATATATATATATATATATATATATATATATATATATATATATATATATATATATATATATATATATATATATATATATATATATATATATATATATAATTTTTAATTCTGGAAAAGTATTTTTATTATGGAATATTTGTTTCACAAATTTAATTACAGAGCGACAGTCACTCATAAACCTGGCCTCATGGTGAGATTCTGGGTGGTTGAAGGATAAATTAAATATATGTGCGCCCAGTAAATAAACCAGTAGCTGGCAAAGATACTTGACTTCTCTTTTCTGGAAAGCGTCTCTCTGAAGTGTTGTTCTGTAGAATTCTTAAGTTTCAAGTGCAAGGTTTTACAAACTAGTACCTAGCCGTTTGACCATTGCCATTTCAAGCATCTTGAGACCATTCAAATATGACACTCTTTTAAATTTATTAACTTTTCAGTCTATTAGTGATAGCTGCTTGAGTGAAACAGAATGCTAGCTTGGACTTTTTGTTGTTTTATTTTTGTCACATATGTAGTTTCTGTACGTCAGCCAGAGAACAGGCCTTTTTAGACATGATCACGAACATTTTTTATGACTCCTTTATTCTTGCCTGTGTTGCTGGTGGTAGTGTCAGCACACCTCTTTTAACATTTGTGGATTGAATGGCAATGATCTGATCACTTCCCTTAGTGCTTTTAATCTTTAAAATACCAAGCAAAAAGTCTAAAGCATTCATTCAAACAAAGAAACACAGCAATTCTTTTGTGATCCTCATTTAAATACTAACTTGCAACTCTCTTGAAATCTTCCTGGTTTTTATGAGAGGTATAAAGGTCTCATCAGAGTCTGGTAGGATGCATCTTAACATTTTAAATAAAGCTCAGTGTTACAAAATGAACTACTGTATGCTTTAATTTCAGACAATGGCTTTAGGAAAAAAATGCCAGAATACAATATAAACTAAGGATTACAAAAATGCAGACACAAGTTAAAAAGCTAAGGAATCAAGATGAAAAGATTAAGAGGATGGTATGGCAAAAAATTTTAATTTCTTTTTGTAAAATTAAAATATATAAACTTTTCAATTTGAAAAA
Organism: Hydra vulgaris; assembly: GCF_022113875.1. Classification (NCBI taxonomy): domain Eukaryota; kingdom Metazoa; phylum Cnidaria; class Hydrozoa; order Anthoathecata; family Hydridae; genus Hydra; species Hydra vulgaris. The sequence continues at coordinate 24,344,466 of NC_061162.1, read as the reverse complement.
ACTATAATAGAACTTTTGATTTGTAAAGTTAAAAATTTTTAATTTGTAAAAATAACCTAAAAAAACCTTTTTTACATTCAAGTTGACTTCAAGAGTTAACATTTTCACTTACACATAATGATTATATATCAAATAATGATTTATTTTTTATTTTTTTATTTATTTATTTGAATTTTCAAGCTATATTTTTCTATACAATGTTCTTATATCCCAAGATATTGTTGGCTTAGCATAGGAATTGCCACAAATAGTCATTAAGACTACTCCAAAATAACGTCCGTTATTGACCATCATTTTTGCGTACCGAAGTACTACTCAAGCGCTGAGTTGGCGGTGGCAGGATTGAACTCGTATCTTACAACTGTCCAGGTTTAATTTTTTTGTTCGACGCTCTAACCAACTGAGTTATCCAGCCACCAGATTTCTCTTCTACACAATTTGAATTTCGAAAAAAAAATTTTTGGAGAAACCCTAATATATATATTAAATATAATTTGTTATATAATTTTTTATTGTTAGTAAACAAAAATAGATATTTATACCATCATGTTGACAACATAGATGAGATCAAGACCTTTTTCAGCTTTTTTCACCACCAAATCAACGTCTGCAGATAGATTATTCACCGCAAAAAATCCAGAATTTTGAACCTAAAAAATAAATTAATTTAACTTTAATATAAAAAAACTGATAAAATATAATGCTGAAAGGTGATAGCAATTTACTCAAAAACTATGAATAACTGGATAACTGTTCATATGATAAATTGGTTGATAAATTCAAGCATAAACACTGGGACAAATTTCGAAAATAACTGTTCATATGGCAAGAATATGCCCTTGTAGTTGGAGGAAAGCATATGCAACTTAAATATTAGGCTTGTAAATACCAGGCATCAACTTTGACATCTGATGATGTCAGATTAAAAAGAAAAATATTCAAAAACTTCTAAAAATAAAGATTTTAATACATATATTATCATTATGCCATTATTAAAAAATTATCATTATGTCATGGGTTTATTAAAAAATAAAAAACTTCTGCATAAAAAATTTTAAAAATTACCAATTTTAAAATCTTTAAAACTGGTAAATTTTAAATCGGTTTTAAAACCTTTCAAAACTTTTTTTATACATACTTTAATCTTCAAATAAAAAAAATATTTCTATACATGCTTTAATCTTCAAATAAAAAATTATTCTAAAAAATCCAAAAAATAAAAGATATAAAAGATTCATCTTGTAAAATAATTATTACATTAAGTGGAATATTTTTTATGATTTTGGAACACTTTTCTGTTTTAAAACACTTATCAACGATGTTCTATCTGGTTTTTGGTGGATATTAATAATTCTATTTTAAAAAAGTCAGTTTTTAATGCTTGTATATTTTTGTTAAGTCCGCCAAATAATCAAAAGTTCAACATTAACATGAAAATCTGAAAGAAATTTCTTTAGCTATGTTATAAAAAATAATTTTAAATTTGTCTTATATAGCAAGAAAAAGTCTTTTTTTTTTTTTTTTTTTAACATTTTAAAGCGATATTGTAACATCAAATGCACTACATCCCAAGCTTTTTTTTTTTTAATTTTTTGTTTTAATTTTCTCCCAACAAGGTTGCAAGCAACCACTATTAAAATGGGAGTTACTAAGAAAAAAAAAATAGATTCATAGAGCAAGGAAACGGTTAATAGAAGACTTTAAAAGTTGTAGGCTGTATGAGTCAAGAAAAAATGAAAATGAGAGAGAGAGTTCCAAAGGGTTGAAGTGCAAGTTTCAAAGGTTGGAGTTGAGTGAGTATTGACTTGGATAGAGCGAGAAGGAATAAAAGCTTTTGGAATAAAATTCCTGCCTGAATCCAAAAGGTTACATAGAAGGCACATTTATCAGCTGAGAAAAATCAGAGAGAAAAGACATTAGCCTAACTACCATCACAAAGAAAATTACAAAAAGAATTAGTAAGTAGAATTGTCAGCAGGTACAGTGGCATCAGAAGTTATAGGCTTTAATGTCAGCAGGTACAGTGGCATCATAAGTTATAGGCTTTAGTGTCAGCAGGTACAGTGGCATCATAAGTTATAGGCTTTAGTGTCAGCAGGTACAGTGGCATCAGAAGTTATAGGCTTTAGTATCAGCAGGTACAGTAGCATCAAAAGTTATAGGCTTTAGTGTCAGCAGGTTCAGTGGCATCAGAGCCAAGCCATTCAGTGTGATGAGCATTATAGTCACTGATAACAACAATATTAGCAGAGGAGTAAAGAAAAAGGGCATAGTCAATTTCATTAGAAATCTTTGGAAAAAGGAGAATGATAAAGAACAGAGAGAAACATGATAGAGTGAAGAAGTGCTAAGCGGAAGCACATAAAAGAATGATAAAAGGATATAAACCTAATTTCATGAAAAATAGGTGAATTGATATGTATAGATGACTTTCCATGCAACGTTATTTTGTAAATAAGATGCACACACATACTTGTAGGCAGAAAATGTTAAAACTTTACAAGTATACATTCATAACTTCATAATATATATACATTTTATAAGTGTTTTTTGCATTTCTTTTATACCCTTAACTAAAATTTTGTCTTCTCTATGAAGAATGATTGCAATAATTAGTTACATAAAACATGTAACTAATTACATAAATAATTAGTTTTAGTTTACATAAATAATTATTTTTTTTATATTGTAAAAATAAATACTTCTATTACTTTTATAAACTTTTAGAGCTATTAAAAACATTTATGTATATATTCTACGTTCTTCTGCACACTTTTTATATATTGATCTCGTAAAACAACAACAACAAAAATTCTTATAAGCTTCATATTGCTTTTAATCTTTTGAAATTTTATAAACCATATTTTTAACATCATAATTAAATATTTTTAAGTAGTAGTAATTTAGCATCTGAGGTGCAGTAAAACCAATACCCTCATCTAAATGTATTTAGCATCCGAGGTGCAGTAAAACTAATACCCTCATTTAAAATGTATTTGAATTTTTAATTTCTAAATAATAATATAATGCTTCTCTATAAATTTACTTTTATTTTTTATAAATAATCAGGGTAGCCAGCATTTATTTTTTATAAATAATTTTTTTTTTATCTATATATTTTTTATTAATAATCATGGTGGCCATCAACTTGGAAATTCTTCTAAAGTCAAGAAATTAAATAAATTATGCAAAACTCTTGAATTGACAATCAAAATAAGATTGCAAAAAATGTATTTTTAAAGTCTCATTATAACATCACTATTTGAGCATCTCAGTGCACTCTTTGATTAACTCCAAAAACTAAAAGTGGAGAAAAGCGATGAAATAATATACATTGATTTTTAAAATTCTTGTAATGATATATATATATATATATATATATATATATATATATATATATATATATATATATATATATATATATAAAATGTAGTTTAATGAACATTTTTAATAAATTTACCAAATAATTGATAAATTTATTAAAAATGCAAAAAGCTATGACTAAATCAAATATGCTAATGCTTAAATTTAAGATTTTTCAAAAAGTGTAGTTCGTCGATGTGTGCACTGAGAGACTCAATGAGAGCACTTTTGAAGCAAGTTAATGTTTTTGGGAAAAGTAAAGGGCTATGTGAGATTTTTTGATGATTTTTATGCTAAAGTTTTGATAAATATTTCATGGGAAAGTCAGGTAATTTTATAAGAGTCAGATAATTTTATGAGTCAAGGAAAAGTAATGGAAAATGAACATAAAAATTTACTGGCCACCCTGATTATATACATTTACATTATTTAACTGCACTCATATTATAATGATCAAAGGCATTTATATTTAACATGGTTAATTAGTTTAACATGGTTCAAAAAAATCTGTTTTTATTTCTTCTGAATTTTGTTAAACTTAATATAAAATTTAAAGCAACTTAATTTATCAATAAAACAAGTTTTTGTTAACCAATCATTTGATGATGTCTATAACTATTGTTTTAAAGTAACTAATGGTATGCAACAATATGAATCACATGACATAATGATAGTTATTGTATTTAAACTGACCTTTAAATTTTATAAAAATATTAATACTATAATAATACAGAAAAGCAAGTTATTCAATATTAATGATAATAAAAGTTATCAGAGACATGGTAATCTAATAAATTGAGTGATCTTCACAGTCATATAATTTAACGAGAAAGATTTTATACATCAAATATCATCATGTCTAGATTTTGCATCCAGATAATTGCAGTCTTTTGTAAAAGCTATGATTTTTAATGTTGCCCCAATAGCATTTTTAAAAGCATTCGTGAAGTGATTATTAGTAGTAAATTAAAACTCAAGCTGGTATAGAAGACTTTATTCAGCAAACTAATAAATATGGTAACCTAAAGACACAGTCAAATTATTTTATATAATAAACAAACACAATAGTTATTAAATAACATTAGTAAGCAATATCAGCACACTTTATCAGGGTTATTAAATAACATTGAAAACAATATAAGCTCTGTCAGCAATTATATAGTCACAAGGTTTAAGCTTCTGATAAAAGCTTATTTTGATATAGTAATCTGTCTGATACACAACCATCACAACCAGCAGATAATATACTAATTGCCTCAGCAAACTAATTGCTGTTTTTTATTATACACCAGTTACAAATTTAATGTATAAATATGTTTTTAATTGAACCATATTTGCTATTGAAAAGTTGAAATTTTTTCTTGCAATAAAAGCTTCAGTACAATCAATAATATATAATCAATAATAGTCTTGAAACTTTTTTTCAAAAACATTTTTTCTTTATTGCTCCACAATTTGACCAAAATTCATATCGGTAACTCTAGCATAAAATTGATATTATTATTTTAAAGATATTACATTATTGCAGGGTTACAACAGAAAAACAAAAAATCTTTATTTTATGGACTTGGACTTATAAGCACGATATTTGGATGGTTGATAGTCAAATGATTGTTTTTTTTTTAAATAATGCTTCATAGGATACTTTTCTCTTCTCTTTTTCAGATTAAACTAGAAATTGGAGTTTTGAAATCAGATGGGTTAATTATTAGCTTTAATCCACTTTCACATCTTTTAAAAATTGACTTTCAAAAAAAAATGTATAAACTTTAAATCCTTAGTTTAGTTAATCATTAGTTTTAACATCTTTCAGAGTTACAGACACAGTTACAGAGTTACAGACACAGCTACAGAGTTACAACACAGTTACAGAGTTACAACACAGTTACAGAGTTACAACACAATTACAGAGTTACAACACAATTACAGAGTTACAACTAGTTACAGAGTTACAACTAGTTACACAGCAACTTGTTGAAATATTTTAAATCTTGCTAAAAAGTATAACAGTGAATAGAGTTTCTAACAGAAGATCCAAATTTTGTAATGTTTTTGTTGGAAGTTTTCTGAATATTTGTTTTTTCTGCCTACAAGTATCCACATGTATCTTTTTTTAAAAACGAGAGTGTAAACATTTGCAAGTCATCTATAACCCTAAACCTAACCCAAACTAAGCATGTGATTATTGGAATCTTTGTGAATCAAAGGATAGTACCCATCAACACTGCGATCTAAAGAAGGAATAGTGGAATTAAAATTAGTCTAACTAAGAGCAAGCAAGTCTGCTAGAAGTAACATTCAACTGATGGAATTCACTTTGCAAAATATTTATAAAAGATATATTAAAACAGCTACGTGATGGGAATGACTTTTTATGTTTAGTATTTAGGGTTATTTTTGGTGTGATTTAAATTTTAAAGAGAACATAGATAAAGCACAGCCTCAGAAAGGAGACACAAGCAAAAATCTATGAGTAGAGTCATAATGATAGAGCATTCATCATCCTAAACAGGAAACATGGTAACACAGGTTTACATCTACGTCAGTCATATAGATGAGGAAGGGGTTTGAGGTTGGTCAGCAGAATTATTCTGTTTACCTCTTTTGTCTTTGTCTAGGAGGATGCAATTAATATCTGCTAAGATGAGTATTTTTATCAAGACACCTTTTATCAATTTTTATCAAGACACCTTTTAAAAGCAAACCCTATATAGCTGCAGGGCATGCATGAGACAGGTAGTAGTGGGTTACATAATACTAGTAGCAAGGTGAATATAATGATCCTGAACCTGACCTGGAGCTATTATCAAACAAATTTTATGAAAACAACTGTTTCAGCGAGGCAATTTTTGATGTATAAAATAAACAATCTTACACATAATTTTTGTATTTGGATAATTAGACTAACATCTTGTAAGTTAATAAATCTTCTTTTATCAAAATCCTCTGCTTTTTGCTGGAGACAAAGGTGGGATAATTCATATATGATATGCTATTTTGAAGTTATTAACTCTAAATCATCTTGTTTGTATAATTTATTTTGTATGTTTTAATGCTCAGATTGTCATGCGAATATTAACTTTATTCTTGGGCAGGATGACCAATGACCATAAAATTTAATCATCAGATTTTAAATTTTTCAATTTAGCAAAAAAATTAAGCTGTTCTTAGGTGAAGATTTTAATTTTACCTATGATGTTTTTGGACACCAGAGTTCTGCTACTTGCTTTCCTAGCAATTTACAGATCTAGTTAAATTATAATATCTAAGAAGCAATGTCTCAATATCTTACACACCAGCTAATTGTAAAATCTTAAGAAGAACAACCTCTAGATGTCACAAAAGAAAGGTTACAATGAGAACTTTTGTGAATAGACATGGTAGAAACTTTAGAACTTTCGATAAGTTTTATTGTTCAATTATTGTTCCTGTAATTTTTTTCATAATAACTTAAGAAAATATAGTGCCTTTCTGTTTTTCAAATTACGTTTGGAATCAGTGTAATATGTGATACAGAGAATTATGAGTGTTTAAGATGTCAGGGTTAAGATATAAAAAATTTTTATTTTTATATTTCTGAGAAAATTGCTCTTATATGAAGTTTTAAATGTGGACTATAATCGCTTGCAGATAGAGTGTAAGGGCCGTGAAAAAAACAAAAAAATGGTTTCATAAAAGTTTTCTTCTTCAGACCTTTGATGATTTAAAAAGGTTGGGCCACAAGTTTATCACGGAAATGTATTAGCAGGAAATCATTGCAAAATAGTCTTAAAAAATCACTATAAACTTTCTTGTGTTATTGATGATTATGATTAGGAATGGATTATTATGCAAAAACTTTGGCATATAAAATTTGCTGAATGGTCACACACGAGTAGTGAATGCCTGAGTGAAGAAATGAAGTACATTAGAATAAAGGAGAATTATTTATTGAACGATATTTATTTAATTTAAGCAACATTAACAATCAGGCGACATTTTAATGTCATTCAAAAGCTAAAACAAGTATGAAAATGCGGTATATTAGGTTCTATTGATTTTTAAAAAACTGCAATAATAATGACTAGTTTTTATTATTTAATGGTGTTTTTGTTTTTTTATTGTTTTATAATATTTAATCATGCGAGCATTCAATCATGTTTTATATAGCATATATATTATATAACAGTATAGCATTCAATCATGTTTTATAATATTCAATCATGCGATAATATTCAATCATGCGATTTATAATACTTTATCATGCGAATCAACTATTAGCATCAACTATCTTATAGCCTTTTGTAACAAGGGATTTCTGCTACATCAACTGAGGCTTTGCTTTAGGCAAGAAAACTATCATTTAAAAAAAAAATTTATTCAAGTTTTTTTAAACTTTTTCTGGTCTAGTTTATTAGCATTTAATTTAAAACAACATTTATGGAAGAGACTTTTCTACTATATATATATATATATATATATATATATATATATATATATATATATATATATATATATATATATATATATATATTATATATATATATATATATATATATATATATATATATATATATATATATATATATATATATTAAACATATACATATATATATAGCATTTAATTTAAAACAACATTATAAATATAGGACTATATATATATATATATATATATATATATATACATATATATATATATATATATATATATACACAAATAGTATTGTGTACTAGATAATCAATCTGACGTCATACTGAAATAGCCTGCTGCTGGGGGCTTCAGTACATACATCAACTGACAAATAGCCTGACTCGCAGTGGAGTGCTGCTACATTGACTGAGAGTTTAGGATAGGGCAGCAATTGTTTCATTCATCATTCTTCGTTTTTTTTTCTTCTTTTTCTACAAAAGCTGAATGGATTAAGGTAAGCAAAAAGTGAGCAAATGCTTATAAAAATACGCTTTAGTAAGTGTGTGTATATATACATATATATATTTATATACATATAAAGAGAGAGAGAGAGATATCAGAATGCAATAATCTTCCTGTAGTGTCTTTACCATGGGTACCAGGCCTTTCACCAAAACTTTGAAAAATATTCAGAAAAGCAGGATACAGAGCAGTATTTAAATCAAACCCAAATTTAAGATCTTTATTAACATCAAAAAACAAATCAAAGCTACCAAGTAACAGCCAGCCTGGAACCTATATAATAAAATGCAACTGCTTTAAAGTTTTCATAGGTGAAACAAAAATGCAGGCAATTACCCGAAGGCATCAACATCAGATAAGCATTAATGAAAACAAACCTAATCAATCTGCATTAGCATTTCATAAAACCTTTTGCAAAGAAAATATTATTTGGGAAAAACAAGATTGTTAAAGGTAGAAAATAAAAAGTTTAAAAGAAAAATTAGAGAGGCACTAGAAATACAAAACAACATGTGGTCTGCACGAAAACGGCGAAATTAATCTTGATGAAGGCCAATATATCAAAACTATGTTTTAGACACCATTTTTAAAAATTTAAAAATCAAAAGAAGCCATTAAACTGCTGACGTCAATAGTAACAATTTTATATAAACTATAACGATTAAAAATTATTGTAATAGTAAGCTGATGATGCTGGTATCCATAACCCTTTTACAATAAAATTATATGTATTGAGAGAAACTATATTTCTTGATGTATTAAATTAATATATATATATATATATATATATATATATATATATATATATATATATATTAATTTTAACTTTTTCGAAAAAGAAGAAAAAACAAAGAATGATGAATGAAATAATTGCTTCCCCATCCCAAACCCTCAGTCAATGTAGCAGCACTCTACTGCAAGTCAGGCTATTTGTCAGTCGATGTATGTACTGAAGCCCCCAGCAGCAGGCTATTTCAGTATGATGTCAGATTGCTTACCTTAGTACGCAATACTATTTGTATATATATATATATATATATATATATATATATATATATATATATATATATATATATATATATATATATATATATATATATATATATATATACATACATACATATATATATATATATATATATATATATATATATATATATATATATATATATATATATATATATATATATATATATATATATATATATATATATATATATATATATATATATATATATATATATATATATATATATATATATATATGAGAGAGAGAGAGATTCCTTCCTCATTTAACTAAAAAGTTAGATTGATGATTGATTGAATATGGTTTCAAGTGACATTTTACCACCTTTAAACTTGTGCCTGTCATATTAACTTTTTTTTATATCTATTTATTTTGAAATCATCAAAATAAATCATATATAAAAAAATCATTTTAATGTCATATTAACTTTTTTTTTTTTTGATGATATCAAGCTAATATGGTTTTATGTTTCAAAAAAGCATTGCAGAATCAATTATCAATTAAAGTATAAATAATGATGATTATTATAAATAATCATCATTATTTATACCTATAATTTTAAAAATTATCATTAAATATATTAAAATAATTTATGTTTAATAAAAAACTAAAAGTGACAATTTTTTTTATTAATATAAAATGCAATCAAAGGTAATTTTTAATATAAAAAGTATATAGAAAGATTTAAAAATAAAAATTTTAATTTAGCACACCATATTGACTAGAAAATAATAATTAAGACAAACATAAATAAACAATAATTAAAAACAAACATGAAATAAAAACACAACAAATTTATAAATATTTGTTTTTTAGAGTTATAATAATAGATTAAAATAAAAAGTTATTTTTTTTTAAAATAAAGTTCCTTACAAAAAACATATATTTAACTTCTGCACCAATTTCTGATAAATCTGGATTATTACCAGGCATGACAGCATTGTCATAAAAAAGAACAACACTTGGTTCAACATTTCTAAAAAAAATAAAGTTTAATCAAAAATAATAAAGTTAATTATAAATTAATAAAAAAAGGACAAAAAAAAAAAAAAATACTAAAAAAAAATCAATATTCTTAAAAAAACAGAACAATAATAAATTAATTTATTATGTAATAATACAAACTAAAACATTTTTAATGTAAACACGGTTCATGTTTACTTGCCTGTTATTTTAAGAAAATTCAACACTGCTTTGTAGAATAGGTTTAAAATTATTTGTATTTTACAAATAATTTTAAATGTATTCTACAAAGGGCAGGTAGCCTGCAGGTTATGTAGTACTTATATATCAGGCTATTTAGCAGACCATTTAGTAGCTATATAAGCTACATAGCTATAAAGATTAAAAAAATAACTAAAGCGTTTACTAATTCTTCCCACGATCGTGCAAGCTATTCAACTAGTATACACACACATATATATATATATATATATATATATATATATATATATATATATATATATATATATATATATATATATATATATATATATATATATATATATATATACTCATTTATTTATTATATATTAACATAAAATAAGATTTAGGTTTATCATTTATGGCAAAAAAAAGCTCTCAAACTTTTTGTGTTTAAAGTAGACAAATCAGGAACACTTTAAGTAAAAACTTTTATAATAATTGCGGCAACTTATTTATACATATTTATTTATATAAAAACACAACTTTATAGACTATAACGTTTTGCTACTTTTTAAATTCAGAATATTTTTCTTTTTTTACTGTTTTTCTTTTTTAACTAATAGGGGTTCCGAACCTCAATTATAACCAGAGGTTCCAGAACCCATTTTTCACCCAAAGTGGTTTAAATAAATAATGCTTATAATAAAATACCTTACTCAAATAACATTTACAAGTAATTAAGTAAAAATAAAAATGTAAAGAATATATGTATATGTAATGCAAAACATGATACATTACATAAAAAAATGTAATTTTTATAAAAGCAGAGAGAATAAGTTATAATTCATAATTGATTTAAGAAAATAAGTTATGATTTATGATTGATTTGAGTGGCAAATTTTAAAAACAAAAACATTTCTAGATTTAAAAAAATCCAAACCTCTCTTTTTTTTTTTTTGTATAGAGCCCTGGTTTAAAAAGATGGTTCAGAACTGGTGGGTTTCTGGAACCCAAAATAAATAGGGTTCTAAAAAAGGTGTTCTGGAACTCTTTGAGAGAAAAAAAGGGTTTAGAAAGTTTTGAGAAAAGGATTTTCAACCCTTATAGAAACCCACAAACTGGAGGTTCCAAAGGATTTATATATACTACTGTTCATAATTATTCGAATGACATTAACTTTTTTTTAAAAATGCTATTTTTTATTTAATTATTTTTTATGTTTATTTTTGCACAATTAAATAAATTAAAAGCATTTTAATAAAAATCATAAGAATAATAAAAAAGCTAAAGCGCGCAAAACTGTATAAAAAACAGACCATCAATGACTGTAAAGGTGGACTAACATGTCAAAGTTTTAAATATTCGGTTTCAAGATAAGATTGTTTGCCTGAAAAAAATCGTTGAATGTATGATAAAATAGTGTGTATTATCGACTGAAAAACATGGTATGGGACTGTTTTGGTTGGAATGCTACAGGTGACTTTGTACAAATAAAGGGAGTAATGATAAAAGTAGTTTACTTGTACACTTAAAAAAATATGCAGCACCTTCGGAATGATGGGTTAAGAAGAAACCATTTATTTTTTCAGAAGAAAATGACTCAAAACTTAAATCCAAAACATATTTTTCAAAAAATTGTATAAATTATTGGACTGAGTTGGAGAACAACCAAATATTGAATTTTACTCAACACTTGATTGGGACATTAGGCCTCCCTAATCACAAGATTTTTCTCTTTACTTTAAAAATTTTTCAGCATAAAAAAAGTTTACTGATTTTTTGGATTACTAATCAAAAGTTTTACTTGCATAAAGATTATTTATGTTATTATATAAGATACATATTTCTTGCAGTAAGATGAGTTTATGTTAAATTAACACATCAGTCCAAATATTATCTTAAAAATATTTTAAATAATATTTGTAGAATGTAATTTGTAACTTACGTAGAAACTATTTGCTCTTTACTGTTACTGTTAGTTATAAAAAGTCAGAAAAAAAGAAAAAAGTTAATTCTTATTATAAAGATTAATAAAAATGGTTATAAAAAGCTGATTGTTCAGTTGAATTTTACAATGGCATTGTTGGATTGGTCACACATTATTACTAATGATATAATTAACAAATGCAATTATTATTGCAGATTTACTGAATTTACTGAATTACATTTACTGAATTTATACTTGAATTTACTGAATTACATTTACTGAATTTACAATTACTGAATTACTGAAATTACATTTACTGAAATTACTGAATTACATTTACTGAATGTTTCTATACAATTGATCAAAATGACAAAAAAAAAAAAAAAAAAAAAAAAAAAAAATTAAAGAATGCTTAAAAATTGATTACAACATATCTTTAAATTATTATAAAAATTTAAAAGTGTATATAGTATATTATATAGTTCATACAAAACCATCATAACATATACTATGTCACAATTAAAAACAAGTTTATCTTATTAAAGATAGATGTGTTTCATCACATTGAAATACCAGATTAACTTATACCGTGATAAACACAACTAAACTTTACTGCTGCCATTGAACTGATGAATTTTAAAATTGAAAAAAAATTTAATTAAAAACAAACTTCATTTGTATAAAGACATTTAGTATAAATAAAGTCAAACATGTCATTACATATCAAAAAACTAAATGACTTATATATATATATATATATATATATATATATATATATATATATATATATATATATATATATATATATATATATATATATATATATATATATATATATATATATATATATATATATATATATATATATATAATCATGACTCATAATGAATCATAATGATATTAAATCAAATTTAAAAAAACTAAATGACTTAGGATCTCTTTAAAAGTACATTTTGTTTTTGCTACAATAATATTTAGTTGTACAAATTTTAGTAAAACAAAATTTATATAAAAAAACATTACCCATTAACTCTTACACATGTCTCTACTTTGGTTGGTTTGCTTATCATGGCTTTGTTATTTTCTGGATTTAGATCGATTCCTTTGCTGAAAAAGCAAACAGAAAAACTAAAAAAAACCTGTTTTTAGTGTGTAGATCCTGGGACCACAAACTAAAAATTCTAATCCTAAACTAAAAAAAAAAAGAAATCATTTAAGACAATGTCACCATTAAATGTTCATCATTCAATGCAACTCTTATGTCTCAGAATTTGTTAACTTTGTTTTGAATGTTAAAGATACAACAATAAACAAACAAATTTAAACAAAAAATAAAAATTTTTTTAGATCATTTTTCAGATCACCAAATAAATTTATGCTAATTCAACTGGATATGAATAAATTGAAATGTTTTAAAAAACATTTTTTTAAAACAAAAAATTAATAAAAAACAAGTTAGTTTAGTATTATTTAGTGACTAGTTTAAAATATTTTAAATTAATTTTATAAATAGTTATGAAACAAGAGAAGAAAAAGGAAAAATGCTGCTCAGCCCCACCCTCTTCCCTAAAAAAAAATAAGTTTTAAAAAAATATATAAAAATTTGTTTATTTATAAACTATTAAATGTAAATTAGTATAAACTATTAAACGCTTACCTCTGCAGATTTTAAATTTTTTAATGAATAAGTGTTATAAAAAGTAATCTAATATTTATTATAGTAAATTACCGTTTAAATTAGTTTTTTAAGGAATGTAAAGATTTACTTTGATTTAGTATAGGTTAAAAAAAATGTATATGTAGTTCCAGGTTAAAAATTATACAGTAAATGTTATGAAAAAAGCGGTAAAAACTGATAAAGATTTTAAGTCAGAATGACAAAGTTTTTCTTCAGATGCCAAATTCTGTTTCGTCGTTTGCTTTTGTGTAAATGAGCTTAGACTTATACATCTTCAAGGACCAGATAAAAATTATATATATATATATATATATATATATATATATATATATATATATATATATATATATATATATATATATTATCTGTCTTTGACAAAGGCTTGATATAACATTTTGAAAATTTTAGTTAAAGGACATATGTTAGGGAATGTCAAATAAGGCATGCCAAACGGGGAAGGGCAAATAAGTATAAATAAACGTAAGCTTTAAAAAATGGAAGACTTTTGCCCCATTCACCGTTTTTAACAACTAACATTTCTGTCATGTATCAAACTATCATACTGTAAAAAATACTTTACAACACAAACTATGGCAAACAAGGTTGCTGCTTGGAAAACAATCTGAGCATGATATTTCTGTTGTTGTGGTGAGTTTGAACACTCTTACTTACAATGCTAGGGCTCTGCCACTACACCTTTACCATTATTTACCAAAGATTATAATAACTTTAGTAAGCAACCGGAGTTGATATTTGACCGTGGCTGGGGCCAGGTTTGATAAAATATAGCCGGGGCCGGGGCAGGGTTTTTGAACAAGGCTACATAAACATTTATACATTCTAAAGTATATTTTTTTAATTCAAAATTCATGTTATATTTTTTATATATATGCATACAGGCCTCAGCAGGAAGTGAGAGCTTTAGCTCTTGCTCTCGCCCACACTCCCCTGAATCAGTTTAGGAGAGCAATTTATGGCTCTCAAAAGTATAATTTTTTTTTTCAAAAGTATAATTATCATTGTAACTAAAATAAAAAATGCAATCATTTTAATAATTATTTTTAATAATTCTTAAAATGCCTGCATTCTATTACAAAAAGAAAATATAAAACTTTTTTTTATAAGCAGTAAAAACAAGGTCTGTCTAAAGAACTTTTTCATGCTGCAATAAATGACACTTTTTATGTATATATTCTTGTAATATTAACATAACATATGCTTTGGCACGACAAATCTATGAAAGTGCAAACTTTTGTTTAATAAAAAAGACAAAAAAAATTTCTATATTTTTGGGTATGCAAACGTTAGAATTTGCCTATAATTTTTTATTTATAATATGTTTATTATAGTTTTTATTTATTGTTCATTTAACAACGCCAATAATATGATATTTTTATTAACTTATTATTAAATACTTAATATGATATTATTTTTAAAAGTTTTAAAAAAGAAATGTCAAAACAACTTTTATTTTTAGCTCCTATTATTTTAATTTTTATAAGTTTGTACTTTATTTTATTTGTAAACAAATTTAGCCAACTTAATTGAGAAAAATATATTATTTAGTATCAATGAATAAGAATTTATAATCGTTAGGTCATTGCATATTAATTATCATTAATATTAACGCACTTTGCAAATGCGTAAAAAATTGTTTTGAAGAAATAAAAATTGATTAAATTCAATAAACACCATTGATATATCTAATAACTTATTAACTAGAATAAAAATAATTTGAAAATAAAACTTACTTATATGACATATATCTCTTAAATGTCATCATTCAACGTTCATTAAAAAAAACAATTTGTTGCGCCCTGGGCTTTTAACACGTATAAACCAAAATTTTGTAACTAATAAGCAACTTTTTTAATGAATAAGCAGATAGCTCTCACAAAAACCAAAAGCTTTCCTAAGAAGCTGTTTAGAGGAGCAGCTCGCATAGCTTGCATTGCTCGTTTTAGGAGAGCTTTTCGCCACTCTCTCACTCATTTCTTTCCGCAAAGGCCTGTGCATGTATAAACATCATTATGATCAACATGATCATAAAAATCCTCATTACCATCATCATCATGATCATGATCTGATCATCTTTCGGTAAATACCATACGATATAAATACTAAAGTTTATATAAACATGTAAGGATATTGTATGCCAGCATCTAAATAAATAACAAACATAAATGTTTATTTCCATAATATGTATGCATAAAGAGCATCTCGGAACCTTTATTCCTCCTGGAATAAAATTTTTAAGTTTTCATTCCTTCTCTTTAATTTTAAGTCAAGCCTCATTCTACTCCACATTTTTCACCATCTTAAGTAGTTGTTTTATTAAACTTTATTTAATATATAATTTATCATTTTTTACATCTTCTTTACAAGAACATCTCTCTTAAAGAACAAATGTCCTTTTATTATTCCAAGAAGCCAATGTAAAAAGTCTTATCTAATGTTAAGCTCTATTATTCTCAGTTTACTAAATCTTGTATCTTATCTCAGATGTTAGGTTCTAGAGACTTATGGTTAGTTTTCATCAGTGTAATTAACTTAAGTAAGTCTAACATTTAATCTCTAATCCATAGGTCTAATCTTTTTACTTCTCCCCAGAATAAAGCAGAGTTATATGCAAAGAAATCTTACTCTAATTTGACTCTTGAATCTATACTCTTCCTGCCAGTTAAACAGATTAACCCATTGTTAAACATTTAAATCATTCTGGCTTCCAATGCTAAAGTTAATTCTCAATTAAAAACTTCTACAGTTTGTGCTCCAGTCAAGATTTCCATCAGAGTCTTAAAAAAGTGTTTTCCAGAACTCACTTTAATTTTTGCTAAATTTTTAAAAAGTCCTAAATAAGTAGTTCGAATTTTTAAAACTCTAGAAAACACTTTGACCTCTCCGACTACACTACGAATAGTCTTCACTCTGTTGTTAGTTTTTTTATATAAAGGTTTTGAGATTAATTTCTTTCTTTCTGCAGTACTAAAGTTATTCTTGAAGGCTTACACTTTTCTTTATTTAAAGTAATTTTAAGGGTAGCACAAGGTTCTATCTTTGCTCCTGTATTGTTTCTAATATACAATATTGATTTTCATGTAAGTTTTACATCTAAGGTGGTGATTTTTGATTGCTTAGAACAAGCAGCTGATTTTTATTTTGTTCTCTCTTCTGTACACAACAGCCTAAGCTTTGCAGTGGCTTATGGATTTAAATTCTGGATTTAAAATCCACAATTTTTGTTAGACAACAAAAGTCATTTATTTACTGCAAAAAACTTTTGCAATAATGTTGGCATTCCTATATTGATGAATAACAACTCTCTTAATCTCAGTCTAAAAGCACATTGTAAATTTAATTAGACCTGCTTTATCTGTCAAGCTTAAGCCGTTCTCCCATTGTTGAAACGTTACATTTCCTTCTTTTTTCTACAAATACTACCATGTTCAATGCTCAAACAAGCTATCTCTATTACGATAAACTAAAATTCTTATTTGGCTTCTTATTCAACAAGTTGCATCTTTTTACTGTACCCTTCATGCTATAAAAACTTTTATTAATTCAGTTTTTTTTTTCTTTCACATCAAAAAAACCTTATAACTCTTACCTATATTCATGTTTTCCTTATTTATACAACCTACAACTTTTTAAGTCTTTAGTTAACCGTTTCCTAGTATTTTAACTTATTCTTTTTTTTAAAGTAACTCAACTTAATAGTGGTTGCTTGTAATCTTGTTTTTAAAAAAATTAGAGTTTAAAAATATACAAATATATGCCAGTACTTAATAAATAGTAAATATAAGCATAAAATTACAATATATAAAGTATTATAAAATTTTTTTCTAGCCCCGGCTATTAAACCCTGCTAAATCTTATAATTTTGCAGGGATCGAAGCCGGGTTTGCAAAAAGTCTCATTTTCAGCCAGGGACGGGGCCAGGATCCCAGTCACTTATTAAATAACTAATTTCTTGAAACTTACATTACAACAAAATTCAAAAGTTTTTAGGAAGGTTTTTAAATAAAAAAACTACTACTACACATACATACATTTGCATGTATATTTGTTGCGAATATTTGTTATAGGCTAAATATAATAATATGCAAATTTAAATATTGTGATGATTCAGATAAAAAAGCCATTTAGCCTTTATGATACACAATTAAACTGTTAAAATATATTTAAAAATCTGAACTTTAAATTTTACTTGAATGTCTTATTCCTTTGAATGTCTTATTCCTTTGAATGTCTTATTCCTTTGAATGTCTAATTCCTTTGAATATTTTATTCCTTTAAATGTCTTATTCCTTTAAAAACTTGTTGTCATAATATTTTGTTAAGTTAGTAAGCTCTTCCTTTTGTTTTTTAACACGCAGCTTTAACTTTTTTCCTGCAGTAGATTAGTATTTCAATTTGATTTTTACAAAATGTTACATAATAATTACCCAATAGAAACAGTTGCTTGTCTAAAAATACATGGATGTAAACACAAAGTTTTAGAGAAAGTTTTGCCAAAATGGCTTCCCAAAAAGACATATTCTTCTCAAATAATTTAGATTTAATATTTATTTATATATATTTATAAAATGTATTGATATGTAAGATTATATTATGTTTATGTATTTATAATGTAATAATTGTAAATGTAATAATTTAATACAATTAAAAATATATAAAATATAAATTATGTTATTTGTATTATTGTATTATCAAATTATATATATATATATATATATATATATATATATATATATATATATATATATATATATATATATATATATATATATATATATATATATATATGTCTGTGTGTATAAAGTGGTAGTGGTGTAGTGGTAGAGCGCTCGCCTCATAAGCGAGAAGTTCCAAATCTGATCCCGACCACGTCCCTGGTAGTAACACGCTCAACTTGTTTCTCTGTGCAGCAATCTTGTTTATTAAGGCTTGTGATTTGGAGTTATAGAGTTAAGAGAGGGTTGTAACTACAACTAAAGTAGCCTCCTCGACTGTAGTGGACTTCATGGTCTTGAGGAGATGAATTGAAATAAAAAATATATATATATGTAAATGCATGTGTGTGTATATATATATATATATATATATATATATATATATATATATATATATATATATATATATGTATTAACTGACTAAAGTAATATATATATTTTAAATAATATATATATATATATATATATATATATATATATATATATATATCATATATTTGTATTTATAAATCAGATTAATTATATTTGAATTATATTTATATATTATTTATATATTATTGCATAACATAATGATACTTACGCTAATGCTTCAAATGTAAAGCTGTAGATATCTGAAGATGGACTTGTTTTTGGCATAGAAAACTTTATAGCTATGTCAACCTGAATAAATCAACAGAAAACAAATTGAAAGTCATGTTGCCCCGATCACATGACTAACTTATAAACTTTACAATTTAATATTTATTACAAAATTTTCCTTTTGTAAACTGAAAACTCAAGCAGTATATATATACATATATATATATATATATATATATATATATATATATATATATATATATATATATATATATATATATATATATACATACATCAGGGGCTGTTCTAGGAAAATAATTTGAACAGCAGTACCCCCATGCTTGCCATAAGGGAATTTGGTGGAAACATTGCTGTATGTAGGTATTTGTTTTTGCGAATAAAACAATACTTGCTGTATTAAATTAAAAAAAAACAAATAAAAAAAAATAAGAAAAAGGTCCTTAATTTCTAAATTTGGGTGGGGCCCAAATGCTGCTCAAATTTTTGCTAAAAGATTTGAGCAAAAATTTGAGAAAAAGGATGAGACATAATTGAATGACAAGTAATATGAGAATAAATTTTAGTAGATGGCAGAAAAAGGATGAGACATAATTGAATGACAAGTAATACAAGAATAAATTTTAGTAGATGGCAAAAGAGACGCTAGCTCTTTAGAGCAGTGCCCATTATAGTATTTGTAGAAGAGAGAAAGAGAAGCAATATTACGACGATGTGACAAAGGTTGAAGGTTGGCTGCAAGAGCAGGTCCAACTATGTTTACAATGTGTTTTTGCACCTTGTCTAAAAGAGAAAGGGCATCATTAGAAGATCTGCCCCAGATATGGCAACAGTATCCCATACAAGGCCGGATTTGAAATTTATAGAGATAAAGAAAAAAATCCAGAGTAAGAAAGTGTCAAGCTCGATAAATAGATGCAACCTTAGCAGATGCTAATTTTGCAATGGATTTAATATATGGTTTCTGAGAAAGATCAGAAGAGTTAATCCTAGAAGATGAAGGGTAGATGACTCATCAAGTACATTACCGTTCATAAATATAGGAAGGTCTAAATTATCGCAATAACAATTGGCTGAAAAAAATTGAGTTTCATCTGAATTAAAGTTCACCAGCCACTGTGAGCCCCATGCTGTAGCAGAAGTCAGATCCTTTTCAAGCTCAAATGCCCACTGTAAGCAATCAGAGGGAGTTGGCTTCTTAGCGTGACAAGAATAAATGGTGGTATCATCAGCAAACAATGACACCTTAAATGTGAGAATATTTGGAAGATCGTTAATGTAAACTAAAAAGAGTATGGGGCCATGGATTGAATCTTAAGAAACCCCTGAGGTTACAGAATAAGAAGAAGGCTGTCCATCAAGGACAACTTTTATACTACAATTGGAAAGGAAGGATTCAATAATCTTAAAGATATTTCCAGAAACACAGTAAGAAGAAAGCTTATGGAAAAGACCAGCATGCCAAAATTTATCAGATGCTTTAGAAATATCAAGAGCAATGGCATTAACCTCTCCACCTTCATCTAATGTGCAAAAAAACCTATCGGTTATTACTGTTAGCAAATCAGCTGTAGAATGATAAGATCGAAATCCATATTAATGATCAGAAAGTAAGCTATTAGATTCAAGATGAGAGATGAAGTGTTTGTTAATTAAAGATTCAAAAACCTTGCTTATGATAATATGAAAGAAGACTAATGGGACGGTAGTTCGATGAATCAGATCGCTCTCCAGAATTTTAAAAAACAGGGATAACAGATGCTGCTTTCCAGCAGGCTGGAAAACAAGACTCTTATAAGCACTTGTTGAATAGTTTTGAAAGGAGAGACGACAGCTCTGGTGAACACTGCAAGACTATAACAGGGATATTGTCCGAGCCTCAAGCTGTAGAAGAGTTTAAGCAGGAAATCACTTTAGATACAGAAGCTGGAGTGATACGGATGTCGAGCAATAGACCAACCTGTTTGACGGCTATATCAGGTAGAACGCAACTAGTGGAATCAAGAGATGATATTGATAAAAAGTTCTTAGCAAACAATTCAGCTTTGTCTTTAGGTGAGGTGACAAAGTCTGAACCATACAAAAGAGGTGGAATTACAGACTTGCCCTTATTATTGATACTATTAAAGATTCTCCAGAAGTCACAAGAGCCTAATTTTTGTGATGAAATACAAGATTTCATGATCTGAGAATAGCGGGTTTCGGCGTTAGACAAAACCTTTTTACAATGGTTTCTTGCAGTAATAAACAGACCTCTCTTTTCTGAAGAATTGTTTTGCTGATATGAAAGTAATGGTTTTGATTGGCAATTGCAGCAGCACAATGTGAGGAACACCATGGAGAAGAGTGACCTGGAATCGTCAAAAGGGAATAAAGGATTCCATGCCAGCCTAAATCCACGAAGTTATGTAAGAAGCACATTTCAAAAGGAAGACAAAAGATTTCTACCCAAGGGCCATCATGAAGAAAATCACGGAAAGAGTCTCAATCAGGTTTAAGGTAGTTGTAAGATGTACGATGATAGGGGGATTCTAATGATAAAAAAGAATGAGATAATAGTTTTAGAGAGACTAAACCATGATTGGAAGCACCTAAGGGTGAATGTGGAGAAACTAAGCACTGACTAGGTTCAAAAACAAGACATAAGTCGAGTAGAGAAAGTAAATGATTCGGGTTGTCTGGAAAGCGAGTTGGAAAAGTGGCTATTTGAGTTAGGTATTGAGAAAGGAAAAAGTTGTGGGCTTTAATGCCTGCAGAGTCACTGACACTAGAGCCAAGTCATTCAGTCTAATGAACATTAAAGTTACCAACAACAATAATATTGGCTGATGGATAAAGAGAGAGGGTTTGATCAATATGATCAGAAACAACATCAAGTAGAGTGCAGTCTTGAGATGAGGGAGAGCGATATAGAACAAAGAAAAAGGTGATAGAGGGAAGTGGTGCTAAAAGAAGGCACATAAAAGAGAAGTCTGTGGATTCAAACCTAGTTTTGTGACAAATGGGCGAATTCTTACAAATGTAAATGTCCAGGCCAAGCATGTGACTATTGAAGTCTTTATGAATTAAAGGAAGATAACCATTAACAAGATCACAAGATGAGACAGTTGAACTCAAATTAGTCTCACAAAAAGCAAGTAGATCTGGTGAACTTTACAAGAGATAAGACTTAATAGAAAAAAAATTACTTCGAAGACCACGAATATTATTGAATGATAGGTTTAGCGAATTTGGTGATGACCGTGGCTTTTTGTGTTTTATAGTTTTTGTTACTTTATTCATTTTTAAATTTGTTAAAAAACTTGACTCGAAACATAGATAGTACTCAGTACACTGTTTTATAGCCCATGAAATTGCCTCATTACTATTAATAAACCCTAACCCATAACAAAGGGCTCCAATGTGGCCTTGGCAATGCACACTAAAAGTACAAATAGGGACACCATCCATGCGCAACATGGCATTGTTAGTATTTTGATATTTTTCAGCTGTTGATGGAATCAGCCTCTCTGAGAGCTACCACAGAGTTCAGAAAACCTGACTGCCAGCCAGCCTCAGAACCATAAAACTAAGTTTTAGAGCTGTACCCTCATTAGGAGACAATAGAATGAGTTGCCTAGTCATAAAAACAGAGACACAAGCAAAACCCATGCATCGAGTCAAGAAGATCCAGCATTCAACATCCTAAACTGGAAACAATGTATTAAAAATACATCTGCGCCAGCCTAATAGATGAAATACACTTAACGCTGTTGAAAAGGGTCTAGAATAGCCCATTTATATATATATAAATATATACATATATACATATATGCATATATATATATATATATATATATATATATATATATAATATATATATATATATATATATATATATATATATATATATATATATATATATATATATATATATATATATATATATATACTTAATCCATAACTAACAGCACAATTACTTAAATTTAATTAAAAAAAAGGAAGAATAACAAAAGAAAAGATTGCTGCCTCATGCCGAACCCTTAGTCAACACAGCAGCTCTTCTTTCTTGCGTCAGTCAATAAGATAGTCAATGTATGTACTGAAGCCTGTTTTTTTATGACATCTGTATGCCTTTAATGCTGCATTTATATATATATATATATATATATATATATATATATATATATATATATATATATATATATATATATATATATATATATATATATATATATATATATATATATATATATCTCCTTATCTCTAGTAGAAAGAGACTTTTATGGCAAAAAAAAAAAAGTCTCTTTAAACAACAGTTTCACGAGTTAGACAATTAAGCTACATTTTATTGTCGTCAAAAAGTTAAAGCAATTAAATTAATGCAGAAGTACATTATGTTTTATCGTTTTTTAAAAAACCCCAATAATAATACCTAGAAAGTTTTTTTTAATTAACAGTGTTTCTGTTTTAAAAATTTTTTTTTTTTTTTACATGCACCGAGTGTTGCTACATCGACTATCTTATAGCCTGCTGCTACATCAACTATCTTATAGCCTGCTGCTACAAGGAAGTGCCACTACATCGACTGAGGGTTTGGTTTGGGCAAGCAATCTATCATTTAAGAGAAAATTGTTTTTTTATGTTTTAAAACTTTTTTTGGTCTAGTTTATTAGCACTTTCTTTAAAATTACAGTTTATGGAAGAAACTTTTTGACTACCATGTAAAAATTGCAATGAAATAGATTGCAATCACTATGCTGCACATTAAATTTTACTTTTTAACTAGTGAAATCAAGCTTACCTATAAAGTCATGCCTACCTTTTCATTTTGCTTAAGCATATATTGAAGCAAAAATGAAACTTCATTTGGTAACTTTTCCCATTTTATAGGAATCTAGATTAAATTCATATTATACTAGAATTGGAACTTTTAATTGAAATAATAAAATGTATACAAAAAAATTATAATTCTAATAACTATGTTTTGCATCAAAATCTTACTCCATTTTTTTCTATTGAATCCACTTGCAAATCACCATTGTATCCAAACTTTAAGATTGGCTGATAAGCTGTTTCACCAAGATTGACTACAGATGCATCAAGCCTTATTTGGTAAACTGAGCCATAAATGATTTGTTCCTGCTGTGCCACTCTAAATAGTTTTATCTAATTAAAGTATTAGAAAAAATTTATAATATGGTGCATTCCATAGAAACTTTGAAAAATTTGTGATTTAAAAAATTTTTCTTTGACTGTTTATGCCTATGGATTATTATAATATATACTTTATATGTTCTAAAATTGATATAAATATAAATTCAAAATTTAGCTATGAGACACCTTCACGCTGCCAAAACTCTGAAATTTTCTCATTTTCTAAAATCGATAAAGTACATTTAATAATGTTATATGTGATTGCAACTTTTCAAAAGTTTTTGATATGTAAATGGAGAAGTTAGACACTATTTCATAACAAAAAAGATTTTTAACAAAAAGTATATAATTAATAAACATATTTGACAAGAATAGTGAAAAAATATGTGTTACGTCAGTAAGAAAAAATATATAAAAACTTGATTCTTACAGTAAAAATTTTTAATTAAAAAAATTTTTTTTTAGTAAAATGTAACTCTTGATTATTTAAAACAAAACTTTATTATTATTTTTTTTATCAAAGAAAAACTGATTCCAAATTTTATACTTAAAGTTGCGTTATGTCAGTAACTACTTTGAAAACGCGATAAAAACGATGTTATTGACGTAACGCAACTTTATATAACAATGAATTACATTACCACAGAACTTTTATTTTTTTTATAATTTGAAACTTGTACTTGATTTACATTTGAAAAATTAAATTACAATGGCGTGAGTTTTATTTTTAATTGTTAAGTAATCAAGTCACTCAAGTTATATAAATAGTAAAAAAAAAGTAATTTTGTTTTTATGATATAGTAATACACCAAAAGAAAAGTCTGAAAAATGAAGGATACAGAATCACACAAATATTAAAATTAAAGTTAAAGCAACCGAATTGTTATTTTTTGTTATTAGAATTTTTATTTCAAATTAAAATAAAAAAAATCTTTGATGTTTAAACGCCTTTTCATTTTGGCGCCCACAGGCTAAGCCCCAAGGCTTACTGGAATTATATAATATGGAACGCACCATATACATAATATATTGATAATAATATAGAGTAACAATTAATATTTTTAATATATATTTTATATATATATAATAATATTTTATATATATTTTTAATAATAATAATGAATTTTATAGTTTTAAGGATTTACCTAATGTCACTTATATTGCCATGCAACTCGTATAAATCCTCCAAAAATATGTTTTACAAAATGAAAAATGATTAACAAAATTTAAATAACAAAGGAAATATTTCAATTCAGTTATTTACTAAGAATAATTTACAGCAATCTTTTTCAATCTCGCTTTCAAATACAAAAAAACTTTTTTTGATAACTAAGGATACAATTTATAGATCTTTTTCCCCAAAAAAAAACTTACCCAAGAAGCACCAATTTTGCTGAAGAAACAAGATCTATTTGACAAATGCTGTCTGAACCACAATCTTTCAAATAATTGAGCTACAAAAACAAGATGATGGAAATATATAAAAAAAGACTTTTATAACTAAAATCATTAGAAACTAATGATTATGATATTATTTTCATAATGGTTGATCATTATTATAACTATAGTACTACATAACTAATGGCTTATGATTGATTGAAAAACACCAAAATAATAAATTTAATAAAACCACATATTTTCAATCTTAATTTAAACTTTTACTTTTTTTATTGGATTTTTGCTACTTAAGTGTACATTTTTTTAAATTTAACTATTTTTGATTTAGTAACTACATGTTATATCATGTTATAGTATCATAATAACTTGGAAATTAAACAACCATATTGATCATATAGCAGATAACATTATTTTATATTAAAATTTTTTTTTTGCTTAAATACAATAAAACAATATGAGCATAAATTTAATCACTTCATATTATCTAATTATGAATACAATTTAATCACTTCATATTATCTAATTATGGATACAATTTAATCAATTCATATTATCTAATTATGAATACAATTTAATCAATTCATATTATCTAATTATGAATACAATTTAATCACTTCATATTATCTAATTATGCATACAATTTAATCAATTCATATGATCTAATTATGGATACAATTTAATCAATTCATATTATCTAATTATGGATACAATTTAATCAATTCATATTATCTAATTATGGATACAATTTAATCACTTCATATTATCTAATTATGCATACAATTTAATCAATTCATATTATCTAATTATGAATACAATTGAATCAATTCATATTATCTAATTATGGATACAATTTAATCACTTCATATTATCTAATTATGGATACAATTTAATCACTTCATATGATCTAATTATGGATACAATTTAATCACTTCATATTATCTAATTATGGATACAATTTTATCACTTCATATTATCTAATTATGAATACAATTTAATCAATTCATATTATCTAATTATGCATACAATTTAATCAATTCATATGATCTAATTATGGATACAATTTAATCACTTCATATTATCTAATTATGGATACAATTTAATCACTTCATATTATCTAATTATGCATACAATTTAATCAATTCATATTATCTAATTATGGATACAATTTAATCAATTCATATTATCTAATTATGCATACAATTTAACACATATACAATGATAGAAAAAACATATAATGTATAGCGGCAATAAAATAGCACTTCAAAACTGAAAAAACACCTGCAATGAGCCTAACAAAAAATAATGATACCTGCAATGAACTTGATAAAGTTCCAAAAACATCAATAATGGGACACAGCTCACTTCCACATCCACTTGGTTTATCAATACTTTTATATTTTGTTGTGATAGTAATTGGTTCATTTATGTCAAAATCCCCCTTGTAAAAATAAAAAGTATAAAATTTAATAATTAAAATAGTTTAAATTTTATAATTTTTAAAAACTATAATTAAAATTGCATTACAATTAACAAAATCTAGGTACATAACACTTTTAAAAAGTATTATGTACCTTGACTCTTATTGAAGAATAGCATTATTATGTGTATTTAAAATCTAGTAGTGGGTAATATATTTTAAATACACAGAAAAGTCTTTAAAAGTTTACACAGAGTTTTTTACTACTGTTATTATTATTATTATCATTTTTACAAATTTTAATATAAATCTGAAAATAAATATATACAGTGGTACAATCAAGTTTAGACAAAAAAAAAAAAAATTTAAATAATTTTTTTATAAGCAATTGAAAATTACATATATATAAAAGAGATGTTATTATTTTATTTATTTATCAGTGAAAGTGCCAATATATAAAAATTTAAAAAAAGCATAAAGCAGGTAGTTAAAAATAAATAAATAATAAAACTAAAAAAAAGTAACAAATTAAATTTAAATGAATCAAGTGAAAAAATATTTTTCAGTACTTAAAATAGCCACTATCGGCCTAAAAATACATCTTTACATGCCTGATTTATATTTATATATAGGGGAAGTGGGGGCATAACCGCATATGGAGGCACAACCGTTTTTTAACATTTCTCTTTGAAAAATATCATCTAATCTGGCAAAAAAACTACCACACATTAGTAAAACAGTTTTCTTCATTTTTCTTATGTCAAAAAGAGTGCCTGCTATGTTTCTGAGAAGTTGTGCATAATAATGTATATTTTGATAAAAATATTATATTTACATCATACTTTTAAAGACTTTTTTTTGAGGATAAAGCAATATTTGATTTTAGTGTTAAAGATATGTGTTATCAGCGTTATTTCATCAAGTAAAAACCATTTTTGATATCAACATAACCTAATAAGCAAGCTATGAAACTGAATTTTTTCTAAAAACTGTCCACTGGGGCAGAACCGCATAGACGCACAGGAGGCACAACCGCATACTTTTATTATTTATCAAAGTTATGTAATTACAAATAACAACAATTAAAATCGTCACATTTGAATGCGTTCATGTATAAACTTGAATAGTTTTGCTTTGAGATGATAGAAAAGTTGTTTAAGATGTTAGAAAAGTTTTGTTTTGAGAAAAAGATGTTAGAAAAGTTTTTTTGTTAGAAAAGTTTTGTCCGAAAATTTTGAAAGAAAAGTTTTGTTAAAAAAGTTTTGTTTTTTGTTAGAAAAGATGTTAGAAAAGTTTTGTTTTGAAAAAAAGTTGTTAGAAAAGTTTTGTTAAAAAAACTTTGTTAGAAAAGTTTGTTTTTTATTAGAAAAGTTCTGTTTTTTGTTAGAAAAAATGTTAGAAAAGTTTTGTTTTGAAATGTTAGAAATTAGATTTGGTATTTTTTTATTTAATTTTTATAAATGAGTTTTTGAATTAAAATAAAGCTAAGAGTATATCGAATAAGAAAACTGAGATTGTAAGTACAAAGAATGCCTACACAGTATACAAACGTGCAACAAAATCAGCAAATAATCTGAGCTATGACAATTGTAAAGAAAATGTACCTAGAACAGTGAACCCCCAAAGATTTTTGTGAGGGTGCGGTTGGGGCACAATGGGGGCAAAACCGTTTTTTTTACTAAGTGTTATTTTTGTGAAATGACATTTTCAAAACCCGTTCAATTTTTTTCTTAAATGCATCGATTTAAAGCTTAATGATGCGGCTATTGAAATAAACTGCTAAAAAAACACATTTCATTTTTATTTTCATATAACATTTATTCAAACGTTACAGGGGCGGTTATGCCCCCACTTCCCCTAAAGAGAGTAATTTCTAGTTTAGCAGTTTTATATATAAAGAGAGTAATTTCTAGTTTTAGGGGTAGCTCAGGACCCTTAAAAACTTGATGGAAGGCTAAAACATCAAAAAACTTAATTACTTAAAAAAATATAGTTATCCTCTAACTAATTTATTCTTTTACTTACCAATATAACGATATACACAATAACACTAAAAGGAAAGATTTGGCTTTTGGTTAAAAGAGCATTCTTCGTAATTGTATCTTTTAAAATGCCATCTTCAAAAAATAGCCCCCTCTTGTTTGTTGGGAACCTTTTTTCAATTTCCAATGTCAACTCCAGATCTGTTTTAAAATTAGAAAAAAAAAAATTTCATGTTGAATACTCTTACAGAGTTAGAAAAATGATAAACAAAAACTTTATAATACCAAATGACATTGCCTTCCCTTCATACTTCAAGTTTGGTTTAAATTCAATACTGAAAAAGATTTTTAATAGATTTAAACTATTTCGCTGAAAAAAATTTAAAATTCAAATCTCTAAGAAATAAAATAAAAACAAAATTACATAGAGTTTAAGTAAAGATTTACCAATAATATTTCTTACTATCTGGACCAATACAGTTAGATGCATAATCGTCGAGTGGAATAAGGCTTACATTGGTTTCCAATTTATCATATAATGTTATGATAGGTCTTGTTCTAAACAAGAAAAAAATAAAACAAAAAAAGTTGAAAAAAAACACAGTCGAGTATGAACTTAAACACATTGTGACATTAGAATAATAGGGTTCTATTTCCCTTTTATAATGTTGAGAGAATTTAGCTTTCGGTTTTTAATAATTTAAATGTTTTACAATTATTATTGTTTATAATGATAAACTATATGTTTAATTAACCTTATATCATTATTTATATAAGCTGTTTGTTTATAAATTCAATTCCAACTTTATTGAATAAAGCTGAAATTAACAAAAGCAAACAATTTTGATAAGAAATAAGATTAATACATTAAAATTATATAATTATGAACATAAAATAAATAAAAACTAAGTTAAATTTTCTCAACATGAAAAATGGGAGGTAGAACCTTACAATTGTCTTGCACCAATATGTATTACTTAATTCACTGACATTTGTATAGAAATTTGAAAAACTAATAAAAGTTTTGATTTTATTTTAATTATCTTAATTTAAAATTAATATAATTTTTCCATTTTTAATTAAATTATATTGTTTACAATTTAAATAAAAGTTTAGTTTGTGGAATTTAAATAGAATGTTTGTTTTTTATTATTGTAGTAGAAATTTAAAAAAACACTTTAAATTTTAAAAGACATCTTTAAAGAGTTTAATATATATAAATAAATAAAAACTTCGATTATGGATGTAACTCTCTATTTTTAAATTAGTTTTTATTACAATATTTCAAGGGAGTATTAATACCTTCGTTAACAAGTATAATATAAATATAAAAAAAACCATCAAAAACAAAAACAAATCAATGCAATAGTTTTTTTAGATTTAAATATCGAAACATAGGTTTCCAAAAGGAAGTCATGACATAACCTCTGTCATCCTGATTCAGAATATTTTTTTTCTTTGATTTCATGATTCAAAAAAAAATTATATATGGGATGCTAAAATAACTAATGATTGACCCTTGAAAACCATATAGCCCCAAAAAACACAATTGCATTTTTTTTGTATTAGAGATTTGATACTTTCAGATGTTGTTCAAACTCCAAATTTAATTATTGTAATGCTTATGTCAAATGATACAGTTTTGCAAAAATTCCCAGTAATTGGAGCCTTTTTGATATATTTAGACCCATCTTGAAAAGGTTAAATGTTGACCTTTCTTTTGATATTATTTCTATTAATTGTACAATTGTTTATAAAACTGAATGATTTTAAACGCTTTATTTACCTTTTTTATTAAATTTTGTTATTTTGAAGACAAAATTATGATTACATAAAAAAATATTTTACTAAAATGAAATATAACATACCTTATTATAAAAGATTTCCCACTTGAGTAAGCTCCAACTGCAATATCTAAAAGATA
Organism: Hydra vulgaris; assembly: GCF_022113875.1. Classification (NCBI taxonomy): domain Eukaryota; kingdom Metazoa; phylum Cnidaria; class Hydrozoa; order Anthoathecata; family Hydridae; genus Hydra; species Hydra vulgaris. The sequence continues at coordinate 24,313,226 of NC_061162.1, read as the reverse complement.
CTATTATTATATAAAAAGTATACTGTATATATATATATATATATATATATATATATATATATATATATATATATATATATATATATATATATATATATATATATATATATATATATATATATATATATATATATATATATTCTTCTTTAGATTATCAATAAAAACTTTCATTATGGCATTATTAGCAATGATTTAAACCATGTTGTTGAAAAAAAAAGGATGTCTAAAACACAACTATATACTTCAACATAATGAACTTCTAACATAATTTTATGCAACATAAAATAAAGACTAAAACTCTGGTAACAGTTAGCTAAACAATTAATTCACAAATAATGCACAATAATATTCTATAATGTTCTAAATTAAACATTTTTAAATGTGTTGGTAGCTGATATTTCAAGTGTCTTAACAAGTTACTTTGAGATGCATATTAAATCATATTAGATTGTCATTTTTACTTTAAGTTTTTTTGTCAACAACTGTCTGAAGTGATTAGAAATTATTTAAACCATGTACTTTTGATTCATGCAAGAAAAGTTTCTGAGTAAGAATCGACACTAACATTTTAGCTTTAACTTTAAGCTGAAAGTTTGAACTTTTCTATAAAATGATTCCTGGTATTTTTTAATTTTTTAATAAAGTTCTTTTTTAATTTCCAAACTTCTTTGCTCTTCTAAGCAAAAAAGTTTGGAAATTCATTAAAAACTGCCTATAAGAAGTTATAATCGAATTTGTCAAGGTTCTTTATTTTCCTTTAAAAAAAAAACCACCAAAATGAGGAACTATTGGTCTCGATTAGCTTGGTTGTGACTGATCTTTTTCTCTGCAAACATATTTCTTGTGCTTAACAGGAAAGAAGCAGCTGAGCAAAAACTGACTGATCTTTAATGTCAGCCATTTTGATAATTTTTTTAAACTATAAATAGTACTGTAAAGTATAATTTTATAATAAGTAATGAAAAATATGTCAAACAGATTTCTAATTAAAACATAAAATATTATAAAACAATGGCATATTTTATTTCTGTTAAAGACATGACTATATTTGATAGTATAACTGTAAATAATTAAATTTCAATTCTTTTTGAAAGTATTTTGCTTTTATTTGTTTATATCAAGATAGTTTTAAACACAGCAAAGGCAAATAAAACAATAACTCTGCAATATTCTGTCCTAATACAGCTAGAAAAAAGATGAAGAGACTGCACAAAAAGAGCATTTAAAAATTATGTTTTTTTTTTTGCTAACTTTTTATTATAAACAATACAAATATATGAGTTATAGCAACATTTACATAAACTGCAATACATAAAAAAAAAAAAAAAAAAATCTAAGTAGAAGACAGGGTCATTCACAGCTTCCTGCTGCAAATATATTTATGATATTATCTAGTGGAAGTAAGTCTTTTATTAGAGCATAAATTTTTTTTTTTAATTTTTATTTATTTGTATAACTTTTTAAAATGAAAAAAGAATCCAAATAAGTTTTTGGAAAAACATGACTTTAATGTATGATTTCATATAAAACACTCAAAATATACAAACCCGGGTAAGAATTTCCATCAACATCAAGGCCATTAGATATAGAAGATCCAAATCCAGACAAACCAATAGTTGAAAAATCAGATGCCATGATGATCTAAATGTATCATAATGATTCTTTTAAAAATATTCTGTGATATTAAAAAAGTAGAATGAAATAAATCAAAAAATTGTGACAAAAACCTATAAATAACAAAGTTGACAACACACTTAGATAATTTAGAAATAAATGATAGGAAAAAAATTAACAATTATTATACAATTAATGAAAGATTTAAAAAAAGAACTGCCATTTAACTGAAAATTTTTCAGATTAAAATAATTTAATGAAAAATCTTGAAAATCTCTCAAACAATATTTTTGATATGAATAGTGAGAGATTTGAATTCAATACCAAATACTATAACAAAATTCAAATAAAATAAAACGCATATATATATATAAATAAAGATAAATATAGAATAAAATATAAATAAAACTTTTAACAAAAATAACAAAAAACAATAGAATAAAATATAAACAATAATATTAAAATAGTAAAAAATTATTATATTCTAATAGAAAACCAAAAAATAATCTACTATACTACCAATATGATAAATGCTCTTAGATTTTATCTTTATTATAAACACAACAAGTTGTTAAAATTGGTATTTATTGGATAAATAAACTCAAGCCCATAAGATATAGAAATATAAAAATCCGTATATGCTTAAAAAATGAAAACCTAAAAAAAAACATACTCACATATATATACACACATATGTATACATACACACATGGTTGTCAAAGTAAGTAATGAATGTTCCAATACAATAGAGTCGTGTATTACTATAAACAAGCATAAAAAAGTTATCCTTGAACCATATTTAGCAAACCCAGCCATACTTCAAACTACCTATATTGGATTCAACATCTATGCATAGGATATATATTATCTTCAGGTTCTAAAAGCTAGCTCAGACATGTTCCAGAAACAAATATAATGTTACGTGAAAACAGCAATTATGTATGTAACTATAGTATGGAAGCACACAGAAAATAAGGAAGCACACATAAAAGTAGTATCATATATATATAGGAAATATAAAGAATGAGATCAAACAAAAGCATTTAAGACAGTTCAAAAAAAGTTTTGCCACAAGATGTTTGACTATTTATGCATAAGGGTGTTTTGATATTGTGCATATTTAAATACCGTGAAAAATGTCTATGTTGGAGTTTAATATAGTTATTGCACACTAGCCAAAAACTCTATTCAACAGAAATAGATAAACATATTTGTTAAATTTGATGCAGGTTCTCTGTGGTGCTTAAACTAGACTGAAAATTGTTTTTTTTTTTTCAAACTCAATACATAGTATTGAGTTAAAAATGTATTTTTAACTCAATACTATGTATTTAGTATATATAAAAAAAACAAAAAAAAAAACAAGCTGTTAACAGACAAACCGACAACCAACTTTAAATACTTCTAAATGGTATTGATCTTACATAAAGTAAATATAAACAAAATGTTTATTAATCAAAAATTAAAATCTTACAATTACAATCTTAATAATTTTCAATCTTAACATCTTAAGTCGCAAAAAAAGTCCTTTACACATTAAATAAAATGCATTATTATTGATATACTTTAAATTTACATTTATTTATAAATAAAAAAATTTGATTTGCTTGTTGCTGAACTTGTTTCTATTAATAACTTTTTTTATCTTGCAAAAAAAAAAATCAAACAAACTACAAAAAAAATAGGGGTGGGTGTTAAGGTTAGTTTTAGTCTAACTAAAATTACTTAACTAAACTTTTAGTTTAACTAAAATTAGTTAACTAAAATTAGTCGACTAACTTATTAGTTAACTAAAATTACGCGAGTAACTTTTTAGTTAACTAAAATTACCCGACTAACTTTTTAGTTAACTAAAATTACGCGACAAACTTTCTAGTTAACTAAAATTATGCGACTAACTTTCTAGTTAACTAAAATTACCCGACTAACTTTCTAGCTAACTAAAATTACCCGACTAACTTTTTAGCTAACTAAAATTAAGCGACTAACTTTTTAGTCTAACTAAAATTAGTCGACTAACTTTTTAGTTAACTCAGATTAGTCTACTAAATATTTAGTGTAACTAAATTTAGTCGACTAAAGCAAGATTTAGTGCTTGAAAAAAGAAATAATCTTTCGCATAAAAATTTTACACACGAGGAAGCATTAAGGCGATAAATATTATTTTATTGTAATTAAACACTTTACTAGTTGTGAATCCTAGAGCCCAGTCGAACTAAACTGTTACTTAAAAGAAATGTTTTAAGCAAAATTCAATTATTTTTAATTTTTTCCCAGCTTTGAGACAACTGCCTATGAAGTTGTTGCAACTGTTTATAAACACCTAATCAGTATGGAATATACAAATAATGCCCTTTAGTCAATTATATCAAATTTGGTACGCTTATTGAATGTTTAATTTATATATTTTATGTGCTGCTTCATATAGGTAGTGTGCAATAACAATCGCAAATCAAAATAATCTCTCCTGCCAAGGCTGTACCGACGTGAGTATGGGCACCTTACCGGGGTTACAACATTCTGTCGGTTTTGTCGGTAATTTAGAAAATTTGAGACTCGATCAGTTAAAACTGCAACTTGGCTTTTAAATAAAAAAAAGCCCTGCTTTGGTGAGATTTTTATAGTAAAAAACCTTATTTCATTTGCACCCCCTCCCCCTACGTCTTCGTTGTTCAGTACAGCCCTGTCCCCTGCTATATTATAGGAATGGATTCAATCTCTAATTTTCACAACAAATCTATGACTCCCCCTCCCCACCTCTTCAAGTATCAACCTCTCCTAATGGCTATTACAACCCGCAAACACTATAGTAAGGCAGGCGAAAGTATTGACATGAACCCAAAAGGTTCATGTCAATACTTTTATGTCAATTTTTTATGTCAAATATTATAACCCAAAAGGTACATATCAATCATATTATATTTAAAATTAACAATCATATCCACTCTATTTTTTAAAACTTCCTTCAAAATTTCTTTTTTCTTTGATTAAAACTTTGCACTTATTTGAAAATTATTTATAATTATTTGAGAATTTTTTAAACTGTTATAAATATTTGAAAAATTTGTGTAAAAATGTAATAAAAAAATGAGAATCTAATTAACTACAATATTTCAGCAATAAAACCATCAAATTGACTGGAAAAATTTATTGATAATATAACGATAATAAAAAATTATTGATAATATAATATGTAAAATCATAGTAATAATTAAAAAAAGCGTCTCAATAAGAGAAATTGCAAAACCATTTTTCAAGGTTATTCATTCTTATATGTGCGTCTATTCATTTTTATATGCATATTTATTCATTCTTATATGCGTGTTTATTAATTTTTATATATGCGTTTATATGCAAGTCAACTACTCATAAAATCTTTTATATAATTTTATATAAACAATAAATAGGCTTTTAAATTTTTATGTTTTTATATAGATATATTCAAAATATAAATTAGGTTGTTGCCACTGCTATTTATTTAAAAAATGATTAACAACTTTTAGCAGAATACTCAGCCGATATTAAAGATACAATAAAATTGAAAATCTTGTGTGTCCTGAAAGACCCAATATTTCAAATAAAAGGAATGAACGTTCACGTTCGAAATAGGCAAAAAGCTTCAGTGTTAAAGGGATCCCAAACTCCCGACACATGTTGTGTTCATATTAAAGATAATGTTGAAAAAAAAAGGTTTGAACCAAGTTTTTTTGATTAAAAATAAATAATGAATGCATACCGTGAAAAACAAATGTTGTTGTTTTTGCCGAAGCTTGCCTTCTCCATTTTTTTCAATAAATTGGAATCTTCAAATTATGCGTCGCAATCTACAGACTTTGGCAATTCCTTTGAAGCGCGTTTAATTCATAAATGTTTTAGTATTTGACATCATGGAAGACTTTTAACAAAAGAAAAGTGTAATTAAACTAAGCTGCGTTTTTCTACTGTAGTATTTTTTTAATATACAGCAAAACAAATTTATTTGTATTATTTTTCTGAACATCGCAAAAAAAAATTTGTAAAAAGAAAAAATGATAAATTATTTTTATTTTATAGGAGCAACTTGTTTTTTACAGATATCTTAATAATTTTTCGATTTATATATCTTACTTATATTTCTTTTGTTTTTAAATTAAAACAAATATTAAAGCTTTACTTACGAATCTTATGATTTTCATACGAGTGTTTTACATTATATAGAACGTTATGTATACGGTCTCTCGTTTTTGTGCAAAAGAGCGCAGTATTATATATTCTGAATCTTACTTATTTTTATTTAAACAATCGGAACTTTTTTCTAACTTCTCTGGTTATTTTTACGGTATGATATTTTTTCTTTTACCGTCAAAAAAAGTATTAACAATTAATTTCATAAACTGACAGTATTAATTAGAGATATATGATGAATTGTTAACTTTTTTTATTATAAAAATTTTTTGATTACGCTGATTTATTTTAAATTGCTAAATTTGCTAAATTGGATACGGATAAAACTATTTAACTTTTATTTCTCTCATCTAAAAAAAGAACGAGTGACGCAAAAATAAAAAAAATAAAAAAATTCTATACAACTCTTTTATTCATTCGAAGTTTAATTACGCGAAACTTTTCTTTGTCTTTTGTTCTACTCTTATAAAAAGAGCGAGCGATGAAAAAAAAACTTTTCTTTCTTAACATAAATTTACACTTAGAGATAAAATTAAATTAGAAATAAAGCAACAATGAACAAAGCAACTAACAGATTAATCTGGGACTATTTCTGAAAATAATCAACATAAACAACATTACCAACAGCAATTATCAAATAAACAACACAATATCGCATAATTTAGGGGCTTTTTATTTTTATTGCTTAGTCGTGCTAAATGATAAGTAAATTTAGTTCAAGTTAATATTTCAATATTTACAGTTGCAATATAATATAGAAATGATGTTTAATGTTGAACTTTTTGTTTAATTATTTATTTTTTGCCTACATTTATTATAAAAAACTTTTAAGCCCCCGTCATTAAAATAATTTGTTTTGAATATATTTCAAAATGATTATTCAAACTAATTTTTTTCGCTTGACTTCCCGAACTTCATGCAAAGCAAATTGAGACGAAATATTATCTAACCAAATAATAATGCTTTTACTAATTTTATATGGGTAATTAATGTTAAACATTTTTTTATCGAAGTCTTAATTGAGATAATAAATATTCATAATTTATAAACTTTAAATATATAGCGCAATAACAATTTATAGCAACGAACCAGCATAAAATATTTAAGGTTTTTAATATCTTTTTAAATATTAAAAGTAGAAAAAAAAAAACTAAACAAATAACTAAAAAAACTTCGACTAAAAATAAATATTTCCAGAGTTTCATTTGTTAAAAGTCTACCGTGACGTCAAATACTAAAACTTTTATGAATTAAACGCGCTTCAAAGGAATTGCCAAAGTCTGTAGATTGCGACGCATAATTTGAAGACTCCGATTTATTGAAAAAAATGGAGAAGGCAAGCTTCGGCAAAAACAACAACATTTGTTTTTCACGGTAAGCATTCATTATTTATTTTTAATCAAAAAAACTTAGTTCAAACCTTTTTTTTTAACATTATCTTTAATATGAACACAACATGTGTCGGGAGTTTGGGATCCCTTTAACACTATTGCTTGAACAATTAGAAGAGTACTACAAAAACACAATTGCATACGGCAAGCTGCTTGCAAAAAACCATTCCTATTGATAAAACATCAGAAGTCAAAAAAAACAACTGGTGTTTAGCTCACAAAATTTGGTCTATGAGCATGTGGCACAACATTTTTTTTCAGAGATGAAATAAATGTTGAGGTAGATTCAAGAAAAAACCAAGTAATACTGAGAAGAAAGCCACATGAAGAAATGGACCCAAATTGTTCTTCATATAGAACAAAACAAGGTAGTGGTAGTGATCTGGGCCTGCATGAACTATGAAGGTGTTGGTTTTTTTCTAAATATTTGATAGAAGGGTTGATTTTCAAAGATATTTAGACATATTGGATAACTATTTAATGCCTTCTATTGGCATTATCCCAAAAGGCATAGGAATTTTCCAATAAGATAATGCTTCATATTGCTAAGATTTGCAAGCAATTGTTTGTAAACAACAATAAAACCATGTTTTGGCCTGCCAATAGTCCAGATCTCAATTACATAGAGAATTTGTGGTCTGGGTTAAACCACAATCTTGGTAAAATTGAAATAAAAGATCTGGACCAGCTGAAAGAATTAGTAACAAAATTACTAAATAGTGTTCCAAAAGAGATTACTCAGAATATAGTGAACTCCATGCTGAAACATATCAACGAATGCTTAAAAGCAAAAGGATTGTCAACAAAATGTTAACTTTTTTTTTTTTATTATAATTTTTTTGTTTGAATATTTTTTGTTAACTTTGTTTTTGTGGTTTGTTTATTTTGGCCGCATTTTTTTGATGAACACTTTTATTAATTTCAATATTTTAGTTTTTAATTTGTAGAATGTGAATGACTTTACAAAAATTGAAACTTAAAAACATTTTTTTCACAAAAGTATTATGAAAAGATCAGAACTTTTTTTGCTTCAATAATCGATATTAATAATATGTTGAAATAAATCAACTCTGATAGTTATAAAGTTATAATAGTTTAATTATAACTTGTTAAATGACTCAACAACAGATCATTAATGGTTTACCTTTCTATACCTTGCTGGAAATATAACCATTAAAATTATTATAATGAAAAGTTTTTATATATATTATTTTTTATATTATTATATACTATTAATTAAATGTCAAGACGCAAAAGAATTCCAAAGTGCCGATGTTCAAGGAAGAAAAAAAATGTTTTTGACCATTAAGGAACAGTTATAATAAAAGGATGCAAATAAGCTGAATAACAGGTCAACCAAGATTGAGCTTTGGTTGATAAAACAAATTATGATGGCACACTTGAACAGCGACAGTGGTAGTATTTGTAGATATGGGTCATAAACTTGCTTAAACTTAGCTTCTAGAGCAGGTCAAATAACATTTACAATGTGTTTATTGGATCTTGTATAATAGAGAACCATCATTTAGAAACAGCCCATATATCACCATGATCAGTTAAAATTTCAATGATTTTAAATTGAGTTTTCTCAAAAACCACTTAATCAACAAACAAAATTTTATATTAAATGATGCATGCATAATAAGTTTTTATTTCAACTAAAACAAATTAAGCCCTTTATGACATGTAAGTAATTTAATTTTTTTTAAAGTACCTGCCATCATCTCCACAACTTTACTTTTAGTCACTTTTTTTGCAGCATTAATCCATCAATCTTGAACATTTTCAACACTATTTGCACATTTGCCTCTTTTCCTCAGTATTTTCTTTACAATTGCCTAGTAAGATTTGATGACTTGTTGCTCAAGGAGCTTAGTAGAATAGCATCTTTTAGTGCAAAATTGAATTTATTTTACTTATACCATTCCATTACTTTTTTCGAAAAGTGGATTGATGCCTGATCTGGCTAAAATAAGATTGGCTGTTTGTGTTTTTCAAAGAAAGGGAGAAGTCATTTTTCCTAGCATTAAATATGATGTCAAAAGATTAATTTGTTATGAAAAGAGAGCTTTTAAAACCAAAACTACAAATAGGAGTTGTGGTTTTAGAATACTATTATCAGTTGATAACTGCCTGAAAGCATAGAGTGGCCTTTTTCACAATAAGTTTCATTGTCTTCTAAAACACACAAAAATTTTTATCATTAATTTAGGCAAATTTTTAGTTCATCCATATGTCTTGATTCCTACATCAAACTAACTATTTTGGTATCTTTTTCTTGTAACATACTTTCAGATTTTGCTTTTTGAATACTCTTTGAATAAAGATCTAATGCATTTAAACTTTGTACTTGTTGTGACTGAGCCAGAAGATAGTTTAAGTTTTCATTCATTAATATAAAAATATCAAAAATATTGAGATATTTATTAGCAATAAATAATTGAGTTAAAATTCTGCAGCCATTTAAAATAATTTAAAGTTATCTTAGATAAATTAGCTTTTTAATCATTTAATTAAGAAAGATCAGATTTAAGACTGGCTGCATGTTCTAAGCTGAAGTATATACTTGTGTTATTGGCCACTTTAAAGGTAAGATTATGAGGCAGATAATAACTAAGACCAACTCTATATAACATAATTCTGTTTATAATTAGTTTGTTTTCCAGTATCTTCAAGTTTTACAAGGTTTTATATTGAATTGTTGAAATATTGTCACATTCATACTCTTTTAACTTGAAAACCTTGATTTAAAACATTTACAATCTTGTTGCAAACTTTTATTTTGTTACTTATTTAAGCTATATTTGTTGTCTTAGTAGTTGTACATATTTGTTGTCTTAGTGGTTGTACATATTTGTTGTCTTAAATAAATCTTAAATTTACTATAAACTAAATTCAAATACGGTTTTCAAGCTTTAGAACAAAAATGTAAATAACAAGCTTTTTTTTAAATAAATAAAAACTTTCAATTTGCACCTAAAAGTGACATATTACTGCTTCAATCGCATGTTTTAGAACAACTAGGTATTGTGATCTGTAAATTTTACACATTTACAGATCACAATACCCAGTCTATTACTTATAAAATTTTCTATTTAGCTACAATTCATTTATTGTTAAAGTTTTAAAACTTACTTGAGAAGGCTTCCCTGAGTTTGAGATACCTTGTGATCCTCCATTGTATATATAAACTGCACCTCTATTATCAGCACCATCCATTGGAGCTCCGATTGCAATATCTATAGAAAACATGAAAGCATTAATTTACATTCAAGAAGAAAAAAATAATTTTTTTTTTTACATCAGAATGAATTTTGGAAGATGAATCAAAAGATGATAGCTCACTTGCAACATGATAGCATTAATCAGTCACAAAGTGACGTATATAAGATCAGTTGCCAGTTCATGACATTTTTATTGTGGTAACTACCAAATGGCACTTTTGACAAAGTAGAGAGAATATCATTAGAAATATTATTAATTTGATTTAAAAAAAAGATGGATCAGAGACAAAACACTGATGAAGGAGCAAAGTTAACAAAGTTAACTCTGCTCCTTGCAGTTAATTTGGGTAAGAGATTTAAAAAGATAAAAGTTTTAAACTTTAGTCCTAACAAACTATTACTAGAAATAACCTATTAATTATGATAAACATCCATTCATTATGATAAGCATAACTTATTCCTGCAGATTTAGGTTCAAGGTCTCCTAATATATTTTGCTGATTTTAATCCAGAGAGTTTTTCAGATAAGTAAAAAAAAAATAAAAAAAAAATACAAAAGTAACAAGAATTAAGGAACTTTATTTTGTGTGGTGTTAAAATTTTTTGCGCGTCGCGCTAAACTTTTTTGTGCTTTTCATTGAACATAAGGGACTAATTTAATCTTTTTTTAAATTAAGGGCTTTTTTAAAGCAAGGTAAAACTTGTGATTTTTTTTGTTTAACAGTTAAGTTTAGCTAGTTCAATTTGTGGATAATCCCTTAGATTGGTACATAAACTAATCATATTTTTATATCCATTCTCTTACTACATCATCTATAAAAATTACCTAGTTGTACCTACACTAAAAAATCAAAATCCTAAAAAATCTTAGAAAATATAATAAATAATTATATAATATATGAAAAGAAAAGATATGCTTAATAAAATATATTAAACAAAATCTAATATAAAAATAAATAATTAGTCAAATATAATATATAAGTATATATAAATTACAAAGATACATTAAATAACTAAAACTTTGATTAAACAAAATATGCTTGCTATGCGTTTGTTTAACTGTTGTCTCAAAATTATAACATTCATTAAAATTTTGGTTGTGGCATCTTAAATTCAAATAAAAAAATCAAAACTTAAAACCAATACCAATACCCAACCTACTGATAAACAGCAGGCCACGCAACAGCTACTAACACTTGTGTCACATAAAATAGGTTAAGCTGTTTTTAGTACCAGTTTTGGAATGCAGATATTAATAAAACTTTTCAAATGTTTTTCTCAAGTTTTTTTACTCAAAATAGCTAGTTTTTCACTTTATTGTTTTTTAAAATCTAATATTAATGTATTTTATTAGGTAAAACCGTTCATTTATTTATTTTATTAAGTAAGACCAATCATTTTAGCAGATAGTTAAACAATAAGCAATTATATTGGGATATATACATTTCAATTTAAAATAAATTTTGAGTATTTTATTTTTGAAATTCTTTACATATTATTTTTATTTGAAAAATTGTTCTATATAAAACTATAAAAAAAATAGATAATATATGATTCTTTTTATGTAGTTCTTTATTTATTAAGTTTTTTTTAAATCATAAAATTTTAAAAACAAAAAATTTTTTTATAGAATAAAATGAATCTCAATCAAATATAAAGATATGATTTTTTTACTTGTGGTTCTTTATTATCTAGAAAAATTATATGGATATTGTTACAGAATGATAAAAAATTAAAAGATACAAAAAAAATAATAATTCTATTTAAACAATGTAACTTTTTTATTAGCTTTTTTTTTTTGAAAAAAATATAGTTTTCAAATAATATTTTTATAAATTATACCTGCTATGCGATATAGTTGTGCTTAAGTAAAGTACCAGATTAAAAAATGTGGATTAAAGTTTATATCTTCAGAAGTCTATATCTTCAGAAGCTAAATGGTTAATATTCTGAGTGATATCATTCTTATTTTTCTGTGAGTTCAAGTTCTGTGAGTTCAAAGAAAACTTTTTTTTTTAAATATTAAACAAAATGGTTTAAGCAAAAAAGATTTATAGCTGTTAGAAAATTTTAAAAAGTTTTCTTATATTATACATGTTATGTACAATCATAACATATACAATCATAATTTATGCACCATCATAACAAATACAATCCGCAACTTAAGCTACTGACATGCGGTAGTGGTGTAGTGGTAGAGCGCTTGCTTCATAAACAAGTGGTTCCGAGTTCGATCCCCACCATGTCTCTGATAGTACCGCGCTCAACTCGTTTCTCCGCGCAGCAGCCTTGTTCATCAAGGTTCGTGTTTCAGAGTTATGGAGTTGAGAGAGGGTTATTCCCACAAATAAGTAGCCTCCTCGTCTGTAGTGGCCTTCTTGGCCTTGAGGAAGTGAATTAAAAAAAAAAAAAAAAATTAAAATAAAAAAATTTACACTTAACAGACATTTACACTTAAGAGACAATTTGTTTAACACTTGTTAAACAAGTTGTCTCTTTCAAATAAAACAAAAGTTCACCCAGAAATAAACACTATGTTGTTTTAATATTCTCTATTAATCAATCAAAAATTTATTTATCTAAAAAAAATCACACAGTACACTAAAAATAAAGGTCAGATAAAATGCCTGATACACCAAAAATATAGGTTGGACAAAATGGCCCATTGATGATGTTCTTTTCCAGACAAGTACTGGACAATGATTGGTATCTGTCGGCTATTTCAAATACTGCTTTCAGATATTTGAACATAACGCTATATAATTGGCATTTTTATACTTACATTATTTTAAATGACATACAGTTTTTAATTAATATAAGTTAGATATATACTCAGAGATATATACATATCTGTATATAAATACTAGTATAGGTACAACTACTACGGCTACTATGCTACTAGTATGATGGCTATGATTACTACTACGCTTTTTACAACAACTACAACTACTATGACTTACTACTACCACAACTACAACTACTATGACTTCTACTACGTTTAATACAAAAACTAGAACTGCTATGACAACTACATGACTTTGACAATGTTTAATATGACAACTGCAACTACTATGATTACTACTACGTTTAACATGACAACAGCAACAACTATGACTACTACTACGTTTACTTCGACAACTGCAATAACTATGATTACTACTACGTTTACTTCGACAACTACAACTAGTATGACTACTACCACTACCAAAAAAAAGCAAAAAACTACAAAAAAATCTTTAATACAATAACTTAACATGTTACTGACAAAAACATTTAAAACCTGGTACATAAACTTTACATTTCTTAGAAACAACCAGCATGCATTATGAAATAAACACAACTTGTAAAACTGATTTAGAAATCTTTTATGTCATTAATTGAAACCAAGTACCTTGGTATCCATCATTATTGAGATCACCAACTTTACCAATAGAACTGCCAAATCGAGCTCCTTGAATTGATGTTGGTGCTAATTGCAATGAAAAACTCAGCTAAAAATAAATTTATATGCTACAGTTAAGAGCTCATATATAATAAAATTTATTAATTTATTCAATTTTAATTAATTTATTATTTGACTATTGTAAAAGTTATGAAGTATTTTGTAATGTTTTTATCTTATGATTTTTTTAAACTTTTTAAATAAATGTTTTAATTTTCAAAATTTTTTTTTATTATTTTTAATTATGATAGGTATTAAAAAGTTTTGACTATTTTAATTATTTTTTAATTAAATTATTTTAAATTTTAAAAAGACTACGTCATATTTTTAAACAATGTTTCTTTTTTTGCAACATTTTTGGAAAAAATAAATGCTTCTACAATTTAAAAATATTATAACACTTTTTATTAATTTAAAAAAAAATTTGTTCATTTACTAAATAATCATTAGAAGTAATATGTAAAGTGTTTTGCATAACTTTAATAAAACGTTTAAAAAAATAAGTCTAAAGTAATTTATTTCAAATACAATTAAAATAGTAACAAAAAGTAATTTTTACTTTGAACTTTTTTGAGTTTTATTTTAATGCTTATATATTTTCTTTATCAAAAGGAATTTTTTCTTTTTTCTTTAGAATTTTTTTTATTTTTTTATTTTCTTCCTAGAATAGCTTAGCATTTCTTTTTCAGTGCATTTCTGAAATTTTAAATCATAGTTTAAATCATCAAAACATCTAAATAGTTGTGGTCAAGTTGGCAAAAAAACCTAAATAGTTGTGGTCAAGTTATCAAAAAAAAAAAAAAAAAAACATTTGAGTGGTCAGCAATAGCGTTAGATTGCATGCCATTCTTGTTCAAGCCTGTATATATGTTTATGTATGTATGTACGTATGTATGTATGTATGTATGTATGTATGTATGTATGTATGTATGTATGTATGTATGTATGTATGTATGTATGTATGTATATATATATATATTATTTATCTTTTATGTTGTTGTAGGCTGAAACAATTTTAAGGATGGACTATTTCATCTCGAGTGTTTCTTTAAATTTTTCTTCATGTTGTCTTAAAAGATAATTTTTCAAAATATACCTTTAAAGAAAACAAGCAAAAGAGACTAACTTAGAATTATTTCTTGGAGATACTATAACAACTAATAAAATGCCACCCATTACTGAATGTGCAGTTAGCAACTCCGCCCTAGTCAGTCTATAAAGAGTAACTAATAATAACCTCCTCTATCTTGTGCAATAATGATCTTTAGTTTATATCTATTGATAAATCTTGAACCTTCAAAAAAAATCTGATTTTTCAAAAAATATTTTAAATAATTTAATTTTTTAACAAGATTAAAGAGGGTTAAAAAATAATTAAATTTAAATAATTACTAATTCAAATAATTACAGCATACTAATTCAACTAAATTTTTGTTTACTTCAGAAAATTTTAATTTTTGGTTTAAGTGTGTAAGTTAAGATAAATAAGTTAGTTGGAAATTTTAAACCTAAATATGTTGTATGTAAGCTAAAATTAAAAACAAATTATAAATTTATGGTTAAGTTTTCTTTTATGGAGAAAACAACTCAAATTCAGTTGCAGTTATAAGATCCCTGAAATAATATTGACCCCTGCTTTGTTTAGAGGAAATCATAAATAGTTGGAAAAGTCCCTTATTTTATATATGCCTTATTGCATACTGTATATATATTGCATCTGTATAACAGAGACTAAACAGAGAATAGTTAACACTGACCTTTACAATATACTAAAAAAAATCAATTTAAGCTGAAATAATTATAAAATACTTACAGTGTTTTTATTATTTATATAAAAATAAACTCTGCCTTCATCTGCAACAACTGTGTAAAATGGGGATGCAACAAACAAGTCGTCTTTCCTAAATTATTTTTAAAAAATGTAATGAATTTTTTTGTGACATTTTTTTTATTTACTATAATAACTTTTTTTTACAGAACAATTGTTTGTAGTTGAAATAAAATTAAACTAATTTTGTTTTGTAAGGTTTAATTTTGATTAACCAATATATCTATAATTTTTTTTTTTTTTGTTTGCAAAAAAAATTTTTTGTCTAACAAATAAAAAAAAGCAATTTTTTTATATAAAAACTTAAAAAAGAAACATCCCTAGAAAGTTATTGAGGAGTATGTGGAAATAATACTCTATAGATATTACAAAATTTGTATTCAATTGGCATATTTGAGTATTTAAGACAAATGATCAAGAAATATTTTATGTGTTTTCAAAATGCTTAAATGATATAAAATAAAATAAATTTTTTGATGCAATAAAATAAAACAAATATCCAAAAGTTTTTTGAACTTTAGGATCTGGTTCCAAATGAGTTCCAAATCAGGAGTATAATAATGAAAAAAAATTTACAAAATCCAGATTTTTAAAAATGTGAACATGACCCACATTGTTTTAGAGTTTTAATAACGTCGAACAATTAAGAAATAATTCAAAATAATTAAGAAATGATGTAGAATAATTAAGAAATGATGTAGAGTTATTAATAAATTATGTAGAACAATTAATAAATTATGTAAAATAATCAAACAGTTATGTAGAATATTAAGAAATGATCTAAATTAATTAAAATTTTAGCAAACTAAAAAAAAACGAATCAAAAAATAAATCTCAAAAAAGAATAATTTGAAAAACTAAATTGATAGGGTATGTCTAGGTATACACTAGCTATGTAAATAATCATTTAATTTCTAATTCTATATCTATTTCTGATTTCATTTTATAGAAAGAATAAAAATATTTAAATTTACTGGTTATTTAAATTTTATAAATATCTTAAATTTTAAATCTTTTATTTATTATTCAGCATTTAATTCTTATCATATTGCTACTCATAAGTTTCTGCTTTTTCAGTTTTATTCTTTATTTCATTTATATATACGTTTATTTTCTTTATTATTCTCTTTTTTTTTTCACTTTTATTTTCCTCTAATACCTTTATTCATAAGAAACAACCAAAAATTCAAAAAAATGTCCAAAAATTCAAAAAGATATCCAATAATCAATTCAAAAATATATCAATAACCAATTTAAAAATATATTTAATACCTAATTCTAAAAATATATCCAACAATTTATAGTATTGGCCTAGTAACTAATTCAAAAATAACTTTTTAATGAACAATTTAAGATAACTTTTAATTATATAATATAAAATTATTATTATAATAGATTATAGTAATTTTAAGTTAAAACATTCAAAAACTTTTTAATGATATACTAACGTCAAATATCTTTTTTTTACCACTAAATTTTTGATCTTATTACAAAAAAATTTACCACTAAATTTTTTTGTAATAAAATCAAAAAAAAAAAATTTATTTATCAGAAGCTTAAAAACAATGTCTACGATTTCACTAACAAAACCTTTTTATTTACTTTATATATATATATATATATATATATATATATATATATATATATATATATATATATATATATATATATATATATATATATATATATATATATATATATATATATGGGCAATTCCGTGAAAGCACAATCGTAACATTTGACATTATTTAAGCTATTAAAAATGAACCAAAAATGGAAATGACTTGAAACTTCTCAAAAATGTGGAATACTATTACATAATTTAGTATGCAAAAGTTGCAGTATTGAAGTCTTATACTTTTTTTAAAAATTACCTCGGCGTAGCGTGACGGTTGTAACGTTTACTTTTTACCACTTCTGAACAAAACAGCTTTGTCAAACTTATTGCAGCGAATGGTTAAAAAAAACTCATTTAGTGTGTGTATTGAGCACATATTGATATTATTATATGCTGGGTTTCATAGATTTTACTTGATGCTTTATAAGCATTTCTATGTTTTTTTTTGTCGTGACGGTTGTAACGAAAAATCTAATTTTGAAAAACACTAAATAAAACAACACAATCAAAAAAAAAAGATGAATAATCATTAAAACCATGTCAACTATGTAAAAGTTTAAACTTAATAACATTATCAAAGTTCTTAATTATTGTTTTTTGATACTGGGTTCATTAAATTTAAAACTGGTAACTAAAGGCAGGCTGCTATTTATTTATACTTTAATACTTTTACTAAAGTTTAAATGGTTAATGCTCCCTATTCCCAACATAAGTTTATAAAATAATTCTTTCAAAAAATTTAATATCGATTTCAAAATTGTTTTTGTTGCCAACTTTCACTTAATTTTTTAGCTTGTTTATATTTCTTTTGTGTTCTTTTATAACTGTCTTCTTTAATAACTTCCCTTTCTTTTTTTGCAACAACGCTTTTTTGTTTCTTGCTCTATAAGCTTTTGATCTTTCAGCATCTGCAGTAGTGGTGTAGTGGTAGAGCGCTCGCTTCATAAACAAGTGGTTCCGAGTTCGATCCCCACCACGTCCCTGGTAGTACCGCGCTCAACTCGTTTCTCCGCGCAGCGGCCTTGCTCGTCAAGGTTTGCGTTTCGGAGTTATAGAGTTGAGAGAGGGTTATAACCACAAATAAGTAGCCTCCTCGTCTGTAGTGGCCTTCTCGGCCTTGAGGAGGTGAATTAAAATAAAAAAAAAAAAAAAAAAAATCTGATTTAGGCATTTAAAAAATGTTATTAAACTTTTGAGATTAACGTTCTGTTATGATTTTAAAAAAAAAAAACGCGATACTTATAATTTTAAAAAATGTGAAATCGAATAAACAAAAACGTTGCAATGCAAACTATAAAAAAAAATTTAACAAAAAAAAATTTTCTTTATGTTAAAAGTTTTTATTTCTCAACAAATATTAATTTATTTACATCAATTATTTTAAATAAGTGATTTATATTTTGAAAAAGAAATGATTTCTAATTTTAAATTGTTCTAAATTACTTTTACAAGCTTAGCAATATTATGAGTAAACAAACTGCAAATGATTTTTTAACTTGGTTTCAATAATAAAATCGTTCGCACTGAAACTTTTTATATAGATGTCAAGAAGCTGTTTTGAAAAAACGAACATAGCGTGATGGTCATAATGTAATTTGTTACACCTTGATACTATCATCTGAAGCTCTTTTTTGAAAAAAAATTAAAACAATGATAAAACTTATATTATCTTTACTTTTACTATATTTTTAGCTTTATAAAGTCTGATACCAAACTTAGAAAAAACTTCTTGACTTTTTTTCGTGATGGTCGTAACGCATTAATTTGATAAACATATTCTTTTTTTATACAAAGTTGGAGAGCGTTTTTATAAATAATATTCTACATAATGTTTAATATTGTCTTTTCCTTAAACATAAAAGTAATAGCTACATAAAAACGCAGCACATTAACCTGTTTTAACGCTTCACAACAAGACCATATAAAAAGGTCAAAAATTGTTTATATAACCCTTACAACTTTAAAACAATCCTATGGTATGATAAAATGATTTTTTTAATTATTTTTTGGCTTAAAAGTATTCTTAAATAGTTAAAAAAAGAATTTATTGAGGTTAGCATATGTTTTCCTAACTTTTTTTTTTTCCCCTTCCTTCTTGTGGAATTGCCCATATATATATATTTTATTTAATTAAAAGTATGAAATAAAAACTTAAAAAGTTGAACTAATTTTTATTTATTTTAAATGCAAGAAAATTATTGTCAACAAGTTTTGCATCTTGGGTGACTTGTACATTTATATATAAAAACATTGTCTGACATAATATAAAATTATTTATAAATCAAAAAAAGCAAAATATAAATAATTTATAAACTATTTATAAACAAAATATTTTTAAACAAAAAGCAAACATCTAAAGTAATATTTAAAACATTCCCAGAATGCTTTTTTTTTTAAAGCTGCACATGTTTTTAGCATCAATTTATCAAGATTGTAGCAAATTTTGGTTAGAAATCTCACTGTTGTACAAAATGGCCAACAACTACTTTGAGTTGACCTGAGAGAACCGCTTTGACTGGGTGAAAGTACAATGTTTCCTGACTTCAAAAATGTAAAATTTGAAATCCAACTATTTCATCCATAAAAATAAATTTGATTTTAAGTTTTAACCATTTTGCACAATATGGCAAAATAACAGCTTTTCAAATTTTACATTTTTACAGCATTCAAAAACATTCCAAAACTAATATTTATTATTCCAAACATACAAATATACATAACAAATACAAAGATGGATATTTTACAGAAATTTGAAACAACCATTCTTTCAAAAAATATGAAACTGCAAAACAAATTTTTTGTGAAAACTTTTTTTGATACTCTGCTTTAAAACACTGTACCTACTCTGGATTCTCATAAATAAAAAAAGAAACAAGTAAATTTCTCAGTTTAAACTCTTCTAAAGACTAGATTCTTTACAATTGCTTGCTGTTGTAATCCACAACACAAGAAAGAAGCCTCTTTGCATATTCTGGATCGTACCTATTTCGCTTGTACCTTTGCCAGTGTGAGCTAAAATGATGATGCATTGATTCTGTTGTCTGCTCACTAAAGATCCCCAATGGAGCCTTTTTCATCTCAATGAATCAACTTCACATGGAAGAAAACAGCGAGAACCTTTTGGGTTATACTGATGTTCATAACTGCCAGATATGAGTCTTTGAAGCGATCAATTTTTTCTTCAAAATTATCTTCAAGGATTATTCCAAAACATGCTGTCACCACAGACTTAACTTTCAAAGGGCATCAAAAATTCCAAAAACTTAAAAACCAGACTCTGACTCTGAAATCCTTTAGATGATGTCTATATTGTTGAGTAGCTTGTGGCAGGCATTCCCTGCAAACTGCCCACCATGATATGGCTCTTGTTGGATGTGGAGAGCCAGGCCAAACTTTATGGTTAATAAAAGGTTATGTCAAGGCTATGTACATTTGATTTACCACACCACGAAACAGATGAATGATAGTTTTTGTACCGTTTGAAAACCATTCATTCCTGAAGCAGTGATACCATCTAGCTAAGATTGTTTGAATACTGAAGCAGTGACATCATCTGCTTATTTTTACTTCCTGTTTTTCCTTCACATATCAAAAGCAATATTATATATTTAGAGCTTTCCCTCTCCTGAATCTGTTAAAATGCTATTATTAGAGATAATATTATTTATGATATTAAGCTTGTTAGTTTAACAATTTTCTATGAGTATTCTTAACAAGCTTGTTTGAATTGACAATTTATCGCAAGATTTTAGAAATATGGATAATAGTAAATATTCAGTTTTTTGCAACCTTTTCAATAGAACATGATAGTTTGACTAAACTTTATCGTCAATACTGCATGCACTATCTTTTGCTCTTCACCACTGTCCTATTTCAATTTGGATAGCCACATCATGCAAAATAATACTGGTAAATTTATCATCTTATCAACATTTCTTTTAGGTACACTTAAATATATTGACTATAAATTTGTTGGTTTTCTAATAGTATGGTTTAATATTGAGAAGATAACTAACTTTCTTTGTTTGTATATTGTCTAAGCATGATTAATTTTTTTAAGGAGAGGGCTGTTTATTTCATCAACATTTTAACTGTTAAGAAAGCCTATAAGTATTTACTTCTCCTACAGCTTTTGGATATAAGTTTTCTAAACATACATACTTGTATTTTAAGTTATCTTTTTATTTTATATTTTATTGTACTTGCATTAAGAACTTCAATTACACTCATACTGCTTCTAAGAGATTTATCCAAAATCTCTTAGAAGCAATATGAGTGTAATTGATTATAACTTTATGTTTTTCGAATGATCCACAATTTTCTTTGAAATAGCAACAACAGTTTTCATATAAAAATAACAATAATAAATTTACTTTATGCAAATTTTAATGATCCTTAAAATAAAATTAGAAAAATTTTGGTGGTAAAATTAATTGTTTTATGACAATCGCCCACTAACTGATTTTTCCATTTTAGTGATATCAGAGTTTCTTTGTAGCATGCAATCACCACAAGTTATTTGCTAAAGACACTAACTAATTATTTTTCTGATTGTCTATAATATTTTATTAATAATTATTTCAATAGTAACAATTTCTATATTATCCTTGTTAAGAATTATGGCCAGAAACATTTAAGTTTTTTTCCTAACATTACATGCAATGTTTTTTGCTTTGCTAAATGCTAAATTTGAAAGATAAAAACTGTATCACTCTGCCCAGTGGAAACTGATCTGCATTCCCCCTCTGTCCTCAAAAAATGGCTCTTAAAAAAAGAAAAAAAATCTGGTTTTGTTTATTTTTTCCCCAAAAAGAATAATTTAATAATAATACAGACTATTTAAAAATAATATACAATCTAATAAAATATAAATAATTAAATAAATAATTTATATAAACGCATTTTTATTACTTTTATTACATGGACTTTTGATTTTGATTGTCATTGTGATATAATAATTTCTTAAAAAATTAAAATACTAATACAATTGAATCACAAAACACAAAGATCACTATTTGTATCAACACAGACTTCAAATAAATAGTAAAAATAACTAATCCATTATTAATAATTATGTCAAAACCACAAATGCATCAAATTGAAATGTCTAATAATGATGGGCTCATCCATCATTATAAAATTATGAAGCTGCGCTGACAGACTAAAACTAACTAGAAAAAAAAAGGAGTCCACCATTATTTATGTTATGCCACATTATTATTATCAATCCCCACCACGTCCCTGGTAGTACCGCACTCAACTTGTTTCTCCGCGCAGCGGCCTCAATCATCAAGGTTCGAGTTTCGGAGTTATAGAGTTGAGAGAGGGTTATAACCACAATTAAGTAGCCTCCTCGTCTGTAGTGGCCTTCTCGGCCTTGGAGAGGTGAAATAACAAAAAAAAAAAAAAAAAAAATTATGTTAATGGCACATTTACACTAAATAGAAAAAACAACTCACCCATCGTTATTTATGTCAACAACACACACACTTGCACCAAAATACTCGCCAACCTTTCAAATAAAACAATATTACAATAAAATAAATTATTTAAAAGAAAAGCAAATATTAAAACTAATTTAAAAATATGACTTAAAACACTTATACCTGATTATTGGGACTTGAAAAACTATACATATAATCTCCAATAGTAAACCTGACAACATAGATAAATACCTAACAAAATAAATAATAAATGAATAAATCTTATTATATTCTAAAATTAAAACATACTTTTAATGATATATAGAATGAATTGGTTTAAAGGAATTTTTAAAAATTGAACCAAAAAATTCAAACTTGCAATCATCTATTCAAAGAGTGCTTTCCCATTGTTAAATTGACCAATGTTAATGGTTTTTAGCCTAATTGAGCCTTTTGGTTTTATAAATGGCCCTAATAATGGTTTACAAGCAACTACACCCCAATTAAAACCTATTTTTTCCAGTTGATCTTTGAAGGTAAAAATTTTTAAGCAGCTTATCTTCTATTTAATAAAGAAAACTTTTTTTTTATTTCTCTTGTAATTTATTCTTATTTAGACTTTTTCAATTTTTACTTTTTTTGTAATGACTGCACACAGAGAAATTCTAATTTTTTTTTATTTGGACTAAATATGAATAACCTCTTTGTAGTAATAAGAATTTTTTCTCCTTCAGCAATGCTTAATTCCTTCCTTGTAACCATTTCTTATTAAAAAAAAAACTTAACTATAACAGAATTAAAAAAATTAATTTTTTAAAATAATATATATATATATATATATATATATATATATATATATATATACATTTTCTCCTGCCGAAGCCTATATATATATATATATATATATATATATATATATATATATATATATATATATATATATATATATATATATATATATATATATATATATATATATATATATATATATATATATATATATATATATATATATATTTATATATATATATATATTAGGGTGTTTCAAAAAAATGACTTTTTAAAATTTCAACTAACATTGCTTTTCATATGGTGCCCCACCATTGATATTACTAAAAAAAAAAATTACATTTGGACCACTCTATCAGTCCGCGCAATGAGTCCAAAGTTCATTTTTAGGACGTTTTTGACCCTTTTATCAGTCAAGGGACCCTTCCCATGGACCAATTTTGAAAAATTAAATTTTTTTTGGCAATTTTATGCATAAGAATTAAATTAAAATCCAATGTTAAGGTTTAATTATTTGAATAATGGGTCAATTAAACAACTACATTTTTCGAAAATGTTGATTTTTTGCCTTTTTTTGCTCTTTTATAAGGTCTTTTTCAGTGCCTTCGGTGTTTACAGTCGGACTTAAACGTTTAAAGCAGCTACAGAATAGTCCCTTTTTTTAATAAGGTTTTTTAAGGTTGTCCCTTTTTAATGTGACCATATAAGATTGTCTTTCTTTAATACTTGATGTTTAGCAATGCTATTATAACAGTATTTTCAGTAAATATCTGTATTTATTTTATGTTTAAATATATGTATAAATATATATACATACATACATACATACATATATATATATATATATATATATATATATATATTCAGATGGTAAAAAAAAAAAAATGCCTCCAAAGAAAACAATAAAACGTACTAGAAACACATCAGAAATATTTCTTGTGAAGAAAACTAGCGAGACTCTCCCAAGCAATAAGCTTCTAACTGGCAAAGATGTTTTGCAGTATTACCTACATCTTAGAAAGCTAAATCCAAGCGCCAAGCAAATAGATTTAATCAGGTGCCAATTCAAGATGAATTCTTTTGAGCTCCAATGTCCTGTAGAGAACACCCACTGCTGTGTAATGTCTAAATTGATTGGCCTATGGAATCTAGCTGGATTTCCTCTAACAACAATGGACAATATAAGGCAAACCTTTCAAACTTTTTTATGTTTAAAAAAAGTACTGTATTTTTTAACCTTTAGTTCAATTTACGATTTATATTTACACAGTAGAAACATTTATGTCATTTTATTACGTTCTTTACATTGTATATAAAGTATTTATTTAAAACTAATTGTTTAAGGTGGGTATTTTCTTAAAATGGAAATTCACTAGAAATCCTGAAGAACTGATTGATAAGATCAGAAAAGATAAGAAGAGGACTTATGGAGCAAATAATTTGTGTCCAGTATCATTGCAAACTCTGGAGGTTCTGTGTCAAACTTTGTTGTGTCGAGTACAACATCATTTAGAGCTGTAGAAAAAGTTTTGACCAAAGAAGGAGAGAAGATTAGAAAACAAATTTTTACTCTTGCGCAGTCATCAGTATCCCCAATAATTTTACACTTTGATAGCAAGATTGTTAAAGAATTCACAGATGGGAAAAAATTGTAACATCACAGACTTGCAGTATTAATTAGGATAAATGGACAGACAGAGCTACTTGGTATTCCACATTTAACTTCAAGTACAGGAGAGGAGCAGAAAACAGCGATCTTGGAACTTCTTAACCTATTTGAGATTACTGACAAGTTTCACGGATGTGTTTTTGATACAACTAATTTTAACACTGGTAAACAGAAAGGAGTATGCATTAAACTAGCTACAGAGGTTGAAAGGCCTCTACTTCTATTAGCATGCAGACATCATGTGTATGAAAGACACATTGTTCACTGTTGAAACATCTATCCCAGCAGTAACACAAATGGACCAGACAATCCTTTTTTTAAAAGGCTTAAGCTTATTTGGAACTCTTTGGATCATGATTCTACTGTACTAAACAGAATGAAGATTGAGGATATTACTGACAACTGGTTGCAGGATCAATTCAAGAAAGCTTTGGAGTTCTCTGAAAACATTATAAAGATGGAAAAGATGAAGAAGGTCAGTACTTTAAATTATAAATTATTTTTAATGTCATTTAAAGTAGTTTAAACAGCTGTCAAGTAAATAAAAATCCATTAACTGGTAAATCACAGCTTAGAATAATAATAACTTATTTAATGTGAATAGCTCCTGGCGCTTTGCAAAATAAACAAATTATTAGTATCAGATATCAAACTGAAAATGTAAAGAATGAATCTTAATTTTTTATGGCTTCTTTAAATGTGAAAATTCAATTTGATTATTTGCTTATTATAAAAATAAGTATTTATATTTAGAATGAATGCAGGTGTGATTATCTTGAGTTAGCCGAACTCACAGTAATGGTGCTATCTGGAGATGTGCAGTACAGACTCCGAAAACCTGGACCTGTAAGTCATGCCCGGTTTTTGATGAAAGGAATGAACTTTATGAAGATGTTCCTTCTATTGGATAACATTCCCAATCTCAAGGCCCATGAGAAGAAAGAAATCAAAGATATGGCCTTCTTCACTGCAGTGTTTTACACTGAATGGTTTCTCAGGGCGGAAATTCCAGCAATTGTTCCCTCTCAGGTTTTTTTACTGTAATTTTTATTTCCTTATTATTCAAAACGTAACAAAGTTTAAATAAAAATTATTCTTTTTAGTATTTTGCTATCTAAAGATTATTTTTTAAGATATGAAAGCTCTGTGGCAGATGATAAGGTACACTGATGTCAAACCTGAGCAGGCAAAACCTGTTATTGACTTACTGAAGAGACACACCTGGTACATTGATCCTACCACTGTTGTAATGGCCTTAGCTGATGAGGAGGTCCATGACCGTGGCGAGATTGCTAAGAAGCTGTATTTCATGCCAAGGCCTGAGAATTATGTTGTACAAAGGCAGCAGGTGGATTTTGAATTGCTAAACAATCTGGATTTTTGTCAGGATAATCCTCCTAGCTTGGTTTCACTGATAAATGAACAGAGTTGGTTCATATTTCCTCTCTTGAACCATGGGAAGGCAGAGTTACAGTGGTTAAAGACTCCTGTTGAGACATGGAACCTGAATGATTATTATCTGGACTTTGAACATTTTGTCAAAAATTTGGAAGTAGTTAATGATTGCAGTGAGAGAGCTGTGAAACTCGTTCAGGTACAATTTAAAAAATTATCAAATTTAAACCTATTGTAGAAATTATAAAGGTAATTTCAACAGGCATAACTTATTTTTAACTAGGAGCTGATCAACAAATCCCACAAGGAGAAGAAGAGACAGAACACTTTCCTTGTAGCTAATAAGTTTAAGAGTGGAAGAAAGAGAAAGAAGAAAACTGATTTCGAAAATGTTTCTCTCTAAATATTTGTGCTTTATTTTTTATGTTCTGGTACTTTATTTTTTTATGTTCTGGCATTATTGAAAGATAACAAATGCTGCTAAATGTCAAATATTGAGAAACAAGTATGACTGTAAACACCGAAGGCGCTGAAAAAGACCTTATCAAAAAAAGGCAAAAAATCAACATTTTCGAAAAATGTAGTTGTTTAATTGACCCATTATTCAAACAAATAAATCTTAACATTCGATTTTAATTTAATTCTTATGCATAAATTTGTCTAAAAAAATTTAATTTTTCAAAATTGATCCATGGGAAGGGCCCCCGCAACTTGACTAAAAAAAGGGTCAAAAACGACCTAAAAATGAACTTGGGACCCATTGCGCGAATTGATAGAGTGGTCCAAATGTGATGATATCAATGGTGGCACACCATATGAAAAGCAATGTTAGTTGAAATTTTAAAAAGTCATTTTTTTGAAACACCCTAATATATAAATATATATATATATATATATATATATATATATATATATATATATATATATATATATATATATATATATATATATATATATATATATATATATATAGCCCGTCTAAATCCATCTTCGTGGGCTGAGCGAGCCGCACGCCTAGATAGTCTTGCACGGGCTTTTTTTAAAAATTAAAATTATTACGTCTTGATGAAATTTTTTTTCATTTTGAAAGTTTATTTTGTTGATTCTGCATGCCAGTTATACTAAAAATTTTAATTGTAATAAATGTTTTTTTAGCGATAAAAAGACAGAAAAACAACTTGCAAAAAAAAAAAAAAAACCTAACGTTTTTTTTAAATAATTTTTTATATATAATTTTATTTAATAATTTAGTATTAATTAACTTTAGAATATTGTTTTTTATTTATTAATTAAATAATAAATAAAAAACAATATTCAAAAGTTAAAATATAATCAATCATTCTAATAAAACAACAATATATAAAAAAACTTTTATACATCAAATAGTTGTTTTATAAAAATGAATGATCTTAATTATTTTATTATGTTAATATATTTCTCTTCTTCTTTATTATTTTATTATGTTTATTCATTTCTCTTCTTCTTTGTGAATGAATATGTAATCGTATATAAAAATTTCTACAATCTACAATTATTAACAAGTAGTAGAGTGACAAATCATTTAAAAAGACTTTGGTAATTAAACTTGAATAGTTGGATACTTGTAAAATTGATAGATGATAGTTTTTTGAAGTCTGCAGTTTTTATCTTTTGCTCAGAGTTATTAGTGTGTGCTCTACTTAGTGAAGTTTTTGTATTATGTTTTTGCTTTGGTTTTGTTTCTCGATTTTTATTCAGACCTTTGCAACCATCACGTTTCTTTATTCAAGCATCTTGAGGTTTGCATAAAAAATTTTTGCAATGAACGTAGCAATTTGAAAGATCTATTTAAGTATTAATATATTGTCTTATTAAAATAATGGAATAAAATATAACATTTTTTATTGCGCTTCTTTAGTTAATTCATTTTTATTGTGCTTTGTAAATTAAATTAAATTTTAAAAATTTAACCGTGATATCTCTAAGCTATAAAAATATAGTGACAATTATATTGAAATCATTTTTTAAACAAACCTTGAACCAAAGAGTTCTATTCTTTTACAATTGTTTTTCAACTGTTTAGACTAAAATTTTAATTATTACTATCGTTAGTATTTAATTTACTATCATTATCTTTTATGACTTCATAATTGATTTTATATTCTTTTCGAAATTTATGTTATGTTGATGTGATATGTAAGTTAAATTTTGAGATAATCTAATTTTTAATTTCTAAGAGACTTAGTATAAATAGATTTTTTAAGATTCTGGTATATATACTTCTTAAATATATTCATATATAACATAGACGTGTATAAAAAAAAAAAACAGTTATGAATTTAAAAAAAACATATCTTTTTTACATTTTTTTAGAATAGAGCTAATAGAAGGGTATTAAATGCAGTATTATTTTATATATCAGGTTTATTGTTGTGAAATATATTTAAATGTATTAAATATAGCGCAAGTATAAAAATGAAAATAAAATATGAAGAAATCATATAGTATTATTTTTATCATACAAAAGAAATATATATAGTTATAAATTATTTATAAATATTCATTTTAAATAAATTAGCCCAAAATATCTTCAATTTCAAAATCAAACGCAGTTTCTTTGAAGATTTAAACAAGAGATTTATTCTTCAAATCAAGATCAATAAAAAAATACTTGAAAAAAATAGTGATCAAGCACAGTAGTGTAATGTTTTGTGGTGGTAAATGTGGTATAATGTTTTGTGGTGGTGGTAAATGTGGTGTAATGTTTAAATTACTAACACTGTTTTTTTAGTTTGTCTAAAAAGACAAACTAAAAAAACAGCGTTATAATTAGACACTGTCTAATTATAACACTGTGTAATTGTCTGCTAGATGACTGTAATTTTACACCAATTTTACATTGGTTTTTTGAATTTAAATTTTACAATTCAAAATATCATGCTAAGCAATTATAAGCAATGATTCTTTTAAATCTATATTTATATATATATCAGTTATATATATAAATATATATTTATACATATCGGTAATATATATATAAATATATATTTATACATATCGGTAATATATATATATATATATATATATATATATATATATATATATATATATATATATATATATATATATATATATACACACACATTTTTATATATTTATGTTTACATTCATGTTTCAACGTGTGTTTAAGGTTTCCAAAATGCCATTTAAATAAAACTTTTAGATTTAGGCAGGTTAAATCTATGTAGAAAGGACATTTATTAAATATTTAATTCAGTATTTAAAAAAATCGATTTTTTCATTATTTTTATTTTGAAAAAACTGTCAGCATTTTTAAAAATTAAAGATATAAAATATATTAAGACAATTCTAACCAAAGTAAGATAACAATGTATACATACTTATCATTGTACATTAGGGAATGCTATATATATATAAATATATTTGTCTACCTTCCCAGTGAGTTCATTAGCTCTTGGTGCTCCAGCAACAACATCTAAGCAAAATATTAAAAAACTAAAACATCAAAAAATACAAAATTTTCAAGTATCACACAAATAAAAATAAAGAATAATAAATAGTATTAGTAAATTTATAACTTATAAAATACTAATAAAAATAAAAATATATCTAAATATAAGATATACAGAAAATACAAAGATATATATATATATATATATAACATATATAAGATTTACCTCCCTGCGTAGAGTTGAATGTAATTTTTCCCCAAGCAACTGAATAACCTAAAATCATTTATTAAAAAAAAAGTAACAAACATAATTGATGTAATAATAAAATATATTAACTTTTAACTATTTAAAATATTACTCATAAAAAGTTTTAAAAAGATTTTTCAAACTAAAGATCATATATATTAGGCCACAGTACTGAGGTTAGGCCACAGCACTGAGGTTAGGCCACAGTACTGAGGTTAGGCCACAGTACTGAGGCTAGGCCACAGTACTGCATACATTTTTCAAAAAATTGATTTTACTAATGGCTGCATAAAATATTGGTTTTTTTACTCTAAAAATCATTTTTTGTTAGGAAAGTTTTTATGTAGCTCATCTCTAAGTTGTATCGACATTCTTTTTTTGTCTGAATTAATAGAATAAAACTAAATCACAAAACTGCCATTGCATCTGTTTTGTTCTTCATGTAAATAAACAAAAGCACCACAAGCATGTTGCTATACACATTTTTTTTATAAGCATGATATTTTTAATATAATTTATGTTTTACATAAATACCACAACTTTATATTAAAAACAATATTTTACAACAAGTTTTACGCAATTTAATTCTTACGCAATCATTATTTTCAAACACATTTTTATATCCTGTTTACATTAGAGAATACAAATTTACTGCAAAGTATTTACTATATTTTGTTTTTTACTGCATTTTTTAAATTGTTTTCTGCTGTTTTTCATCAAACAATAGTCATTACTAAATACACAAAAGCAGTAAGACATGAACAGGTGCCAGCCCACCACCTATATATTTTATACTTTTAAAGTATAAACTTTATTTAAAGTATAAAGATATATATTTTATACTTTTAAAGTATAAAATATATAGCAATATCTTTATCCCTTTTCGAGCACTGCTTAAAAGGTAAAAGGTAAAACAAAAAGTTTTTATGGATTGGTTTTTGTCCAAAACATATGTGTATATATATATATATATATATATATATATATATATATATATATATATATATATATACACATATATAAATGCAGCATTAGACACGCATGAATGATGTTATAATAAAACAGCAACCTTTTCTTTCATTATTCTTTGTTTTTTTTTTCTTTTTCTGAAAAAATAAAGCGCTTATTTTTACATTAAGAGCGCAAAAACGATATTAGGAAATTGCGTTTATACATATGAATTGAGTATAGTATAGTATAGTATAGTACAGTATATATATATATATATATATATATATATATATATATATATATATATATATATATATATATATATATATATATATATATATATATATATATATATATATATATATATATATATATATATATATATATATATATATATATATATATATATATATATATATATATATATATATATATATATATATATATATATTAGAATGTAGTATATAAGTATTAAAATATAAAATGTGTTGATTTTTAAAACAAATGCAATAATTAAATAATTATTAGAACAATAATTTTTTAATTATAATTTTAGATAATTCAATCCATAAAAACATAATAATAAATTTTTATATGATAAAAGACAAATTACAGAAGAATTTAATAGATATTTTGTGTCTGTAGGACCAAATCTTGCAAAAAGAATTCCAATAGCTAACAGTTTAATGAATGATCTATGTTTCCCTCTAAACTCTTACTTCAACACTTTTAAAACATCTTTTGAACAGTTTGAAATTGCCTTTAAAATGTTAAAATCTAACAAAGCAGTTGGTCCTGATGGTATTAATGCCAACATTATTATAAATTCATATCAATATATCTGACTCATTTGAAAAAAGTAATTATCATCCCATTTCACTAATTTATGTATTCTCTAAAATTTTAGAAAGAATTCTGTACAATAAAATTTATAATCATCTTATTATAAACAATTTATTATACAGCAATTAAAATGGATTCCAAAAAACAATTCTACTGAACATGTCATTCTACAATTTACAAGAAATATATCTGACTCATTTGAAAAATCTCAATTTACTTTAGGTGTTTTCATTGACTTGGCGAAAGCTTTTGATACTATTGATCACAAAATTCTTTTTAAAAAGTTGGAGTGGTACGGAATTACTGGAAATATATTAATATGGTTAAAAAGTTACCTTAATAATCGAAAACAATTTGTTTATGCGGATGATAACATATCATCTAATTTGTTAAGTATTTCATGTGGAGTTCCTCAATGATCCATATTAGGACCTCTCCTATTTCTAATATATATTGATGATCTACCAAAAGCTCCAAACCTAATGACAATTATGTATGCTGATGATTCTAACTTATTTCTTTCTCATTTCTACACTTTTTAGCAACATGAACATTGAATTAGTCAAATTTCCGAATGGTTCAGATTAAACAAACTATCATTAAACATTGGTAAAACTAAATGGATTCTTTTTCATTCTTATGGTAAAAAGCACCAGCTACCTGGAAACTTACCTTTTCTTTTTATTGATAATTATTAAGAGTTTTAGTGACAAGATTTTTAGGTGTATATATCGATAAAAATCTTACATGGAAAAGGGAAATGTAATAAAAAAAAAATTTTATTACATTTCGCGGACCATTTTTATGGAATAGCATAGTTTCAAATACTTCTAAAGATATTTCTCAAGAATGTAATTTTGATTCTTTTAAACAAAATCTTAAAAAAACCTGTTTTTTTAACTGAAAATATACTAACCTACATTTAAATTTTTGAAAATCTCTTATCTATATTAGTATATGTATTTTATATAATGTATATTCTTTTTTATTTCTTTATTAATTATTTTATCAACAAACAATTATTTAACATCTTTAATCTAGTGAATTATTTGACATGTTTTAGTTTTTAAGTTTTGGAACTCTTCTATTGTAGTATTGTATGTTTATTTTTAATTTATAATATTAAATTACTTTTTATTAATTTTCTAATAAAAAGAAATTGAACAAAATTATATAAATAACAAGAAAAGAAATATAATGAAATGAAAATAATAATAATAATGGATGTATGCGTATCTGCCTATATATATATGTAGGCTACCTTTAGAGGTGAACCATCCTTTTGCAGTGGCCAGGCGTTTTTGTCATTAGAAGAGTAAATGGTAATTTATATATTTGGCAGTGGCTTGGCGTTTTTGCTGTCAGAAGCCTAAACGGAAATTTGGTAATTTGGCTAAACACACAGAGATAACCATCATATCTAGGTCCTTTTGCACAACCTTTTGAATGATCTGGAAATGTACTTTATTAGGTCTGGAAATGTGATTACAATGATTATATACAGTAATATATTTGAATATGTAGCAATTAATAATATTCAGTGATTATTTTAGACAAACTAAATTCAGTGCGCGCAAGAGATTTATTTAGAAAATTATGAACATTATTATTCCCATGAGTCAGCTTTTCAGAAGACACAGTAATTTGATTGTTGCAAGGCGTAAACACCACAACAAAAGGAAAAACCATTAAAAAAAAAAAAAAGCGTTCTAATTTCTTCAATAGCCGTTTCTCTGTGACAAGACCTTATGGTCTTCTTTGAGTATCCACGTTCTTTATTTTTATTTTTTATACTTTATTTCTTAATGATATCTTGTTATCTTTTATTTTTTTATATTATTTGTAACATATCATAAATATTGTAATAAAGAACGATATATATATATATATATATATATATATATATATATATATATATATATATATATATATATATATATATATATATATATATATATATATATATATATATACATATATATTAATGAATTTGCCTCCCCGAGGCCGATGAGGTTACTAAAGTCAAGAAAACTACTTTTTTTTTTCTTTTTAAATTGTGATTATAAACCTTTCTCAACTTTGAAACACAAACCTTGACAAACAAAATCGCTATCTGGAGAAATAAGTTGAGTGCGGTACAACCGCCAAGTTGTGATATTAAGTGCGTACACCGTACAAGACGTTTGAAACTCTGAACTTTTTGCTCACATTAATCACATGCCTAGGATGATGAATGCTGGGTCTTCTTGATTCTACTCATAGATTTTTGCTTGTGCTCCTTGATAGTGGCTATGCAAATCTTCCTGCTATCTCCTAATGAAGAGTACAGCCTTAAAACTTTAATGTTAATAGTTCTGAGGCTGGCTGGTAGTAAGATTTTTTAAACTGTGAGATTTTTTTTTGTTGTTTTTTTGTTATTCACCTCCTCAAGGCCGAGAAGGCCACTACAGACGAGGAGGCTACTTAATAGTGGTTATAACCCTCTCTTAACTCTATAACTCCGAAACACGAAACTTGACGAACAAGGCCGCTGCGCGGAGAAACAAGTTGAGCGCGGTACTACCAGGGACGTGGTGGGAATCGAACTTGGAACCTCTTGCTTATGAAGCGAGTGATTGCTCTCTGTGAGACTAATTCTATCAACAGCTGTAAAATATTAGAGTATTAAGATAGCCAAGTCTCCCATGGATAGTGTCCCTTTTGGTGTTCATTGTTGAGGCCATAAAAGGAGCACTAAGTTACAACTTTGAGAAAACCGGACTGAAACAACTGCATAGCTCATTGCTTGGAATATCGTGCTCTATTTATGAATGAGTCAAGTTCTATTTAAACTTAAACCATGCCTAAAGCAACCAAAAATAATAAACATAAAAAGCCATCACTACTACCTAACTGTTTCAATATACCTTTGTTTTAATATACCTTTGTTTCAATCTACCTTTGTTTCAATATAACTTTGTTTCAATATAGCTTTGCTTCAATATAGCTTTGCTTCAATATACCTTTCACAAATATTTGTGGTCTTTAAAATAACTTTCCATCAATTGAATCTTGCAAAATTTTCATCTTTTTTCACCAGAATTGCTTGCTTTTTGTGAGAATAATTTAAATTTGGCTGTTCCTTCTTAAGATCTCAATTTGATGGATGCTATCCTTTGATTTGCAAAGACTCCAATAGTCCCATGGCTTAGGCATAATTTATCTATCAACTCGTCTATTTGTTGAAAAATCAGGATTGAATATTCAGACCATTCTTTTATGTGTTAATGTCTTTCCTGTGCCCTCTGATAAATGTACCTATGTAACCTCCTGGATCCAGGCAGGTATGGATGCTTTTATTCCTAATCAGCTCCAAGTCAAGCCTTATTCTGCTCTATGGTTTTCACCTTCTTGTGCAGCTGCTATATCTAATCACAACTAATTTTTTTATCTTCTTCAAAATATTTACTGCCTTAAGAACCAATGCTTATTTATTATTGCAAGAAATCGATGCAAAAAGATTCTGTCGAATGCTAAATCCCATTATTCTCAGTTTACTAAATCTTGTATCTTTTCTCAGAAGTTAGGCTCTAGAGACTTGAAAATCTTCAACACTGTTATTAAGGTAAGTAAAACACTCCCTCTCTAATTCATGGGACTGATTTTACTACCTCTCCAAAGGATAAGGCAGAACTAATTGCAAAGAACTTTTCTTTTAATTTGACTCTTAAATCTTATAGCCATTCTACTCTTTGCTATTTCAGTTAAACAGATTAACCCATTTTAGACATTTAAACCACTCCAGCTTCCATTGCTAAAGTCATATCTCAGTTAAACTCTTCTACAGATTGTGGTCCAAACATTCGGGTCAAAAAGTTTTTATTGGTTGATTTTAAAATTAAAATACATTTAGCATTGAACCATTAGCAACAGTTTAGAATAGCTAAATTGTTTATAAAGTATGTATTTGTAAGAAGTTTTTAATATTATTTGAATACCCATTTTTTTTTCTAGATGCATTTCTACTTCAATTAATATTAGGAATTAACTAAGAGGTTATACATTAAAACTCATGAACAATAAAAGAGGGGAGGGTAGATGGAGTCAGAAATAAGATATTAACTTTAGGCTTCCAACCCCAGTGTTTAATTAGATATTAAGTCAATTTAAAGTTATAAAGTGTTAATCATTAACTCAAAGCCAAGATGAATTATTTTCTGTTTTAATTGAAGTAAGTAGACTAAAAATATATATAATAAAGTATATAAATGGTAGGTGTAAAAGAAACCTAACGTGACCCAGTTTACGGGTCCAGACAGCTACTGTAAAATAATATAAAATAATGAAAAGTAATAGTTATTACTTTGACAACACAGTAACTATAGTGTTACTACTTTTAAATAAGTAACTATAGTGTTATTACTTCTCTAGTCTTAAGTTTATTACTTTGCTTTGTTTTTTATTTTTTTTTTTGCAAACAAATTTAAGTTAACTCGCCCCATGAAACGAAGTACAAGGTTTTGCATAAACTAAATTTTGAAGACTAGATATACAACCTACAACTTTTCAAGTCAACCATTTCCTTTTACTCTACTTTTCTAGTAACTCCCAACTTGCAAGCAACTTGCGCGGGTGCTTGCAACCTTGTTGAGAGTGAATAAGAATTAAAAAAACAAAAAAACAATGATATGGCTTGGAAAAAAAAAATATAAATAATATAAAAACCACACCTATGTATATTGTACCATTATCCTTTTCTGATTGGACTTCTGTGAATTGAAGTTTTGTAGGTTTGCTTGCTATAGAAGTTGATATAAGCCCAAAAAGTGTTCCTTAAAATAAAAAGTATATAGTCAAACAAACATTCAAGATGCAGTAAAGAGCTTATAAAGTTAATGTTTTGATCAAAAACATAAAATCTCTTTGAAAAAAATCACCTTTGTTAAAGTAGGTTCCTGGAACACCAATAAAGTATGTTGTATAACCACTAATGTTTCCAGCAGCGCTACTGAACCCAGCTAAACAGTAACCAAACTTACTGTTGTCAAGAAGTTCTAAAATAAAAAATATTTAATATATAAATATTTCATATATATATTACTCATTAAAAATTCAAAAAAGGTTGAGTAATAAATTTAACATAAAATTGCAAAGTTTTGTATAAAACATTTTTGCACAAAACATTTTATTTGTATTTTATTGTAGTTTTAATAAACTCAATAAACTTCTTTTAAAACTTTGTAATGTTTATTATGTATACTTTCTTATTATGTAAAATTTCTTGTTGGTTATTATGTACACTTTCTTATGTTGATTATGTAAACAAGTATTCAATTTTAAGTGTTAACTGCTGACTGTTGAGAAGTTCTAATTTTAAATGATGTTTAATTGGTCTTTTTCATTAGGAAACGGTTTCTACATGAAAAAGATTGACCTGAAGTGTTACAGAAATTTGGTTAATTGCTGCAACTTCAGATGCAATTTTAGGCTGCTTTTAAACAAGTATTGTCATCATGCTTTTAAACTATTTACAACAGTGCAATTGTAGTTTACTAACAACTAATATCTTTTGAAACAAGTATCTTGTCATAAAAAAAAATTAGAGAAAATCGTTGACAGGTAACAGAGGTTGAGAAAGAACAAACAATGAGCAAATGAAACTTGAAAACAAAAGAAAGTACTATTTTCAGATGAAACTGAAGAATCAATAGCATTATGCTAATGAAAATGCCATGAAATGATAACAACGGAAAAAAATAAGCAGTTTCTATTGTCTCAACAAGCTGGAAGAAAGAGTTCTATGTTGTTTAAAAGATTGTTTTTATGTTGATAAAAGGTTGTTTCAAATAAAGCAGAGTACTGCTGAAAGAAAAGAGAAATAAACCGCATGGAAAAGAAACACACAAGAATCTTTTATTCTTTAATCATATAGTTAGAGGGCGTAACTTAATTAAAGCTGGTGGCAAACATAAAAGTACTTATTCCTTAAATACTAGACTTTAACTCCTTTTAAATACTTCAAGTCAGATCAAGTACAGGATCATCACGATCACTCTGCTACTGGTATGTAACCCAGTACTACCTGCCCCATATCCTGCTGCTTTGTAGGGTGCGCTTTTTTAGGCAAAGGCTAGGCGAAACAAACTTCAACTTAAAAATCTCCTGCCTTGGGGCTCTTATTAAGTAAAGAATAGAAATGGTGACTCGATATTAATACTCATCTGGGGCAGATCTTAACTTCATCCAGCTTAAACTCCCCTGTCTTGGAGCTCTTGGTTGAGTGAAGTCTTGATAAAAATACCTAACTTAGGTAGATGTTAACTGTATCCAGCTACTGTCTTGTAGAAGGCCTCCTAGGCAGACTTAAAAGGTAAGCAGAATAATTCTGCTAACCAGCCTCAAACCCCTTCTTCATCTATTAGCTGGCGCATATGTAAACCTGTGTTATATTATTTCCTGCCTAAGATGATAAATGCTGGATCTTCTTGACTCTCATAGTTTTTTGCTTGTGCTTACTTGATAGTGGGTTTGCAACTCTTCCTGTTATCTCCTAATGAAGGTACAGCTCTAGAGCTCTAGAGACAACTGCATAGCTTATTGCATAGAAGGCCATGCTCTATCTATGAATGAGTCAAGTTCTCATTAAACTTGAATCGTGCCAAAAGTAACTTAAAATATTAAATATAAATCAGTTAAATCTTACTTCTTGCAAAATTCTTGCTCTTAGTGAGACTAAGTGCAAGCAAGAAAAAAAACATAATTGAGCAAATTACTCAAATTGAACTACAATTATGTCATCTAGGTTGGAAAATGTTACTAAAAGATTGAAGGCCTGTAGAACTGCAAGCTTTTTTTTTTTTCTGATAAAGAATTTGTAGATTATTGAATTTTGATTGGTGCAGAGCTTCTTTTTTTTTTCACCGTTGTTACCATTTTATGTGTAGACGCTTAATTATATTCTATAATTTTGGTCAGAACTATTAGTCAACTGTGTGGTTTATATAAGTGTTGCAACCAAATTGTGTTACTTAATGTTCAGAACTGTTTGTGTAATTATCTGATACAGATTAGTATACTTTACAGTGATGTATAGCAATTTGTTATTATGAAGTTAAACTTAATTTTTAGAGAGCAGTCCAAGGTACAACAGCTGGTGGTCCTAGATACAACTGAAAAAAAAGCTTACTCCTTGGATGCAAAAAAGTTTCTTTTTCTTTTTAAACTGTTTGCAAAAATGTTCACTTTGATATTTAAATATTGTTCAACAAAATAATGAAACCTTCCTCCTTCATTGTTTTGATATGTGCATTAATGAAATATTAATCAAATAATATCCAAGATATTTATGGTATACAAAATTGCATAATTAAAAAGTTTGATGTTAAGATCCATTTTAACACTAGAACTATGGATATCTTCTTGGTGTTCAACATACTGATGAACACCTAACAGATCTCCATGTTGACATCCATCAGCTACTTATTCTACTGATGCAATTTGGAGGTGAAATTAAATATTATTTTAAAAGGAAACAAAAAAGGATACGAAACATGCAAAAGATTTATTATAAAATTATTCATGAACATGTTGCACACCCACATCATTTTAATTTTACTGCTTTAAGAGCTTTAAACATAAGCACAACACGCCTAAAAGTTTTTTAAACTATACACACAGTGGCATAACAAGGGTTTAGGACGCCCAGAAAAGAATCTAATTTGCCCCACCCTTCTCAGGGTCTGCGAGAGCAATTTGGGGGAAGATGGTACCATAAAAATATTTGCTACCTAAAGGGAAAAAAAAAGTCCTTGGTTTATTTTTTCCACCCTTAAACCAAGAAACTTTTTTTATATATATTTGCATTTTTTACACATGTTACAACTCCATAATATAAGTCTGAGGAAGTTATGTCCCATTTTTAAAAAGCTACATATACATTATTCACAAAACTTCTTTAACAGACTACTGTGCACACTATAATATAATAAAATAAGAACATATATGCAAAATAAAAATATTTTTAACTAATACAAATGAGTTTAAAGAATACCTTTTTCACATGGAGAAGTAGAATACTTCACATCTAAATCTTTACCCAAAAGAGAACACCTTCCTAAACTTTTAAGCTTTGATTCAGAGCTATCCGTTGAGTTTAAACTCCATAATGGACCACATGTTAACAAACTATTTTTATCTCCAGATAAAGACATACCCATCCATTGATTTTTTCGACTTTCTAATTTAAATTATAATACATTATTTATATTTTCAGGAAAAGCAATAATATACTTAGTACAATATTGAAAAAAAAATAATAAAACAACACTAAATGATAAAAATGAACAATATTTAAATTTATAAAGTATATATAAATAATGTATTATCTGTATAATTTAATGATAACTATCTATATAATTTTTAGCTAGATTGATGAATTATAATTGTTTCCTGTTTATTATGGTTTTTATTCAAGTTAATTCATTACATGCTGCAATTTTGTTTTTTTAATTGTACACTTAATATAAATATGAAATCTAGAGGCAATTATTTTTAAATTTTAAATATTTGTTCAATTCACAAATGCACAATTTGCACACTTGCTTAGCAGGTCTCAACTTAAAGCAGTAGGCAAGCCAGTCACCATTAACTTAAAGCTGCACAATTGTACAGCATTAGAAAATTGAAGAAAAGGACAAATTAAAGTCAGGAAGTAAGTGGCAGTCCAATTTGGCGCTTTCTTTACATGACTTAGGTTTAGATTTAGGTTTGTTGACAAATCGCCTCATATCCAGTCCAGCACGTATATTAATAGAAGTGCATATTACGTTAAAAGAAATCCCATTTTTAGCTGCTAATCTTGCAAGCACCTCAGACAAGCTGTCTACTTTATTCATATTTGATGAAAAATAAGAACTAATTTTACTTTTTTTACTCTGTGGTTCTTCGTCGGAAAACGCGTCGCCAGTTCTGCCTTTAAATTTATTTTATGTAACTGAAGAAGATGAGAATGAAGAGCTTTTATTGATCCCCCCATAATTTTCAATACTTTTTTGCAATAGCTTACTTTACACATTGCTGTTTTACTTTTTTTGTTGCGCAGAAAATGTCTCCATATAGGGGTTTTGCTGCACAATATAAATCAGTACAAATAAATTTTTAATTTTTTTCTCATTATTGTTATTATTATTTTTATTATATATATTATTATTATAATTTAGTTTTAATAATTAAAATTAGTTTTTTACTATTTCCTAATAAACGCTTCAGTGATTGTCACAATATATAAGATTGATAAACTTACTTTAAACTTATAAATCAATAATGAAAATATTGCATTGCATTGGTACTAAATTTTATAGCTTTGTTGTTACTTTATGTTTTATGTGACACAGTTTAAATGCAGGT
Source organism: Hydra vulgaris (assembly GCF_022113875.1). Lineage (NCBI taxonomy): Eukaryota > Metazoa > Cnidaria > Hydrozoa > Anthoathecata > Hydridae > Hydra > Hydra vulgaris. Next base: position 24,271,793 of record NC_061162.1, on the reverse strand, counting down.
ATTAATTGTAGTTTTATAAATTCTAAATCCCGGGATATTTTTAAAATAATCCCGGGAATTCGGGGTTAAAATATTAGGCGAGATCCTAAGCTAAAAATGACAATCTTTGATTGTAATTTATTTTCCAATGCATTTCAATAAATACACTTGAATTTTGATATACTTTAAGGAAACAGCAATGCTTTAAGTAGTTTATTGGTTCTTTTAAAACTTCTGCAATTGGTTGCCATGGATGCCATATCAAAATGGTAAGTATATTACAAGATTTGCATTAAGTCTTTTTTTTTCTTGTCTCAGCCTGAAATTGAGTTTTCTTTTGGCCTCAATTAAATCTGGACTGATATAAATCTGCTTATGATCATTGCTGTTTCTTAACTTTTTTCCGCGCTAAGCGGATTTCTAATGGTTCTTATTTAGTTTAACTAAAAGTCTTTTGATCTAAGTCTTCTAATATAAACTGATTTATTTTCTGGTATTTGCTGATAAAATCAAAAACATCTGTTATCATTTTTTAATTTTTATTTCTCCTAATTGACAGATCTGTTTGAGTTGATTCTGGAATTAAAAACTTCTTATTCTCTTCTCTCTATCGCTCATTTATAGTTGCATTAGCAACAACTAATTGTTCAGGTGGTTTATACTATTTTTAGACATTTTGTAACAATTTGCACCCATTGATTGTCAATATTGGCAGAACTAATATTTGTTTTGATTTACTTAGATCATTTTTTAAATATTCAATGATTTTCAATTTTTTTCTTTATCCTCAAGATTCTTTTACTTTGTTTGATAGTTTTATGAATAATTTTGAAACTTTTCAAAGCACTTGAGTAACAGTTTAGAGGCAGGAGATTACTATGTCCAAAAGATGGCTAGTTTACTTGATTTAAAAAATTGCTTTCCAGATCCATTTTTTCTTTAATCTTTTATAGAATGGCTACCATCTTTAAAGAAATCCCTAAGTGCCAAAACAACTTGTGTTCATACTAAAGAAAATGTTAAAAAAAAAATCTATAGGCTTAATTTTGTTGATTAAAACAAAATATTAAACGCATACCAAGAAAAATTAATTTTGTTGTTTTAGACAAAGTTTGCCATTTTGGTCAGAATTTTAAACATTTAAAATATACATGCTTTTTTTGATGCAATCTACAGACTTTATAATTTATTTAAGCACATTTAATTAATAATTTATAAGAATTTAAAATATATAGAGTCAACACTCGGAATTAGGAAAAATGAGGTTAAAAACTCAAACTGTTAGAGATCAGCATAAGGTCGGCAAAAAAAATTTGATACAAAGGAGCTACCATAAAACATAGAAACGAGGTCGGCAACTTTTTGCTGACCTTAAACACTTTAAGGTCGGCATTGCCGAATGCTGATCTTAATTCTGAGGGTTGTAGAGTATAATTTTTTTTTTCCACATACAGTCACCAAATCACTTTTATTATTTTTCACTCAATCTCAAAATTTATATTTGATACCATAAACTTGATAAGAAATGATTAAATATAAATTTAAATTTATATTTAAATTTATAATAATTGTAAAAAAATTAAAAATAAATTAGTATCTTTGCTTTTTTAAATTTAATTAGGAAACTTTCAGAATTGTATATACCTTTGATACAATTATAAATTTATCTACATTATATATATACTTTTTGTTTTTAAAACAAACATTTCTTATTAATTCTTCAATTTTTTCATGTAATTAATATATTGGGATTGTACTGTGGATGTTATATTGCTCCAATTTAGAGGCAACATTAAAACAAACATTTTATTTGATTAAATATAACATTCGTTTAATGCTTTATAAATGAATTTGTTTTTATTTTTAATATTTTATTTAAAATTTAATTAAATTCTAAATAAATAATTAAAAACAAAATTTAAAAAAAATCTAAATGAAATTGTTAAAATAAAAAACTATAAAGCAAGCTTTTTTATTAAAATCTAAAAATGAAAAAGAAAAAAAACCTTGAAAAACATTTTATCCAAATCCTTACTAAAACAATTAAAATAAAAACAGAAAAACAAGCATTTTAATTAAAACAAACATTTAGTCTATAAATAAAGTAATAGAAATAAAATCTGCAAAACTAATGTTTCATTTAAATTCCTAATGATATTATAAAATGTTCATTTTTCAAATTTTTAAGCAAATGCTGTGACTGAAAGAAAAGTGCTGTGACTGCAAAAAACTTAGCAGGTTCCTCAATTTTATGTTAAATTTTTGCATTTTGTTTATTTGTTCAACAAATAAACAAAATGACCTGATGCCAACCTAAAACAGTTTTAAATTTTTTGCTGACCTTATTTTTCCTAATTCCGAGGGATGTATTATTATTGTTCATTTATAGTTATGTTTACTTTTATTTTTCTAAGTTTCATCAAATAAGTGCATTAATGGGTAGGTAAATCGACTGATATAGCCATGACGCAGTTGAATGTACATACACTGACTGACTTAAATAGGGATAGGTACAGTGGAATGTACATACACAAACTGACATAAATAAGGATTGGCGCACTGGAGTGTACATGCATTAAATGAGAGATTAGGTTTAGAAAGGCATTCTTTTAAATTAAAAAAAAAAAGTTTTAATAATTATTTAAATATGGTTCATAATTAAATTATATAATTTAAATTTAAAATTATATAATTTATAAAAAAAGTTATTTAATTAAATTACACTAAATTTTTAGCTGAAATAGTCAAATTAATTACAAATAACATGTTTAAATACATGTGTACAAATAAGAAAAAACTTGTTGCACGTGTGTACAAATAATGCCTACATATTTTTAAATATAAACTTTTGTACGCTGTAATAAAAAATAAAAAATCATTAAATCTGTAGATTAGCGCGCTAATTTTAAAGACTTCAAACTCTGACCAAAATAGAGAATGTGAGACTAAAACTACTTTAGTTTTAGTCTCAGATTTTTTTTTTGGTATATGTTTTTCTTGGTTTATTATTTTGTTTTTCGAAAAAAATTTAGCCTAAATATTTTTTTAAACATTTTTTTAGATATGAACACAAATTGTTTTGACACTTAAGGAAAAAGTTCAGAACAGAAAGTAATCCCTTTAACAGTGGAATACTTTAGGTGAATATAACTTTCTAGAATATTCTAGAAATTTTTAAAATATTTTTAAAAAAATTTCAAAATGTTTTTTAAATCTTTAGAATGTTCTGTTAATTTTCAAAAAAGTACAGAAAAATGACTTATCAATTAACCAATTGAGAAATTTTTAGGAAGAAGTCTTCTTACATATTAAAATTATTCTTTGAGACTTAAGCACATTCAAGATTGTTTTCTTGCAGTCAGCAACATTTTGTAACAAATGCTAATGAAGTAGTAGATAAAACAAAAAGCATTCAAAAAACTGGAAGTTTTGAAAAGAATGCTTGAGAAAAATGTTGTGCATTTCTATGGGGTATGGTCATGAAGAATGTCTAAAAGTTATTGTTTGTAGTTTGAGTAATGCAGTGCTATGGTAAAGAGTAGAAAAGCTTTTACATTGCTACTTGTTCAGGATCATTGGCAGATACAGAGAAAAATAATGCCATTAATAAAGTAGTTCAAGATTAAGCAATACATATTGGATATGTATTGCTTTTAATATGCTTTTGCTGGCCTAAATCCATAGGTTTTTTTGGGAAAAAACAAATAAAAATGAAAAAAAACTTATGGCTGCCTTAACTTTCATTCAATTTAGCAGAAACTCCCATGTTTGAACTATATCAGTCTATGTTTGTACACAAGCCCCAAATAGCTCCCTATTCCAGTATAACATCAGAGTGCCAACCTAAGTATCTTTTTAATTAAGTGTTTGCGTATATATAATAATAAAATTTTTTAGTCAAGTCAAACTTCATAACTTGAACTTTGTTAAAGTGAACAATTTTTTCGTCCCTTTTCACTAAATTTCTTCAGCTAACTTGAACTTTTTGTAAGGGTAATAAAAAGTCATAAAACTTGATTAAATTCTTTTTTTAGAATTAAAACATAAATAACAGTAGCCTAATATTTTCTATATTATTTTGTTATATTATATTTTTGTACATATTATAAATTTTTTGCATTCCTTTGATGGTTGAAAAATGTGTCTTGTCTAAAAGTTTATTTAATGGATTACCCTGAAAATATGTATGTTTTAAAAAGGTACGTACGCCAAAAAAATAATTTAGTATTATATATGCATAAATATTATATTTTAGATATAAATTTTAAAAGAACATTCTTTATGCAATTTAAGGTGAAAAAGATATTCATACTTTGAAAATTAGATTTGTGTTGATGTTGTAAAATTGTTTATGTTTACTATTAAATTTCTTTACAAAGTTATTTAAATTAAATTAGTTAAAACATTTTTTAAATTAATTTGAACACATGAATTTTGTTAAATATTTTAAAAGTTTTTATAATACTTAATTTATACGCAATGTAACAGTTTTGAGTTAAATTACGTTACGTTATTTTGCGCGCTTACATTTTTCACTTTAACGTAACCATTAAAATGTAATTTAATAATTTAGCTAGTAAATTATTTATTTTTTATTAAATTATTATTTAATAATAAAATGTAATTTAATTAACTAATTCAAATGAGTCCCCTTTCAAGTGACTCAAATACAAATGGATGGGAAATTGTATTACAATATAGAAGAATTTATTTAAAATTTACTTTTAAAATTAGTAACAAACTGGGGCCCTAGTCTGCTTTTCAGTCCCTAGCTAATGGCTTTTTTTAATAATCCCAGACACCCAGCTAAAAAACAGATTAAGTTTGTAACTTTTCTTACTTTGCCATACCTTATTATAAATATTAATTCTGCTCAATAAAAACAAAGGATTAAAAATAAGTTAAAAATACTTAATAGGAGTTTATTATTTGGGAATCAGTAACACATAGTAATAAATAAATTCAGAAAACACAAAATTTTAACTTAAATCTACCCTTATATGATTAAAGCATAAGGATGTGCAAATTAAAATTTCTTACATTTTCTATATAAAAATATTAAAATCTTTCTATATAGAAAGTTAACAATTCAATTAATAAATGTATTAAAATAAATAAACAAATGAAAACAAAGTTGAATAACTGAATGTATTAAAACAGATAAAATAACTACTTTTAAATGACTTTTCAAGGAAAAAAATTTTTAAAAAACCTTTGTTTTGATCAGGAAACTCTTCATATTTTAATTGTGAGCACGAATTAGCTCCATTTACTATGCAGTTAAATAAGCCTCCCTCAGGGTTACTTCCTTGAAAACGTGGTGCAGAAACTATTGACCTAAAAGAACTAAATACAAAAATGAATCATTAAACTAATGATTCACTTATTTAATTTAGATTTATAATTTAGAAATAAAATTATAAAAAAAAAAATGTATGTATGTATGTATATCAATGTCGACCTAACTGCTGACCTAAAAGTGTTTAATGTCTACAAAAAATTACTGACCTTATTTCTATATTTTATGGTAACCCCTTTGTGTCAAATTTTTTAACCTCTCACAGTTTTAGGTCGACCTTATGCCAACCAAATATTTTCCAAATTCCAAGGGTTGATATACAAATATATATATGAATATATCTATATATCTATATATATATCTATATATCTATATATATATATATATATATATATATATATATATATATATATATATATATATATATATATATATATATATATATATATATATCTATATATATATATATATATCTATATATCTATATATCTATATATATATATATATATATATATATATATATATATATATATATATATATATATATATATATATATATATATATATATATATATATATATATATATATATATATATATATATATATATATATATATATATATATATATATATATATATTAGGGTAGGCTAAACGCCCCTCATTTTTGAAAATCAAAAGGCACTGTTTTCCATGTGGTGTGGGTGTACTCTGTGATCAATAAAAACCAAAGTTCAACTCATTTGCACAAATTTTGGACCCCGCTCAATGGGCTCAAATATCAAATTTTGGCCTCAAAAATCCATATAATGACCGGTAAGATAACCTTCAAAATAAAAATCTCAAAGGCACTGTTTTTTGATTGATTTTTTATGTTCATATGATCATTTTAAGCCTAACTTTATGATAATTGAATAAGACTAAGACTGTGCTCAAGAATTTTGGACCCTGAGGTCTGACCCGGTTTCCTTAAAAATTAACCGGTTTTTAAAACATTTTTTATTAAACGGTTTGTTTATTTTACTAAGATCGCGATAATTTTAGACGTCCTATGCAGTAATTAATTTTTTCGCATAGAAAAATCGTTGAATAATTTTAGTTTTAGATAATTATGGGAAAAGACACAAGATCAAAATATAAAGTTTTTTTGATAAATGATATTATCGAAATACTATCATCATCTCAATTGCCTACTGGAGAGCAAGTTCTGCAATATTTACATGGCAAACTATTCAAAGCAAGAAAAGAAAATTTAAAATATAGACTCTGTGATATGGTTTCTTGCAAATTTCCACATGGGAGTTTTGAAATTGGTTGCAATAACCCTGGAGGGTGTAATTTTCTTAAAAGCACATGTGTTGTTTCGTCACTGAAGAAAATCTGGAAAAGAAGTGCAATCCCAATAGTAGCTGACCAACATATTAGGTAAATAATAATTGTATACACAGTATTTATTTATTTTTAAAACTAAAACTTAAAGAATCTTACTGTAAGAATAAAATGTTGTTTCTTTATATAGAAGTAAGATATTGTGCTTGGAAGATCGTAGAAAGAAACTATCAAAGAACAAATTACGTGACACACCACACAATTTAAGAAAAATAGACGCTTACAAACTTGAAATAAAGTGCTTATTTGATATTAGTGTGAATGATGCACAGCAAAAAATTCTATTGAATAAGCAAGTCACTAAAAAGGAAAGAAATATTGATATAAACTTTTTGAATGATCAACGAGGAGAACGTAAAGCTGTCATGGGTGGAATAGACAAGAAGTACTTATTTACTACTCGTAGAAAGCAAAAGGGGATTGAGTTTACCAATAAGAGAATGACTACTTCAAATAGTAACAGATTAGCTTCTGAATTTATAACCAATTTAACTTTAAATCAGGTTAGAAATAGCAGTGTAGAAGCACAGAACAAAGAGGATAATCAAGATTTTGAATATCAAAAGGACTGCAAACCAAGATCTCATAAGAGAAAACCAGATTTTGTTGAAGTTATGCTACCTAGAAAAATCTTAAAGGCCACTGCTGTTACAGCAAAGAGATACAGTATTCAGAGTTCAGCGCATACCGCTACATTGGCTAATGTCATCTACTCAGCAGGCGGAAATCTAAAGGACTTTGATATTGTCAGCAAAGGTTCATTCAAGTGCTGTAATTAGTGAATATGGTTTAAAAGTTAAAGAAGATTTTATTGTAAAAGCTAAGGGGAAACTACTTTGTGTTCATTTTGACACAAAAATAGTAAAAGAGTATTTTTATGGTGCGAATATAAATGTTGAGCGGTTAGCACTAGTGATTTCAAGTCCTAGTATTGATAAAGAACAACTTATTGGAGTTCTTTCTATCACAGATAGTCGTGGAATAACACAAGCAAAAGCAATTAAGGAAATACTGGAATCTTGGAATCTCTGGAATTCGGTACATAGTGTATGTTTTGACACTACATCTTCAAATACAGGTGAGAAAAATAAACTCAATAAAATAATAAAGACATTTTATGACATTTTGTATTATGATATTTTTGTATTTTCATAATTTTTATTTAAAAAATTTCACATTGAATAAATGAATTAAATTAAGGCTGGATGCAGGGTGCCTGTGTATTGCTAGAAAAATGGCAGGGCAGACCATTACTATGATTTGCCTGCAGACATTACATATATGAGCTTCATATTAAGGTTAGAAATAGAACTATTAAATAATTTTATTCTTGGTTTACTCATATAGCCTTTTCCTAATCTCATTTGTCATTATCTAGCATGTAGCACTTGCAGTTTCTGGAAATATGTCTGATGGACCAGTTGATAATCTTTTCAAAAAAATTCAAAATTTCTGGGAAACTATTAAGCCTGACATAAATTTAAACAATCTTAACAGGTTTGAATGGAGCAAGAGAAAAGGAACATTTTTAGAAGAACAGGTAAGGAGAATTGCATATTTCTTTTTTCTGAAAATTTTTAAAACAAAATAAACTTATTTGCATTATATTTTTTCAAAGGCTCTAAAAACCAAAATATATCTTGAATACGCCTTGTTTACAGAAAAGTTTCCTCGTGGTGACTATAAGCATTTAGCAGAACTTGTTTTGGTTTGGCTAGGCAGTGATAAGCTTGGAAATTTTAAGTTTCGTAAACCTATAGCTTTTCATCATGCAAGATTTCTTTCAAAAGCTATCTACTACATGACAATAGAACTGCTTACATTTCATTTGCAACAATTTGATATAATTAGGGAAGAAGAAATAGCAACAGTCCCTCAAATTGCTGAGTTTATTGGGCTTTTTCATGCAAGATGGTTTCTGAAAGCACAATTGGCAGTTTCTTCTCCTTCTTTAGACTTATGTACAATCAGGGATATGACCAAGTATGGATCATTTAACAAAACTGTGTCAACTACTGCTATTAAAAGTATTAAAAATCACTTATGGCTTCTTACAGAACGAAATGTTGTGTTTGCTCTTTGCGACGAAACACTTGACAATAACATTAGAGAAAAAATTGCCAAAAAGCTATTTTTATATCCTAGACCTTCAAATTTAACATTGGGAAAACCACTTTTTCCAAATATTGACATAAAAAAAATTCCAGAGTTATGGCAACTGGTTGGACCTCAAAGTTGGATTCTCATTCAGCAGCTAAATTTATCTGTAATAGAAACAGAATGGTTTTCTAGCTTAAATCAAGCGGAACAGTTCCAAACAATTCTTAACAGACAACATCCTTCTTTAAAATATACTATTGATGTTGAAAGCAAAAATAAGATACTTAACTTTTTGGATATAACTGTTATTAATAATACACAAGGAAAGTATGAGTTCAAGGTTTACAGGAAGGATGCAATAACCAATATCCAATGCAAGTTAGCTCCAAGTAATGCAAGTTAGATGCAAGTTAGCTCCAATATATATAGATGCAAATAGATGCAAGTTAGCTCCAAGTAAATATTTCTCATAAATTATTTCTTATGTTATTTTTTGGCATTTTTAAAATATTTTAGGATAACTATTTTATTTTAGAGATTGGAATAATTTCTCAGGATATAGAGTTCTGAAAACATTTGTAGAAAAATTAACAGTAGTAAATGATTGTGCTGAGAGAGGAGTAAAGCTCATCCAAGACTTTACACACATTTGCCAGGATGAGGAGTTAAAGCAATCTTTGATGATTTCAATTTCAAATCACAGACAAAAGTTTTCAGTCAATTCCAAAAAGAATTTGTCTGAAATTCTTTAACATGCAATTGTTACATGAAATTGTTTATATGATTATTAAATATCAAAATATATATCAAAAGTTGTTATTTCATATATTTATGCCAGGTTTATTTATAAAAAATTTCATTTCTATAAATAAAAATTGTAATTTTTACTAATAAATATGGAAAAATAAGCTTTCTAAATACGTATATGTGCATAATTATTAGGGTAGGCTAAACGCCCCTGATTTTTAAAAATAAAAAGGCACCGTTTTCCATGTGCTGTGGGTGTACTCTGTCTCTGTGTACGTCTGAAAACGATTTTATTTTTTAGTTTTGATTTGTATACAAATTAAATATTGCAGAACTCGATCTCTATAAGATAGTTGAGAGGGTGTTCTCTATATTTCTAGAGAATTTAATAAAGTCATTTATCAAAAAAACTGATATTTTGATTTGATGTCTTTTCCCGCTTTGTTTTAAATAATATAATGTAATAGGTTATTAATAATAAAAATATTTTTTATATACTGCTATATAAATATGTCATACTTTAACTTAAATAATACACAAACAAACACTTTATTCAGTGATTCAATTCAATTCAAGTGAACTTTTTTATTCAAAAAGTTAAAAAAATTGTATAAAAATTGAAGGGGGGCGGCATATCCTCCACCCCTGCCTAACCTTCCCAACAACTTCAATCTTATTTAATATAATGCTTTTATTTGTAAATAATTTTGTTATCCAAAAAAAGTAATTACAAATATAAAGTCCCCCTAAAAATTTGCAATCCATCCCAATATAATAAAAAACCCGGCAGTTTTAAAATGTTGTAGAAACCGGGTGTTTTTTTAAGAAACCAGGTCAAAAATTTAGTCCTTTTAATGCTTGTAGACAGCCTAAATCTTATTGAATTACGATGGGAATAGGCTTAAAATAATCGTAAACTTCTAAAAAATCAGATGAAAAGCATTATTTTTTTATTTTTATTTTTTAAGGGTGTTTGAACCGTCGCAATTCGAATTTTTGTAATAAAAATTCGATCTTTGAGCCCATTGAGCGGGGTCAAAAAATTATCCAAATAATTCAAATTTTGTTTTTTATTGGTCACAGAGTACACCCACAGCACATGGAAAACAGTGCCTTTTGATTTTTAAAAATCAGGGGCGTTTAGCCTACCCAAATATATATATATATATATATATATATATATATATATATATATATATATATATATATATATATATATATATATATATATATATATATATATATATATATATATATATATATATATATATATATATATATATATATATATATATATATATTTATATATATATATCAGCCAACATTAAAACTAACCTATCATAGCTTTAAATACCATACAACAGCATAAATAGACATAGAAATAGATAGCAAAAATAAACTGACAATAAATGACTTTTTTTACTGACCTAATAACAAATAGTTTTTTTCGGAAAAAGATAAAGAACAGCAAAAAAAAATTTGCTGCCCCACCCTAACCCCTCAGCAAATAGGACCAACACTCGCTTGCATGTTCTTGCGCTATACCAACGATATAGAAAAAAATTATTAGTTTAGTCATAAGTCAGTTAAGTCAAATCTAAACTATTAATAAACTAACTATTAATTGCAACGCTTTTAAATTAAATTAAGTTTGAACTATTAATTGAGAGGCTTCTAAATTAAAAAATATTTTAACTTTATGCTTTTATTTTCTCTGGCTTTTCTTTAATAAATTTATCATTTGTTATGTTTGTTTCTTCTTTCATTTTATGGTTTGTTTATCTTTAATTTTCTTTGTAAACTAGTTTGGTTTTCTCAGAGGTTTGTTTAGTTTTGGTTTTCTTCAACAAGCAAACTATCAATACTTGCACCATGGCTAAGTTGTCAAAATTCACAAATTGTGTAATATTTGCAAAATTAACATAATTGTCATTACCCTTACGTCTTGCATTCGAATAGTTATTGCCAATATTAAATAATAATTTAATTTATTATATAGACAATAATTATTTGAATTCAAAACATAAGTGTTTAATAAATGCTTCCAACTACTGAAACAAGACAATCTGAAATAAGAATCTCATACAATTGTATGAGCCACATAAGAAAAAAGGAACTGTTGTACTAGAAGAACTGGAAGATAATCTTACTTAAAATCCACAATTAAGATCAAAAATCTATATTTGAGACGTATTTTAGTTACTTCTCATAACTAGATTTTGTTACGTTACATTTTATTTGATCAATAATACAAGCGCAATAGTTCACAAGTTTTTATAAACACACAAGCATAAATGTATATAAAATGTCAACTATTCTAATGTTTTGTTATTAGTCACATACATTAACTAGTTGTAACCAATTAATTGTATAACTTGACAACAAAAAAAGTTGAGGAAGAGTTTATATTAAGTGAACTCAAATCAAAACTTTGTTGGCGTACTTTAGTTAGGTTAACCTAGCTAACAGTACATTTTGCATTTATGTCTGCTTTCTCTATGCTATCTTTCTAACTTGACGACTTCTGCCATTCACTCTAACATATCTTCGTTCGTCCCGAACTCACCTTAACCTCAGTCCATAGAGCAGGTTATGACGCTCCTTGGGAGCCGAACTTGTCTTTGCAGGCCATGGTAATGTGGCCTCTATATGGCAATCAGCCGGAAGAGGATAAACCACAATACCAAATAATTGTATAATTTGTACAATCTAACATGCAGTGCAATATTTTAAAAGTTACATAGAAATGTCAGAAAATACATTTAAAAAGAATCCATAAATGATAACATAACAATGTAAATATAAAATTAGCAAATATTAATTAATTAAACTGCTTTTTTGGATAATTTTTTTAAATAGAGGTCTTCTGTGTGTATATATTTAAACACCATTATCACAGTTGAGAAGTACAGAAGTGTGTTTTATTTATTTAATATGTTGAGACATAGTTAATTTCAAGTGATTTTCTCACTTTGCATCCATCATACTCTGATGAGTACTGATTTTATTGCTAGAGATAGTTTAACTGTATATTTATTTGTTTCTGTTTTATTTTCATTTATATTGGATAGGTTTTTCATTATATATTGAATATAACTCATGGCAATTGTTTTGAGTTTTAATCTATTGTAACCATTTTCTGCATATTTGTTACTAATAATTGTATAATAAAGATACTTTGAGGAACAAATGTTAATGGTGTGAGATACATTTGGATTAACATTTGATGTTGGTTTTATTTGTATAATAGTGATAGCAGACTTTCAGTAGATTTTGAAGTCATAGAATTAGTTATTAGTGTTGGTTATAGTTTTATACAAGAATTTGAACTCTTTTTTATTGTTTTATTTTTTTGATGTATATTTTATTGTTGGATCTAATTTGTTTAATAAATCCAAAAACTTATCATGATTTTGCATTGATTTTAATCAAGCATGACTGTCATCTACATAACTTCTGTGAGTTTTTAGTGAAAATTGACCAATTTGAACAATAATAACAGCTTTTGTTTCTAATTTGTTGTTAAAACACTTTGGCTATTACAACCATTAAGAACAATCCTCGAATTAAGTATAGATCTTATTTTGTATTTTATTTTATATCTTATTTATCGAATTAAGTATAGATCTTATTTTGTTTTTGTGTAAAAAATAATATTGGTTGAAACCAATTAATATTGGTTTTAAATTGATTAATATTAATATTGGTTGAAGCCATTTAATCAATTTAAGTATATTAATAAGTGTTAGTTTGTTGTTATTTTTTTGAGATATCGTCATTAAAAATATTTATAGTTATAGTAACCGCTTTGTTGATTGCAATGGAGATGTAATAAAATCAACCTGAAAAAAATTTTTTTGGCATCATGCCACCTCAGATATTGATGATTTTGGGAATACAAGCTTATATTAATAAAAGGAAACTTCACTCCAAATTTTAATGTCCAATTTCTTATGGTTTCAGAGATATCGATACTCGGTCCCAATCTCTTTTTTAATTTTTTTTTAGCGCCATTTATTTTTTAATCTAAGTATATAACACAAATAGCTTTAACTTATGAAATACTTGTTCAATAGTGTTGAAAATTTGCACCTAACTATTTTTTAGGAATAAGAACTCAAAACTGATACTAATATCGTTATAAAATTAATATTAGATAAATTTAGATTTTAATAGATTCTAGAATCAATTGATCAAGATTTTGCTTTATTGACAAATCAGGAAGAGTTTAATAATCTAGTTTTATTTTAGTTTTTTTTCTAATGCCTTTTTTGGCATTTTTGTGTAATCTTTGTAACAGTTTTTTTATTTATATTTTACGCCTAACGACAATTGTTAGAGTCTTAAAATGACATTTACAAAACAAAACAAAAAATATATACACTCTACCTCTAACTATTTCTAGATATAAGAGTAGATTCAATATATTAAAATAAAACAAAGTTTAAAAATTATTGAATAATTACATATTTTATAAAACACATTTAAGAAGAAAAAACATTTTTCCAATATGTTGTTTTGATAAATACTCTAATGCTGTGTTTAAATATAATTTTTTTTATGATAAAGGTTTTTTTATTTGAAATTAATTTTTTTTTTTACATCACAAATATAAACAAAAATGTTATTAAGTTAACCAGGTAAAATTTACTTTTTTTTTTTATATATTATCTTCGCTTCCAATAAGGCTGTAACAACCACTATTAAAGTTGGAAGTTACTGGAAAAGAAAAGATGAAGTTTATAGAGCAAGATAATGATTGACAGACAACTTAAAAAATTGCAAACTATATGAATCAGGAAAATAAGATAAATGAAGCGAATTCCAAAGAACTGATGTTTGAGGGGAAAAACTAGACAAATAAGAATTTTTGGAGCACTTAGGAATGGCCACAGTAAAAGAATGAGACTTAATAGAATGACGAGTATATGAGAATGAATTTTAGTAGATGGCACAAGTGACGCTAGCTCTTTAGAGCAGTGCCCATTTTAGTATTTATAGAAAAGAGAAAGAGAAGCAACATTACAACGATGTGATAATGGTTGAAGGTTGGATGCAAAAGCAGGTCCAACTATGTTTACAATTAGTTTTTGAATATTGTCTAAAAGAGAAGGGACATCATTAGAAGATCTGCATCAGATATGGCAACAGTATTCAATATAAAAACAGATTTGAAATTTATAGAGATAAAAAATAGAACCCTGAATAAAAAGATGACAAGCACGATAAAGAAAAGCAACCTTAGCAGATGCTAATTTTGCTAATTTATGGTTTCCAAAAAAGATCGGAAGTAAAAGTTAATCCTAGAAGATGAATGGTAGATGACTTATTGAGAATTACCATTCATAAACATAGGAAGATCTAGATTATTGCAAAAAAATTGAGTTTTCTCTGAGTTAAACTTCACCAGCCACTGAGAGCCCCATGCTGTAGCAGAAGTGAGATCCTTTTTAAGCTCAAATACCCCCTGCAAGCAATCAGGGAGTATTGGCTTCTTATCAAGACAAAAATAAATAGCAGTTACATCAGCAAACAATCCCACCTTAGATGTGAGAATTTCTAGAAGATTGTTAATGTAAATTAATAAGAGCATAGGGTCAAGGATAGAACCTCAAGAAACCCCTAAAGTTACAGAATATGAAGAAGAGAGCTATAAATCAATGAAAACTTTTAGACTATGATTTGTAAAAAAGGATTCAATAACCATAAAGATGTTATTTGATACACTGTAACTAGAAAGAAAATGGAGAAGACCAGCATGCCAAACTTTATCAAAAGCTTTGGAAATATCATAATTAATAAACATTTATTTTTTCAAAAAAGTTGCAAAAAAAAAATTGTTTAAAAAAAATAACCTAGTCTTTTTGAAATAGTTATTTTTAATAATTTCATGCTCTAATTATTGTCTAGTTAAAAAAAAAGGTTTTCAACTCTTTTAGTTGTAAAAATAGGAAAATAAATAAAATTTGCCTGCAATTTAAATTAAATAAACTGACAACAAGCAATTTAATTTAATTTTAATTTGAGCTTTGTAACTTTATTATTAAATGCTTCACTTCATAAATTTAAAAATTATTATAAATGATTTCAACTCATTCATTCCTATCATAATTGGAAAAAAAAAAATTGGTTTTCAAAAAATAAAATGTTTGTTTAAAAGATTTTAAAAAATCATAAATTATAAAAATTATTCGTATGAACATTACAAAATGCTTCAAAACTTTTCCATTAATCAATAAAATATTCTTGTATAATTTACATAAAATGTGTTAAAGCTAGCTAAAGCTAAAGAGTGCGATCGCACGCCATTCCTGTCTAAGCCTGCTACATTTCTAAATAGCGCGAATATCAAATGTAACTTTTAGGCAAACTTTTTTATGTAATTGTTATTCAAACTTCATAATTGGTTTTATAACCTAATTACTTCTTCTTAACGTTTAACTACTTCTTTTATCTAACCACTTGAAAAATATCTTTAAACTTGCAGCCCTCAAAATTAGGGCTGGCATTCGGCAATGCAGATCTAAATGCCAACCATAAAGTGCTTGAGGTTAGCAAAAGATTGCTGACATTATTTCTATGTTAAATGGTTAAACATTAGTGTCACTTTTTTTTGCCAACATAATGCATATATATAAATATATATATATATATATATATATATATATATATATATATATATATATATATATATATATATATATATATATATATATATATATATATATATATATATATAAACAACTTTTTTACGTTACTTAAAGTTTCATATTGTTTTCGGCACTTATCAGTCACATATTATATAATATATATGACTGATGAGTGCCAAAAATGGCATGAAACTTTAAGTACTGTAAAAAAGTTGTTTTTTCTCATTTAACCTTTTATTTATTTATTTATTGATCTATTTTGTGATTATTTCACTTTATATTGATCACTCTCAAATTGAAAAAAAAAATATATATATATATATATATATTTATATATATATATTTATATATATATATATATATATATATATATATATATATATATATATATATATATATATATATATATATATATATATATATATATATATATATATATATATTCAATTTGAGAGTGATCAATATAAAGTGAAATAATCACAAAATAGATCAATAAATAAATAAATAAAAGATTAGATGAGAAAAAACAACTTTTTTAGGGTACTTAAAGTTTCATGCCATTTTCGGCACTCATCAGCCATATATATTTTAAAATATATGACTGATGAGTGCTGAAAACAATATGAAACTTTAAGTACCGTAAAAAAGTTATTTTTTCTCATCTAACCTTTTAATTATATATATATAATATATATATATATATATATATATATATATATATATATATATATATATATATATATATATATATATATATATATATATATATATATATATATATGGTGTTAGCTAGCTTGATGGCACCGTGTATAACGTGGTAATCCCGATTGGTTTAAAGTTCCCAAAGATTCATAAGATCATAGAAAAAAAAATTAAATCAGTTTTAGATTTAAAGTGTTGGGAGAGACAAGTAAAAACGCAATCAATACGCATGACGAGGAAATGAATTAAGTAGGTCAACTATTTTTTTTATGAGTAAAAATGTGTTGTCATTAACAAGCGTCATTAAAATTCATTATCATTTATTCAAAAGTTGAAAAAAACTTTTTTTTTAAATTTTCATTGACGCCAGTTATTCTCTAGTTAAGATTTTTCAATATGTTTAATAAATTATTTTATTAATTTATTTTTATTATTCAAAAACTCTTTATTTATATTTTTCTGTATATTTTAAGTTAGGAAAGTTACAATCAAATTTGCATATTAATAAATATTATATTTTAAAATTAGTTAATAAAGTTTTTAAAAGAATTATTAATACTTTCTGTAAAGTAAATTAGCTGGTAAAGTAAACCGAAAATAACAAAAGAAAATCAAAAATAAAACTGGCAATGAAACGTATTATCTATGTTAAGTTTATTAATTATTAACCAATATTTATAAATACGTAAATTATTTTTTTAATTTACAAATACAAAATTTATATTGATACTTAATGTATATTTGTAAATTGAAAAAAAATAATAAATTAGTTTTTGTTTTCGAATACATTTTTTTATTTAAATACCTATTTTTTAAATACCTAATATTTAAATATGCCGCTTAAATTTAGTTGCTGCCCTCATGCAACTAAATTTAAGCCGCATATTTGAATTTTGCTCTGCCCCTTAAAGGTCTTAGTTACTTGTTTAAATTAAAGTAGCCTATGGCAACAAAAGTTTTTTTAACAAACATATTTGACGGAAATTGTCGAGCCAACCAAGTTTTTTAATTAAAAGTTATTAAGATTTTGAAAACATTCATTAAACTTTCATTAATAAACTATCAATTTCAATAAGTTTTTTAACTTTTAAACTTATCTAATGATAAAATTATGATATAAAATATGATGAACAATAATACTAATACCTATGTAAAAAAGTTTAATTTTACTATTTTAAAATTTTTAGTTTTAAAATACTAAGGTATTTAAATACTTAAATATTCAAAATATTTCCGCAGTAGTGTTGTAGTGGTAAGAGCGCTTGCTTTGTAAGCGAGAGGTTGGGAGTTTGATTCCCACCATTTCCCTGGAAGTACCGCGCTCAACTTAATTTCTCTGTGCAGTGGCCTTGCTTGTTAAGGTTCGTGTTTCGGAGTTAAAGAGTTGAGAGAGGGTTGTACCACAATTTACAAAAAAAAAATAAAAAATAAAAAAAATAAAAAAAAAATAAAAAAAAAAAATGAGTAGCCTCCTCGACTGTAGTGGCTTCCTCGGGCCTTGGGGATGTAAATAATGATAAAAAAAAAAAAAAAAATTCCATATAATTAGGGTTGCCAAACGCCTGGACTTGACAGAGTAGAATACAAACCTGTAAAAATATATTTTTTTTTACTGTGTTTTCCTATGTAAAAGCTGGAATTCTGGCAATTCTATATATAATGTATAGTATTTTTAAGGACAATTGTCAATTAAAAAGTTGTATTCACAAATTAAAAAGTAACATGAAGATCATGGAAATCGTAAAAAATGTTTAGTTAAAAATTAAATACTATTTTGCATTTTTTTCTTTACATTAATAATTTAATTTAGAATTAAACATTTATAAAGTAGAAAAATATTCCATCTATGAATGTAGCCCAACAAAAATAGAAATTTTATTTTATTTTTTAAAGGCAGAATGTAATGACTTTTTTTTTTCTTTTTTTTCTTTTGGCCGCACTTAAATTCCCAATTTCGCAAAACCACTGTATGAATTTTTTTCCTAGCTAACACCCTGATATACACACACACACACACACACACACACACACAGATATATATATATATATATATTTATATATATATATATATATATATATATATATATATATATATATATATAAATATATATATATATATATATATATATATATATATCCTTATATGGAGTACTGTTGCCATATCTGGAGGGATCTTCCAATGATGCCCTTTCTTTTGTAGACAATATGCAAAAACACATTGTAAACATAGTTGGACCTGCTCCTGCAGCCAACCTCCAACTATTATCACATCATTATAATGCTGATTCTCTCCCTTTTCTACAAATACTATATCTGGTACTGCTCTAAAGAGCTAACGTTTCTCATCCCATCTACTATAATTCATTCTTGTGTTACTCGTCAATCAATTAAGTCTCATTTTTTTACTGTGGCTGTTTCTATGTGCCCCAAAATTCTTATTTGTCTAGATTTTTTCCTCAAACATCAGTTTTTTGGAATTCGTTTCCATCATCTTGCCTTCCTGATTCATATAACTTGCAATCTATTAAGTTGTCTGTCAATCTTCATCTTTCTCTATAAACTTCATCTTTTCCTTTCCAGTAACTTCCAACTCTAATAGTGGTTGCTTGCAGGATTGTTGGAAGCAAAGATGTTGTAAAAAAATAAAAAATAGTAATTTACGTTATAAAAACCAACTATGAAGTTTGTTTATTTATATATATATATATATATATATATATATATATATATATATATATATATATATATATATACATATATATATATATAATATTGTTATATATAATATTATATATAATATTGTTGTATATAATATTATATATAATATTGTTATATATAATGTTATGTATAATATTATATATATGATCATTATATATATTATTATTATATATAATATTATATATATATATATATATTATATCGCTATATATAATATTATTATATATTATATTTCAATACTTGTTTACTGCGAACTTATTATAAAGTTATGTTTATACTTATCAATTGTCTCATCAATTGGAGACTAACTTTTGATGTTACAAATTGCAGGTATGACTACAAATTATTTCATTTTAATGAGGCAGGTGAGGTTTCTTAGTTTTAGTCAGGTGTATGGTTATCATAATCACCTTGCTACTGATAATATGTAACTCAGTGCAACTAGTTCCATTTCCTGCTGCTTTTGCGCTTTATAAACAACCATTGGTAGGATAAAAGTTCCATCTGCACTGCTACAATACATGATACTTGTTGCGGACTTGGAATATTGTATTTTTCGCTCAACATGTGTTGCAGACTTGGAATATTGTATTTTTCGCTCAAACAATTGCTTTTGAACCAGGATCGCCCGTCACTTTTGTTTCATCATAATTATATGTATGATTAGCAGGCACATTTTCAACTACATGTTGCAATTCAATATAATAAAGATTGACATTCAATGTGTTGATCTCGGCGCATGCTAGTTTCACATTGTCTGCTAAACTCTGGGTCAAATTGTTTTGTTTTATAAAAGACTTGAATCAGTCGTCACCAAGAACATTGTTTTTGAACCATGAATCATGTTTTAATGTATAATATTATTTTGGTAATGCAAATTTATTACAATTTTGATTTCAATTTTATTTTTTAGGAGGGGGTAAACATCTTATCCCTAAAGGAAATGAACACAACACAGATGAATATTTTTACCATGTTTTTAATAATAATTTTTTCACATTTTATAACAATACAAACAATTATTAAATTACACCATTCTTTTATTTCAGTTTAAAGAAATATGTATTTTCAGATAATTAAGATGGCAAAGCAGTTCCCACTCTGGTTACACCAAGCAACATGAGGTATCATAATTGCATTAAAATTTTGTTTTAGGAACTTTAGCACATAGTATAAGCAATTTCAAAAAAATGAAAAATTTTTTTGAGTTAGGTAAAAGGCAGAGGGGAAGGACCATACCCCCTGGAAACAGCCATTGACTAGTGACCAATGTAAACACATAGACCTTTCATACACCTATCTTTTGATACCAAAATATAGTTTTTTAGATAAGTATTGACAAAGTTATAACAATTTTACTGAAGAAATTTTGACCACAGTTTCTTCAACAAATCCATATATTGAAAAAACAGTACTAAAAAGGTAATAAATTTTGGTAGGTAAGTTGGATTTTGATAAAATTTTCACCTTTAAAATACTGTATTAGCGCTTTTTTTAATGGTGTACGATAAATTTGAAAATTTCAAGTCACATACCTAATATATATATATATATATATATATATATATATATATATATAATATATATATATATATATATATATATATATATATATATATATACATATATATATATATATATATATATATATACATATATATATATATATATATATATATATATATATATATATATATATATATATATATATATTATATATATATAATATATATTATATATTATATATATTATATATATATATAATATATATTATATATATATACATAAATATATATATATATATATATATATATATACATATATATATATATATATATATATATATATATATATATATATATATATATATATATATATATATATATATATATATATATATATATACATATATACATTTTAACTTAAAAAATATTAAACTTTTACATAATTAAAATATAGTTGTAATGAAGTAAAAATATTTAAAAAATTAAATTAAATTTAAAAGCAAAATTACACAACTAACAATATAAAACAATAACTAGAAATTTTAGAAGAATAAAGAATTTAAATTTTTGTTTTTGATAAAACAAATATATAATAGTTACATATTTATAGTAGGAATTTAATAATACCTTGCTGTATTGTGTAATAATACTTGATATCCAAAATATGATGATTCTGAGTTAGAAAACGTGTATACACCATATTTTACATCAAGATTAAAAAAGTCACCATGACAAATGAGGGTATTTAATATTACAAGTAACCTAATCATTACTATGTACAGCTAAAAAAAAACATTTAATAGTTTAATCGTTTTAGTTTATAGTTTTATACACCTAAAAAATACATAATATGAAATCGAAAAAAAAATAGAGTAATTTATTTAATTTAAGCTTATATTAAAACTTAATGTAACTTTTTCAATTTATAAATCTCGTAGAAATAAAAAAGAAAAAAATCATTAGAAAACTAAAATATATATATATATATATATTAGAAAAAACGATTATTAATGACCTTAAACAATAGAGCCTGAAATACATTGACAAATTGTCAATGTCATTGACATTGCTGGTTATTAAAGGAGAGAGTTTAAAAGATTTCTATAACTTTAATTAAACGTTTAAAACTAAAAACACAGGTAAATATGCATTTTCTCACACAGATAGTATTTGGTAATATTACAATTTATAATATATTAAAATATAATAAACCTATTACCAGATAATATTTGGTAAAAGGTGTGAGGGAATGCTTGGAATGCACTCGCATTCGAATGAAACGGAACGCAACTTTGAAAAAATAAGATTTTCGCGTGAATGAAATGCATTTATTTATAAAACAGATACTTTTATTTAGCAAATTTGAAAGAAACCTTATTGACTTATATTTGTTTGGTCTATAAAGAAATCTTTAATTGTCTTGTTTAACCAACACTTCTTATCTCCGCCCATACATGTTTGTTATATAAAATATATCAAATATGCATGGGCGGATATAATTAGTGTTGGTTAACTATGATATTTGTGCGCGTGTGTGTGCGTGTGTGTGCGTGTGTGTAAGTGTGTATGTGTGTTTGTGTGTGTGTGTGTGTGTGTGTGTGTGTGTGTGTGTGTGTGTGTGTGTGTGTGTGTGTGTGTGTGTGTGTGTGTGTGTGTAAACAATACTATTATATCATTACTTAGGATACAATAATTACAATAATATTGTTTATACACACACTTTAATAGCCAGCAATGTCAATGTATTTAAAAAGTAAATCTTGGGATTCTTAAGAGTTTATTATTGTACTATATATTTTTATTTTTATTATTATATATAATATAATTTATTTATTGATATATATAATTTTAAGATACTTCAACTACTTTTTTAAGATTGCGTTTATTGAGTTTATCAAACTGAGATTCAATTTAAATTTTGAAGTATTATTAAAGATTTAGTGTTTGCGTTTGAAAATGTTTTAAAATTTATTAAGGAGATTTACGGTTATATAAAGGAGATATAGACATATTCTTGGGCGTATTTGTACAAAACAATTTATCCCAGAAAAAAAATAGGCTACTTTAGGTCTAAAAAAGTTGCATAAAGTAAATCTGGTTTTGTTAATTTTTTTTAATAGAAAGAAATTCAAAACTTCGAATTTTTTTTATTTTGTGTTCAAAATCAGGCATACTGGAAGAACTTAAGAAACAGGGATAAAAATACAAAACACAAATTACATCTAAAAACATTTGAAATAGTTAAACGTTTTTTAAATAGTATACTATAAAACTTCTACTTATTCTCCAAAAGGTTGTTTAATGAATTTGAAATATGTCTTCTAATATATATTTTTGTTTGTTTGCTTGCCGGTTAGATTGTTAAATGCTGTAACAAATGGACTTAATATAAAACAAGGACTTACGAATAGTTGGACATTTAACATATTGTTATAGATCAGAGGAGCCGCCAATAAATGGAATCCTTTGCGCGTTTTAATTTTTAGCGTCTTATTTTGAAATAATTTTACAAAATAAACCGACATTTATCTAACATTTTTACTTTGCTGACTTTTTTAATTAAACATTTTTTAACCCATATAATACTAATTTTTGGGATATGCATTTTATGTAATTAAAAATGTCTCATGTGTTTGAAAATGTTTTAGTAAATATGTGAGCTTTGTTTAATGAAAACATATTTGTAAAAAAACTTTGACGTCAAAAGAATATTTTTGTAAAAATGCATTTGTAATCAATATGTGGTAAACTAGGATGAAAAGTATAAAGTAAAAAGAATTTTACGTGTTTTAGATCATATTATAAATCATTTATAGATCAAAATTGTTTTTCGATCACTATTCCCTACAACTATATTTTACTAATCTCTTAGTAAAATCTAGTATTTTAAAATCTGTATTTAATATTCTAGAAAAACGTTGTAATTAAGAAATCGTAATATGTAAATGATAACAAATTATTTCTAATTGCAAATTCATAATGTAAGCTTAAAGGTCATTATAAAAGACCCGGTGGGAAATCGGCTAGCGATTAGCTAGCTATCATCGTTACGATAAAGACAGCGATTTGGCCACGAGGATCGCTAGCTTTTTTAAGTTGTCGAAAAGCTATCAATATTTGTAAAGATAAAGACAGCGATTTGGCTACGAGGACAGCTAGCTTAATAAGCTAAAGACTCACAGGCTATTATAGCTACCGTCATATCGTAATAAAATCGCTATCAAAAAAATTTTGGTATGTAGCTATCAACCAGCTATAAATTTGTAGATATTTTGTAGCTAGCTACAAACCTACGATATGTAGCTAGCGACACATTGCTACAAAATCGCAATGTTTAAAGTTCAATTATTCTCATAATTATAATAGACTCAACACTAAAAATCGAATTTTTAAAGATGTTAGAGACATTAGTAAAGAATAAAATCAGAAAAAAAAAATCACTTGAAAATCGCTATGAAGCTAGCTAGTCGCTCGCTAGTCGCTAGCTCATTTCCCACCAGGGATCTTCTTAGACATGCATTTTAATAAGTTAATAATATCAAATTTAGCATTTGTATGCACCAGCAATACAGTAATACAGTAATGGAATTGAAAGATCGTCGTGTTATTTGTCAACACACCATGAACAGAAAGTCTGTTATTAAATTGAATCCGTGCAAGCATTTATTTCACCAAATTTGTTTATATCCACATCTGGAACAACCAGAACCACCTTTTCCAATTTGTAGACATGAAATACATACAACTTAACACGTTGAAAGAAAACATATTGTTTTATCTTCATCGAATGATAGAAGAAAAATTGTTGAATGTACTGAGCAAAATGACGATTGGGTGACTCTGGCGCAAACTTTAGGTGTCAAGTATAACCCAGCATACAATTGGATCCGCAGCGTAAATTTAAATTTTATTGGAAGAGGTGGTTTTAAACCAAAAAAATTAACCAATAATCAAATCAAAGAAACACTAACATGAATTAAATGTGACTGTCAGTTGACATTGACGGCCATTAAAACAAGGATATTAAGACTTAATATTAGCGTCAGCAGACCACAATTCACAATTACCTCAAAAGCAGCATTTTCATTTAAAAAAAGTGCACTAGGAGTCTACTAAAATGAATAGTAATGAGAACAAATAAAAAAGAGCTGAGTATGCTAAGAACATTAACGGACGCATCACAAATGATCATCAGATAATTTGGTTGGAAACAAATTTTAACTTTTTTTGTAGAAAAACGCAAGGACGTTCAAAACAGGGGAAAAGAGCAATAATGAAAGCACCTTCTTTAAAAGATGCAAATATACATTTGATATGCAGCTATCAACAACAAATGTTGTCATGATAGAAACTCGCAGAGGATCATTTAAAGCAGATTCTTGTAAAGAGTGAATGTTGGCTTCGTTTAACCAGTGGGTTACATCCGGGAATTGTTTAGAGGATTTGGTTGTCGTAATAGACAATGGAGCATTGTTAAACCCGGTAGAAACAATCTAGTCTAAAATTAAAAGTAAATTTAAAAATCCGATTCGCATTCCATCTGTATTCGATGCTGGGGTTGTGGGCAATGAATACAGTATTTGGAAAGAATTGGTACTGCGGCAAAAAAATGAAATAAAGGGATGTGATTGTGCACGTGCTGCTCAACATACTACGAAGTATTACGCAACAATTTAAATATGGAAGATGCCAAAGTTTAACTGTGTTTAACTGTGTTTAACTGAATATTACAATGATTTGGTAATGATTTCATTATAATGAGGTGTTTAACTGAATACTACAATGATTTTTAATGAAATTGTTTAAATTCAATTTAAATCATTATATTTTTTTTCTAATTAAATTATTTGTGTTTTATTTATTATTCATCTGATTTCTCAAATGAATTTTTCACAAACAAAAAAAAAAGAAAGTTTTAACTAACCTTTTTTCCAGTTACTGCCAAAACCATAAATGCCTTTTTCATCACTTTTTTTATTTTTTTGATATTATATTATTATTTATTGAAAACCAACCCATATGGCCAAATTAGGATCCAACCTTAAGTTACAAGGTAAACTTAGACAAAAAAATTAAAAATACAAAGAACTTCTTTCTGATAATCTATATTATAAACTTTTCTCAACTCAATTACATCTTACAACTTTTATCATCTCAATTACATCTTAGGATTTCTTATTTACATCTTCCATATTCTAAATTACATCTTATATTTCTCAATTACAACTTTCGTCTTCTCAATTACGTCTTACGTTTCTTAATTACAACTTTCAATTACATCTTAAAAAGGTGTAGTATTTAAACAATTCCTATTTTTCTTTATGGAGTTCTACATGAATTCTAGTAGATTTTTGACGTTGCTACATTATTAATAGAGCAGCAATATAGTCTTTAAATTTCTCATGCAAAGTAGTACTAGCATTTTTCCAACCTTTAAAACCAGTTTGAAATTGATTGCAAGATTTATTGACACTCTCATATTTGCGACCAATTAGCTTGCAGACATAGCTAAATACTTTACCTTTTGAAGGATAATAAATAAACCAATTTCTCTTGACAACTTCTCCATTTGTCAATTTTCTCAAAAAATATTCCGTGCGTGCATAGCTTATCTTGTCTCCAAATTGTCTACCCGTTAAAGGAAAATAACATTCTAAATTCTATGAAGGTTTTTTTCTGTATAATAGCCTATAAGATCTGTATTTATTTCCCATTCAGCTAGATCTCTGATTCTTCATTCATTTCTATGCCTTTTTTAAATCTTCGCTGCTTACTGATAGTTCTGGATCAATTTCTGGATCCGGAACATAAAGTTGAAACAGTATATTTTTAGACTGGTAGATCTCTTCTGATTTTCAATAATAACAACTGTTTCACTCTGTTTAGCAGCTTTTTTCAGCAAAATTTTTGGTATTGAGTCATTGGTCGTCACAGTTGTGCCGTTGCTGGGCTTAACATCAATTTTTTTATAATTTAGTAAAAAAATCTTCATTTTTTTAATGTTTCTTCTTTTTCTTTTTTTTTTTTGTTTTTTTGTTTTTCATACCCAGATTTGTGTTTTCCCTGGTATCCATCAGACATGACTACAAAAGTTCAAACTATTTGCAATTACTAAATAAAAATTATAAATTGTTGACATTAAAAAACTTTGAAGCATTTGTATTTTAACAAGACGAAATAATGGAATATCGGAAAATAAATATTTATGAAATCATGTTTCAAAAAGTGAATTGAGATTAAAAATATCAAACTGTGGGTGCATTTATAAATAATGGTTCAAAACAATGTTGTAAGAAAATGCTGTGAACATGTTTACAATTTATTAGTGCTGAATTTAATTGATTTGAAGCCTACACATGCAAATGTGTAAAAGTGCCTAGGGCCTACGACGACCTTAAAACGTTCCTGCCAACGCCTCGTATCCTCGTATCCGGGGTCTGGCCGAAAACCACAAATTATGACTGTTAGGGAAATCAATCGTCTGAAAGCTTTCTTGAACAACCGTTCTAAAACTTCAACAAAAAATTGCAAAAAATTTAAAAAATATTAAAAAAAGTACATTAGTAATTTGAAAAAGTTATAAAAATAATAAAAAAGAACTTTTTTTTCAATAAATGCAACAAAAACCAAAATTATGTAATTAAAAATAATTAAATAAATATTACTTATTAAACAAGTTTTTTTTAATACTTTTTTCTCTCATAATATCAATTGTTCTATTATTGTCAATCTAATTTAGAAATTTACACGCCATGAGCATAAATACTTCCAAATGTTGTTGACTTATATTTGTCGATTTAAAAAACTTTAATTTTGAAAAAGATCTCTTATTGTTGATGATAAAGTTATAACGAGTTTGCATTTTGTTCAGAACAAGCATTTGAAATTTAAAATGGTTATATTCATTTGAAATATGTTCATGTTAAAAATTATTCAAAATAAAATTTGAACTACTTTTTCTTTCTAAACATTTTACTTTTAATTATTTTTTTTTGTTATAGTTGTAAAATATTTAAAATATAGTTTTGAAGGTTTTTGCTTACTTCTATGTCCTGTTTTGTTTTAGGTATACTTTAACAATAAAATTATTGTTGACTTCTTCTTAAAATAAATCTGTATTTATTCTGAACATCTTTTCATTTTTCTTTGTTTTTATTAGTTATCCTTCTTTATATAAAAAGTTTTTTCAATAGAAATGTTTCATATTTTTCTGTGTGCTTTCATTGCTCAGTCTAGTTGAAGTACCGAAGATTACCTGCATCAAATATAACAAAAATAGTTTACTTTTAATTTCTCTTTTGCTCTACTTGTAAATTAGTCTATTAGTCTATTCAAAATGTTGTTGTTTTTTTCCATTTTATTATTATTATTTTTTGGGTAGGGTGGGGGGTGGGGGTGGGGTAATTGAATGTTGATGTAATTTTTTAGACGGGTCTCTGGAAGTTTGACAAGTTGTTGACAAGGAGGAGGTTGAGGTAAAAATTGCCAGACATTTGTTGACATAATTAATGGACAGCCCCTAAACAAGTTTAATATGTTGCAGACCGCAAAAATTGTATGTTTGCAATCCTGAGTTCAAAAATATCATCACTTGCAAATATTTTTAATATCTCATTCGCTAAGGGAGTCTTTCCTGATATTTTAAAGACTACTAAAAAGGTTGTCCATAAAAGGTTTGACTTATGTCTTGATGAATTGTTAAGTTTTGATAATAGTCCGAGGATCCACTTAAGAAATTTGCGCTTTCTTATGATAGAAGTTTTTAAATCAATTAATTGTCTAAATCCACAATTTATGAAGGATTTATTCAATACAAAAAATCTTCCTTTTAAACTTCGTTGTAGCAAAAAAATGATTCTACCTTCAAATGGCTCCATATATAAGGATCAATGTTGTACTATATTTAGAGCCATTTCGTTATGGAACACTTTAGATAACAAGACCATGTCCTCTAAAAGTTCTGAGGTGTTCAAAAAACATATTAAAAATTGGTATGCAAAAAATTGTTATTGTAAAATCTGTCGTTTTTAATTTCTATTTTTATTTATCCTGACATTATAATACAATATTTACTCATTTTTCTGTAATGAAACGGTTGTAATTTGAATTTGAATTTGAATATTTTAATGGTGTTTGTAATTTATATTATAATTTTGTAAATTTTTTTTTAATTTTTTTTTTTTAACGATTTTCATTGTGAGTGTGTATTGTCTATAATTGTTAAATGTGTTGATATTAATTAGTTTTATTTTTTGTTAAAACTATTGTAACCATCAACAAAAAATAAAGTTTTTAAATTAAATTAAATTTAAAATTGTTCCTATTTTAAAAAAGATTCAAAGTTATTAGTATCTAACTATAGACCAATATCCCTGCTCTCAAATTTTGATAAAATTTTAGAAACGCTTATGTTTAATCGAGTTTACAATTTCCTTAAAAACTCTAGCATTCTGTGTGATTTACATTGATACTGTGGATATTAAAATTCTATTAAAAAAACTAGCTTGATATGGTATAAGAGGAGTTTCAAATTCCTGATTCGAATCTTTTCTTACAAATAGAAAACACTTTGTGTCTATCAACGGATCGAACTCTAATATTTGTGATGTCACTGTTGGTGTCCCTCAAGGGTCTGTACTGGATTCATTATTGTTTTTAATCTATATAAATGATTTATCCAAAGCCATAAAATTTTATAAAGTCCAAGACTTCGCTGATGACACAGCTATATCTTCGCTGATGACATCAGCTATATCTTGATAAGTCAATCAATAAAATTAATAAATATGTCAACTATGATCTTAAAAAGCTCTGCAACTCGGTAAATGCCAACAAAATTTTTCTAAATACAAGTAAAACTGAGTTGATTGTTTTCAAACCAAGGTTAAAAAATCCTCATCGTCAATTTAAAATAAAATTAAACGGTAAAAAAAAATTCCCCCCTAAAATGTGCTAACTACCTTGAAATAAAGATTGATGAAAGTTTAACCTGGAATGATCATAATAATCATTTAACAATAAAATTAAATAGATCCAATGCAATTCTGTCTAAACTTGTTGACAAAAAAAATCTTGTTGACAATCTTGTTGACAAAAAAACATTAAAATCTATACATTTTGCCTTATTTAATTCACACCTCACTTATGGTTGTTTATCTTGGGGACAAAGTTCTTCTATCAAGAATCGTCTCTCACTTATTCAAACAAAAGATATACGAATAAACTTTTTACCACATAACTCCCACACAATAGATTCATTCAGGCAACTCCAATTAGTAAACTTTTCTAACTACAAAATTGAAAACTGTCTTTTTATTCACAGTTGCATTAATGTTAAGATACCCTCTATCTTTAGAATATTTTACTCCATTAATACATGCTCATATCCAATCTACTAGGATGTCTCAAAGAGGCGGATTGTGTGTTCAAGCTTTTAATACAAAATTTTATGGTAGACATTCTTTTAAAAACTCTGCAATTAGTAACTGGAATTTTATATAAAGTAAGCTAAATACTTTTTATTTCTGTGAATTAAATAAAAAAAAGTCTAAAAGAAAAACTTAAATTATTCTTTTTAAATTCACTTAATTTGAGACAATAGCTTTCCATTAGTGATAAAGTGGTATATTCATATAGGTATATATACTCTATTCTATTTTTTGTTTTTATTTGGGTTTGTTTTCATTTATTTTATTTGTATTTATTTTGAAAATTGTTATTTTATTGTTCTTTTTTTTTTTGAATTTGTATCGTTTACATGGTCTACACGTTTTAGCCAGAATATAAGAGAGTGAACCTTCCAGTCGGTATTATGTTATTTAACACATTTGTATAATATTTACTGGTAAATTTATTTTTATTGTTGTTGTTGTAAGTAGCATAATAATAAAATTATTTAATAATTTTATTTAAATTTGGGTAGAATGTGCTGTGATGGCCGAGTGGTTAAGGCGTTTGACTAGAAATCAAATGGGATCTTCCCGCGTAGGTTCAAATCCTACTCACAGCGTTCTTTTGTAAATATGCACTATTTTTACATTATTCAAATGAACCGAAACAGAAACAAAAAAAAAAAAAAAATCTTTATCAAAACTTTAATTTTACCAAAACAATTCAGTTTTAAAAAAAAAGAATATTATTTTTTTTTAAATTGTGGCTCAATTTCGTAAGCGCTTTTTTTCCACAAACAATCAAGCATCTGCAACGCTTTTCTTCAATCCATCACGGAATCCTTGAATCCAAATAAAGTAATAATGACACGGGTTTCAAAGTAGGGAGACCCAATCGTTTGCATCAATCAAAAAAAAAAAGGTCCTTTACACAAAAGTGTCGTCGACTCTGACTCTATTGCATCATAGTTTACTTATATTATTTACATGTAATAAAATCTCTTACCACACGTGTGTAGCAACAAAAAATTCAAAAGTTAACATTTCGTTCAAAACTGCTTTATAGTAAGAGTTTCAGAATTGTTCGTTTTATTTTTCAAGTCATTCACGCATTTGATAACATTATTAAATTGCAACAGTATAGCTTTTACTGCTCCTATTTTACTCTCCCATCGTGTCTCTGAAAGAGTTTTTAGTGTTATTTTCAATTTAGTTTTTACAAGTTCCCAACGCTTGCTTGACTTCGAAAAGAGCACATATTTTATTAATAAAGCCGAAAAATGTTTCAGCTGTTGTAGAAGAATTAGCTGCATCTATTAAAAATAATATCCAGCTATGACATCCGCACGGTGTGAAGAATGCTTAGTATTCTTGTTTCGACACTTTATTAATGTTTACCATATTGGCACCATTATCATATCTCTGTCCTCGACAATTTTGTATATCCAGACCATTTCTCTGTAGCTCTTGTAATATAGATTAGAATATAGATAGAATAATTTGCTAAATACTCTTCTGTAGTTTCCGTACCGGCAATAAAACAAACAAAATATTCCTCTGTCGCTCCAGTTGAGAAATTGCAAAATTATAAAATTATTAACATTTGTTCAACACGACTTGCATCTCTAGTGCAATCGAGCAAAAATAATATAGTATTTTGCTTGTTTAACTCTGTGTATAACTTCATCAACAATTGTTTTAGACATCAATATAATTCATTTTAAATTCATTTTGAATGTCATGGCTCAGATAATTTTGAGCTATTTGCTTTTCTTTAATTTGCTGCAAATGCTCTTATTTGGATCATATTTGGATAAAAATTTAAATAAGTCCATAAAATTATTTCTGCTATTGTTTAGGTTACCACTATTTAAAATTACCACTATTTAAAATTACCACTATTTAAAATTACCACTATTTCTGCTATTGTTTAGGTTAAATGATTCACAATGACCTCTAATTGCCAGATTGTGTGTTGGTTATGCCTAGATTGAATCTTTCAAAAAATTTTACTAATAATTTTTGAGGTTTTATAATCAATCTCTCGTTTACATCAGCATCATGCTTTTCCGTGTTTTATACTTTTATAAAATTCTGTCCATGCATTCCATGTGTCTTGATTTTTTTCATGTCTATGCATTATCCGAATCAGATCATTCCAGACACAACATCCTTCTTTTACTATCTGAATCTGTGTATGCGAGAAACGTCTACAAGGAAAGCAATAAACTTTATCTTTAGACAAGGAGTAAACTAACCTACGGTGTTGAGTTTCTCCATTAATCAGTTTTCGCGTAAAATTAAATTTAGAAAAATGTCTATTATTTATATCTTTGGGTAACTTTAATCAGATTTCTCTAGAATTTAATGAGGACTGTTTTGAATTAAGTCATGACGCTGAGAGTCTGTTATTTGAAATGTCCATTTTACCGCATCTAAGTTAAATGAAATAATAATAAATGAATCGCTTAAATGAATTGCTTGCTCTTTACTGACTCGCAAATCTTACCACTATCCAAACTTTACAATCGTTATTGCGTTCAAACTCTTTTCTCACAGCTGATACATTTGACTCTGGAGCTGGTTTTGTTTCAAAAACCAAAGAAACTTGGCTAAGAGATTCATCAGAGGACTCTGGAGCAGTAAAGTTTGAAAGGGGTTTCTTAAGAAATTTCATCATACCGGAACTTATAGCCTGGTTTGATTTCTCTGTTTTTCTTTTCGATACACCAGATTCTTATGTTCTTCCTATATCTCTGCCTCTCGTTGGTTTTCCAGACATTTTGGACGATTGAAAAAAAATATTGACATACTTGCATGAATTTTAAAATTTGATTTTAATTATTTTATTATGGTAGTAACTTTAGGTCAAGATAGTCATAAAAGTAACAAAAAGTTTTAAATTTCTTATGTAATTAATTAAATGAGATAAATTTTTTTTATAACAGTTTGTAACATTCACTTTTTTACGCTTGTAGTTATACGCAATGACTACATTAAATACTTAAATAGTTGCAATATATTCCTAAGTAGTAAACAATATTGGCGCAATATTGGGGCGATATTGTCTACAATAGTGGCGCAATATTGTAAACTATAATGCACCATGTGAACCTTTTGCCAATATTGTACCGTCAATATTGACCAATATTGGCAAGATAATCACATTGCAATATTGGCGCGATGTTTACAATATTGAGCTATTATTGCAAATAATATCGCGCCAATATTGGGGATGTAATACAGGCCAATATTGGCGTAACATAGTTGCCAATATTGTAAATTATATCAAGCCAATATTGAGTATTTTCGGTTATCAATTTTTATTATTATAAATCAATAAAAGATAATATTGTCTTGATAAATTTTTAAGAATTAAAGTTTATAACAGTTTTTCTTCTTTGAATAATAATATAGTACCAGGTCTCATTATTCTTTTGAGTTAAACAGATCATAGCCTAGGAGACGACAATGATCATAGAACGTTAAGAATTTTTTTTTTTTTAATCATTAAATTTATTTGAAGTTATATGAAACAGATACAAATGAAAAAAAAAGCTATAAAAAATATAACAAAATAAAATCAAGGCTATTTAAATACAGGCACAAATATTATGTATATATATTTAAAAACTACTGTATTATACTCTCACTATCAGATAGTGGGCATTGACTTTCATTATTTTGCTGAGCAATGAAATGCTCAATATTGGGCGTTGCTCAGTTATGGTTCGCTAACTTCTTCCGTCATCTATCAATAGCCGTGGCCAGAAAGCTGCCAATTCTTTCTTTAATACTTTTGTCAGTAGCAATTTCAAATTTTTTTTTTTATTTTTTTTATTTTTGTTATTTCACCTCCCCAAGGCCGATAAGGCCACTACAGACGAGGAGGCTACTTAATTGTGGTTATAACCCTCTCTTAACTCTATAACTCCGAAACACGAACCTTGATGAACAAGGCCGCTGCGCAGAGAAACAAGTTGAGCGCGGTACTACCAGGGACTTGGTGGGGATCAAACTCGGAGCCTCTCGCTTATGAAGCGAGCGCTCTACTACTACACCACTACCGCATAAATTGAATGAATACAACGTATTTCACGTACTATTACTGTAAAATAATAAGTTTTTATTAAAATATTTGTTTATTAAAAAGAAATGGGATGTAGAATACAAAAATAGTGTCTTACCAATAATGGCCTTTGTTTCCTTCCATACATTGAGTATAACAAACCTACTCTTTTAGCCATTAGCTGTATTAATATTGTTAATTGATAAGTTGTTATTCGAAATCATCTACTCCATCCAATTCAATAAAGTTCATCTAGAATAAATAAAAAAACAAATGTGATATAGTTGGTTATAATAAAAGTTTAATGGTTCCTCAGGTGTATGTTTTAGACAGGTTTCCATAATGTGATATTTTTATTAAATTATGACATTATAGAGAGTAAAAGCAATTGGTTACAAATAGATGCAACTCCATAGGTCAATCTGTATTGCAGACCAGGGGTCCATGTTAAAAAACTTTTTATCGGTGTAAAATGTTACCGGCGGTAAATTTTATCGGTGTAAATGATTTTTTTCAATGTTATAAAACATTTTAAAAAATTATCGATGATAAATTTCTAAAGCCGAAACGTTTACAGTCGATAAATGTTCCGGAGGAGCGACCTACGGAAATTTTTGTTGAAGATCCAAAAAAATGAATATTTAGTTGTAGAAACCTGTGGTTAAAAACTTATTACAAATTCATTCATTTTAATTAAGTGCAAATTTCTTGATAAATTTTAATTTCAAGCGATTTCATTGTTAATATTTTTCTACTGAATTTGTCATGTAAGAAATGTAACTCATTCTCAAAATTTAAAACTGCTCTCTTTAACTATTTATTAGAAAAATATAGCTTAAAAATTTTATACTTTCATTCAACATATTTTTTTAACCCTAATTCTGAGCTTCTATTTATCTAATTTTTTTTTCTTTTCTATAGTGTTTTAACTTTTTTGTTAAATTTATTAAATTTAGCAAAAAATGTCAAAACACAACAGAAAAGAGGAAAAAAATTAGATAAATAGAAGCTCTTTAGATTATAAAATTTTATATATACATAAGGGCTGTGGAGTCGGAGTTGAAGTCGGAGTCGGAGTTGCGACATTTTTAGCGAAGTCGGAGTCGCTAAACAAAATCGCAACTCCGATTCCAATAGTAAAACTTCTAGGTATTGGACGTGCATGTACAAAACATTCAATTAACCTTATGTTCATACTAAACCTCAAAGAACGTTTCATAAACTTGTCAAAAAAGAAATTTTTAACTTATTGCGTAATATTTTTTAAAGAATTCAAAGAATTTTTCAAAAATTTAGACAGTCGGCAAATGTCGTCATGACAGTCGGCAAATTTTGGAAAAAAAGGGACCTTAATTTTTTTTTTTTTTTTTTTTTTATTAGTCGGCAAAATTTGTTATGACACCCCTCCCCCCCACGTGACACCTACTCGCGCCGGCCCTGTATATACATTATATATGCATACATATTTTTTTTTTTTTTTTTTTTTTTTTTTTTTTTTGTCTTTTATCAAAGCTTTACAAATACGTGATCATAAATATAAACTAGTTCGTTTACATTGTATAAAAAAAAATACCGTACATATAATAAGAAAACTTTTTTTTAATACAAATAATAATATATATAAAAAAGTAACACTGTTAAAAGACGCGGGAAACTTGCAGAAGACCATTTTGGTCTTGTCATCAAGAAACCGCTTTTAGTTGCGATATTTTGTATACTTAATTTATTAAGAAATTTCAGTTTGTCAAAGTCTCATGGTGGTATAAGAGTCACACATAAAAAGCTACTAGATAATCAAAAACAAAAAACGGAAAAGAGCTGTATTTGATACACATAAATATATAGTTACATGGTTTGTTATACTTAGTATATTGACATGTACGAAATATAAATAAAATCTAACATTTACTTTGCTTTAAAGTGGATTTTTTAGGGGTTTTTAGTTATTTGTTTTAATATACGTTTGTAAAATTGTTTAAGTTTAGAACAAGTTTTTTTAAAAGTGTTTTCAGAGAATTATGGTTAAGTAGTTTTGTAATTATAGTATTTTTAGCTATTAGTTTGTTGTAGAGGTAAGGGCCGCGATACGAGATGGAGAAACGTGATAGTTTTTTTATATGGTACTTTAAAATTTCCTATTCCTCGAGTTTCATATTTATTTCTGTTGCATTTAAAAAATTCTTCTGAAAAATGTAATGGGACAAGTCCGAGTTTATATTTGAGCATGAATATCAAATTTTGGTAAATGTTAATTTTGTAGACATTTAGTGCATTTAGAAGCTTTAGCAAAGGTTCGGCATGAGTAAATTTATCTTTATTAAATACTATTCTTGCAGCATGTTTTTGATGTCGATAAAGTGCCACTAGGTTGGATCTATGGGTACTTGCCCATGCTATATTACCATACGTATAATAGGTTTGAATGAAGGAGAAATAAAGTAGCTTTAAATTTTTTTGGGGTAGCATCGGTCTAGCTTAGTAAAGCATGCAAATGTTGTTTCTTATTTTGGTATTTAATAAGTTTATGTGAGCTTTCCATGAAATATTCTCATCGATAAGTATTCCTAAAAATTTTGTTGCTTTGGTTCTTTCGATAAATTTATTTTCTATTTTTAGAGACGGTAATGGAATTGGTATAGATTTTTTCCTTTGATTGGTGTGAAATAGAATGTAGTTGGTTTTTTCTGTACTCAATGATAATTTGTTAGATTTAAACCAAGTATTAAGTTTTTCAAGTTCAATACCTGCAGTTTCGAAGAGTTCTGCGATAGAAGTAGATGAATAAAATAAGTTTGTATCATCTGCAAACATTATGGCATCAAGTTTTTTTGAGACTTTTGGAAGATCATTGATGTATAGCAAGAAGAGTAGGGGAGCTAGAATGGAACCTTGGGGAACTCCGCATTTTATTTTAAGTAATTTTGAATGGGTATTTTTATCCATAATAACACATTGCTGTCTGTTTATAAGAAAGCTCTCAAACCAATGTAAAGCAACATTTTTAATGCCATATTTTTCCATTTTTTTAAGTAGTATAGCATGATCAACAGTATCGAATGCTTTCGATAGATCAATAAAGATTCCTAGAACAAATTTGTTATTATCAAAAGAGTCATTTATTTTATTTACAAGATCTATAATCGCATGTTCGGTTGAATGTTGTTTTTGAAATCCGAATTGTTTTTTATTCAAAATATTGTTAATAGTTAGGTATTTATATAGTTTATTGTAAACTATTCGTTCTAGAAGTTTAGAAAAGACAGAAAGGATTGAGATGGGTCTGTAGTTATTAAGTGAGCATTGCTCTCCGGATTTAAATATTGGTACAACTTTTGCAATTTTTAATTTGTCTGGAACAGTTCCTGTTGTAATTGAAGATTTAAAAATTTCGAATATGGGTTTGCGTATCACTGGGAAGACACTTATTACTACGTTGCTAGAAATCTCATCAATCCCTGGTGCTTTGTTAATTTTTAGAGAATTTTTTGCAGCTTCGAGTTCATCATAGTCTAGTCCATTAAATTTTAGTTCGCTTTGTTGATTTGTAAGATAGGTTTCAAAATAGGTATTTGGGCATTGAATTTTGGACGCCATGTTAGGGCCGATGTTTGCAAAGAAACTGTTGAAATGTTCGGCTATAGAACTTTTATCGTTGTATTCTTTTTCATCCACAACAATTCTATCAGGTAAGGTATTTGTTTTGGTATTTTTTTTCCCGATTATTTCTTTCATGATGTTCCATGATTTTTTAATATCGCCATTGGTATTTTGAAGTAGTTTTGAGTAGTATATATTTTTTAGAGTTTTTCCTTATTTTTTCAAAGAGATTTTTGTATTGCTTGTAGATAGATAAATTGACTTCATTTCTGTTTTTTAAATATTTTATGTAGAGTTTTTGTTTTGTTTTAGAGGATTTTTTAATTCCACTAGTAATCCATGGACAGTTCAAATATTTTTCTTTAACTATTTTTTCTTCGATCGGGAAATAACTATTATAATGATTAAAAAAAATATCGATAAATGTATTATATGCGGAGTTTGTGTCCTCAAGGTTGCATTTTTTATATACTTCATCCCAATTCACTATTGATAGTGTGTCTTTAAATTTTTGAATAGAAATTTTATTAGTTTTTCTTATATAAATTTTGGTTTTAGAATTGTTGTTTATTCTTGTATCTTGATTTATAGAAAAGTAAATTGGGAAGTGATCCGAAATATCGGTTTTAACTATACCTGTTTTTAAAGAGGAATCTTGAAATGCATTTGTCAAGATGTTATCTATTGCGGAAATTGAATTCGGGGTTATTCGCGTAGGTTTGTTGATAATCGGAAAGATACAATGTTGAAACATGTTGTCAAAAAAAAGTTTGGTGGTCGCATTCTTTTTGTATTTTAAACAATCTATATTTAAATCACCTATGCAGAATAGTTTTTTTTGTTCTCTATTAATTTTAAGAAAGATATCTTCCAAGTAGCTTGAAAATTTTTTTATATCTCCTTCAGGTGGTCTATAGCAGGTAGAAACTAAGATATTTTTAGTTTTGGAGTTAGTGATTTCTATTGTAAGTACCTCACAACTGGAATCAGAAATCGAAAGGTCTTTTCTTGCTTTTATTGCTTGGTCATTCCGAATATATGTTGCAATCCCTCCCCCCCTTTTGTCTGCTTTCCTTTCAGAAGATAATAATTTATAATATGGAATTTGAAAGTTAGAATTTTTTTGAATTGATTCATCAGAGCACCAAGTTTCTGTCAGACAAATCATACTGAATGAGTAATTGCAATCGGTTAAGAAATGTTTTAATTTATCAAAATTTTTATTTATACTTCTTATATTTATGTGTATTGCCATAAAGTTATTTTTAAAAGTTTGGAGTTCAATTTTAAAATTTTTAATGTTGAAATAAGGCGAATCAAAGTTATTAACTTGAAAGATTTGCGTATCAACGTCACAAAAATCATTGAGTATTTTATTTGCGGTTTCGAAGACATTAAAACGCAGCGATTCAAAATCTATTGTTTTGTAAGTCATTAAGTTAAGAAGCAAAAATTAAATACGCGTTCGTTTAAAAAAGAGTTTAAGTAAAAGAGAACGCGGCGCTACTTTTTGAAATCTCGACTAAATATTTTATCGTATTTTAAAATAGCGTATTTACCTTCGCTGCGTAGTTTTTTTACTTCTTCCCAAAGCTTTCTTCGGAGTTCAGTTGTTTCTGGAGCGAAGTCTTCATTAACGTATAGGCCGGTTCCTTTAAGGTGCTTTACTGCGTTGAGAATTTTGTTTTTGTCCTGAAAATTTAAGAGTTTTAAGACTATT
The DNA here is from genome assembly GCF_022113875.1 of Hydra vulgaris. NCBI lineage: Eukaryota > Metazoa > Cnidaria > Hydrozoa > Anthoathecata > Hydridae > Hydra > Hydra vulgaris. The sequence goes on along the minus strand of NC_061162.1, from coordinate 24,231,931 downwards.
GTTCTTGGTTTGTTATGCTTGTGTTGACCGATACGATGAGCTCGTTCAATCACCACTTCACTTGTTATTTTAAGTTGTTTTTTAATCATTACTTTTACTGCTTTTTCGCAATCATCCCAATTCTCTCCTGGTGTTTCGTGTAGTCCGTCTATTCTTAAGTTGTTTCGTCTCGATCGATTTTCCAAATCTACTGTTTTTTTGTTTAATATATTTACTTCATTGTCATAGTATTTTTTTATGTGTGATAATTTTTCTGATATTTTATCTTCTTGAAAATTAAGGCTGTAAATAAAATATACATATATATATATATATATATATATATATATATATATATATATATATATATATATATATATATATATATATATATATATATATATATATATATATATATATATATATATATATATATATATATATATATATATATATATATATATATATATAAAGTTTATTATTAATTACTTATGTTTCAAGTGTTTTTTATTATCGACAATAGATACGATAAAGAAGCCATCGAACAAACTAATGGCATTTGTTGTCGTTTTGAAGATCCAAGACAAACCATTTCAATACGATAGCACTTTAAAAAATCGACAACAAATGAACCCGAACATTGTTGAAACATTAGGCAGAATAGTGCATTTGATGGGGAAACAAAGACTTTCATTTCGTGGAAGTTATGAAATGTGTATGGAAAACTCAGACCAAAAAGGTAATCCTGGAAACTTTCTTGCAATTGTGCAAGAAATAGCTACCTCGGCCCCAAGAGTCAAAATAAATTAATTGATATAATTGGAAAGAAATGTATAAAAGAAGCGGCTAATTAATGAAATCAAAGCTGCAAATAACGATTCAATTTCAGCAGATGAGGTAGCAACTGCAAACCAACAAATTCTATCAGTATGTATGAGAAACGTAAACGGAGAAAAAGAAATTAGAGAAGTATTTCTTGACTTTCCGAATCTTGACAATATAACAGGCAAACATATTGGGGAAAGCTTGATGAAATTTTATAGCGAAAGTAGAGTTGTTCTTAGAACACCGTTCATTTATAATACAATACTTCGCCCATTGTCGTATATAACAGAGAGGTTACAAGGACGCACAACTGATATTGTGTATGCATTCAGTAACATTCAAGAAACAATCAAAGATTTGAACCATCTACGAAAAATGTTGAAAAAGAAATTTACGCAATTTATTAACAAGCTACTCGTATGGCAAGTAAATTATTTGTAGAACCAACGATTCCTAGAATGACTATGAGACAGGCCTACAGAAAAAACGTACCTGCAGAGAGTCCCTATAAATATTATAAGTAGGCTTTGATTATACCTTTCCTCAACACCATCATTTCAGAAATCAAAACACGATTCTAAAAGACAAATTGCATTGGTGCTAAGGTTTTATGCTTGGTTCCCTCGATCATTTGCAGTAAGGAGATAACTGCTTTCCAGGAGTTAGTTGAAATGTATAAAAGTGATCTTCCAAACTCAGAAGCTGTAGATCAAGAATTCATGTTTTGGAAAATAAAATGGTCTGTTATTAAACCTGAAGATAGGCCTAATACTCTAGCTAATGTCATTAAAATCTACAATGAAAATCAATATTCTAATCTTTTTGAGCTTTTAAAGATCGGATGTACACTACCCGTAACGTCCGCAGAATATGAACGCAGCTTTTCAGCAATGTAAAGATTAAAAACATGGTTGAGAGCCAGTATGACTGCAAATAGACTTGGTTCATTAAATATTTTGAATATCCACTACAACGAAATTGTTGACAAGTCTCAAAATTATTTTTTACTTTACATCCTAGAAAGTTGTAGGAAAAAAGTTTAGTTTTGAATAAAAATTTAAACCATTTATCAAAGTATTATTTTTGTATCGATACTCATTTTCTAACAAGGAGCTTGCCTATACGCCTATGCAGTATAAAAATAGAAAAAATATTAGGAGAACAATAAATTTGTTTATGTAAACATTGTTTACACAAATATAGCTATGTTTTGCGAAAATTTTATTAAGTAAATTTAGTACGATATTTGTTTGGTGTTTTAAAACTGCCCTTTATTTTTCAAAAACGACCCTCCTCCCTAAAAAATTTCACGGTACGGTCCTGTAAACAGAATGTTAATTTATAATAAAAATTTTTTTCTCTAAGAATTGTTATTTTATAAAGATCCTCATCACATTAATGACTCAATATTTGATTCTGCAGGATTGTAATTTTTTATTGAATTTCTTTGTTACAAATTTTTTAGTGTTTAGTTTAATTTCAGAAACAAAATAACTTATTACATCTTCAGGTTTTGATGTATATATATATATATATATATATATATATATATATATATATATATATATATATATATATATATATACATATATATATTATTATATATATATATATATATATATATATATATATATATATATATATATATATATATATATATATATAAATATATATATATATACACAAAAGACTGCTTTCTTTCAGACATTTCTTTGTATTTACACCGAGGCTGTAATATAACAATATGTCTGAGAAATATAGATTTTTATATCGCTTCTTGATAGCCGCAATAATCCCCATATCACATGGTTGCTTCCAACTTGTGCAATTTGGAGGGAAGAAATTAGCTATTACAAAATTTTGTTCAAACGCCTCAAAATGTCCAGGTGCATTGTTTAATAATAAATGAACAGGCAAGTCAGTTTTGCGTTTAACTTCAGGATAAAAGACTTCATTGAACCATTTCTAACATGTAGGGACATCCATCCATGCATTTTTCTGACAAAAATAGGGTATAGGCCATGTTCTACCGACTATACAAGCAGGTCGTGCAGCTTTTCCAATCATAGAGCAGGGTATTTTAGGGTATTTCAAATTTTTTAATGCTCGAAACCATTAAGAATCGAATATTAATATTCCTTGTTTTGATAGAATCATTTCACTAGAATTGTTTATAGTCAAACTTTTTAAATTGAATTATTAAAACTTGTTTCAGTCGAATAGTTTAGAATCTCCATATAGAACCAAATCCTCTAGAACTGAATCTTCTAGAATCGATTTTGTTAATTAAACGAAAATATTATTTATAAAAATATTAATCTATAATGCTCTACATTATATTAGAAAAGTTCTTAGATCAGCTATACGTAGTTTTTTGACTATTCAGTTCAGAACATTTCAACAAATTTGGTTTTAGCATTGGATGCAGCCCCGTCATTACCCATATCCAGCTGCGGAGCCAGGGCGTTTTTTTTAAATTAGTAAAAAAAAAAAACTTTTTTTCAATGATTTATAAAAACTAAAAAAAAGTTACAGTTGTCTCTTTATATTCAATTTTTAAACCTTGAACCTATTTAAAAAAAAAACAAGTGATTATTTTTCCCTTTCCTATCCCGTTCCCGTAGAAAAACGGATGAGTGGAAACTCACCTTTAAGCAACTTCATCAAGTACTATCGTAATTTAAATAACATGACAACAGTCTAAGTATTATCTCATGTAATCCATGGAATTAGCCGTAAATAAGCATAAAATATTGAGGATGTAATAAATTTTTGATGATCTTGTTTGTTCTGACGTAATTACAACATATTGAATAATAAAAAATTATAACGGGGATGGTAAAATTTTTTAACAGTTAAACAATCATAGAATATTAAATATGCAAACAAGAAATTAAAATAAATAACACCGTCGAACTTGTATGAATACCTTTAACGAAGAAAGTTCGCAAAAAAAATTATTAGTCTACCCGTAAAAGAGGTTGTACCAGCTTAGGAACCTGCTCATCTTACGCAACCTTCCCCTAATTTTCTTGTCTACAAGTCGGAGAAAGAAAATTTGTCTGCTGCATTGTTTACACCAGTCGAAACTTTTACAATAGTTTGTTACATTGCGTCTAAAAATGTTTGCGTAAAAGGTTTAAAATAAATACGATCTTTTCTTAATATTTTTTTTTTTAAAGAAAAGTGATTCAAATAATTATTTAATCAAATAAGTGAAAATATTAGTAAAAAATCATCCGAACTTTCAGAATACAAACTATAAGTTAGAAGTGATCAAGTAGAAGTCTGAAGTGATCAATTAACAACATGGATGAGCCTGGCAAGTCTAGTGGAAAAAGGCAAATTTAAAACGAATTGCAAACCTATATGTTGTTGCATTCTTGCCATAGTTAGTTACTTTTTTTGCAAAAAAATAAGTTGATGCATTATTACAAGAGGCGGTGGATTTTTGCGCATGTAGCAGCAATCTTCTGACTCTCGTTGATTTTTTATGAAGATCCTAATAAAGAGAAAGCTACCTTGGACTCCATTTGTGTGTGCAGTAAAAAATTAGTTCAGAACATAGAAGTATTTTCAACCGACCTTGTCGACTGGATAAGTGAAAGTAATGGCCTGATTGAGTTCATTACAACAAATCAGCAAAGTAGAGACGTCAACACCGCTGACAATGCTGGAACTTTGCAACGCGCCTCAAAAGAGTTATTTTTCGAAAACTAGTAAATGGAAAAATAGAAAAAACGCAATTGGCTGGAATATTCTGCTAAGAGTGGTAGTGTTTATTGCAAATTTTTATTCTTTTTAAGGAAAACGTTTTTTAGAGAGAATAGATTTTGCAATAATAATTCAAACTCTTTCATTGTTAATCGAAGTGTAGTTTCAGAATTAATTATGATTTTGTTAAACAGTTTCATAGTGAAAAAGAATATAGGAGAAATGTGTTGCGTTGGGTCGTGTCTGTCGCCAAATTTCTTTCTTCCAGACTAAATTTATGAAGGACATTTATTTTCCAAACGAATGTTTCCATTTTAAGGGCTTTGTTACCACTTCAATTGAATGGGTTAAAGACTTAAGTTTTAAGTTTGGGAAGTGGGGGGGGGGGGGTAGTTAGAGATGCCACAACTGGTACTTTGCTGGGGGGCCAGGACGACCTAAAGACGGGTCTGATTGGACGCCATTAAAAAAACAAATTTGGAACTAAAAAATTTGACTCTAGAAGTATTCGATGCTAAATTAGTTGGCTATGATAATTAATTAATGAGTGACGTAAGAAAGAGTGACGTAAAGAGAACAAAGCAAGAGACGATACGAAGCGGTTAGGCTCCAGAGCCGATAACGAATAATAAACAATATTTAAAAATGCTTTTAGAGTAAAACGGAGTGAACTCGTCACGGAGCAAATTCGTTACTTATGTGATTCAGCTTTAATATAATAATGCATAAAAACTAAAAAGTCTAGAGTAAAACGGAGTGAACTCGTCACGGAGCAAATTCGTTACTTATGTGATTCAGCTTTAATATAATAATGCATAAAAACTAAAAAGTCTATTTACTAGATTTTTTCAAAACTTTTTCAACTGATTTTTGTAGAATACTATTGAATAAAGGTTTTGTATACTTTTCTTCGATTATTCTTTAAATTTTGCGAGCAAATATTGAAGCTGAAAAAATGTTTTTCTGCTTAAATGCCTATAGTCGAAAAGTAATCAAAATGCGCAATGCTTTGACAACAAAGTTTTTTTTGTTGATAGATCGATGTCAGCATATTAAAATAACAATTATGTTGCTATGTTTTTTTTTTTTGGAATCGTCTCGTAATGATTGTTAGCGCATGCTCAAATGAGGGGCAATTTCGTCGTTAAAGAAAAGCTAACACTTAAGAAAAATTAGATTCTTTGATCATGAAAATTACAAAGCACCGTTAGAAGGAAAATCAAGTTGTGTTCAAAATACACTTCAAAAGTATAAATATTATCTATAAAAGATAGACTTTTTAGAACATATTAGGTTACAGTTAGCTTTTAAAACTTTTTGAAGTTTTAATTATAAACGCGATTCTGATGTGAAACACATAAACAGGTTTATTATGATGTATAGTCTAAAATGAATATATAGTAAATAATAAGTATATACAATTTGGTTTATAATTGTGATCAAAGCGACCTTTCATCTGTGCCAAGTGGTTCCGTGTAAAGGGCTCTCATGAGGTACAAAAGTTAACTATTGGTGAACGTGGCACACTAACAACATACCTGGCCACTGTCAATGACAGCTTACCATCATTTTTCATATTTAAGGAAACAAAGATTCTAGATGCATTTAAATTTCTTTTGGGTAAAAAAATACATTGCAGTAAAAGCGGATATATTGATCAAGAGATGTTTATTGACTTATTACATCATTTTAATGAGTTTCTTACAAACGTGGATGGGAAAAAAGTATTGCTATTTTTGGATAATTAATTTTTAAAGTAGTTGAGTCAGCAAAAAGAGATGCATATTGAAATAATATGCATTCCACCTCATAGCATACTTCAACCACTTGACACGCATGTTAATAAAGTAGTAAAACATATGTGGTCTAGGCCTTGTCTAATTGCTTAGCTGAAAAAGATTAAATTTCTATGCCTATTTGAAACTTTCATATTATTTCTAACAAAATATAGCCTAACATATTTACAAAAAGATGATTGATCATTATTGCATTTTACCATTGCGGTTTGCATCCCCTAAAAAATTCAGTGAATGACTTCGAATACAAAAAAAAAGGTGTTTAATAAAACAACAATTCACCAGGGAAGCCCAAATTTATCTATTTTATGGACTATTGTACCTTTTCCAAAAAAAACCAACGCACACAAAACGCCATACTGCTCTTTACATCACCAGATAATGTTAAATTTATAAAGGAGCTTGCTGCTAAAAAGGTTCCAATAAAAATGTGGTCAATATTAAACAGATGTCAAAAAAAAAAGATTAATCAGTCAAAACAAAAACAAAGAAGACTTTTCAGCTGATTCTGATTACCCGAGTTTTTCTAATGGTTTTGTTCTAAAAGATAACATTGATAAAGACTTTTGTTGTGTTTGTGCAGCTGTTACAGGAGAAGCAAACAAAAATTGGCTTAAGTTATTAAGTTGCAGTCAGTGGGAATGTGAGGAATGTTATGGAGTAGATACACATGCAAATTGCATGCAAAGTACATATAAATGTCTTGCAAATTCTTAAATATTCATAATGATAAAATTTTTGTTATTGTTTTAACGTATTTTGTGCGTTTGCGCGGTTAAACGGTTATCATTTATGCAGAAATCGTTATTTGATATTTTGACGTCATTTTAGATATTTTAGAAGTCAGGAAACTGACTTTTAGTAATTCTATCTTGTCGATATATGAAGATAATTCTATCTGTAGTTATCTGTAGGCTATCAGTAGTACTATCTACATCTCTAAGGGGTTTACTATTCTAGATTAAGGAAATCATCCTACTATTGCCTCAAAAATAAGGCTTTATATCAAAGTTTTTTTTCTCCTAGGCAAGCTATTTTTAATACTAACAAGGAATTTTGTTTATTGTCCAAGTGACGTATTCTTTAATTAGTTTAAATGTACTGACGAATTCACCCTGAGACTGACGAACTCGCCCCTCATGAATTGACGATGAAAAAATCAAGCTCTACGCAAAAGTAACTTCAGAATTTATTTTGATTCAATACATTAACAAAGTAGAGACCCTAATTACTCGCCCCGCCTTACTCTACGTTATGTATGTTATCAGAAGCAGTTAGGATACGAATGATACTTAAAAAATTATATTTTTTAAGTCGAAGTAATATAATCCAATCAGGGCCGGGTTAAATACTTCTCGGCCTCCCGGCATATTAGGCCTTCTGGTCCTTGTTGGCCTACTAGTATTCCAAATTAAACAGCAATTTTACATAAAAAAATCTATTGCCTAATAACGTATTTTTTTTTTGTATTTAAGCAATTATTTTGCCTTATTTATTATTAAAAACACTCTGTGATTAGTATAGGTTTTAAAACACCTTTCGTCAGCATTTTAAGGTTGCAAAGATATGATTTCTTTTAGGTCAATAAAATCCAATACCCGGTTTCCTATTATAGGATTTTTTGAGAGAGTCTAAGGAACCTTAACATGTATTCTAGCAAGAAACTTTGATTTTAAGACATCGATGCGTTGGTGCAGAAAAGAAGTTATGATAAGAACGTTGATCTCTTTAATTCTTGCTTGTAAACCAAATTATATTCCAGAAATATTACTGGTATTGTCGTATGACTAGCCACGTCAATTTTGAATGTTGATCTCATACTAATTTAACTTTTTCAAAACAATTTCAAGCATGGAAACTGCAAAATGACTATGCATGGGAAATGAATTAATGCTAAGAACCGCTCAACTGTTTTTTTGTTTTGTACACATTGGAAGTAGAATCAACGATGATTAAGAAATATTTTGCAAATTTGATTTCGCTAAAAAATTATGTTTGAAGTAAATAAAAAAATTATACTACAACATGTTACTTAAGAATAATCATATTATCTATAAATTCCATAACCTCGGCGGCTGTTAAGTGTATTAGTTCTTCCCAAATGTCTTTAGATAAGATTCAACCCTTTCCTTATTTTTTATGAGATATAAAGTGTTGGGCGAGGAAAGAATCAAATTTTACTAATAGCTCAATACATCCAATAAGGTTTCCGTTGTGCATTGATCCTAGTTATTCGTCTGATCTGCGGAATAATAATCCTATGAGAATGAGCAACAAATAAAATATTCAATTATTTAAAAAAAAATTTTTCACCATTATATTCATAATTTTTTTTAAGTTTCTTTTTTCACCATTATGCTCGAACTCAAAAGTTCTTTTAAGTCGATCTCCACCACGTCCCTGGTAGTACCGCGCTCAACTCGTTTCTCCGCGCAGCGGCCTTGTTCGTCAAGGTTCGTGTTTCGGAGATATAGAGTTGAGAGAGGGTTATAGCCACAAAATAAGTAGCCTCCTCGTCTGTAGTGGCCTTTTCGGCCTTGAGGAGGTGAAGTAAAATAAAAAAAATTAAAAAAAAAAAAGTCGTTAAAAAAATAAAACGTCCAGTTTGCGATTCGTTGTATGCGCTGTTATTGCAAAGATTAAAAATCTCTGGGACATGAAGGATAGAGGCTGATGATAATTTTTCTTTCAAATTATATCTCGCTCAAAAATTCATTTAGATGCTCTGGCCCATTAAACTTCTGGCCTCCCGGCACGTGTCTAGTGAGTCCGTTGGTTTAACCGGCACTGAATCCAATGATAAAACCGGAAAATAAACATAATTTTGTCCAGCAAAGCAAAATAAGAAATGTAAAAATATCATCAGTTATAATTAATGTATAATATGTAAACTTTCAATAAATATTTGGGAGGTCCCCTTAAGTGCGGGGCCATCAGCAATATATATATATATATATATATATATATATATATATATATATATATATATATATATATATATATATATATATATATATATATATATATATATATATATATATATATATATATATATATATATATATATATATATATAAAATAAGAAATGCAAATCTGCGACATAAATTTTCTTTACGTAAAACTTTTGCCAAATAAGGACATTATTTATTTTTATTTATTTCTATTCCATACTCAGTGTTGTTAACAGGGCCAAAAATAGAAAGGCCAAGGCCACATGTTCCAAGACCAAGGCCGGGGGCAAGAGTTTCAAGGTCAAGCCCAAGGACAAGAGTTTTAATACCAAGACCTACGCAAACATTTTCAATGCCAAAGGACTAAGTTTTGGCTTTACATTATTCCAGTTGGCACGGGACTTAAAAAAAAAGTATTTTGAACGTTCAAAAGACGTTCAAAAGTGTTCAAAATTCGTTTAATAAACGTTTAAAACGTTCAAAATACGTTTAAAAGACATCTTTTTTAGGTCCTCTGCCCACTGAAATGCTACATGTTGTGAAATTATACAAGGTTATGTGCAGAATTTGACAAAGTCAGTAAAAAAATTTATCTAAAATATATGAAAGCCCAAAACAAAAATACATAATAATAAAAGAATGAAAACTTTTTATTCTTTATTTTTATGTATTTTTGCGCTTAATGCTAACATCTAAAACTAACATCTTTAAATATGTTGATATTAGTTGTTAGCATTAACTATATGTCAAAAGCATTAACTATCACTATATAGCCTATAAGTCTTTGTTTCATTTCGAGAAACATCAAAGTTTCAAGCAACGAATCAGACATATTAGCACTATGAGGGCACATTATCAATTTACTCTGACAATTAATTTACTTGACAAGAGCTGCCGTTGCTTGGACACAGGAATACTTGTCAAAAAGAGATTTCTAATTTTTGAATATTGTTTAATTGGGTACAGATTTTTTTTTAACGAAAATTCTTTTTGATTAAATTCTAGAGATTTGTTCGTTTAAGATTGTGATAACTATGTCGTAACTATTTCGTAAATTTTTTGAATCTGAGGTGTAACGGTATTTTTAGTAAATGTCAAAAGTGGTTTTTGGTGTTGTTCTTGACCAAATCTTTGACAATTCAAAAAAGCAAACTTTTAAAGGATATTTAAATTATTATTCAAAGTTGGATTTTATAAAAAAATATATAAAAAAAAACTCTATTAAATTTGGGAGTTTAGGCAACTTTTATAGCTGATGTAAGTATTTTTTTATTTTAAATGCATTGGATTCCTTAATTTATTATATTTTTAAAATTGTTTAGTTCCAAAGATATATGTGTTTTAATATTTTCAATTCATAGACTTTTTTTGAAATATTTTCTTAAATTATGTCGTTAAATTTTTGGCACCGAAAAAAAAAAACTTTTTTATAACTTTTTCTTTCTCGTATAAAATTTTATTAGAAATTAAATCGTAAATCCAAATAATTTGAACCAATCATAAATATAATTTTTTTGGGGTTAATGCACACTTTTATGAAGCTTTTTGAAATTGTTAGAACCATACCATTCAGGGAAAGTTAGTAAAAAAAATCATAAAACTAATCTTTAAAAAATATTTGGGTTTATACCTAGGCCTCTCTCTAACTGATATCAAGATCCATCACAGGGGTGCATGCAATTGTTGTACATTTTGTCAGAAAATATGACTAGTCGTTATATGTACCCCTCAGGTGGGTCTTAAAAACAGTCTGAGGGGCGCCAATGCCGAGTACTTTTTTCTTCTTAAAATTAAAAGGGAAAAAAAAAACAACATTTTTAGAAAATATTTATTAAACATTATTTACATATTTTCCATTGAAACTAACTACTGCTTTTTTCAAATACTTTGCATACTTTTGATGGTTATCAGACACTTTGAAACGTTCCCATGCTTCCTTTAGAAATGAGTTGTGAAGAGCTTCCCCTGCTTCTTCACTAAAGAAACCCAATTCAATGTTCTTATCTTTACAAAAAAGAACCTACATATTGAAATATGATGTGTAACTTCACAGTAACTGTCATTTCATAATCTTCCACTAAGGTTGAATAATGATTCTTAAATAACCTGACTTCTTTTTCAAATGTTGGCCTTAAATTTACTCCAAAACAAGAGTGAACAAGGTTATCCAGAAGCCTGAACGCTTCAGCCAATGGTTTTAATAGGACTGGAAACAATTTATAGTACTTCACCCAATTTTTTAATATTTTTCGACAACCATTGCCATTATTTGACCCATTTCTTATTGATTTAGAAATATTTAAGTCATTTTTGATCTTTTTTAATAGTACTGGATCAGCTAATTTGTTTATTGTTTTAAAGATATGGTTTGTTGCCCCTTCCATCAAATGAAGTTCTGGAGGAGAAAGATAATTAACAACTAGATCATCACCAATTAAAAGAACTTCATCAATTCAGTTAAAATATTCTTTTGCTCTAATTTTCTTTGATCCGATCAATTTATACAATTTACTGCTTAATCTTACTGACCCAAGTGTTCGTATACTAGTGTTCGTATACTGACCCAAGTGTTCATTTTTAAAAACCGGCAACTCGGAGACATACCACACATGACTTGACAGAGTTTGATATCTGCCACACAAGTAAAGTTTATTTTATTCAAACAGAGTTTGTTACGCAGAATTTTAACATTATGGTTTGTCTCTGGTACATCTGGTACCAGTGCTATAATAAATGATGCTTTCACAGATCCTTCCTTGAAATTTGGTGATTTAATTTCTCCATATTTTCTCCTTTTGTTTTTAATTGTTTCACTCGGATTTGATACAAAATTTAAGCAAACCTGAATATTTTATAATAAATTATGTGGCGGGATAGCTCAGATGGTTAGAATGTCAAAGGAAAAGTTAAAACCCGGACTGTTGAACGATAAGAGTTCAAACCCCGCCACCGCCAACTCAGCGCTTGAGTAGTACATCGCACGCAAAAATGTTGGTCAATAACGGACGCTACTTTGGATTAATCTTAATGACTATTTGTGGCTGTTCCTATACTAAGCCAACAATCTTCGGATATAAGAACTTTGTATAGAAAAATATAGCATGAAAACTCAAATAAATAAAAAAAAAAAAAAAAATTACACTTATTATTATTTTTATTTAGAAAAAAAAGTGACACATTATAAAATCAAGTTACCTTAAGAAATTCCCGACCTCCGTCAATGGAAATTTTTATTAACTAGTTTTGAGGATAGGCTCCTTTTTTATCTATTATTTGCCACAGAAACTCATTGACATCTGATAAATGGGATTTAAACAAACTTTTTTCATCTACAGATTTAATATTAAAAAGTTCAAAATCCTCAACAAAGCAATCATCAAGTTGCTGGTCAATACGTTTGAGCTCTGCTGCTAACCCTAATTGTACAACTTTTCTGTTTTGTGCTTTGAATCGTAATTCTTTTGCTAGCTTTAAAATTTTTGTGTTACTTAATTCTAAAGTTGATTGTATGTCAATCATACTGTTTATAGACAGTTGTTGTATATTACTAGTATCATGGTTTCTCTTAAGTGTAAAACTTGCTTTTTTACCACCAGTAGCAAGTATCGCTTTACCCTTTTTGTCTATTTTGTCTTTTATTAAAGAATAAGCTATTTGCTCAATTGTCTTGACATTATTTGCAAGCTTTTGCATCACATTACATTTAAGTACAGCTAAAGAACATTTGTGGGTACCTCCTTTGCTTATAATTGAAATGCAAGTTTGACAAGTTAGACTATTAACTAGAGGTTGCGCGTTACATTTACGTCCCTTTTTGAATTTTTTAGGTCTCCCTTGAGTAGATCCAATTATACATATTTCGCATTTACATACAAAAACACTTCTAGTTTGAACTGGTATTTTCATTTTATTCCACTTTACCTGTAAACCTCTTTTCCTCTTCTTATACTGCTTTTGCAAGATTCGCAAATAGCTTTAGGATAGAATGAATTTTTAATGTTGTATTTAAAATTCACTAAAATTTTAATCCACAGTACATTAATATCGTTACGTTTATTTGGTTTTTTTGGCACAATATAAACACACTTTTCTCCTGTTTTCCTCATGAGTACAGGTCGGTTTAAATAAACTCATTATATCTAGAAAAATAAAACAATTTAAGAACACAGAGAAACACACTTTTTATTATACCTAAAATATAAAGATTTATATACCATATAATAATTCTTTGAAAAATGTTTCAAAAACACTATACAAATATAACATAATATAATACAAATATAAATGCTGACTATTAAAGTATATTTATTACAGTATATACAGTATATTATACAGGTTCCTTATTAAATACCATTTAACATTACTTACAAGCGTTGTTTATTATACTTCAATTTTTAAAGTTAAAACAAAATGAAAATATGCAGAATTAAGAAGTTTGGTTACACGTGTGGTAATGATAAGTTGCGGTCTGTTTTGTATTGTTCAGTATAAAACTATAAAACTACTGTACAATATTTGTATGCTTATTTATTTTATTTTTTCAATGAAAACATATTTGACTAGATTGATAAAGTGATTTTTGATATTTTGTTTAAAGTAAAATATATTATTCGTTCTTTATAAACTTATTTATAAAGTTTAATAATGATCATATACACACGGGTCAAAATAGGTGATGAACTTTGGTGCCCCTCGAGTTGTTTTTTAGACCATCTAGAAGGGGCAACTAATAACTAGTTATATTATTTAACAAAATATAAAACAGTTCTTTTTCCCCCTCGGGTTGGTTTCATGATCAACCAGAGGGGCACCAAAGTTTGGGAACCGTTTGGACCCCTGCATAAACCCAAATATTTTTTAAAGATTAGTTTTATGATTTTTTTCACTAACTTTCCTTTAATGGTTTGGTTCTAACAATTTCAAAAAGGTATGACACAGCTCTATGTCATTTCATCAAACAAAAATCTGGTTCAGCGTGGGTGTGGCTTGAATGAAAATAGAATTTCTATTGAACGTTTATAAAACTTTTTTTCTTTAGGAAAAAAAGTAGGAATAAAAGTTCAATAGGAAATTTTATAGAACTCTATAGAATTTCTATAGGCCATATGTTTCAAAAGTTTATAGACTTCTATAGAACTTTCTTTCTTTGGATTATACAAATAGAATTATTCAAATTGTTAACAATTATTCAATAAGTAATATATACTGTATAATAAAATCAGATTGTGGGAGATCACAATCTTTTTTTTGAAAAAGAGCAACCTATTAATAAAAGAATATGAAAAGTTTAAAATTAATTAATTTTATATAAAAATTCTATTAACAGGTTTGTAGAAAGCTACTCTATAACATTTTCTTACAGATGTACAAGTTTAAGGAATTGCTATCATTTCGAAAAAAAAGAGCAACCTCTAAAATCAAAGACCTTACTTTGGCCGATAAGATTTTATTGTTGGTGGGTTACATAACTTTGAATGAAACTTATAAAACAATATTCGTAGATGAAATTTAAGCTGTAATATTTACTTTAATTACTTTTTTCCAATTGTTTAACTTATATGAGCTATTTGTATTACCTATAAAAGCTCGATTAACTTTCTAACTCTTTATACATAAATCTGATTTTAGCATATTATTTATACTTGTTTGTTTTTACTTCGTTTTCTCAAGTTAAAAATGATATGCTGTCTCTTCCCCCTTTCAAAGCCCGAAGTTTAACGCCGGCTCTAGCACAATAAACGACATTTGTAAGGAATGATGCGTGAACTTCCCGGTTACATACTCTTTCACAGTTCTCTGTGATAATATCGTAAGGATTTCTGGGAACCACAAAAAACACACACACGCAAATTAGGAGGTTCTTGATTCCAATCCACCCTACATAACTAAAAGTACCGCACTCAACTTGTTTCTATGCACAGCGGCTATTGTTTAACAATTGTTAAACAAAAATTTAAATAAAAATAAAAAACCATTTTGTACTGTGATTACAATAATTTTCTTAAATAAAGACATAATAAAATATTACCCATAATAAACTAAAAAAATGATGCAATTTTTCTCTAACTTAAATATTTTTATATAGAAAACATAAATTTGTGAAATAAAAGTTTTAAGTTACAAGTTTCGTAAGTTTAGCCAATGTTTAGTGATAATTGTCACAATCAATAACACATTGTTTACATTGTCATTGCAAAACCAAATATTAAAAAAAATAAATACATTTTTGTTAGAATTAATAGGTATAAAGTTTTGTTTTTAACCTTTAAATTTTTTTAGTGATGTTTTTAGCGTTCTTTATTTAATGTTGTTCTTAACGTTAATTATTTCTCATTGTTTTTAACGTTTATTATTTATTATCGTTTTTAACGTGTATTATTTAATGTTGTTGTTAACGTTTATTATTTATTATTATTTTTGATGGTATTGATTATTATTACATAATTCAAATGATTACTACTATAACAACAAAATTTAATGACATCGGTTTAAAGTGCTAATTTGTTCTTTTCAAAGCGCAGACGCTCTAAATAATTTATTGTTAACTTTGTACCAGGTCCTTCTTTCCTTCTTCTCTAGATTAGGAAATTTGAAACCAGCTGCTGTATAACTCTTCTAAAATTCCAAACTGAATAATAAAAATCTTGATATAAATTTTACTTTATATATTAAGGTTTTTGGTAATGGTTTCGTAAAAAATAAAAATGTGTTTTTAACATCATTTATTTTGAAAAATAGCTTAAGGGAAACAATTTTTATTCATACAACCAGAAAAACTTTTTTATTCAAAAAACTGTACTCTAAAAACTTGCATTTTACAAAAAAAAAAAAAAAAAAGTTGAAGATTTTTAAGTTTGGTGATCTGAAAATTGAGGAAGGTGTGTTTTTTCCCCTCAAATTTATAAATAGTGTACAATTTTGAATCTTAAATTGATCATTATTTTATTTCTTGGTTTAATTAGATAAACATTGATTGTTCTTTTATAAAAACAGCATTTTTGAAACAGTGTGCATGTATACAGCTTGAATTTTAAAGCTATTCGGAAACAGAGTTGCCATAAAATGCATAGCAAAAGCTTTTATTATTATTACAAAGTATTAGATGCCGTAGTTTTACAATATATTCAATAAAAATAATAAAAGCTGCTTTCATTATAAACTTGTAATATTTTTTGATAGATATTTTTAACGAGTAAAACAATCATAAGCAAGTTAAATTTAGTATTATATATTGCTATTTGGTATATATCTTTTTTCTCTACATATTTCAACTCAAGATGAACATAATTTACCCGCAGAAATCCCCGGGATGTCCAACGTCTCGAACTCGACCCAGTATTTTCAAAAAATAAATTTTGCGATTAGAATGAAAATGAATATCAAAACATTGATAATAAAGATCACTCGTCACTAGAATAGATCAGATCAATGACACATTCAAACGTAGTACGAATTTGGGATTTTATGAGAGATTATATCGTCTGTAAACGTTAATCCATTACTTTAAATATAAGGCGTTTCCTTAGATGAAGATGGTAGCTACCTATTCTTTATAAATATTTTTTCTGATCCGATGTATGTTTAATTAAATTAAAATAAACAGACTGCCTTCCTTAATGAGATATCACAAATTTTTGATTTGAAAAAGTATAGTTTTTTAACCGTTCTTTTAAAAAATACTTCGTGCTAAAAATCGCAAAGTTGAAAAAAACAAAACAATTCTTAACAAAACATAACTCACTGATAGACAAAGTTATTATATCAGATTTTATATCATAGGTATTACATTTATTGTTGAGCGAGTAAAATTTGTTTAATTCAGTTTATAGTTTTGTTTTGTATTTGCCATTATTATCAAGGATCTATGTTTAAAATAATTTGATTTATGATTAGATGCTATTAGCATTTTTGTATGCTTACGTGTAATTGAGTGTAATATGTATATATATATATATATACACATACACTATCCGTATAATATAAATACATATATATATATATATATATATATATATATATATATATATATATATGTATATATATATATATATATTATATATATATATATATATATATATATATATATATATATATATATATATGTTTATATATGTTTATATATGTATATATATGTATATATATATATATATATATATATATATATATATATATATATATATATATATATATATATATATATATATATATATATATATGTATATAAAGAACATTTCTTTTAGATAGACATAAACTAACTGGTGTTAACATCACAACAAGTTGAATCAAATTTAAAAATGGTTTTATGTAATACTTATTTTTGATGTCAGGATATAAAGTTTTACACTCACAATGGCTTCTGACCCAAGCGAGTGTAACATTAAAGTGGTATGTCGATTTCGACCCCAGTCGGATGCTGAAAATAGTTGTGGTGGTAATAATATTGTGAAGTTTCCTTCAAACGAAACAGTTTTACATATGGTAATCATGCTCTAGTTATTAATTATTTTTTTAATATATATAAATATGCATGTATGAATGCATGTAATTATGAATATATATATATATATATATATATATATATATATATATATATATATATATATATATATATATATATATATATATATATAACACACAAATAATATATAAATAATATACTTTGTTAGTTAAATGGTTTGAACTAATAAAATAAATTAAAATTAGATATTATAACTTAATATAATAATAATTGCGCTTAAAAAGCATGAGAACATCAGGCATTTTAAAAGTAATATTTTTTAACCTTACTATGCTTGAATAAATTTGAGAAAAAAAGAAAAAATGAATTGAAAAAAAATGAACGAATTATTGTTTTAATAAAACATGTCAAACTAGAAAAGCAAGTAATTACAATATAAAATTTACAAAATAATATTTAACATTATATATATATATATATGTAACACACAAATTATTTAAACTATTATTATTGTTTTCTATTTAAGTTTACTTTAATTTCTTATGTAGTTTTTAAATTTAAAAATTTTTTCAGCAACGCATATAATAAAGCTAGCGCAAACGGCCATGATCAAGTTGTCTAGATTAAAAAATGTTTTTGTGGTCATACGAGATGAAAAACCGCATGTCTTTCTAGGAAGGCTTGGATAGTGCAAATCCACGTAACTAGCATTGGCTACTATATTTGGATATTATTAATTTTAACACCAAATATCTATTGTTGAGATTACTAAAAACATGAATAATATTCTTTATACTAAAATGAACCCAAAATCAGTTAAAAAAAAAATATATGTATATATAAAGTTTTAAACTTCTCCAGTAAAAAAAATGTACTGTAGATTCGCAGTATTATCCAATGCTAGTTACTCAGTTTTGCACCATCTCGACAATTTGTTTATGGTTGATTTTCCTAAAGGGATTTAAATGTACTTACTACTACACAATTAGATTGGGTTTTCCCCTTTATAAAAAAACGTTTGTGCTACCCTAAAGCATTTTAGTAACTGGCTTTTGAGAAAATAAAAATTGTAATTAAATGAAGATTGCCGCTTTTTGGCTTTGTTTTTTTTTTACTTCAATTAAAATATTTTGTTTTTATGTATCAAGAAACCTAATGTATTTTTACTATTTCTTACTAAATCCAAGAAGAAAAATAGTATTTTTGGTTTTAAGATGTTATTAGCAGAACTTGTTTTTAATAAATATCAGTATAATTTTGAAATTTACGTGTCATATTTATATCACTAGTATTAGTTTTGTTTTCAAAATAAAATAAATATAAGTTGGGCTTTTAAAGAGTTTATTTATCACGCAATCAATAAACTCTTTTTTAATTGGTTTAAAGTTTGGTCCATTTTATAAAAAAAAATCTTCTATATAAAACTTAATGGCAAAGGGAAAACCCAAACATAAAATTTAAACTCGAGTTTGAAAGAACTTTTTTGCATGACATCATTTATTAACTACAAAAGTGCATTATTCAGACCAGTATTTAAAACTGAAACTTACCTGAAACTTAACTGAAATTAAAATGAAGTTATATGTAATGCGAACATGTAACTTGAATTAAATTTATTAAATTTTTTTTTTAACCTTTAACATAAATTTTGGAAGTTTTATCAGTAAAAAAAATTGTAAAATGAAGCATTTTGAAATTTTAAAAAATTTTTAAATTAAATTTAATTTAATTGAAGAAAACACATACTGAAACTTTTTAGTGCATGTGTAATAAGTCTCTGTGTAATAAGTTCAGAGATCAGGAGGTTAAAAGTTCAAAAAGTTCAGAGATCAGGAGGTAATCCACTGGTATTTAGGGTGGTAGCCCTCCTATCAAAGACCAACTCATCATTGTTCAAAAGTTCAGAGATCAGGAGGTAATCCACTGGTATTTAGGGTGGTAGCCGTCCTATCAAAGACCAACTCATCATTGTTAGAGATATAAATACAAAGAAAATCTAACATGGAAATGGATTTTTTAAAGCAGGAAAATTGGCCAAGTTTAGGACCAGGAAATCATACGGGCTCTAAAGTCTTACATGATTGGTGTGGTAAAATTTCGAAAGTTTTGTTATTTCTTAATACCAAAATACAGACAAATGAATTAGAGTATTTGAGACATCTTGAGATAGAGTTAGAAAAAAATAAAGCACTTGAGAAAAAAATATTAAAAATGGAAAACTGTCTGCAGAAAGGGTTAGAAACACATATTGTGGTACTAGAGGATGAAAAAGACTCTCAAGAATCATTGCCAAAACAATCGTACTCAGATGCTATAACAAGTGAAAATTGGTCTACCTTTTCTTCTAAAACGAAATCCCCAGTTGAACAATTAATTGATGTAAATGCAGCTATTAATGAGCAAAAAAATATAGAAAAAAGAAGAAAAAATATTATTGTCTATGGCCTTCCTGCATATAAAAAAGCTACATTGCAAGAACAACATGGGGAGGATAAAGAACAAATTAGTAAACTATTTCATGAAATAAATGTAGAAATCGTCCCAACATTCCAAAAAAGGCTAAACACGAAACAAACTGGAAAACTGGGACCAGTATTAGTGATTTTAAATGAAGATTCTGAGAGAAATCCAATTTTAGCAAAATCTAAATTATTAAGAGAAAAGCAAGATTACAAGGAAAAGCAAGATTACAAGGAGGTTTTTATTTCGCCTGATTTAACTGAAGCAGAGAGAATGGAAAACTATGAGCTTAGAAAGAAACGCGACAAAATGAATGGTGAAAGAATAGCAAACTCGCCCTTTAGATATGCAATCCGTGGAAATGGAATTGTCAAATTTAAAATACAACTTAACACAACAACATAAAAAATTAGTAAGTTTGTTATCATTTAATGTTTTATATACGAATGCAACATCTTTAGTAAACAAAGTTGAAGAATTTAAAATCTTATGCAGTTTTAAAAATCCTCAAATAATTGCTAATACAGAAACCTGGTTTAATGAGACATCGGAAATTTATTTGGAAGAATATTCTTTGTATAAATGAAATAGGGGGGATAGGCGTAGAGGAGGAGGGGTGCGCTATATATAGATAGCAACTTAATATCTTATGAGGTAAACGAAGGTATATTAAATAGAAGTAAAATTGAACAAATATGGATCATTATAGTTGCAAATGATAAAAAATATTTAATTGGTTGCGTGTACAGACCAAGCGAACAAGTAGATATGCTTGAAATGAGTCAAATATTCACAGAAGCTTGTAAATTAGTAGAAAAAAATAATTTTGCAGATTTGTTAGTTATTGGTGATTTTAATTTTCCAAATGTAAAATGGTCGAATGGATACGTTAGCGATATTTTAGTAGGTGAAGATTCTGTGGAAAATGAATTTATTTATTTATTAATTATATATAAATGTTTTTTGTACCAACACGTATCAATCCCAACCTTTCAAAATGCACAATATGTTACAAAAAATACCTTGGATCTTATTTTTACAAAAAACAATTAACGAGTCTATCAACTTGAGTCTAATCCAGTTCTAGGAAATATAAATCATGGACATTTGGTTTTAACTTGTAAATTTAACCTTGATGCTATTGCAATGGAAAATTATCTAAAGTATAAATTTGATTACAGTAAATGTGACTATCCATATAAGCCTAAGTATTGATAATATTGACTGGAATTATTTATTTGATGAGTTATCAGTTCAATTTATGTATGATCTGTTTATTGAAAAAATTAGTCATGTAATGCTTTTATTCCAATAATTGACGTAAATTCAAGAAAGAAAAGAAAAAATAATCCATGGTTTACTGATGAAGTAAGTCTTCTAGTACGTTCAAAACAAAATTTGCGTTTTCAAAATTTATCATTGAACTGGAAAGATTTGAATAAAGTAATGAAATATTAAAATATTTGCAAAAGTGTGAAAATAGAATTGCGTAAAGCAAGATGTAACAATGAAAATGATCTTGTTGAAAAATCAAAGGTAAATCCGAAACTGCTAAATAAATATGTGAATAGTCAAAAAACGATTAAACAAGTAATTAAAGCATTAAGAGATCAAACTGGTTGCATAACAAATGATCAAAATGAAATTGTTGTAATTATAAATAAACAATTTCAAGATGTGTTTACCATATAAATTCTACAGAAGAGCTTCCACAAATCAAGAATTTAGGGGATATTATTATTAATGCAGTTAATATAGATTGTTTTGATGTTTAAAGTAGATTGAAACATAATGATATCAATAAAACATATGGAGTTGATTCTATACATCCGTTGATTTTGAAAAATTGTGCGAATTCTGTAGCATTGCCATTAACTTTAACTTTTATAGAATCTTTTGTTAAAAGTGAACTACCAACTCAATGGAGAGCAGCAAATATTACACCACTATTCAAAAAGGGAGATAAATTAGAAGCTGCAAATTATAGACCAGTGTCATTGACGTCAATTACTTGTAAAATTATGGAAGGTATAGTCAGAGACTGCATACAATCATATTTAATGAAAAATAAATTAATATTGAAGTCACAACATGGTTTTGTTAAAGGGAAGTCTTGTACAACAAACTTATTAGAGGCGTTGGATTATATTTCATTTAATTTATCGATTGGTATTTCGGTAGATGAAGCACTTTTAGATTTTGTTAAAGCTTTTGATTCTGTTGCTCACAAAAGACTATTGATTAAACTATCTTCATATGGAATTAGTAGTTTATTATTAAAATGGATTGAAGCTTTTTTAAAAAACAGAATCCAAAGAGTTATCCAAGGTGATGTTGTTTCTTCATGGCGCAAAGTCTTCAGTGGTGTTCCGCAAGGATCCGTAATAGGGCCCTTATTATTTGTTATTTTTATTAATGATATATCAAATATATTTAAAAATAAGTCAGAATTGTATGCAGATGATACAAAAATTCTTTCAAAAGTGAATGAAATAAATGTGGAAAATAGCTTGCAAAAAGATCTGGATAGTGCAGAGGAATGGTCTAAAAAGTGGCTCTTGGATTTTAATTCTAGTAAATGTGTTATAATGCATTATGGTATAAATTGGATTAAAATATACTTTAAATGGTGTTGAACTGAAAGATTCTGAATGCAAGAGAGATTTAGGTGTATATTTTTCAACAAACTTGAAATGGAAAAAACAAATTGTATCAAGTACTTCTAAAGCAAATTCAATGATGGGTATGTTAAAGATGACATTTTCACGAATTGATGCAAAATTGGTTAAAACATTGTATAAGGTATTTATTAGACCTCTTATTGAGTTTGCAGTACCTGTTTGGTCACTTTATTCTAAAGGAGACATATCACTTTTGGAAAAAGTTCAACACAGGATGACTAGATTAGTTCCATCATTAAGGAAAATTAATTATGAAAAGAGATTGGAAATATGAGATATATCTACATTGAAAACAAGGAGGGAACGTGGGGATTTAATAAAAGTGTTTAAATTACTTAACAGATTTGAGGAAATTGATTTAATTAATAAACCGAAGCTTAAAATTGATTCAATTACTCGAGGTCACAATCTTAAATATGAAAGAGAAATTGTGAACTATTTACCTCGGCATCTTTTTTATTAAATCGTACGGCCAACGTTTTTCAAGTTAGAGAACGTGATCACGGCCGTTTGCGCAAGTTATATTAAATGCGTTACTGAAAATTGTTTTAAATTTAACAACTACATAAGAAGTTTAAAAAAACTTAAATAGAAAACAATAATAATAGTTTTAATAATTTGTGTGTTGTTTTTATTTTTGTTTTTTCTTAGTGGTTATTATTATCAGCAACAAAATTAATTTGACATCAAGTCAAAGCAAAAAAAAAACAAAACGGTTTTAGGCGTTAAATAGGATGACTTTCCCATATTTTATGTGTTTTTTCTTTTAAAGAGGAAAGAGAAAATATATATCGTCATCTGTTTGTAAAATATATTTGTATAATTATAATGTAACAAGTTTATATCAAGAGTTAAATTATACGATTAGGATTTGCAAACTCTGGTAAAATATTTGGTCTTTAAAATTTTAGTTCATGCAAAGCTGTGTACTTTGTTTATAAGGAGCAAATTATTAAAAGTTTGCTAGCGAGAAAGTTACAAAAAACAAAATAAAAACAATAAACTTACGACTACAAAAGTAATAACACTTTAGTCACTAACTGCATTATAAAAGTAATAAAACTATAATAGTGTTATTACATTTATAAAGCACTTATTACTTTTAAAGTTCATTCTTTGTTCAAACAACATTATTAATTGCAAACATTTATTAAAATAGAAAAAGTAAAGCGGATATTCAAATATTATTAAAAATTTCAGGAACTTTCACAGATCACTTAAACAACGTTATAAAAAAGTACTTTATGAAAAGTATAGCATTATAAAAAACGTTACGTAAAAACGCGCGTTAATTTTAAAATCAATCAATAAAAAATTTTTATTGGTTAATTTTAAAATTAATGCGCGTTTTTACGGTCCATTAGTAACGTTTTTCATAATGCTAAACTTTCAATACATTACATTTTCATAAAGTTGTTTGTCACGTTTTTAAGTTACTTTAATTTTAATATTGTTTGAACATCCACTTTATTCTTCTAGATATTTTTCTACTTCAATTAAAATTTGGAATACTAATGTTGCTTGAACAAAGAATGAATATAAAAGTAATAACACTATTATAGTGTTATTATTTTTGTAATGCAGTTAGTGACTTGAGTGTTATTACTTTTGTAATCGTAAGTTTATTGTTTTATTTTTTATTTTTTCACTAACAAATTTAAGTTGATTCTCCCTTCAAAAACAAGTAACATGGTTTTGTATAAACTAAAGTTTTGAATACTAGATATTTTTCCAGATTTTGCGTTTTGCATTTGCTTAATTTAACCCTTGTTGTTACATTAAAATTATACAAATAAATTTTACAAACACATTGTAATTTGTATTTTTGCTATCCTCTTAAAAAAAAATTAAATAAAGGAAAATCATTCTTTTTATTGTAGACTTCAAACTGTTGTTTTTTTTGCTTCGCCTTATCTAATTTTGTTGCTGAATGTAACTCTAAAGAAATTAAAAAAAAAACTGTACACAAATTATTTAAATTATTAATTTGTTTTTAGAATTTAGAAAAAAATCTTCTTTTTTTTTAATGTTGATTAAAATTAATTATATTATTGCTTTATATATATATATATATATATATATATATATATATATATATATATATATATATATATATATATATATATATATATAAATATATATATATATATTATTTTAAAACATCAAAAATACGATTTCTCTCAACACTTATAATTTTTTTATTATTATAGAAATTTTCGCTGGATTTTAGATACCAGCTTCTTCAGCTTGTTAAATGTTACAGTAATTAGTAAACCGTTATAATTTAAATTAAAACGTTGCTATTGACGTCAGTGGTTGAATGGCTTCTTTTTCGCTGAAATTTAAAAAATGGCGTCCAAAACTTAGTTTTTACGTATTGACCCTCATCGAGATTAATCCCGCCATTTTTTGCAGAACACATGTTTTTTTGTATTTCTAGGGCTTCCCTAACTTTTCTTTCAAATTTTTTATTTTCTACTTTCAATGTTTTTGTTTGTTCCCAAATAATTTCTTTTTTGCAAAATGTTTTATGCAGAGCTAATGCAGATTGATGCTGCTTATTTTCATCAATGTTTTTTTGGTGTTGATGCATTCTTGTGTTTACTTTCATTTTTGTTTCGCCTACATACACTTTTGAATAGTTGCATTTGATTATATATGTTCCTGGTTGACTGTTATTAGGTAATTTTGATTTATTCTTTGATGTTAACAGGGATCTTAAGTTTGGGTTTGATTTGAATACCGCTCTGTAACCAGCTTTTCGGAATATTTTCCTAAGTTTTAGCGAGAGACCGGGTACCCATGGTAAGGAAACTACAGGATAATTATTGATTTCAGATGGAATTGTAATTTTATTTTGTCTTTTGTGTTGAAACTGATGCGCAATATTCATCATTTGAGTTTTATCGTAACCATTTTCAATAAACACGTCGATTAGAAAATTTATTTCATTTTGCAAGTAAGACTTACTACAGATTGAGTAAGCTCGGTGGAGAAATCCTTTAAAAATAGAGTTCAAGATATTTGGATCATGATTTGAGTGTGGCTTAATTTGAATGTTAGTGATAGCATCTTTCCGATACACTTTGTATTCATACTTTCCTGTTTTTTTATTCATAATTTGTATATCCAGATAATTTAGTGTTCCTAACTCGTTTTCAACTTCAATTGTATACTGGATGGAAGGATGTTGTTGATTTAAAATGTATTGGAAATGTTTTGCTTGGTTGAGATCTGGAAACCTTGCGTGACTATCATCGACATATCTTAAGAACGATTTGAGGTTAAGTGCAGGGTTGAAATTTAGTGCAATTTTAATTGCATTGTTTTCATGGAATTGTAGAAATGATTCTGCAAGAACCACCATGAACGAAAGTCCAATTGGACCCGAGTTTTCCATTATATGAATTTCATTGTTCCAATGAAAATAACATTGAAATAAACAAAGTTCTATAAGTTGTTTTATTTCAGGTATACTTAGTCTGGTTAATTTTTTATATGTTGTATTATTATTTAATTTTTCTATAAGTACAAGGGTGGCTTCTTTTAAAGGAACCGACGGATACAGATTTACGACATCAAAAGATACCTAATAACCATCAAAAGATACCTAATAAATCAAAATTACCTAATAACAGTCAACCAGGAACATATATAATCAAATGCAACTGTTCAAAAGTGTATGTAGGCGAAACAAAAATGAAAGTAAACACAAGAATGCATCAACACCAAAAAAACATCTTTGATGAAATTTATATACTAGATTTAAAATACATCATTTACAATGACATATCATTTAACTTATTAAAGTTTTTTTAATTTTTAATGTGATATTTTAACTTTTAGTTTTAAATTAAAATAATAAAAATTATAACAGCAAAATAAAGGAAAAAAAAACATAGTTTATTTAAATTATAAATAAAATAATTACATTGAAAATGATATAACCAAAGTTTTATTTAAATTCTAAATAAGATAATTAAAAAATAGTTTTATTGTTTATAATATGCTCCTTTAGTTCACTTCATTGACAAATATTAAATATGATGTAAACTCCATTATTTTTTTTGCATCACTTATTTTTAAAGATTTTTTTCCGGATATTTCAGTTAGTAAACGGGGCTGCATAAACATTTATTTGTCCTAAAGTATATTTTTTTAATTCAAAATTCATTTTGTATATATATGAATATATAAACATCATTATGATCAACATGATCATCATGATCATCATTTCCATCATCTCCTCCTCCTCCTCCCCATCATCAACATCATCATCATAATCATCACCATCATCATCATCATCATCATCATCATCATCATCATCATCATCATCATCATCATCATCATCATCGTCTTCCTCTTTTATGCTATTTCTCTAATATAAAAAAAAAAAAAAATAATCTTTTAGCATTTTCTTTCCTTGAATAAAGCTTATTCATACAATATATAAGGCACTCTTTTAAAGTTTTCTTATTTCTAACACTACCATTTTCTCCTGAAGCTGTTACCTCTCTTAATGCTGATGCCTAAATCACTTTAATCTTCTCTAACAAATGTTGTTTTATTCTAATCTGCCTAAGATTATGCCTCCTTTTATTGTCTTGTTAGTCCTACCACGCATCCATCTGACCATCTTTTCTTTGGTAGTGTTCAAAAAAACATCTTTGATGAAATTTATATACTAGATTTAAAATACATCATTTACAATGACATATCATTTAACTTATTAAAGTTTTTTTAATTTTTAATGTGATATTTTAACTTTTAGTTTTAAATTAAAATAATAAAAATTATAACAGCAAAATAAAGGAAAAAAAAACATAGTTTATTTAAATTATAAATAAAATAATTACATTGAAAATGATATAACCAAAGTTTTATTTAAATTCTAAATAAGATAATTAAAAAATAGTTTTATTGTTTATAATATGCTCCTTTAGTTCACTTCATTGACAAATATTAAATATGATGTAAACTCCATTATTTTTTTTGCATCACTTATTTTTAAAGATTTTTTTCCGGATATTTCAGTTAGTAAACGAGGCTGCATAAACATTTATTTGTCCTAAAGTATATTTTTTTAATTCAAAATTCATTTTGTATATATATGAATATATAAACATCATTATGATCAACATGATCATCATGATCATCATTTCCATCATCTCCTCCTCCTCCTCCCCATCATCAACATCATCATCATAATCATCACCATCATCATCATCATCATCATCATCATCATCATCATCATCATCATCATCATCGTCTTCCTCTTTTATGCTATTTCTCTAATATAAAAAAAAAAAAAAATAATCTTTTAGCATTTTCTTTCCTTGAATAAAGCTTATTCATACAATATATAAGGCACTCTTTTAAAGTTTTCTTATTTCTAACACTACCATTTTCTCCTGAAGCTGTTACCTCTCTTAATGCTGATGCCTAAATCACTTTAATCTTCTCTAACAAATGTTGTTTTATTCTAATCTGCCTAAGATTATGCCTCCTTTTATTGTCTTGTTAGTCCTACCACGCATCCATCTGACCATCTTTTCTTTCAGCAAATACTACACCATATAAATACTAAAGTTTTTATAAATATGTTGAGATATTGTATGCCAGCATCTAAATAAATAGCAAACAAATATTTTTATATCCATATTATGTATGCATAAAGGAACTTGGAAGTTTTTATTCCTTCTGAAATAAAAGTTTAGAAGCTTTTATTCCTTCTCTTCAATTCTAAGTCAAGCCTCATTCTACTCCACATTTTTCACCATCTTGAGCAGTTGCTTTATTTAACCGTAATCTTTTAAAAAATCTTTTTTACAAGAATATCTCTCTTAAGTACAAATGTCCTTTTATTATTGCAAAAAGCCAATGTAAAAAGGTCCTGTCTGATGTTAGGCTCTGTTATTCTCATTTTACTAAATCATGTATCTTATCTCAGATGTTA
The DNA here is from genome assembly GCF_022113875.1 of Hydra vulgaris. Classification (NCBI taxonomy): domain Eukaryota; kingdom Metazoa; phylum Cnidaria; class Hydrozoa; order Anthoathecata; family Hydridae; genus Hydra; species Hydra vulgaris. The sequence goes on along the minus strand of NC_061162.1, from coordinate 24,203,111 downwards.
GGTTCTATTAACTTTTGGAAAGTTTTTGACAGTGTCATTAACAAAAGTAAGTCTAACATTTAATCTCTTATTCATGGGTCTGATCTTTTTACTTCTCCCCTAAATAGGGCAGAGTTACTTGGAAAGAAATCTTACTCTAATTTGACTCTTGGTCATACTCTTCCTGCCAGTTAAACAGATTAACCCATTGTTAAACATTGAAATCACTCTGGCTTCCAATAATAAATACTATTCTTCATTTTGAGTAACGTTAATGGTGCCACAAGGTTTTATCTGTTACTTATCTACAATAACAATTGTCATAAAATTTTTTTTATCTAAAGTGGCTCTATTTGCTGAAAACTTAACTTTATACTCCTGTTTTGAGAAAAAGTCTTTTTTTTTTGATTACTTAAAACAAGCAGCTGATTTTTAATCTGGTCTCTCTTGTAACAGCCTAAGGCTTGCAGTGGCTTGTGAATTTTAAGTCAGGGCTTAAAATCCACAATTTTTATTAGACAACAAAACTTAGTTATTTACTGCAAAAAATATTGCAATATTATTAGCATTCCTATTTTGATGAATAACAACCCTCTTACTTTCAGACAAAGTCTAAAAAAATATTGTAAATGTAGTTAGACCTCATTTATATAATCTACAACTTTTTAAGTCTTTAGTTAACTATTTCCTAGCTTATTAACCCTACCCTCTATTTTAAAGTAACTCATCACTTAATAGTGGTTGCTTGCAACCTTGTTGGAAGTAAATTAGAGTTTACAAAAATATTAATATATACCAGTATTGAATAAATAGTAAATGTAAATATAAAATTATAATATATTAAGTATTAAATGGTGCCAGTTTGATCCCCACCACATCCCTGGTAGTACCGCGCTCAACTTGTTTGTCAAGGTTCGTGTTTCGGAGTTATAGAGTTGAGAGAGGGTTATAACCACTATTAAGTAGCCTCCTTGTCTGTAGTGGCTTTCTCGGCCTTGAGGAGGTAAATAACAACAACAAAAAAATGTGATTAAATGTCTTGCACTTTTCTTCCTCTCTGTAAGACTTGCAATTTTGCACTGAAAACAAGATTTTATCCAAGATATTGAAAAATATTTCCAAATGTTTCAAAATATAATAGGGAGGGGGGGGGGTTCGCTGCCTAAATTTTTTTCCTAGAATAGGCCCTCAATATGTTAAATTTTTTAAAATGATTATTTCTTAAATTTATAATTGTTGCTTTGCAACTAAAAATGATTTTTTATTAAAAAAAAATTAGAGAGTAACAAATAAAAAAATTACATTCATTTGTTTACTTTATTTATTAAAAGTTTATTTTTTTATTAGCGGTTTAGTTGTGAAAGCAAAGATTTTTTGACACTATTTATTAAAATTATTTCACTATATATATCATTTATTAAAAGATAATCGCTGTGCTTTAACTTGGGTTATAAAAAAAGTTTAACTTACGTTTTGTGCAAGTTTTTAATGCAGCCTCAGAATGCATTGACATGGAATTTAATTTTAACCCTTTAGCGCCCACCAAAGCCTAAATTTTTCTAAAAATTCCGAAACCTTCAAAAACCAACTGTTTTAGGACCTAGATTATGAATAAAATAATAAAAGCCAAAAATCTCACTTGCAAAGTCAATTATTTAATTGTAGCATATCTGCAACAATGGGAATATGAGGAATTAAATTATAAATATAGTTTTCTTTAAAAAAAAGAGATTATTTTTAAATTTAAAGAACAAATTAAAGCAATTTAACAGAAAAATAAACTTTTACTTATGTTTTGAACTGACTAACTCTCTTCTATACAAATAAAAAACATTTTCAGCATAAATATACATTTACAGTAAACAATCGTTTATAATATAAATATAAGTTATAAAAACAAATCTTAAATGCCATTAATGGTAGTCATGAAAGCAATTTCTGTCTTTAATTAAGCATAGCCAAACATTGCACTTCTTGCAACAGATATAGGAAAAACCGGTTTTGCATTTCTTACATCGCTGACGTTTGTCACTATAAGTTGGTAAGTGATCAAATCCGTCTAACCGGATATCCTTTGTAGGATTACTCTGAACAGCAGCAGGTCTTTTGGTTGGTAGAGGTATTGCATCAAGTGATGGTCTTCCAGCTTTACTTTTTACAACAGCTATCAGGCTAGAAGCTACTGCAGCTTGAAACTTTTTTAGAGGCATGAATTTTTTAGTGGGGTAAATAATTTTTAAGTCCCGACGATACAAAAACCATGCATTTGATAACGCAATAAGAAGGGTATGTGCCCATATATATACATACCATCTATGGCATTTCAAATTTGGTTTGTAGAATGACATCATATCCAGTTTGTCAACTCCACCCATATTTTTATTATAAAACTGGACTATGTAAGGTTGCTTTACCATAATATATTTGCGAGTTTTTCTGTCAAAACGCCTCACTGTATTGATTGGTTCAATACTTGCAAAAGATGAAATTAAAGTTACTGCCTTGTTATCTATCCAACTAACAGCTATGTTATTAGAAATGGTGTCAGTACGATAGTCAAATGATCCACGTCCTTGCTTTTTCAATTCTTTTTCTGAAGGCAATGAGGATTTGTTAAGGCGTTTAAGGCGTGCTGTTCCAACATACCATATTCCACGCTTTTTCAGTTCATCTAGCAAAGGCAAAGAAGAAAAATAATTATCAGCAAATATTTTAAAATTATGATTTTCTGGCAAAGTTGAGGTCATTTTGATTACAACAGATGCCCCAATACCATGAGGAGAATATTCATCTTTCTTTTTTATTTCTTTTCCTTGATATAAATCAAAGTCATACAAATACCCGCTGACACCACATCTACCCCAAAGTTTAAACCCCCACTTATTGGGTTTATTTGGGACATATTGCTTCAAAAATGACCTTCCTTTGAAGGCAACCATTATCTCATCAACTGATTGATTTTCTTCAGGAGAAACTTTTAAGAAATTTTCTCTCAGTTTTTCCAACCAAGGTCTTAATTTCCAGGCCCGATCATTTTTCTTTACTTCATCTGTTACTTTTAAATTGTCAACAAAGTGTAAATAGCGAAGAATAGAAAGAAATCTATTCCTTGATAATACTGAGCTTACTGCATCATAATTCATAAAGGTTTCCCAATAAGATCTCACTGATGGTAGTTTCACAAGACCCATACGAAAATAAACACCAATAAACGATTCTATTTCATTGGATGTGACACAAATGCTTGTACCTGATGACTGGCAACTATATAAACTAGATTGTTCAGCAAGAATGTCGATAAAATTGTCATCAACAAACATTTTAAAATATTCGTATGGAGTGGTAGTTTCATCTGGAATAGGTTCAATAGGTACTTCTTGAAAAGTAATATCACCAATCAAGTCATTATCAAGTGGAACTTTTTTCCAAAGTGGCAAAACTCTTAAACTCTTTTTATTTTTATTATTTTTAATTTTTTTGGGTGGAGGTGAGGAGTTGAAACAAAGCATATCATCGTCTGTACTGCTTTCTTGGGTAAGAGACTCCGAAATGGGTAAAGGTATATTGGCATTGTTGTTATCATGCACAATTTTAGTACTGCTTACAACTGCAGTCGAAAGATCAGGTTCAAAATCAGAGTCTGACTCACTCAGATCCTCAAAATCACTTTCACCATCTAGAATGTATGCTAGAGCATCTTCAATGTTTAATTTTTTATTTTTATTCATCTAAAGAAAAGTAATATATGTATGTATGTGTATATATATATATATATATATATATATATATATATATATATATATATATATATATATATATATATATATATATATATATATGCATATATATGTACATATATATATGCATATATATGTACATATATATATGCATATATATGTACATATATATATATACATATATATATATATATATATATATATATATATATATATATATATATATATATATATATATATATATATATATATATATATATATATAGATATATAGACATATATACGTACATATAAGTATATATATATACTCTTGCATGTCTCTTGCATGGCATCAAAAAAAGTTTCCCATAAACTGTAGTTTTAAAGAGCGCGTTAATAAACCAGACCAGAATAAGTTAATATATAATAAAATTAAACTTTTTTTTATTATTGATTTAAATAAAATTTAATTAAATATTTTTTATTGCAATCAAAAGTTGTATAAATATTCTTTTGCTTGCAAGATGATAAATAAAAGTTTTTATTATATACAAGGCTTGAATTAAGTGATAGGGAATTGCAATATCCAAAAATATTTCAGCTTTAGTTTTTAGTTTATCGAAAACTGTGAACACTGTTTTTTAATGAAACGGTCAATTTATCATATTGCAAAAATTAATGAAAAAAACAAAACAATAAATTTAGTACAAAAATAATAACAATCAAAACTTACATATTTTTAATTAATTTTTTTAAACACCAGGTAATTTAAGGATAAATTAAAAAATATGAAAATTATTATGAAAAAGGTTTTTTGTCTTATTTTAAAATAATTATACAAAATTTAAATTAGTTTTTATATATTTTTAAACTCCTCTGTCTTTTAATTTTGTATACATATCTACAAAAGAGTTATGGTCATTTAACTTATAAAAAAACATTGAACAAGGTTTAAATAAAATCTTAATTTTATATCTTAATTAACAATTTCTTTTATTTCAAATATTTGATCTCTGTTATATTCCTTTAGACTGTTGCAATTAGTGGTTGTTTTTAAAGGATTATATCGTACTTTACTTATCTAGTTTTATCTGATGATTTATATCGTACTTTACTTATCTAGTTTTATCTGATGATTTATAAAATGAATGTTAAAGTTTAAACCATAATCTTTAATAATAATAAAAATAATAGTAATAATATGGTTTTATCACTTAATTTCGAGCCCTGATATATATATATATATATATATATATCACCTAATTTCGAGCCCATATATATATATATATATATATATATATATATATATATATATATATATATATATATATATATATATATATATATATATATATATATATATTTAATATATATATATATATATATATATATATATATATATATATATATATATCAGGCCTTGTGATGAATAAAACATGCGCGATGCATAAGCACGATGTGGTTTTTGACGTCATTAAATTCTTTTTATATGCTTTTTATATTTATCGACATTAACTGCACCAATTTACTTAATTATGGCAAAACTACTTTAAATCATTTATGTAGAAATGTTATTATTTAAAAATATTTTGAATGTTTCGTTTTTTAAATTGTAAAAACATTTGTTTATTTTCTCGACGTTTGACACGTTTTGTCTATACTAAACGAATAAAAAACATAACTAAACATTTAAAAAAGATTATAAAATATGCTAATATTGGATTTTTTTTTTTCTCAAATATGTAATTTAAAGTTTTTCAAATAATTATTTTTTCTTTTTAAAAAGTCAGCAAGTAATAAACTGGAAATTTTAATATTTTACGATTAAAAACTGTGCAATAGCTAATATTTTTACTAGCGATTTTATATAATAATTTTTTATTTATTTATTTTTAGTAATTTTCATAAAGCGGTTGATAAGCTCAATCACTCGTATTGCTAAAAAACTTTAACGAACGTTTTGAATAGATTTTTAATGTTTACAAGGAATTATATTTTTGGTAAAATAAAATAAAATGTTAGAATAAAAATCTTATAGGTATAAAAGACATATTTCAGCGAAAAAATTATTCTTAAAAATTATTTTACTTTTTTATTGAATCAAGTAGAATACGTTTTAATATTATTTTTTTAATTTTTTTTATTTGCGCTTACCAATTTTTAAAATGTTTCCTCGAAATTACTTTTAAATACTTTAAATATGTCTAACAGTTAATAAATATTTTTAAATCTATGGAATAATTTTAGTTAATAATTATTTTTAAATCTATGGAATAACAAACCCACGTAAAATAACTAAGTTAAAAATCTAAAACTAAAAGAAAGTATTTTTGTTCAATTTTATCGACAACTTTGCTATTGCTGAATAATTTTATTAAAATGTTAGCTTAAAAAGATTTAAACTTTTTTTTTAATCTGAATTTTTTCTACTTGTAAATAATGAGCATATTTAATTTTTTTGTAATTCAAACTTTTATATCAACTGCGTGCGGTTTTTAAAATACTTTATTAAGTGTTAAAATAATCGTAAATTACTTCATTAAAATTCCGCTCAAAAATATCTTTAAATATACTCAAACAAAAAGTATTTTGCTCGATGCAAATAGCCCTAGCTACACGCAAAATCCCTCTTGGACGACGTAAAATTGCCCGACGCTTTATCACAAGGCCTGATATATATATATATATATTTATTTTATGGTTTTTTTTTAATGCTTCGTTTAATAACTTTGTATACAAAAAAGAATTTGTCATTAACTTTAAACATTTAAAAATAAATTATGGATGCAATACCACACAAATAATTAAATTAAAATTTTTAAAAAGTACTCCAAAAAAACAATTTTTTGGAAGATGAAATGAGATAAAGAAAATTAATTTTTCTTTTATTTATCCCATATCACTTTTGTGTAAGCATTATTTACAAAAAATAAAAGATAATAAATAAAATTATGTTAGTTACAGAAATTATTTTAAATTTTATTTTTATCTATTATAATAGAAATAAGTAACCAATAAAAATGTAAGGCCTTAGCCCATGTACATTTAGGTATTTTATTTGCAAATTTATTTCTAAACATAATAAGTAAACATAAACTATTATTTTAGTTTTTAAACAATTTAACCCTCAAATAATTTTATATTGTTTTAAAAAATAATTGAAAAAACATAAAACAAGCTTTAACATCAACACTTGCAAAATGTTATTGCATTATTACACGAGATTAAAGATTACATGATGTTATCACATTATTGCATGAGTTAAAAAGTCATCAAAAAAAACTACTGTAATTAAAAAAGTCTTCACTTTAGAATACAAAACAAAAAAATTTTAACTTTGGATGTAAACAGTTTTCTACATAAAGAATAATTAAATTAATAAAAAGAAAAAAAATTGAGTCGCTTTTTAAAAGATTTGCATGGCATTTGTCATCAGGCGACTGCAACTGTACGTCACACACACACGCGCCCATACACACATGAGCGCACACACATATATTTAAGTTTATTATATATTATAGAAAAAGTTGCATTTTTTTTTACTTTATCAATAATTTTAATCATATTTCAGGGAAGAGCATATACCTTTGACCATGTCTTTAAACCAAATGCTTCACAAGAACATGTTTATTCAGTGTCGGCTAAACCAATTGTGTCTGGTAAGCTGAGTGTCTGATAATATGGCTTTTATATTTAATAATTAATTTTTTTTAATTTAGTATGAAATTTGACATATCTTTTTTTAAATAAAATAGGTTGTTAATATTAGTTATTAAAAAATAACAAGTTTTTACTAAAAGTTTGTATGAGAAAACACCATATAATTCTCAAAAAGTAACATACTTATACTTTATGTGCATAAAATTACAAAACTCTGTTAATTTTGTTTTATTGTTTGTATTACCAGTTTTTTTTTAATGTTTATTAATCTCACACATTTTTAATATTTATTATTCTCCTACATTTTTTTCCAGTTCATTACTTGGAATAAACTAAAGTAGTTTTTTCCATAACCAAATACATGCATAGATTTAACATCTTGTACTTCAAGTGACATCCAACCACAATTTGAGCACACTGTTATTTTTTTACTACTAAGCCTTCAGTTTATTTTTTTTAGCAAGAGACACGTTGTATGCCATACCCTGTTTACCAGGTTTTCCTGTGCTAGATAGAAATTCTTTTCTCCCTGTATGACTATTGAAAAAGTAGATTTTGTCAAATATTTGTCAGTTAAGTTAAAAGCATTTATGTTCTGCTTTATCTTCTGTTATCTTCTTATAAGCAATACAGCAAGTGCTTATCTAATAAACAAAATCACTTGTGGATAATAATTTGAGAGTATCTAACTAAATGTACCCTTAATTTGATGTACATATTTAAGTTGTATTTATTAAATGATATACTTTGTTATTTATTTAATTTAATTGTTTTTTGATGACAATGTCAATGACAGTCGTTTTTTGATGGCAATGTCATTGATAGTTGTTTTTTGAAGGCAATATTATTGACAGTCGTTTTAAATGTTATCGTTTTTAGTATTAGCTCAATATGCAGGTAATTTTTATGGTTTTGCCATCTTTTTTTGATAAAGTTTGAGTTTCCTTAAACTGTAAAAACATATATTTGATACCATACACTTGCACATTTGTGATCAAATTTCATTATGCTCAGCTCATTTAAAAATGCTACTTCTGTCATTTAAGATAAATGAAGAGTAATGCTTTTTTCACTTTTTTAAATGTTTGCTTGTATTACATTTTTTTGTTTGTTTTGTTAATTCACCTCCTCAAGGCGGAGAAGGCCACTCCAGACAAGGAGACTACTTTATTGTGGTTATAACTCTCTTTCAACTCTATAACTCCTAAACACAAACCTTGACGAATAAGGCCGCTGTGCGGAGAAGGAGTTGAGCATGGTACTACCAGGCATGTGGTGGGGATTGAACTCGGAACCACTCGTTTATGAAAGGAGCGTTCTACCACTACCTATTACCGCACTAAACATACAGACAGGTTCCACTTATTTGATTGCTTGTACTGCATACTGACACAAGTCTTGTTAAGAATCATTACGCAGCTCATATTTTACATATGAAATAGCAATTTGCATACTGATTCAGCAATTTATCATTAAGCAATAACTTTTTTTATTTTTGAATATTTAAACTTTTAATATCATTTATGCAACATATTATTTGTATTTAGAAAATATCAGTTCTTAAAAAAAAGTTCAACTTTTTTTTAAGAACTGTCCAATTTTTTCTTAAAGAAACTGATTATTTAATATATATTTTTATATATATATTAAATAATTTAAATATTAAATATAAATGATTTTGTAAATGAAAAATTTATATTTAGTTTTGAATTGTAAAAATAGTTCCTAAAATGTAGAATGTAAAATTTGGTCATTATAGACTAAAATCTGTAAAAGCAAATAAAAAATACTTTTTATCTTTTAAAAAGGGAGAATTATTTTTGTTTAAGAGAAATTGTTTCATAAATAGCTTAAACTTTTGTTTTTGTTTTTTATTAATTCAATATTGTGTCAATATTAATAATTTTTTTATTTATTTAATTTATTTATAAGTATAAATCTTTATTAAAAATAGTTCATTAAACACGTAAATAAATACGTAATTTGTGATAGACAAACAAAAGATTATGATATGTAAAAGATTGTTTTAAGAAATAAATTATAAAGAAGTATCTTTTTAAAAAAAAGCAAATTACAATTAATATTTAATTATGTGTTACATTTTCTCAGTATTCGTGTTCAAGAAAAAAGCGGAAAGAATGGTTTTATACAAAACTGTTTGACAATTTTAATTTATTTTGTTTTTCAATAATTTTTATTTTGTTTGTTATATGCAGAATTTAGAAATTCTTTATTTGATTCTTGCTTTTTTTGAAAATAAAAATTAAAAATTGTTAGGGTTTTTTATAAAATAATTAATTTTTATAATACCATATTAGTATAATTTTACAAACAGTGTTTTATTAAATAGTTTATGGAAACATAAATTGTTAATTGAATGCTGTATTTCAAAAATGTGATGCCACATTTTTTTTCAAAATTGAGGTTATTTGAAAAAAATATTCACAAGACATATGTTCACATATTTGGAACAAAAACGTGACGAGTCGGATATCGTGATATACAAATTAATAAGGCGCTAAATATTGTGTATTTTTGTTCAAGGTTGTTCCTTGGAATCCATGGAACTGTCAGTTCGATTAAAATGTCGGTCATTGATAGTTCTGATAGTGCAAGTATTAAAAAAAATATGGATTTAAACAACAACAAAAAAAAGAAAAAAGGGAGTGCTTAACACTCATAAATATAAACAAAATGTTATAAAAAAGACAAAAATAAAAGGATTGCAACATACAAATTATGTGAGTAAGAAAATTTCTTCAGTTTCAATGGGTAAAGATTGTAGATTAGTTTTGTCCTCATTATTTATCTGCAATGACATATATTCAACTTGACTCATTTTTTTACAATGTTCTTTCATATTTGCTTATTATTTTAGGTGTTGAAACAAGTGCTTTGAACACATTTCAGCAGAAACCCAAAATATTATTCAAAGATCATTTATTGATATGAATACAAAAAATGAACAGGACATTTTCCTACAAGGTCAAATGGAGATATGTGAAATTAAGCATAAGTGGCCAAGAAAGTAAATACCAGGAAAATAATCTTTTAATCTTATACCATTTGAATATAGAAGGTTTTTGAGTGAATGATGTGTGAATAAAATATTTATGCTTGATATGTTTAAAAGACAATATCCTCCACCTCCTCTTAAATATCACTTTTTTAGATAGTATTTTCAAGAGAACTATTATCATTTGGAAGACCACAAGTACACGTATGTTCAACGTGTAAGGAGTTATCTCAGAAAATAAAAAGTGCTTTTTTAAATGACACTGCAAAGAAAGTGGCAGTTGCTGAACTGATGCTTCATAAAAAACGAGCCAAAAAATTTTATAATGCCATTCAAGATGTGCAGAAACTCTGTCAAGAAAGGGATACATAGCTTGAATTAACACAAAAAAATCTAATTGTGAAAAGAAAAGTTTTTTTTTTTGCCACCAACCCCCCCTCCCTCCCTCATAGCTTGAGCCACTTTGCGGTAATGGGGGATGGGGGGTTGCGTTAGTATAAAATCTTTTGTATGTAATTATTATTTTTTAACATATTCTCATATTTAAATATTATCTCTCCTATTTAAATATTATCTCTCATCTCTCATATTAAATATTATCTTATAATTTTCTTGTTTGGCGGAGTTTAAAATAGCGTAAATTACTCTTAAAATTTACAGCCTAATTCATAATTTAAAGTTACAGTTACAGTGTAATGAGCAAGTAACGTATTTAATACTATTAAGATATTACTTTTAGTAATGGTTTTTACTTAACATGAGTAAAAAAAAGTAAAAGTAAAGACTAAGAATAAAAAGCAAACATTACAATATTTAAACCACTTTAATTAGAAAACTATTTAATACGTTCATGTTGACAATAAAACACGTGTTATTTTTAAAGAGTATTTAATTGTTATTAAAAAAGCTATAAAACAAAAATAAAACATTGCAAAGTTATTTTAAAAATATAAATAGCTTGTGTAAAACAACTGTAAAACAATGTAAAACAACTTTGTGACGCTGTTTTGTTGCTGTTTTATACAGTTTATAACCTTAATAGCATAAAACACGTTTAAAATAAAACGAAGCAAATAGATGAAATTGTTCTAATTAATAAATTAAAAAATTATCGCCATAAAACTTAATATTTGCGCAAAAACATGCCTATAGACCATACGAGTCTATAATCTATAGACCAAACAAATAAGATTAAAAAAAAAAAAATTAGATAACTTGTTTTTTATAATTTATTGTTTCTTGAGAGGACTAATGAAAGTTCAAGTATAATTAAGTTTTTCATTCAAATGGTTATTAATTTGATGTTTTCATTCATTTTTTTTATTCAAATTGTTTTAATAAAATTGAATTATATTTCCTTAAGTTTAAGAATATGAAGCAAAAAAGTTGCTAGTTTTTATTTGCATTGATTAACCATTAGAAAATTTTTTTTATAAAAATGAATTAGTATATATTTTAATATACCTAAAGTAGTAAAATTAATAAAATAAAATTGTTGATAAAATAATAATTTAAATTATTAATAATAAGTTAATTTGTTGCAACGTTTTGAAAAATAAAGATAAAAACCACGCTGTTTTGTTAAAAAAAAAGAATGAAGAAAAAATTTGCCTTTTCATCTTTTTCATCCAAAACGTCTTTTCCCTTTTCAACTTTTTGCTTTAAAGACCTTTTAAATATTAATGGCTTGCATGCAGGCACTTTAAATTCAAAAGTGTTTTACTTTGAATGAAAATCTCTGTGCTAAAGAGCAAAAAAGATAAATTTAGCGTGGTGTACTTTATGATAAAAACATTACTTTTAAGAATTGCTAAAAATAGTTCTAAACTAATAAAAAAATAAATAAACAACCAAAAAAAAAATTGCAAAAATAAATTTTTTAAGAAAAAACTAATTGCGAAGGTGTGCAAAGCAATTGCGATTCGGGATTGCGATACGCTTAATTCAATCCCTGGGATGATACACATGGCATATGTATCGATTACATGCAAAATCTCCCATTACCTCCCATACCAGTACAAGAGATTTTCTCTTATAGACAGCTCTGGGTAAGCAAATTTTGCATCCATGGTTTGAAAACTGGGAAGTTGATTTTTTTTCATATCATAAAGAAATTGCCAGGGACCAAATGAAGTATGTTTTTTTTGAAGTAATACATAGAAAAGAACGTTGAAGCAATACATAGAAAAGAGCAGATGAAAGAACTGTACATATTTTCAGATGGTTGTGCAGGTCAAAATAAGAATCATTAATCCATTATTAGATTTTTAATGAGCCTAACATCAGTAAATAAGTACCAAAAAATTTATCATTATTTTCCTGTCAGGGGTCATTCATTCCTTCCATGTGATCATAACTTTGGCACAGTTAAGAGAAAAATAAAACGTGAAGACTGATTATATACACCGGAAAAATACGAAAGTCTTATTAAAAAGGCAACAAAATTGAAACTTTTTTCAGTTCATAAAATAAGGAATGAAGAGATTTTTGATTTAAAGAAATGGTGACCACAACATTACAAAAAAAGTTGCGTATCTGTTGAAACTATGGGTAAAAATGTAGAAGATAAGAAACATTTCAATGTGTCTTTTTTCTTGGAGTTTATATATGAATCTGCTAGGCCGGTATACGTGACATGTTCAAACTTTATCGGTGGTTTTACACCTTTTATTTGAGGGAAGGAAAGCTACCCTTAACATTACCAATCGACCTGGCTTATTGTGGTTCAGTAACCATAAATAAAAAAAAGATTGACGACATACGAAAAGTTATCCAGTACATACAACAAGAACACATTAGCTTTTATGAAAAAATATTAGAATGGGCAACAGATGACACAGAAGATTTAGAAAATAATTATTATTAGGTTATTTTATGTGCTTTGATTTTATTAATTATTGTTTTTACCACATTACTTTAAATAAATTTAATTATTGAATATAGAGTACTTTTTATTTCAACAACATTCCTTATTGAGATGATGTTCACTTCATGTTTTTTGAAAAGGTTACAAGTCCACATCAGTAAAATTTTTTTTTTAAGGAAAAGTTGATGCTTCTAATAAAAAATTTCTCTGATATAAGATGTAAGATGTAAACACTTATTACTTTATATAAGCTACAAAAAAAGTTTTCATACAATTTTTTACAGGAGAAACATTTTTCACTCTCCTGTAAAATGTTATTTTTGTGACTCGTCGTGTTTTCAAAATACAGTGTTCAATTTATGTAAATTTCACTGCCTCGTCCATACAAAAATAAATTGATGAATATTAATATATATGTATATAAATAATACATATTTTATTAATTATATATATTATAAATAATAATGCATTCATTTTAATAAAACTAAATTAAGAGTTATTAAAAATTCTAATAGTTCCTATAATTAATATATTTTTACACTATTTGAAACTTTTTATTATATATTATAGTCACCATTTTATTTAGTAGTAATATGATATTACTAACATTTTTTAGCTAAAGAATGAGATGAACAACAGTTTTTGGCTAAAAAAAGTTGTAGAAAAATAAAAAATAAATTTTTTTTTAAAGAAGCCATCTGCCATTTTAAATGATTAAACTTAACATGACATTATATCTATTGTTAAAGATTTTAAGTTAGCCTCAAATATTTTGTTTTTGATGTTGGGTGTACAAACCTCTAATCAATTATCTGTTTAAAGTTTTTTGTTTTGTTTTCAATGAGATAAAATCCTCAATGAAAACAAGACATGAATAAGCAACTTTTTGCAGCTCTAGGTAAGGTTATGTATTTTTTAATATATGATTTTTTTCTATATTTTATTGCTTTATAATTTCAGATGTCCTTGCTGGGTACAATGGAACAATTTTTGCATATGGACAAACTGCCAGTGGCAAAACTCATACAATGGAGGTTGTTAAAATTAAAAATATTACCATTCTATGTGCTATTTCATTCAACTCATTAGTGTTAAGAAATGTTTTCTAAATATTTTGTTATTTATTTTTTAAAATCTATTTTAAAAGGTGCAGGCACTTATGTTAAATTTTTTTTAGTGATACGCAAGTATCTTCTGTAAACTTATTTATGGTGGTTTTAAAAAATCTCAGGTGAATCTTTTTAGTGATTCAGACATCACTGAATTATGTATAAACATGGTGGCCACAGTCCTGAAATGTCCTGGAATGTCCTGGATTTTTGAAAGTGTCCTGGAATGTCCTGAAATGTCCTGGAAAATTAGATTTTTTTCAAAAATGTCCTGAATTGTCCTGGAACTTTTTTTTTTTCTGAGTCAAGTTAAAAAATTACTAATAATATTGAAGTAATATTAAATTTTTTATGCGAAATTTTTTTTTATATAAATGGTTTGAATTTAATTTTAAATAAGAGAGTAATAATAATATGATAATATAATATTCTATTCTTTAATTTTTTGCTTATGCGACACAATGATCGCAAAAAGTGACCAACGGAGCCGTCCAGTTATGTAGACCTGGGAGATGTGAAAATAAAAACAGATTGAAGATGATGTCATTTAGGTAAAAAAACATAAATTAATGCAAAGACTATTTAGTTGGAAGAGTAAAAGTTAGCAACTCAGGAAAAGGGGAATAAAAACTCACACCCCAGTCATCTTTTAACAAATGATGAAATAATGATCTATGAGTAAACAAGTCAATAAAAATCCGCTGGTTTATAATGGTATTCATAACTAAAATAATCGCACCACACAAGTGTCTAATAAATGTGGTACTATATATGTTCTAAACTCTAGATAAAAAATTGATAACTGATAATCACCTGTGTAACATAAAAAATATATAAATGTCGTTAATGTAACAAATTCATAATAAAAAGCTCATAAAGCGCAAAAATACATGGGTTTAAGAGGTAAAAAAATGTTGGTGCCATAATAACCAATTAAAATTAAGTAGTGGATATGATAATATGATATTCTATTCTATAATTCAATCAATATAAAAATATTACATAAAGATAATTGATAATATTCATTTAATAAGATATAAAATGTCCTGGAAAACGCAACAAAATGTCCTGGAATGTCCTGGAAATGTCCTGGAATTTAACTTTTAAAATTTTGTGGCCACCATGATATAGAAAAATATTAAACTATTTTAAATATTTAGAAAATATTCAACATATCTTGATATTTTTAGTTCTTTGATTTATGTTAACAACATTCTAATGTCACTAACATAGCATACATCAGGATCATGATTCACAGGACATAAAAAATTTTCTTAAAAAAACTTTGCTATAAGTTTTAATGAGTGAGTGAAGTTTGGATTTGTCTGTATTTGCACCAAAATAGGGTCTTGTCTGGTTTTGCAGCGTTTTCATAGCATAATTGCAAACGATGTAAAAATTAAAAAATGAACTATTACAATGACTATTAATACACAGCATTGTTTACTATTGATATCACTGTCTTTAACTTTATTTCACTGCAGTTTACTCTGGACCATAATAACTGCTTACCGCTTTTGCACTTAGTCAACACCACACCACTATATTAAACTTTTGTTGAACACACGCCACCTCATCTTCGGAACAGTAGTTGTAGTCATTTTTAGGATTATTTGTATCAATAATAGGTTTACTGTCTATCAGTGTCTTGTAAGAAGCTAACTTTTGAACATTTTCCTAGCTTTCACCAAACATCACTTTAAGGAGGTTTTCGCAGTAGACAAAGGTTGGCCTTTATCTTTGAATGAAATGTTTTGCTTTTAACAGTGACTGATAATTGTTCGTACTTGTATTATAATCTTTCTCTCCACATACAGTAATAACACACTTTCCTTTTTTGACTCATGAATTCTCTTTAGTTCTTGCAGTCCAACAAGCGGTTTGCATCATATTGTTGCTGCTGCAGATGCTTTGAAATCATGTGATACCTAGTCATTAACACAAACACTTCATCAGCATGCATTTTGAAAATCTCATGATACTTTTCAGGTGTAGTGATATTTGACTTGCTTGCTGTGTCTTGTGATATTCTTCAAAATAGGTGGTCACATGGTAAAGAGGAATGACCTCATACTAGAATAATCAACAACACATATTTAATCTGGTTTCTGCCACTGACAGTTATCTTGTGCAGCCAATGCTGAATCATGCCTAAAATGATGATGTTTTTGTTCTGCCCTTCACAACCATCGCTGAATAATTCAACATGTGACACTTGCCTAGAACTGCCAAAACTAACAAAGACCTTACTAAGAAGGTGGTACACAGTACTTGCTTGTTCTTCAGTACAGTTATTATACATTTTCCACAAGTTTTTACAACTTTTTAATTCATACAGCAGATATATGCAAAAACAATTGCCTTTAATTTATAACACTTGTATGTTGAACCTTATTTGTGTTTTCAGGTAGCCCCCCAGTCTACATTTTTTGACAAGTCCACTGTGTATCTGTAACAAAACATACAAATGACATTGAGAGAGGTTATTGAAGGGGAAGGATGGAAAGCAAGAGAGTGGAGGTAGGTAGAGAAAGGGTAATTTGGAAGACTTAATGAAGTAATGAGTAAGAGAAAATAAAACGAGGTGCTCAAAACAGATAAGTGTGGAGCAAGTGGATGCCAAATTAGAACTAAAATCAACATAAAAAAAAAAAATACTTTATCTTTGCAACTAATTGCTTTGTCTTAATAATCTTCCGTTTTCTAGACCATTACTAAGTTCTCCAACAAACTCTAAATTGTCTACATCTTCGTAATTAATTTGTATTATAACAGGTCTCTTAATAACTATTAATAACTAAAGTGCAGTTTAAATATTAAAACAATGCAAAATGCAGTTTGCAACCACTATCGTTTTTTTTTTTAATTTTAAGTTTCAGTAAACATCACATGGTTTTTTTGATAAATTTGATTTGTTTTGGATTTGTCTGACTTTGCAAAAAATGAAATGTCTGCTTTTGTACAATATTAGTAACTTGTTTATTTTTATTTTAATTTTTGTTTTTTACAAAATTAATTTAATTATATTTTTTATAATAATACAAAAACTAAAATTACAAAAATAAAATAATCATACAAATATTGATACAGCAATAAATAATTATAAAAATAGTATTAAATTTTATAAATATTTATAAAAAAAGTATTAAATTTTATAAATATTTATAAAAATAGTATTAAATTTTATAAATTAATACCTTTTTTTAATATATTTAACTATTAACTGACAAGCTTTTCTCGAAAAATATCGAATTTTTTTTAGTTTTTGTTTAACCCTTTACTTCACCAAATCAAACCAAAAATAAAAAATATTATTAAATGTTTTTTTTTTTACTTCTATAGTATACTATTTCATGTCCAAAAAAAATATTTATACTTTTATGATTTATTTAAAAGATATGGCAATGTTTGCATCGTTGCTGTTTTTCAGAAAAGTTAGGCAAGTGACCCACATTGTCTAAGCAGATTTCCCTAGCTGGAGCATTTACTGCGCAGCATTTTTTTTTTACAACAGGTGTATCACTTCTTGGTCTGCCTCGAGAAACTTTTTTTTCTCTTAATAAAGAGTCTGCGATGCATGTTTGGAACTCTAATAGTTGAATTATGTTTTTCCTGGTATATCCATTTTGTTTACAATGCCTTTTATATAAAATCCAACCATTCACTATTGCTACATTGATACAATAATAAATTATATGCATATACCATTTTTTTGTACCTAGCTTAATTCTATACAATGCCATCAACATATCACATAAGTCAACCCCACCCATATGCTTATTATAATGATGTATCATATCTGGGCAAGACACTTTTACAACAACTTTGTCTTTGCTAGACCAGCGATTAATTGAATCTCCTAATGATGGACCAATAAATGTAGATGCTAGTTGTACCACTCCATTATCCATCCAACATATAACTGTTATGTTAGAATTAAAATCGACCCGGTAATCTAATGAGCCACGTCCCATTTTTTCTAGTTCTTTTTTTTTAAACATTACTTTTTCAGCACCATGCAAGCGGTTATTACAAATGGTTCCAACAGTCCATATTCCAAGATCCTTAAGAGTGTTAAACAATTTTATGCTTGTAAAAAGATTATCCATGAAGATTTTATGTCCAATATTGTTTGGCAAATGTGTAACGAGTTTAAGCACTGCTGCTCCAACATTACCATATTCTTTAGAAATATCAGTATTTTCTTCCTTGCCAAGATAGATAGTAAAATCATAAAGCAACCCGCTGACTCCACATCGTGCCCAGACTTTTATGCCCCATTTGTGCGGCTTCTTTGGAAGATATTGTCTGATCGGACACCTTGATTTTGTGGGAATAATTTGCTCATCAATAGACTGACATTCTTCTTGTTCTACTAACCTGCACATATCAAGAACAGATTGCACAATTGGTCTAACTTTGTACAAATGATCATATTCTGCTGTGCCTTTTTTTGGCATGTATGTGTTATCATTTACATGAAAATATTTTTTTAATAACTCAAATCGTTTTAAAGCCATAACTTCTGCAATTGATGCACATTTAGTGTGTTGAGACCAATACATTCTATATTGTGGATATTTTAGCACGCCCATAGTAATTAGTATCCCAATAAACTGTTCAATTTCATCACAATTAGTATTAATAGATTTTCCAGTTACTTGCACAGAATATAAGTTTGTCTGATCAGCAATGACTTTGAATAGTGCTGCATTAAAAAATTCATTGAAGTATTGCCTTGGTGACCATTCCAAATGTGGAGTCTTCTCGAATTCTTCACCTTTAAAACTAGAATCAACATTGTGAGGTGATTGCTTGCGCCAACGATAATCATTTTTACTGGCTCTTCTTACATTTTGTTTGGTTATGACATTCTTTTGTACTATTTTTTGGTTTCCTTTAGATTTACTTTTATGACTATGAATACTCTCATTATCAAAAGCTTCTGTTTCACTTGTTGATTCATTCCTAGATTCACTTTCTGATTCAGTTGATTCATTTTCTGATTCAATAACAAAATCAACTTCATTGTTTGATTTGCAATAAACTGGTTTAACTATGTCAGTGGTTTCGTCATAACTTTCAGATTCACTTTCAGAAAATTCACTTAATTCTGGGTCAGAAAGATAAATAACATTGACAATTCCTTGTTCACCATTATCAGTTTTAAATCTTTTTTTATTATAAAAATTATTGACCCTTATACAAGTCATCAAAAATGATCAAATTTGATATTTATACTATAAAAATATAAATTCTATGTGAATATATATTTATATATATAAATATATATATATATATATTTTTTTAAATTTATATATATATATATATATATAACAACATTGCGTAGATAATCTACGCAATGTTGTTGTACAACAACTAAGTAACTTTAATCATTTTTACCCATGAAAATTGTTATTTAAAATAAATTAAGTGTGAAATTAAAATAATAATAAATAATTTATATTATTTTATTTTTCTTACACTTTCTAGACAAAAATATATACGTAAATACAGACACAGAATTTCAGAGTTATAGAAACGGCATCACTACTACAGTTTTTCATCTTGCATAACATTATTACATGCAAAAAATAGTCCTTCAGAGCAGGAAAATAATTTAAATTTAAAGACTTATATGTCATTGTTAATTCTGTACATTCTGCAAATTCAATGTTATCTTAATTTGGTTTATTTAAAAAAAATTTCTACTGTTGTTGTGCAACAACACCGCGAAGTAAAGGGTTAAATCTGTTTTTAGAAGCCATTAGTTGCAATCATAGAATAGAATAATAGACAATAGGTAGAATTAAGGTAATAATAGAATTGACAGGAGGTATCAAATAAGTGTGTTTTAAAGTTGAAGAGGCTACCTAATCTTTTTTTTTAAATTGAGTTGATGCAGTGTAGTGCAGAGATTTTTACTGATATAGCATAGGTAGGCAATATTACAAAAATAATTTCTTTGTTCTCAAAAGTCAATTAAAGGTTAAATTTCTTTTTTAATATATATAAAAAAAAGGGTTAAAAGCCTCCTCAAACCTTCTAAAAGTCAATTAATGTCATAAGCAACAAGTAATTGTCTGAAACTGTTTTCTATTATACTTCTCAAGATAACTTTTTATTAAATAAAATTTTTTGGCTTGGGCCAGTTCTGAAAACTTGGTTTTTACTAAATTTTTCTGACATCAATTGATTTAAAGCTTTTTTTAACTGAGACAGCTAAGTGAAGTCAAGCTGGTATATCTGGCTTCATTTCTTTTTCTTTTTTTTTACACTATTTTAAATGCTTTTAATTGCAGAAATCTCTTCTTCTAAATAAAGAAACCAAGTAATTTCAGTTGAAATTTTAAGGTTGATTGAGTAGTAAATAATTAAAGACTAGTTGTTACAGACATTTTTATTGGTCTTTAGTTAGAGGTCACACATTTTTAAAAAGGGGTGTTATCAAGCTTGATGTCTATTGTAAAAGTGCTTTGTTTTTATTGAAAACTGTTGTTTAATTTTTTATTTATTTTTATTGATAAAGATTATTAAGTCTATTAATTGAAAAATAGTTTAATTATTTTTGGATGCAAAAAAAAATAAAATCACTTTTCTTTTCCTTTTTTTTTAATTTCTGGATTTTGTTTTTTTACCTACTTTTTACCTCTTTTGATATTGCCAAATAGAGTAGGTCATCTTCAGCCAAAGGTATTTTTTTGTTTTTACCCAGTGCTAGAATAACTAGTTTTGACTTTTCTGATATGTTGACACGCAATATGTATAAAAAATTGAAGAAAAACATTATGGTTCATTTTTATCAAATGGCAGAAGAAGAGTTAATGAATGCGCTGAACAAAATGACAATTAGGTGATTTTAGAGCAAACTTTAAGTGCCAAATATAAAGTATGCAATTGGATTTCCAGTGATTTCCATTCCTGTGAATGGCTGTCAACTGATGTGTGAAGTTATTAAGGTTGAGCTTTCACTCAAAATTCACAGGTAAATCTGTAAACTTGATTTACCTCGAACATTATGTTGGTAAATATTGGTAAATAATGACTTTCGCTGTACTGTGCTAAAAATTAAACAATTCATTTGAAATCCCCAATTATAAAATTAATTTTCTTTACTTTGCTAACTTAGTAAATAATATTTTGCTGTTAAAATAAACTAAGATTTTAAAAATTTTCATATGGTTTCTTTATCACCGTTAGAAATGCACATATCATTCCTAATGTTATGTATATTGTTTTCCTTTGAAAATTAGAACTCCTCTGACTGATATTTCTACATATTTTGACTTGCAAAATATGTAGAAATATCAATAAATACTCAAGTTCCACAACTGGTTTGTGGTATCACCTAGACAAAAAGCATGGAATCAAAAAAAAAAAACAAAACAAAAAAACACAGTAAAAGTTATCATCAAATGCTGCAACAGAATCAAAAATGTCTAAGGTTTCAACTTTTTTTCTATATATATTTTTTTTCTTTTATAATTTAACCATCTTTGGGTAAAAATTATTTAATCCTTCAGTGTTCTAATTTCAGGAACTCACCCCTTTTAAAGTTTGTATAAGTATGTAAGGATATTGTGTGCCAACATATAAATAAATAGCAAACATATGTCTATACCTGTATATATCCATGTTATATGCCAGTATTTAATAAATAGTAAATATATGCATAAAATTATAATATATGTATTATAAATTTTTTCCTAGTCCCAGCTATCAACCCCTGCTAAATTTTATAATTTTTCCAAGGCTGGAGCGAGACTTGTAAAAAGACTCATATATAGCCGGGGCCAGGGCCCGAATCACTTAATTCTTAGTATAAAGTATAAAATATGCTTTAATGGTATCCTGTCTTTTTAAATGTAAACCTCTAAAAGATCAATAGAAAAATCAAAAAGCATAACAAATTATGATCTCATCTGGTTTCAAGTAAAAAACTAGTTTCTTATTTGTGTAAGATATTGCATCTGATGTTGATTAAGATATTGCATCTGATGTTGTCTAAGTATAGCTTTTATTCTATTCTGCACATTTGTGCTAAACAATACAAGAAAAATATCTTTAGGATTTCAAATATTTAAAAACTGTATTATTCAAATAGACTACATGAGTATTGTTTGTAATATGTTTGCTGATGTTCTTGGCATATATCAAACTTTGTTTGTTTCCATTACTATTCATTGAAGCAGGGTCCTTGTGCATTTAAAATTTTTTTTTTAAACAACCTGTCTTCAAGGTTGTTGTATGGACAAATTTTTTTTTTTTCTTGTTATTTCACCTCCCCAAGGCCGAGAAGGCCACTACAGATGAGGAGGCTAATTAATTGTGGTTATAACCCTCTCTCAACTCTATAACTCCAAAACACGAACCTTGATGAACAAGGCCGCTGCGCGGAGAAACAAGTTGAGCGTGGTACTACCAGAGATGTGGTGGGGATCAAACTTGGAACCTCTTGCTTATGAAGCGAGCGCTTCATAATCAAGAGGTTCTATATAACTTTAACCATTTTCTATAATGGTTTAAATTATAAACAATTTTAAAAATTTGATTTTATCTTTGATTAAAGAAAACTTTATAGTTATGATCAAGCAATTCTCCTCTATTTATATGCCGTAATATTTGCCAAGAGAGAATATGATAAACAGATAGATATGTGTTGTGTCATAATCTTATACAGAGGCTAAGAATAGTGAGAGTTTTGTACAAGGTTTAAAAGAGAAGATTAAGGTAGTTTAGGTATGTTGAGCAATGAGAATGCAGATGCAGATTTAGGTATTAGCATGTAGAGAAGTAGCAGCTTCAGGAGAAAAAGGTTGAGTTAGATGTAAGGAAACTTGGAGAGAGTGCCTTACATATAGTAAGTGAAGTAACATATATGTTAAACTTCAGTTTGAAAAATTAGGTGCCTAAAATTTTATATATATATATATATAACATAAATTTAAAATAGAAATAGTATCTTTTTAGGAGGTATCAACATTTATGCAGTCCCAGTAAGAAACACGGCCCTAGCCCCAACTATATTTTATCAAACCCAGCCTCGACCCTGTCAAATTTCAACAGCGGTTGTTTACTAATACTAAGGGCCTGCAGCTATTGATTATTTCGAGGAAGTTTGGTTTGATGTGGTACAAAATTATATTATCATTTTAAACCATTTTGATATGCAGATGCTTACCCTATACAGCTATTGGTTATTTTGCCAAAAAATAAGTTTGCACAAATTGCATGACCTGGAGATAATTATGTAATCTATATTTA
Source organism: Hydra vulgaris (assembly GCF_022113875.1). Lineage (NCBI taxonomy): Eukaryota > Metazoa > Cnidaria > Hydrozoa > Anthoathecata > Hydridae > Hydra > Hydra vulgaris. Next base: position 24,179,501 of record NC_061162.1, on the reverse strand, counting down.
TTTTTTTGCTTCTTATATTTATAATCTGATATAAATATTTTTAGGGTGTTATTGGAGACCCTATATGGCAAGGAATTATTCCTCGTATTGTTCAAGACATTTTCAATTATATATACACCATGGATGAAAACTTAGAATTTCATATAAAGGTATGTCAAAAGATTTTTATTTAATATAGGATTTTTGTTTCATATAAATAAAGAAAAAAGTTTTTTGTTTCATATAAATAAAGAAAAACGTTTTTTGTTTCATATAAATAAAGAAAAAAGATTTTTGTTTCATATAAATAAAGAAAAATGATTTTTGTTTCATATAAATAAAGAAAAATGATTTTTGTTTCATATAAATAAAGAAAAATGATTTTTGTTTCATATAAATAAAGAAAAATGATTTTTGTTTCATATAAATAAAGAAAAATGATTTTTGTTTCATATAAATAAAGAAAAATGATTTTTGTTTCATATAAATAAAGAAAAATGATTTTTGTTTCATATAAATAAAGAAAAATGATTTTTGTTTCATATAAATAAAGAAAAATGATTTTTGTTTCATATAAATAAAGAAAAATGATTTTTGTTTCATATAAATAAAGAAAAATGATTTTTGTTTCAGCATCATTAGGTTGTAAAATATTACAAAAATTTCAATCGTTATTGTTTATATAAAATTGTTACTATTGGCGTTAGCGGTTGAATAGCTTCTTTTGATTTTTAAGTTTTGAAAATGGCCTCCAAAACATAGTTTTGACATATTGGCCTTCATCAAGATTAATTCTGCTGTTTCGTTTAGAACACATGTCGTTTTGTATTTCTAGTGCCTCTAATTTTTCTTTCAAACTTTTTATTTTCTACCTTTAACGTTCTTGTTTTTTCCCAAATAATATTTTTTTTGCAAAAAGTTTTATGAAATGCTAATGCAGATTGATTAGGTTTGTTTTCATTAATGCTCTTCTGATGTTGATGCATCCGCGTGTTTACCTGCATTTATGTTTCACCTATGTAAACTTTAGAGCAGTTGCATTTTATTATATAGGTTCCAGGCTGGCTGTTACTTGGTAGTTTTGTTTTGTTTTTTGATGTTAATAAAGATCTTAAATTTGGGTTTGATTTGGGGAAGACCCTACAAGAAGATTATTGCATTCTGATGGAATTGTGTTTTTATTTTGTCTTTTTTGATGAAATTGGTGTGTAATATTCCTCAATAGCTTTTCATTGTACCCATTTTCAATAAACATGTCAATTAAAAAATCTTTGTTTTGCAAATGATGTTTACTACAGATGGAGTAAGCTCTGTGGAGAAAACCATTAAATATAGCTGTTAAAATATTTGGATTGTGGTTTGAATATGGTTTAATTTAAATGTTAGTGATGGCCTCTTTTCGATATACTTTGTACTCATATTTTCTTAGTGTGTTATTTGTAATGGTTATATTAAGAAAATTAAGCGTTATTGTCTCGTTTTCAATTTCAATTGTGTATTGTATTGCAGGATATTGTTGATTTAAAATATTCTGGAACTGTTTTGCTTGTTTGATGTTAGAAAATCTTGCATGACTATTGTCAATGTATCTTAAAAATGATTTAAAGTTAAGTGCAGGATTTATAGTCAAAGCCATTTTAATTGCATTTTCATAAACTATAATAATTAAAATTATTGTAATATTTTACAAGCTAATGATGCTGGTATCCATAACCCAGCGAAAATTTCTTCTATAATAAAATTATTTGTATTGAGAGAAACTGTATTTCTTGATGTTTTAAAATTATATATATATATATATATATATATATATATATATATATATATATATATATATATATATATATATATATATATATATATATATATATATATATATATATATATATATATATATATATATATATAACAATGTTCTCTTTTTTTTAGGTTTCTTATTTTGAAATTTATTTAGATAAAATTAGAGATTTATTAGATGGTAAGTTTATTTACACAAATTAAATATAAAAATCTTATAGTTTTCATAATAATATATTGTTATACTTTATGCATTTTTATAAAATAATATTAATCATTTTAGTTTTTAAAGATAATGTTGTATAATAATGTTATTTAAAATTTCATTACAATAAAAAACTACATTCTCATACAAATTATACTATTCATTTTATTATAATAGGTAGCTCAATAAGTTTTTTGTTAGGTTTAATAGGGGAAAGCATCTAAAGCACTAAAAAAAACAGGCAGGTCAACCAAAAATTAAAAGTACTTTAAACCTTTATAAAACTTAAAAATTTTTCTACCCAATAATTTTATATTTATAAAGTTTTATAAAATAAATTTCACTGATTCTTTCAACACTTAACAACAAAATTTTTAATTTAAAAAAAGTTCAAAATATAAAACTCCAAGTTTCTTTTTTTATATAATTTTTAATTTTATTTAATCCCAGTAAAATTTATGTTAAACATGCAAATATCCATGTAAAAATAACAAAAAAGGGATAAGACACTAAGCAACATGACTTTTTGAAGATTGTCAATACGGAATTTGACTCTCCTTTCTTATTATAAACCAGAGCAATATTAAAGTACGAGTTTTGTAGGTATAATTTGTTGATTCTAATTATGAACAGCAACTATCAACACAGTTGCATATATATTACATAATTACTCAAAATACTTTAGATTAACTGTAATGGTAGATATTTAAAAGTTTTTTTCTTAAATCTTTTAGTTACCAAGACAAATTTAGCTGTTCATGAAGATCGTAATCGTGTCCCATATGTCAAGGTATAATAATACTTGTGTTTGTTGACCTATCTATCAATTTACATGTGTTGGTATTTATACTCTTTCAATTATTTGTATATATATATATATATATATATATATATATATATATATATATATATATATATATATATATATATATATATATATATATCTATATATATATATATATATATATATATAATATTGTTCTGATGATCATAAAGTTCATTATATATATGAAAGAATATAAATACTGAAGTCTTAATACTGTGTTTTAAGAACTTTACAATGATCAATTACTTTTTATCAGCATATGTTACTAATTCTACTACAATGAAAATTGTTGTAGCAATTGCGCTGTAGCATGTGAAAAATGGTTTTTATAATTAATGGACATTTAGTAGTCCTACATATGTATTATTCACATAAACATTGGCTTTCTGCACATGAAGAAGTGCCTCTTTTAACCTTGCTTCATTCTACATTCATATTACTTTGCATATACCCTTTGCATATATCCTTTGCATATATTCCTTATGCTGCATTGTAGCAAAAGTCAAAATATTTTTCAAAGAACTATCGATAATTCATGATTAGTCATGATTTGATTCTATTTCATAATTGAAATCACTCTTTACTTGAAGTTAAAATTATCAGACTCTGGTTTTGTTTATGTTTTTTTAACAAAATTTTTCTGTCTTTATTTTTGAAACATGATATATATATATATATATATATATATATATATATATATATATATATATATATATATATATATATATATATATATATATATATATATATATATATATATATATATATATATAAATTTATATTTTACATGATATAATTTAATTTTCATTGTTATAATAAAGGGTGCAACTGAAAGATTTGTATCCAGTCCTGAAGAGGTGCTGGGTGTCATATCTGAAGGAAAAGCAAATCGCCATGTTTCAGTTACAAGTATGTTTTATTACTTTTTATTTTCTTCATTATGGTTGACTTTTATGAACAGATTTGTATTCATTTTTATTATTTTTTAATTTTTTTTATTTTTATAACACAATAGAAGTAAAATGTTAATTAACTTAGTATTTAAATAATAAAAAATACATGGTTTGTTTATTATTCATTTCAAAATTTGTTGTTATCAAGCATTTTTGTTAACATTTGAAAAAAATTAGTTTATAAAAATTGTTCTTAATCACATTTAAATTTATATTATATTACTCAGCGTGGAAAATAATGTCCGGTCAACATCAACGACAGCCAGATATGACTAAAATTGCTATTGTGACCTCTCAAAATGAATTATTGCCGGTCATGGTTGACTGGTTGAAAAAAAAAAAGAATTTTGAAAAAATTCTTTTTCTTTTGTTTTGTTTTTGAAGCTTTATTTTTAATTTTAAATATGACGTAAACTATATCTATTAATTTTTTGCTTCACTTATTTAGATAATTTCATTTTACAGGTGGTAAAAAATCTTTTTTCATAAATGATTAAAGTTTTTATTTTATTATTTTAATAAAATTATTTAATACATCGTTTTAATAATATATAATAATTTTTGTATTTAACTAAGAACATTTTTTTTTCTTAAACTTTGTTTTTCTTTACTTTAAATCTTTGTATTTAATTTCTCTTAAATTTTTGCAGCAAATAAATGAGTTATAATATATATATATATATATATATATATATATATATATATATATATATATATATATATATATATATATATATGTATATATATATATATATATATGTATGTATATATATATATATATATATATATATATATATATATATATATATATATATATATATATATATATATATATATATATATATATATATATATATATATATATATATATATATATATATATATATATATATATATATATATATATATATATATATATATATATATATATATATATTAGGGTGCATCATTTTTCAACAATTTTTTCAAACTAAGTTCCAACCACCTGGATTAGTTGACCGGTTGGATAAAAATGATTTTACGCTAAAAAAAAATTTGAAACCCATTTTTAAGGTCCCTTCTTTTACAATTTGCGCCCCGAAACCCCAACTTTTTTAACAAAAAAGTGGGGACCTTAAACATTGACATAAAACATCAATTTTTTTCTATGAACTCTAAAAGGCCTAAATATTAATTTGGAATTGGTTGGGAAGTTTACAATAAAAAAATATATACTAATTTAGGTCAAGAAAATTTGCATAAAGCGCACTAAGTGTAAAAACTAAAGTATAATTTTCAAGTATATTTAAATAGAATGAAGCTTGTGATCAAATTTAACTCACGTGTGTCACAAACAAAAATCTCCTATAGGAGGGTTAGAGGTGGGCTGCGGATAGTTTGTTTCATTCACACCCCTCCTGCATCTTTTTTATTTATTTTTACAGAATATTTATTTACCATCTACCTTGAAGTTTTATTTTTACATATAGTTTTATTAGATTTTCTAATTGTTGAAATAAACGACAAGTTCCTACCAACCAACTGTGACAAGCTAGGTGGTTTCTCCTGAAGTCTTGATCTTACATAAGGATTGGATTTTTAGACTTCTCACTTTTTCTTTTCATCATTTTCGACTTCTTTATCTGCGAGACATAATGGTATCAAAGTTTGATCTAAATACCACGTATGTCACTACATTAGTTTCAACACTTCTTCAATTCCCTCTAGTATATCATTAGCTCATGGATCATAAGATTCTACCCAACGTTTATACATATGACCATCTGTTAGTACGCTTTTAAATATTGATAAGGTGCAGAGAAAACTAAAGAAGAGCACACAAACCACACAATATAAAATATAGAAAAAATTTCTGCCATTTTACTGATTTCTTTTTGTAAACAAGCTGTCAATTGGTAGGGCAACTGATTACTTAAAACTTGAATTTTAATATAATATATAGACTTTGCCATAAAACAAGAATGGGAAACTGATCTGGGAGCATAAAAAAAAAAGCTTACATAAGTAGGTGAGTGGACATAAGTAGGTGAGTGTAATATCTACTAGTTCTTTATAATCACCTCTTGGAAATACTAAATTGGCAAGTGCATATTTGCAAAATTGAACAATTCTTTTGATCTGTTTTTCTATATGCGTTCCTTTAACTGCAGCTTTGTCAAACTTTTTGAACTTTGATTTACCCATAGTTTCTTTCATTGCGTTCCAATTAGCTTGGAAAACTTCTTACTAAAAATGTTTACAGTGAAGCTCGTAAACATGTCTTCGACATGCAAGCTGTAATATAATTAAACCCTGTGTTTGACAAAACCTAATGTTTGTGCAGGAATGTTTTTCTGTATTAGTTGCAGTTGTGTCAAAGCACAGACCCTTTATATAAGTTTTTAGCTTATATTCATCAAAAATGTTTATTAAAGTATTATGATGAGATTGTCCAGTACCATTTTCCAAAGGCAGAATGCCAAGAAGTCTTAAATCACCATCGATATTTACAAGAACAGCAAAATGATCTCTTTTTTGTTTTGTACCATATGTAATATCATGCAAGATTTTTCCATCAAAGAGTGCAATTGTTGGAAATTTACTTTGACTTGCAGCTTTTATTATATCTTCTCGATATTTAGCTGCACTTGTATTTATTGCTTTCTTTTTTGCACGTCTGATAGTAGATTCAGAATGCGAGAAATCTGTCAAACTGCCCCCAAAAGTAACTACTTTGTCAGAGAGCAAGTTCATCATATTTCTAAATGAAATATTATTAGAAACACCTGTAATTGCAACTTCTTTTGCAAAGTTTTAGGTAATACTGTTGAAGCACTAGTACCTGATTTAATTTTGCCTGCTGAATAGTCGGAATCTTGACAGAAAGAGACCTCACTTTATTCTGATGATAAAAACTTAATTTTCTCAGTTTGATCCTCTTGTTGCTCAATAAATGTTAGATATTGCAATCTTCTTCTATCTTTTTCAGCTTTCGGCAATATGCTAAATCCTTTGCACCAAGTGTTTTCTTCATTTGATCGTTTAAAAATTGCTTATCTGAGTTGTATGAATCTAGGTGTTTCAATTTTTCTTCTTCAAAATGGAGCAAATATCAGGTTTTCCAATCCAAAAAACTTTGTTAGCATTTTTTCAAAAGATGATCTAGCTAATTCTGCTGCGTTGCCTTTTTTTATTTTTATTTTTTTCAATGTTGTCCATTTTTCAACGAAACCATTTAATTGTTTCCTAGAACATATAATATTTATTAAACTTTTTTCTAATTGCTTTAAAATTTTTTAACATATCAGAGGCAGAGTAAAAAGAATCATGTTAACAAGTTAATAAAAGCAAAAGTAAAATTCGGTAAAAATAAAAAAACTCTAATTATAGGTTATTTAGCAAACCTAATGTGTTTATCATGAAATATGCCTCTGTCATATTCTCCATCGATCTACGGTTTCTTTATAGCAAAAAGGATGCAGTTCTGAGGACATATTGCTAGTTCAGAGCATGATGGCGTCATTTTATGTTGGGAAACACAACCAATCAAAGTTTTGGTGGGAGTATTTTTGTCTAACAGACGCCTGAGTTATTAAGATTAGATTTAGATTTTATATATTTTGTTTTTCAAACTGAAATTTAGTTACTTGGTGAATATATTGAATGATAACTTTTAATCAGTTTAATGTTTTAATCATGCCAGTAATGAAAATGAAGAATAATTACCTAATTTGTGGCAAACTGTGTTTCAGAAAGTTTTTGTAACACTTTTTTTCTTTAAATAAAAATGTCTTTGAATGTGATTTTGTAATTTTTGGTAGCATCTTTACTTTTTTTTAAACCATCATTTTATTTGTGATTTTTAAAGTAAAAGTTATAAATTGCAGTTTATAATAAAAAAAATATTCTTAGTATAGTATGGCACAAATTCGTTTTTTAATCTTTTCTATTTTTTTAGAATAGATAGTTCGAAAAAGAAAGATTGTTTTTGTTTGTGACACACGCAAGTTAAATTCGATCGCAAGCGTCATTTTATTTAAATATACTTAAAAAATTATATTAAGTTTTTTAAGTGCGTTTTCTTGACCTAAATTAGTATATATTTTTTTATTGTAAACTTCCCAACCAATTCCAAATTAATATTTAGGCCTTTTAGAGTTCATAGAAAAAAATTAGTGTGTTATATGAATATGTTTAAGGTCCCTACTTTTTGGTTAAAAAAGTTGGGGTTTCGGAGCACAAGTTGTAAAAGCTGGGACCTTAAAAATAGGTTTCTAAAATTTTTTTTAGCGTAAAATCATTTTTATCCAACCGGTCAACTAATCCAGGTGGTTAGGATTTAGCTTGAAAAAATTGTTGAAAAATGACGCATCCTAATATATATATATATATATATATATATATATATATATATATATATATATATATATATATATATATATATATATATATATATATATATATATATATATATATATATATATATATGTATATATATATATATATATATATATATATATATATATATATATATATATATATATATATATAGTATATATATATATATATATATATATATATGTATATATATATATATATATATATATATATATATATATATATATATATATATATATATATATATATATTCAGTGAATATTTCGTTTTACGTAAAATCAGTAGTTTTATAGTTGTGTTTCATAAAACGATTGTCCTCTTAATATTAAGTATTCAGTTTAGCGAAAACTAACAACATTGTTAACTAATTAACATTAACAATTTTCAAAATGATTTTAATGAGCAGAGAAATAAGATGTAAAATTATTTTTCTTTAATGTCATTAACTATAAAGTTTAAACTTCTTATTTTTTTATTATTTTAAATTGTTGTATGTAACTAAGAATATTTTCTCTTCCAATTGTACTTTTTTTTTTTATTCAATCTTTACATTAAATTTTCTTGTAGCTTTTCCTGCCATTTGCAATAAATTATTTGTAAATAAATTTAAAATTATCAATAGCGCGTTTGCAAATTTTTATTATTAATGAAGGAATCAGATGAAGCATATATATTTGAAAATATATTTTTAGTAAAAACTTTGTTATAAGTAACTGTTATAGTAGCATTTCACAAAATGATTTCTTTTAGTATTCAGTTCAAACCTTTTGAATATTTTATAAAAATTGTTTTATTTAAAAAAAAAAAAAAATTCAAAATTAAATTACTTGAATGTTATCAAACTTTCTTTTTTGATTGAGCGGAAATCTGTGTGCACGAAAATTACTATTAACATTAGTTATGTTTGTTATTTGGTAATTTGAAAGTTAATTATTTGTGTTTTCATTTAAAAATGCTTTTATTTAAAATTATTGTTTTAAAAGAAATACAAATTCGTTAATTTTCCAGCATTATTCTTTATTTTTGTACGTAGATAACTCAGTCATAACAAACTGTTACTTAGATAAATATTTAAACATTTAAAAAATAATAAATTTGACTGTCAATTCCATGTATTAGTCGAATTGACCACTCGCCTTTAATTTCTTATTTTCCACGCTGGATTACAAAAATCTTTAATACATTGATAATAGCTGAATAAAAAAATTTATAAAATTGATGGCTTGTTTTGTCAATATGATATTAATATATTATGTTATGTTTTTTGTATTGAATGTTGCGAGGTCCCAAATATAAAATAAAAAGTATAGCATATATTTATTATCAATGAAGTGAAAAATTAAACAAAAAATATCTTTTTACACTTTTTTTTTTACAATATATTTTTTACACTGTTTTTAAAGTTGTTTTTGTTAAATGTTGTTATTGTTTTAATTTTATTTTATAGTTAAAAATATTTAAATATGCTTTAGACATGAATGAGCATAGTTCGCGAAGTCATAGTATATTTCTTATTAATGTAAAACAAGAAAATACAGAAACACAAAAAAAGCTGAGTGGAAAGCTGTACCTTGTTGATCTGGCTGGTTCAGAGAAGGTTTTAATGAATTTTAATTGTCAATATAAGATTTTAAACATTTTTATGTTTTAGATATAAAAGTTATTTTTATTTTTTAGGTTAGCAAAACAGGTGCTGAGGGAGATGTACTGAATGAAGCAAAAAATATAAACAAATCATTATCAGCTCTTGGTAATGTCATAAGTGGATTAGCAGATGGTAATAGTAGTTATATTCCCTACAGGGATAGCAAAATGACAAGGATTTTACAAGAAAGTTTAGGTGGAAATTCTCGTACAACAATAATAATTTGTTGTTCCCCATCATCATTTAATGAAGTAGAAACAAAAACAACTTTACTGTTTGGACAAAGGTTTACTTTTTTTTTTCTTTTTTTTTTGGTTTCCTTAATATTTTTGTTGTATATATATATATATATATATATATATATATATATATATATATATATATATATATATATATATATATATATATATATATATATATATATATATATATATATAAATAAAAGGTAAGATGAGAAAAAACAACTTTTTTACGGTACTTAAAGTTTCATGCTGTTTTCGGCACTCATCAGCCATATATTTAAATCAAGAAAAAACCGTTCAAAAATACAATTAAAAAACCGTTACAAAATTCAAAAAAAACAATGGAATGAGTTCTGACGTCAAATAATTATAATACAAATAATAGCAAAAATAATAATGATTATAATAATAATAATAATATAATAATAACAATAATAATAATAATAATAATAATAATAATAATAATAATAATAATAGCAATAATATTAACAATAATAGTAATATTATGGAAAAAACATATTTTCTAATCGCCAGTGTCAAATTGAGAAAGGAGGAATCTGTTTCTATGTCTGCACTTAGAAACAATCTCACTCCTTTTATTTAGTAGATTGGTATTTTTATAATTTAGGATTTCATATTTTTCGGTGAGACATAATTTACAAGATTTGGATGTAGGATTATATGCTTTACATTGCCTGAGAATTTTCCACTTAACTATAGGAACTAAATTGGCTTCTTTTATTTTCCATACCTGCTTTGACAGCTCAGTATCATTTTTGTATTTTGGGATGTTAAAAGATTTAACGTGGTTAGCGTATCTCAATTTAAAAGAAGTCTCACTTACACCGATGTAGGATTTTTCGTTAGAAGATGAATCACTAGTGGTGGTTACAGTTGCTTGGTATACAATGCTGCTTGTTAAACATCTATTGGACAACGGGCAGAAATTTTTATCTAAGCAGTTACAGTTTTCTTGATTAGAGTTTGCATCGTTGTATAAAATGTACTTGTTGTGCGAATTTATGATCGATTTCACACTTGGCATACAACTGTAGCTAACTTTGACTGTGTTCCTGTTAAAGATTTTATGTAGTTTGTTATTATTAGGAAAATGTTTGCCAATTAATTTCAAAAAACATTTTCCTACGTTGGTGCTAACATTTTTGCTAAATGGAGGATTAAACCAAATGATGTTGCGTGCTCTGTTCCGTTTTTTAGTTGATATTGCTTTAGGATTATATGTTAGATTACATTTAAAACCAGACTTTAATAAAGCCTCATTATATAGAGGAATAGCCTGTTGAAATATTTCTTTGGTAGAAGAATTTGTAGATAATCTAAGTTCAACCGAGTGTGGTATTTGTTTTAGTATACTTGGAGGGTGATTTGAATCAGCATGGATATAATTTAATGTATTATCAGGTTTGAGATAAGGTTTAAAGGTGCACTCACTAAGATTTAGAGTGACGTCGAGGTAGTTGACAATTTTCATGTTGCATTGTATAGAAATCCGTAAGCCATTGTATTTAAATATTTCGGAAAGATGCTTTTTTATTTTTTCCATTTGAGGGCCGCTTTTATTCCTAAAAACTGCTAATCCATCATCACGGTATAAACCAACCTCAAACTTGTTATAAAATTTTGAAATTTCGAAAAGAAGAAATATTCCTACAAGCTCACAAACCTCCGCGCCGTCAAAAGCTCCCATGGAAACATCAAATAAACCACTTGATTGCTTTATCCAAACCTGATTATTATTGAAAAGCAAAGACTTTCTTGCATGAAAAATTAACGATATATTCTCTTTATTTAGTGTTAAGTGTTGCTCTGCAAATTTGATAGAGTTTTTTAGAAGTGTTTCATTAATAGAAGGGTAGAAGTCAATGATATCAAAAATTAAAAATTTATAAAGGTGTTTGTCTTTTATGGCTTTAAACCAATCGATAACATTTCGAGTGTTTTTCCATTGGTTTAATTGTAATATACTTCTTAGTTCTGTATTAATTTTAGAAAGAATATCCTTGGTAATTCTTCCAACCTCATTTTTAGCAGGATTTAATAAACGGACAGTCGGATTGTTTTCAAAGTTATCTTTATGGTCTTTTAAGGTGATAAAACAATTGGAAGCTGTATTAATATCAATTTTATCGAAAACTTCATGATTTTTCAAAAGACGTTTACCTTCTATGTTTATTATTATGTTATGTTATTTATTGATCTATTTTGTGATTATTTCACTTTATATTGATCACTCTCAAATCGAAAAAGAGTTGATTATTATCAAATAATCAAAACAACAATATATATATATATATATATATATATATATATATATATATATATATATATATATATATATATATATATATATATATATATATATATATATATATACATATATATATATATATATATATATATATATATATATATATATATATATATATATATATATATATATATATATATATATATATATATATATATATATATATATATATGTATGTATATATATATATATATATATATATATATAGTCCTTTATTTGTGTGTGTGTGCTTGCATGTGCATATGTTTGTTTGTGTACTATAAATACTAATGCATATGTCTGCACAGCACCATTATATTCTGTGCACACACAAATTAACTGTCAAGATGATAGTAAATGTTAAACTTTGAAAAAGTTTTGAATTTTTTTTCAAAACTAGTTTATTATAGGAAAAAAAAATAAACTAAAAAATAAAAAATTTTCAGACAAGTTAATTAATGTACAAAACTTTTATAAAACATTATTCTACGGTAATAAACTGATAATAAACTCTATATATTACTAGTAGAGCTGGAACCGGTTTATTTTGATTCATTAGTATTTTTAGTTAGAAATCCATAAAAATAAAATAATAAAGTTTATATTATTTCTATTTAATTTTAAATATTGCTTAAACAGATAGTCACAGCATATTTGAAGTCTAGATTTGTCAACATTTTAAATTAGTTTACTTGGTAGTCCTGCAAAAAAATGGCTAGTTCTGGGTGTGATAGAACATCTGAATACTGGATCACCAGGGTCCGATTCAGGTACCCAGTGCACTTTAAGTCACTAATTAACTTTTTAATCAAATCTGATTTTAGTAATATTGAAACTGCTTTTATGATTTTTTTAATTTTTCAGATATTTTTAATTCTAGGTATAAACTGATTAAGTCCATTTTTCTTGGAGCATGATTTTTAGCTCTTCTTTTTTTTTTTAGGTTTTTTTCTTTTGTGTCACTTTTTTGATCCAGAATGGCCCACAGGTGTTCAATTGGATTAAGATTTAAGCTTTAAGTAGACCATTCAAGTAATTCTGCATCTGGATAAAAAATTCTTTTGCCATTGTGACAATTTTTTAATCAGTTCTGGATGTCTTTTAATGCAAGGCTCTGGATCTTAACTGATACCAAACTAAACTCTAATGTCACTAATGTCATTTCAGTTGCTTTTTTTATCAACCTAAATGTTTTACTTTAAATGAACAAGTCAATAGTCAAATTCCGCTGAGCTTGTAACCATTCTTTGATTTTAACTCTCATACTTGACAATATCAATAGAAAATCAAATGAATTTGAAAAATCAGTCATTATCAATTACTTTTTATTCAACAATATTTATAAAACTATTAAAACCTTTTTTAATGATCACTTTCGAATGTTTGAAAAACAACATGTATTTTTTGTTGAGGTTTTAACACTCCTTAAGGAGTCATTAAATTTTAACAACATAAGTTGTTAAAGATTTTTGGCTGTTTAAAATTGTTATTTAGTTTTCTTTTTTTTTTGTCTTTGCTTTCAGAATAATTATAACAGTGTTTATCAAAATCTTATTTTTTTCTCGTGTTACTCATCATTTTTTTCTGACCAGAGAAAGTTTATTTGTCACAATAAGATTTTTTTTCCTGATACTCATGTCTCTGACTGTATACATGCTTTCGCACTTAGGTCTTTTTATACTTGCCCACACACCTGTCAAAACTTTGGCTTAAGCAAAAAAAAACATTTTTTTTTAAAAATAAAAGTATTTTTTAAAATTGCAATAAATCCGTTTTGTTTATCAAATACTTTTATTAAAAATTATGAAAACGCATTTATCTATGAGTTAGAGTTTAAATAAAAGGTTTGTCTTGCTGTTTTTATTTTAATAAATATGTTTAATATTTAAATTAAACATTATTATATAAAACGTTTTTTATTTTTTGTTTTTTGCTGTTTTTATTTTAATTATTTTATTTAGAATGTAAATAAAAAGTTTTTTTTGCCAGATTCTTTTAAAGTAATTCATTTTTTTCGCTAATTTTATTTTAATATTTTTATTTTAATTTTATTTTAATATTTTAATTTTAATTTAAATAGCAAAAAAATATGAGTTTTTTACATAGGGCACGCCAACCTGAATATGACCATCCAGCCAGTGCTTTTCCAAAGTTTAAAATTTTTTATGAAGACTGAATATTTCGTTAATTGAAATTTAATATATTTTTAGTATTTGGTATTTGTTGGATTTTGATTAACAAATCAAATATTGAAGTGCTTAGTTGCATTTTAAAGCTAATTCATGAGATTTTAATTTCATTATTTGAATTGTAATAATTATCTATGTAAATAGTAATCTATACATTATAAAGATTAGGGAATGTATTGTTGATTCCCAATGTAAAAAGATGAGTCCTTAAGAATTTTTTTGGGTCTGTTTCAATGTTCCTGTGCAGTAGCTCCCTTTTCAAATTTTTCCATGAGAACTCTTGAGGTCTGCTTGAATAAGTTGAGCTAAGTCTTTAACTTTTCAATGGGATTAAGTCTCTGAATTTGTAATATATTAGTTTCAGTTATTGTAAATTTTTTTTGTGTCAATTGATTTCTTTTTAGTTTAAAATATTAGTTTATTTTCCAATTATACCCTATTTCTATTTTTTGTTAAAAAATTAATGTTTTTTCTCTTTTCATTTTAGAGCAAAAACAATTAAGAATACTGTTGTAATAAATGAAGAACTCACAGCAGGTTTAAGAATAAATTTTTATTACAATTATTGTTTGCATTGTTTTTTGTTGTTTTTTTAAATTTAATTTGTAACTGAGTATATATCATTTTTTTCACAGTTTAATTTTATTTAATTATAGACGAATGGAAAAAAAGGTATGAAAAAGAAAAAGAAAAAAATGCCAAGTTGCAAGCCATGTTAGCTCATCTTGAAAAGGAAGTTAACAGGTGGCGAAAAGGTAATTTTAGAATAAATGTGGTTCTAAACATAAGTTTTTTAACAGTTTCTGATTGTACATGCTTTTAACTACTTTTAATATTGAGTTCAAACTAAAAAATTACTCGAGTAGTAACTAAAAAATTACTTTTATGTCTAATTAGGTGAAAGTGTTCCAGTTGGCGAACAAATAAATACAGCTGATAAAAAAAGAAGTAGTGAGTTAATAGAAATAGCTACTGACCAACAAAAAGCTTCTGCTCATAGTCATGTTACTGATGCAGAGTTAGTCAAATTTGATGCAGAACGCACAAAATTATATAAAGAATTAGATGAGCGGGTTAGATTACTGTTTTACATAAAATGTTTGTCTATTTTTTTATTATGCCATGATTTAAAAACTTTATTTTAAATGGTTTGAATAATATTGTTTTTAAAGGATGATGAAATCCAAGCCCAATCAAATCTTATAGAAACTCTTCGGCAGCAATTAGCTGACTTGGAAGAAGTAAATTTTAATTTTTGTAAAATAGTTAAATGTTAGTTGTGAACATTTATCTTTTATTAATTTTAAAATTTTACCCTTTATTATTACTTTCATTGTAATTATAGAATCTAATATTTACAAAAGCAAATGCGGAAAGTTTGGAAGGTCAAGTTGGTTCAATTGCTAAAGAACATGATGCGTCTAAAAATGAAGTAAAAGAAGTTTTACAAGCACTCGAGGAGCTGGCTGTTAATTATGATCAAAAACTTCAAGAAGTTGATCAAAAGACAAAAGATAACGAAAGTCTTCTTGAGGACTTGACCAAGGAACAGCATAGTAAGCAAGCACTTTCAAGAGAGCTGGAAGCATTGCAAGAGAGAATGAACCTTATGACACGAAAAGTTACTGAAATAACTAACACCTTACTTGGAGAATTAGTAGGTTATATTAAATTATTTATAAATGTGTTATAGTTAATTCAACTTATGCATAACAAAAAGATTTTATGGATTGCATTAGATGTGAAATGTGATTAAATTTGTTTATGAGTATATAAATTAGATTTCTTATTGTTTATATAGATTAGATTTATTATTGTGTATATGGATTACATTTATTATTGTGTATATGGATTACATTTATTGTGTATTTAAATTAGGTTTATTCTTGTGTATATTAATAATATTTATTATTATGTATTATATTGTGTTTAGATTTGTTATTGTGTATATAGATTAGATTAGTTGTTGCGTACTCTTTACTTTTACATACTTCTTGTGTGTACTTATATAATATTTTAAGATACTTTCACAGATTTAAAAGATGTTCTAAAAGATAATCACAAACTTGAATTGATGTATCCTATAAAAAAAATTTTTTTTTTATATGATCATTACAACTTTTAATTAGAGTGAAATCGGAAACCATCTTGGTGGAAATATTGCTGGTATGAAGGTGAGCTCAATTTTTAAGTTTAATTTTCTTAACTAAGTTTTAACTTTTCTAGCTTTTTTAACATTCTATTCACAAATATGGGTTTTCTTAGAGACCAGAGATTGAAACCGCTTCTCAATTTGATGAAGAATTTACAGTAGCTCGCTTGTATGTAACAAAAATGAAAAGTGAGATTAAAACCATGGTTCAGGTAATTCATTAAAGGCCTCAATAACATATTGTATTGTTTAAAGTTAATGATAATGTTTTATATCTTATTTTTATCTTTTTAGCTTAACAAACAACTCAATGAAACGTGCCAAATAAATCAAGAAAAGCTTGACTTATTTGAAAAAGAGATTCAAGGTTATAAACTTACGATTGCACAAGTAAGTTATTTATTTTATGTATAATTTTTAAAACAGTTTAATATGTAATCAGTATAAGTTTTATATTAAGCAACAACATGGTGGTCATGCATTATTGATATGTCCTAGTTTTGGTATTTGGTAATACAGCCCTCGGAATTAGGGTTGACATTCGGCAATACTGACCTAGCTGGCGACCTCAAAGTGTTTGAAGTTGGCAAAAATTCGCCAACCTTGCTTGTATGTTTTATGGTAACCCCTTCTTGTCAAATTTTGCCAACCTCTAACAGTTTAAGGTCGGCATTTTATCACCAATCTCACTTTTCCTAATTCCGAGGATTGGGTAATATATATATGCATAAGTAAAGATAGATGAATAACAAAATATGGTGATTTTAATGCAAAAATATTTTTTTATTTTATTTATCTAACCTTGTAAGTTATCAGAACTTATAATAATCAGAAGTTATTCTTGTAATTGTAATGTATACTGATAAACTGGTAAATTAGCAGTTAAACAAAATATAGTTTATAATTAATACTACTTCTATTATTAAAATACTGTGGCGCAGTGGTAGCGCACTTGCCTCAGAAACAAAGGATCTGTGGTTCAAACTTCACCCCTGGGCAAGTTTTGCGATATTGGTTAGGAAGGAAACGTGAACTTCTAATTA
This sequence comes from Hydra vulgaris, assembly GCF_022113875.1. Classification (NCBI taxonomy): domain Eukaryota; kingdom Metazoa; phylum Cnidaria; class Hydrozoa; order Anthoathecata; family Hydridae; genus Hydra; species Hydra vulgaris. Next base: position 24,161,785 of record NC_061162.1, on the reverse strand, counting down.
AATGCTTATCCGCGGTGCTCTGTGATTAGTCTGTAAGGACTTCTTAGAGCACATAAAATTAAAAAAAAAAATTGTTTATTGTGTAAAAACTCACATTACAATTAAAGTATTATTGCTAAATTTTTTGTTTAATTTGTATTTATAAGTAATTTTTTTTTAATAATTATGAGTGGTCAGATCATTTCAATTATAACTGTATACATATGTTTACATATATATATATGTATATATATATATATATATATATATATATATATATATATATATATATACAGGGTGGCCCATAAGTTTTGTCCCCCCCCCCCCCCCCCCTTGCATGACTTCAGTTAGTCTAGTAATCAGACAAAATATGTTTATACGCAATAAGCACTATATTTCAATCATATTACAAGTCAGGTCATACAAAATGACTGTTACAGTTTATTAATAACTACTGTGTCCTCCATTGGCAGCACGAATTTCCTGGACACGTTTTGGTAGTGATTCAACCAACAAACAGAGATAGTCACCAGTCACAGAAGACCACTTGTCTTTCACCCGTTCCACAAGTTCAACTCTATTTTTTGGCTTAGGAGCCTCAAAGACACATTGTTGAAGCAAGTTCCATAAATGTTTAATTACATTAATATCTGGACTGTTCCCAGGCCACAATTCTTTTGGAATCATCGACGGAAAGTTTTTTGCACAAAATTGCTGAACGATATTTGCTGAGTGTGCAGGTGCACCATCTTGCTGAAAAAGAATCATATCTTGATTAAAAAACATTTTTCTCTTATCAGCAGTATCACCTTGATGGTTTCTTGTAGTAGCCTCAACATATTTTGGTAAAATGTGATTCATGTAATAATCAGCATTAACTGTCTGCTTCTCTGGCACAACAACCAATTCAGTCAATCCATACCATGACATACCACCACACACCATAATTTTCAATCCAAACTTAGGATGAACAGCTGGAGTGATCTTTGATTTGTCATCGGTCTGTATTCGCATATTCTGACGATTTGGAACTGGAAATAACTCAACAGGGCTTTCGTCTGTCCACAGAACATGGCCTCGTTTTTGTCTACCAACATGGTCATCTTGAAGGTAACCATTTTGTTCCAACCAATCACAAAATTTCAAGCGATCATTTTGATTTTTTTCAGTCAATAGTGGTTTTATTGGTTTATGGTAAGCCACTTTACCCCATGGTTGATGTTGAACAAAACGTTGCACTGTTGACCAAGAAATTTGTTTTTTACGTGTAATGTATCGTTCAGAAAAGTTTAACTTTTTCGCACAACTTCTTGTTGATGAACTCCACTTGTCCTTCATTTCACTGGTTATTAACTTCTTTGATGCTGGTGACAACGCAGTTGGACGACCACAGCGTTTCTTTTCATTAAAGTTTGTATTAACAGGTTTTCTCCAGTATTGCTGAACGCTTTTCTCACTGCAGCCAATTGCAGCAGCTACTTCAGCCTTAGACTTTCCTAATTTACCTAACTCAGCAATGCGTTTCTTCAGTGATGCTGTTAAATTTGATTTTCCAATAACTTTACCCATCTAAAAATACAGATGCAGATACAGAAAATATAGAAAATAGCACATTGTCCTCTTAACCTAAAGTGGACAAAACTTTTGGGCCTACTGGAGACAACAAAGAACTCAAATTGCCGAAAAAATTACCTCAAAGTAAGCTGGTTTAAAACTGAAATGTGTTAGACAGATGTAATTTAACAAAACTTAACAGAAAATCTTGCAATGACTACATTCACTACTTTTCTAGGTCTATTTTTATATAGCACAAATTTTTTTATAATTCGAATTTATAACTTTTACAAACCTCTGGTCAAGTGTAAAATCGAAATTTCTCCTCGTAAAAGTAAACAACCTCTAGTAAACAACTTGCAAAGACATATCAATAAGATCGTATGTTGTCTTTTCTTTTTCAGTAAAAACGATGAGTAGTCATAACGGGTGGACAAAACTTACGGGCCACCCTGTATATATATATATATATATATATATATATATATATATATATATATATATATATATATATATATATATATATATATATATATTGAGTGTTGAGTAATTCTAAAAAGAAAGCCACTCTCTAATTTAGTAAATGTATTAAATTCTGCATAACATTAATAATGTTATGCAGTCTAAATAAATAGTCTCTCTATATATGTGTATATATATAGATTGAGATTCACTGGGTAAAACTATTTGTGTCGTTGCTTAAAACTGTTTAGTCTTTAATATGATTGGTTAGTGTAATTCCTAGATAAACTTGTTGTCATATAAAAAAAAAGAAAAATAATATTCTAGCTTGAATAAATAATTTTGCTTTATTTTGTATTTTTCTATAATGAACTAGATTTTTGTATAATGAATTAGATTTTATAAAAAATTTGTTTTCAATTTAACAAAATATTGATAATGGTAATTTGGCTTAAATTCTGTTTTCTACAAATAATACAAGATTAGTATTAAGTCTATATGTTTACTTTTGTACAATATGTCACAACTACAACAAATAAATAAACAATAATCTTTAATGACAGAGTTATTAATGTTATGCAGAATTTATTACATTGATAAATTCTGCATAACATTAATAACTTTGATAACCATAAAGCACTAATTACAGGGTTTGATAAGCACATTAAGTGTTCTTATATAATACAATATGAAGTATTAAATACTGTTTTAAACCTCACCATTTTAATTCAGGGTATAATATAAATTATGTAAGGTCTCATCTACATCACACTTATTACCAACCTTAAAAGAACTGCTGTCAGAAAGGCCTTTTTGATAAACACTGTCTTGTTTTCAAGGTTGCAAAATTGTAAAGGTTTCGCTAATCTTCCATCACAACTAATATCCAGTTAAGTCGCGCTGCTCTTTACAGCATTATCAAAACTAATGAAATTGAAAATGTTTTTCCTAACATTGACACAGCGCTGCAAATGTTTTTGACTTTAATGGTAACTTATTGCAGTGGTGAGCGGTCATCAAAGGTTCAAAGGTTTCTTAAGATCCCACTGGGAGAGCTTACAGCGATTTCCCAGGCCCTTTGCTGGTGAGTAAAGGAAGTCTTAAGCCACCCCATGCCCCCAAAAACCCCACCCTGGTAGGAACACCTCAAGCGATACCTTCGGGGCTTTTTCATTAAAAGCCTTCACCCTTCTCCTGCCCATGAAATTTTTATTAACTTATATGCTTAGGGCAGCACATTACCCTAATCTGACCCTTGTTTGGAAAGTTGAAAATTCTATAGTATAAATAACTTAAACTTAATGGCTACCTTTGTGTGTTATTGTAGTTAAATAACTTAGTGTTTGTACTTGTTAAATTGATATTGTGGATTTTGATATTGAATAATTGTATATAAACCGTTAAATAAGGCTTAATATTTTCAAAATCTTTACCATTGCACAATATCGATTTTCCTCACTGGTTTTTTCACAATTTTCTTCACTTCATTTTAAAGCCATTATGACATGTGAAGTCTGACTTTTTATACTTAGGAATTGTCCATAAATTACGCAACACTAAATTTCACAAATAAACAAAATAAAAAAAATTAAAAGTTTTTCCTTACAGAATCTTAGGTTAAATAAAAATAGCGCATTAAGTTCACTGTGCTATTTTACTATGACATCCTTAATCGCGTTTTGTTCTTTTGTGTAAATCCAAGTATATTAGATATTACCAGAGTGCCTAAGCAGCCTAATTCAAGTCTAGAAGTAAAGCCTTATTTTTTATTTATTATTACTATTATTTTATTTGATATAATATAGGGATACATATAGTAAAATGAAGTTTATTACTTGGGATATGTAGGGATACGTATAGTAAAATAAAGTTTATTACTTAAGTAGGTAAATGATTACTACATCTGTCCAAGATCGTCTGTATACTTTTGCCCAAGATCATCTGTATTTTTTTTTATTCAAGTAACATTTGTCCAATATCATTTGGAAATTCAATGACTCCAAACAACATCTTTAGGAAAATGTAACTACATCTGGTAATTTTTCTCTAATTTTCAATAAAAATTCTGGAAGAATTTCCTCCAGATGTAATTACATCTGAAAAAAATCTTATTTGTAACTAAATCTGGTTACCATCTCGTTAAAATAATACACTATTATTTAATAATTTTTCCAGATGTAACTACATCTGAAAAAGAACATATATGTAACTACATCTGGTTAAAATAATACATACTAATTTAATAATAATTTCATAAAATCCTGTAGTTATATTTAATATAACTGAAAAGATATAACTACATCTGTAAAAATTTCTAGGTGTAGTTGCACAGATGTTGTTATACTTAGATAATTGAAAAGATGTAACTACATCTGTAGTAATCATATACTTTTTACACAGATGTTGTTAGACATCAATGAAATTTCAAATGTTGTTGGACAGATGTTATTATACCTTAGTGTATTTACAGATGTTGTTGGACAGATGTTATTAGACATAGCAAAAATTGATGTTGGTACTCTGACCCCTTAAGTTGATTATAGTATAAATTTTATTAGAAACTTATAAACAATGCAACTTCTTATATAAACGTCTTAAGTTTCCAGCTCACAATATTATTAACAACGTTTAGTCTAAAGCTTACATAATATTGACACATTTTAAATTTAGTATCATGTTTTACAAAAAACATTAAAATAAAAAATAATAAATATTATAATTTAAAAAATAATTAAAAGTTGATGGTTTGATTCAATTAAAAAATAATGGCTTAAGAAAATTATATACACATGGTGTATCAATATGCTTCCCGCCGAGGCCTGAATATGTTTGGAAATCATAGCTGATAATTTAAAAAAGTCATTATTATTTTGTAATTTAATTTAAAAAGTTAAATAATTATACTACACCACAAAGTGTACATAACTCAAAAACTGTAAAACAAGAAGGTTCTGATACAGGGAAGGATGTGGGCAATCTAAAATTTAAAATCAATAGAAAAACCAACTCATTCATATTTCTGCAAACCTCTTACGTAAACTAAGGAGGGGGTACCTCTCCCAAACTCTCCCCTTAGCATACCGCCTTCGATTACCTCCCATCACTGGATTATCTCCCACCTGCCAAATAGACTTTTCTGCTTATACTCTTAAATAAATTTGGTAGCACCATGAAATTAAAATGATTGACTGTAACTAATTACGCAACGCGTTTCATCTGTTTGCAATATTTATCAAAAAATGATTATTGTTACTATAAGGTAACTAGTGATTTAAACAACGTTACATATTTATAATGCAAGTTTTAAATAACGTTACATATTCATAATGCAAATAACGTTACATATTCATAATGATAATAACGTTACATATTCATAATGCAAATTTTATTTAGTTGAATTAAAGAAAAATTAATATTGGCGCAACTGGCGTTTTTGTTCCATTCATTAAATGTAATCTTGGAAAAATAGTTATATATTTTTCCCAGCTTAACTTTTTTTTTCCTTTGCTCCATAAAATTTGTCAGTAAACACTTCTGATAAGAAAATTTTATAATTAATTAAAAATTCTTAAGAAACGCTCATTTCTTAATTAACTTTCATAATTGCACTATCTAGGAACACTTCTATTTGATAAAATGTAGAGTAAAATTTCACGAATATGGAGATCGACTTAAAATATCACAGTCAGACCTTATAAAAATTTCATAAATTGCTGTGTTTTTAAATTGTGGTTTAATTTTTTACTACCCTCGAGTTATTTTGATTGATTATTTTTTAAAAGCGCACCAAATTGTCCAGAATTAAACAATTCTGCGGAATAATAATTTTTTTATTATACTTAAAATGAGCTTAACCTTCTTGTACTAAGACGAAAAGTTTTGAGAACTTTTTTGGTTAAAAAAAATAATTATTTACATGTTCAAAAATCTAGTTATATGTTGTTAAATAAATATTTTTACGTTTAAAATATTGGCAACTATATTTAGGGTTTTAATAAGAAGGAACGACATCTGTTTATTACTGTTTTTTTTTTATTTATTCGAGTGTAGTAGTTGTTGCCTTGATCGTTTTAAAGCAAACGAGAAAAGCTTTAACTTTCATAGTATTAATTTTATTAAAGTTATTGTAAAGATATTCTAAAGAATTTGAAAGCCTTTAAATAAACATGAACCTTGCTGAGAGAAGAAGTACAATGAAGTTATTTACTAAAAATTGAAAAGAAAATTTTACTCAATATGTTAATCCTAATGTGCAATGAATTATAAATAGCTTATTGATAAATCGTAAATGTTTTTCTTGAAAATTACCTTACCTTAAACTGATATGTACGCAGTATTTAATCCCTATAAGAAACATTCTATTGTTTTTTTTTATTAAAAACTAGCAGCACAAAATAGCTTAGTAATTAGCATTCATTTAATTTGTAACAAAATGTTCGAGAAGTTTTTCCGTCGCCGTCGTGCCAGTCTTCGAAAAAAAAGCCAAAGTAAAGTTGATGAGTCTTATCATAAAGAAAGAACGAAAAGTTTAGATCGTGGTTTAACAGCTTTTAAAGAAAAAGGAGAATACGAATCAAAAATAGCTAATAAATCAATTTTAGAACCCCTATCTCCCCGTGATTTGGAGTTAGTCGATAATCCAAAAATGAGCAGAAACGGCAATTCTTTTGAAAGCCTTGGCGATCCAAAGAAACATATTCCTGGAAATATGTTTGAAGACAGTGTTTTAGAAGCAATTCAAATTGGAAATTTAAGTATCTCTGATTTTCTTAAATCTCCTTATACCTCGCCTAATTATAAAGCTACTACATTAGACAATTCAGAATATGATAAAAACAAAGCTGTAATCAATGGAATTTGTTCTTCAACATGTTGTAACTCAAATAAAAATCGAAGTTTATCACTTCTTGATAAAGCACACTCTCAAGATGGCGGTAAACATTCACTAAATAATTCTCATAAAATCCACCCTCAAGTCACATTATCGAAAGAAAAATCCGTACCTGATCTTGTAAACCCAGAATTAGTGACTATTTCCGGAAATGAACTGGATAAATCGCGATTTAGTAAATCATTAGAAACATTAGCCCAGGAGGTTTTTGGCGCAGAATACCAAGTTTATTTAAATTTTGCTTCTAACACTCCTACTAAAATACCTATAGTGACGTCGTTAAATGAATTAAAGAAAGCTAAAAACGATAATAATTCTCTTTGTGTTCAAAACGATACAGAGAATGCATCTAAGAAGGTACTTGGATCGCGAGCATTTACGGCAAAAGAGGGCTGTGTTATGAAATTACACAAAGAAGATAAAACATTTTTTTCCCTAGACCTTCAAGCAAATGAAATAGTTAAAAATAAGCCCCTTAAAAGCTGGAATAACGCCGTCGATTTACGATCTTCGAATTTAGTAGGCGATGGAAATTTTTATATGACTTCTATTTGTCAAGAAAAAGACTTTATTTTTAAAAAGCCTGAGAAATCGGACGTTTTACTTACTGATGTCTTGGATGATTTTTCAGAAAATCTAAATGAAAGTGTTTTTTCTCTAACGGATATTGAATTTCCTCCCCCACCTCCCTTGAATGATATTGATGACGATGAACTAAGCGGTTCTAAAAGACGACTTATGGAAAGAATAAAACATGAAAGCGGTGTTTCATCTTTCGTTTCTACAAAATTTGATCCATTAATTGAGTCTTTAATTTCCGTCATTCCTCAAACAGAAGACCATACAAAACTCGTTCAAGTCCTTACAACAGCTTTAGGTGAAATAGTAAATGAAATAAAATTTTCGAGACAAAAATTGCAGCGCATGTTTAAAGTTATTGAATTTCATCAGCAGATTTTTAAAGAGCAAAATAAAAAAATTTCATCGCAAGCAATGGAGATCATGCAGTTGCGTCAGGCGCTTAGTAAAATAAATAACATCAGCAACATTCTAGTACCACATTATAGCACCTGTAATTTTACCCGGCGTTCTGAAAGCCCTCGGCTTAATCGTCAAGGTAATGAAGTAATTGAATTAAGTGATACTTTAGATAAGTTGATTTACCAGTGCGCTGAGCTACAAAGGAATTCTAAAAATGACAACAATGGAACTCTACAGGAACGTTCATTGATGCAAGCAGAATCATTGCCTGTAAAAAAACTAAAGAGAACACATGTTATACAAGCATCCACAGAATTAGAATGACCAATTCTGTGTAATGCAATATAATAAAATTTTTCATTTCCAAAATTTAAAATTAGAAAATTTTATTTTTAAAGACCTAGTTTTCATTTAACAAAATTGCTCCACGTGCATTTCATTCCAAGCTCAACGTAGTTAAGACAAACAAATTATATTTAAATCTATGATAATCTATATAATTTAGGTTTTAAATGAAATGCAATAAATAAAAATTTATAAAACTATTTCTTCTTGTGTTTTAAAAAAAGTTATTAAACTTTTTTTTTTCCAAAGAGAATTTAAGACTTTCATAAGGTCTCATTTTGAACCAGGCCCGTCGCAACCGGAGTGTCAGCGGGGGCATTTGCCCCCTCCCCCCAATAATATTTAAAATAAAAAATTTAGTTTTTAGAAAAAAAAGTTAGTTTTTAGAAAAAAGCAATTGATTACAAATTAAGATTTAAAAGAAAAAAAAGGATAGAAAAAACTTAATCTGTTATCCGTATTTTCGACGTATGTTCCTTTGACAAAATTATTTGACCTACTACTATTTGACTTACTCAGTAGTATTGCCCCCCCTCCTCCTTCACAGTAGCGGATCAGGGCCCAGGGCTAATTTTTTGGAGAAAAAATGACTTAAAAAAAAAAAGATTCACAGCACTGTGTCCCCCCCAAATAATTTTTTCAAAAGTAGCTCTCAAGAAATTGAGATTTCGCAGGTTTGGAAATTAAAGCTAAATTTCCATAAATATACCGCAATTATATTATATTAAATCAAGACATATAATGTCTTGATAGGCTTATTACATTTTAAATAAATTTTAAAAGATTGCTTGTAATGTAAGATCTTTAGTGTTTTTCCTTTTAACTATCTAATTGTTTATCTTGCAGATCAGATATTTTACGGAACTATCTTGATTGTTTAACCTAATAACCAACTACTAGTGTCTTGAATAAATGATTATTATTTTAATGAAATTATTTTTCCATGATAATATTTATCTTGAATAATAATTTATCTTGAATATATATATATATATATATATATATATATATATATATATATATATATATATATATATATATATATATATCCGAAATATGTTCTTTACTTTTTCACGGTTGATTATGAACTTTAATTTTGTTGTTGTCGTCGTGAAATTGTTTTGCTTGGAATTTAAGTATAATATTGATGCATTTGATTATACATCAAAAGAGTTAGAAATTTTTAAAAGTGTTTAAATCCATAAATTATCTAAAAAGCATGTTTTTTTCACTTAAAGTTATAATGTTCTCTATAAAAATGTGATGTCTTAAGTGATGCATTGGATTACTTTTTAAAGTACTTGTTTAAAAATGCTTTGTTTCCTAAAAAAGTTTATTCGGCGTTGGTTTATGAGCATTTGTCAAGGTCTTTGTAGTTTTTATAAAAGCTTTTTTAGTTTAAAAAAAAAACTTTATGAGTTTTTTCACAAGTGGAGGGTGCTTACTAAAAAGTCTTATTTCATATTTATTCAACACCATCGGTAAAAAGTTGCTTCCAAAAATAAAAATTAATGTTGACTATAGTACCAATCAGCTTTACACATGATGGGAATAAGTATTTTAAAAATATTTCCAATAATTATAGTCTGTTAAAATCTTTCTTTAGACTTATTTATTTTGAATATTTTTGCAGCATGAAGCGAAAATGGTCACGTTACTGGAAAGCATTAAAGATGTTGAAGCGAAAAAAAGATTATTAGAAGAAGCAGTAGACACCTTAAATGAAACTCTTGCAAAGCAGACAGCTAATGGTATTTACAAGAACATTTTTAAAAAATTTAACTTTTTTTTTACCCGAGTTTTTTGTATGGTAAAGTTTTTTTATTAACTGTTGTCTTTTAATGTAGAACAAATGCAGATTGCTTCTCTAAAGGATCGAGAAGAAAAGCAGGCAAAAGGTTTAATGGATGCAAAAGCAATCAAGGTAACAATCTATTGTATCACTTATTAGTATTAAAGCTCTATGATTGTTGCCAATCAAAACAATCAAGGTAGAAAAAATCTCTATTATTTCACTGATTAGTGTTTAAGTTCTGTTATCATTGTGATTAAATACAAAATTATATGATTCTTTTTTATTTTTTTCGATTATGCTTTTTCGGTGAGTGAGTTTTTGTTTTTTAAAGGAAGCATTAGAAGCTCAAATGAAACATCATGGAGAAGCCCATGCCAAACAGCTTGCTCTTCTTCGTGACGAAATTCAAAACCAATCAACTATTATTAGTGATTTAAAAGAGTAAGAAATTATTTATAATAATTTCTTAAATTTGAAATTTAGTTAAGTAATTAAAGTTGTGGTCATGATAATGTTTCTAAATACATATACATGACCACATATACATTACATGTTTAGTTTTTTTTATTATTTTGTTTAACAGAATAAACCAAAAGAGAAGTCTGGAAGAACAGCAAATTAAAGTAGGTTTTTAGATACGTTTGTTTAATTTAAAAAAAGGTATTATGCGTTATGTCAAAATAATTGTTTTTTTACGTTTAGACCGAAAATGAAAAACTCTTGGTTGCGTTGCATGCTCTAAAATCTAAAAACCAGGAGCTGGAGTAAGCCTATATATATATATATATATATATATATATATATATATATATATATATATATATATATATATATATATATATATATATATATATATATATATATATATATATATATATATATATATATATATATATATATATATATATATATATATATATATATATATATATATATATATATATATATATATATATATATATATATATTTATATATTTATATTTATATATATATATACATATATACACATATATACACATATATACACATATATACACACATATATACACCTTTGTTTCAAATTTTTTTGCCGACCTGATGCCGATGTCTAGAAAATTATTGCCGACCTCATTTTTCCTAATTCCGAGGGTTGATATATATATATATATATATATATATATATATATATATATATATATATATATATATATATATGTATATATATATATATATATATATATATATATATGTATATATATATATATATATATATATATAATGCAAGTTTATCGTGATGATAAACTCGCATTATATATTTTTTTTACTTGTCTTTTTTTCTTAGGGCATTGAACACAAAGAAGGAACATGCACAAAAAGATCTGCAAGGTTTGGAAGAAACTGTTGCTAGAGAGTTGGCAACTTTAAATAAATTACGACAGATGTTTGTAAAAGACCTGCAAGCGAGAATGAAAGTGGTATGTATTTCAGCTAACGCATTTCAGTTTGTTTCAGTACTATAACTGCCTTTTAATCTTGTTCTCCTATATGTTTAAGGCATCAGATGATGCAGACGGAGATGAAACTAACAGTCAAGCACAAAAACAGAAGATTTCTTTTTTAGAGAACAACTTAGAGCAGCTCACCAAAGTGCACAAACAGGTTATTAAAAACCATCTTGAAATATAAATAAATATGAATACCAAATGCTTTATTAAAGTTACTTTTTTATACTATATCCTTTTAGTTTATTATTTTTTTAACTTTTGATTTAGCTTGTGAGAGACAACGCAGACTTGCGTCTAGAATTGCCGAAGCTCGAGAAGCGATTGAAAGCTACTCAAGAGCGCGTAAAGGCATTGGAGGTTGCTCTAAAAGACGCTAAAGATGGCGCCATGAAAGATAGGTCACGTTATATTAAAGAGGTAAATAACTATATAATAATAATAATTTCAGTAGCCGTGGCGCAATGGTTAGAGTTCTTGTTTAGAACCTAGTAGTTCGTGGTTCGGCGCCACGAACGACTAGGTTCTACAATTTAAAAAAAAAAAAATGTACAAAATATTAATAAAATATTTTTTTAGGTTGAACGCTGGAAACAAGCATTTAACAAAAGTCAAAATGGTCGGCGAAACAATCAACCTCAAATTGCCAAGCCAATTCGACCTGGTCAACTGACCGCTGGTGTCAATACGGGCAGTGCCACAATAAAAGGAAACAATATAAATTTATTAGATGGTTCTTCAGAATTTCCTCGTCAACAGCAAGGTGCGATTGTTGCCCGCGCTTCTTCTCCTTCAAAAATACCAATAATTCCAATGAGTGGATCACAGCCAGTTATTAAAGGAGGTTACCGAGAAGGAGAAACAGTAACGATTGGAGGTACTGGAGTTAGTCATCGAGTCAAGACAGCAGTTGGTGCTGAAATGTCAACTAGATCGCTGATTAGGAGGCCTGGGAGGTAACTGTATTTTATTTAAAATTAGACAAACTTGTTGATTTATATACATAAACTTGTAATATTATTTCCTGACAGTTTCTATTACGTGATACTACCAATTATCTGTTTCTATATATGTATTTCTATATTAAATTTTTATAACTTTTAGCGATGACAAACGCAATTCCATGTTTGTCGAATCGACTAGTAACATGCAGTTAATTGAAGAGAACTTAAAAGGAAGCGCCAGTATGGATAGACTAAATATGATTGATTCTTCAACTTTAAAGGTAAGTAAATTTAAAACTATATATATATATATATATATATATATATATATATATATATATATATATATATATATATATATATATATATATATAATTTATATATAATTTATATGTAATTTATATATAATTTATATATGTATAGTATTGAAAAGTGTTTGACCTTGTTTCTATGATTTATGGTCAGACCTTTGTATCAAATAATTTTTGCCGACCTGATGACAACCTCAAAAAGAATGAGGTCGGCGAATTATTGCCGACCTCATTTTTTCTAATTTCGAGGGTTGATAATATAAATAATATATATATATATATATATATATATATATATATATATATATATATATATATATATATATATATATATATATATATATATATATATATATATATATATATATATATATATATATATAATTTTCTAAGATGGTTTCAACATCATTTATTTTTTTAGACTCCGAGACGTCTTCCGTCACCTGTATCGCGATCTCCTATCTCAAATAGTTTAAGTGGTCGTGAAGCTGAAATACAAGCTTTACTTGCAGGAGGAAAATCGAGAGCAAACACACAATCATCAAACTCGTCAGTCGACGGAAGTATGTTTTTTTTTAAAGTATGTTTTTTTTTCCTTCAATAAACTTGTAACAAAAATTTAAATTGGCTTTAGGTCCGTGGGAACGAAGAATACCAACGTCTCGTGGACTTAGTCCTCGATAATATTAGCTGCATTTAAGCAAATCATTTATGTTTTGGAGCTGAGCGTTCGTATGAAGTCAAACTTCTTCAAACATAACTGAGAATCGCTAAACAACTGATGTGAGAAATGCGTAATTTTCCAGCGTTATGACCTAGAATATTGAAGTAAAAATCAACGGAATTTTAATTTTCTTAAATTTGAAGTTCTCGTATATATTCGCATTGGACGTTTTATCAAATATTTCCGTTTTCGAGGTTCGAGGAATATTTCGAAGTATTTAAACTAAAATGACTTTTTCTATACAGTGATGTGTAAATATATTTCATAGATAGTAAAAAAGATAACCTTCAAATATTTTTGTACTAGTACATAAAGGCTTGAGCTTTAACAAACAGTTTGGTCAACAAGTTTTTGGTGATTTCTATATATGCATATATGTATAAGTTTGGAAAACAAATCATTTCTGTTTTTAAATTCGACTACTGTTTTAAAAAATTTGCCAAAAAGAATATATATGTTTTTTTATATGCATTTATGTTGCAACTATTGATTTATAATAAGAGTAGTTGTTATTGGCTAATTAATTGAATATCGTATATTGAATATTATTTATTAATTTTCATTTTTCATAAAGATATAAATTATTAAGATAACGAATTTTTTTATTTCCGTTCTTCAACAGTTACTGTGAATTGTGGTAAATCTAATTTATGAAGTATTGTTGGATGAATATTTATGAAATATTGATTGATTTTAAAATGTTTATGATATGTATTAAATATAGTGCATGGGATATATATATATATATATATATATATATATATATATATATATATATATATATATATATATATATATATATATATATATATATATATAACACGATAAATATTAACTTCGTAGATTAGGCACTCAACATCTATCTATTACACGTTTTTAAGTTATGGAGTACAATTAACCATTACATCTAATTCAAAATTTTTCAACAGAATTAAAATTATTTTGTTGTTATATTGTTATCGTTGGTGATAAAATTTTCATCTCGTACACTTATAAAAATTAAAAACGACAGAAACATATAACATCATAAAATGTTTTTCGTAATCTAAAAGTTTAGATCACATATAGTTCTTTCTATCATTAGAATCATTTTATTATAAAAGTTTATTTGTAGAATTTTGGCTGTTAAATTTAATTAAACTTTCTTATACAAATTTTCCTATAGATTATAATTTATAATTAGCAATGTCTTATTATTGCAATTTAATTATTTATTATTCAATTTTAATTCTTTAAGTAAAAAATGTTTAAAAATCTTTTTATCGAAGAAAGAAAACAAACGCGAATACAAGAAACTTGATTTAAAAGGAAAACTAATAGTACTAAAATCAATCAGTGAAAATGATGTATATAGAATCAGGTTAGACTTATTTAAAAACTTTGTTTTTCTTCATTTAATATATTATTATAAGAATTTAAATTATTCATAGATAAATTTCGCCTTATTTTTTATATATAAAATACTGGAAGCATATATTATTTCATTATATATTAAAAGATTTGATAATTAAATTGAAATTCATATAGTGATTTTGGAAGTATAGCTAAATCTGCTAAAGAATTCTCAAGCAGCTATTATAGGTAGGAATATAGTTCGTATATAGTTCAAACATTTTGTTCTTAAAGGTTCGATAGAAGTTTATTTTGTACATTTTAAAAGCTTTTGCTAATCATTTAGATAATCAATAGATTTCTTGCGAATCCAGTTAAAATAGCAGCATGCAACAAGTTGTATTACTCCAGTCTTTTTTGCAATGAAAACAAAGATTTTTGAGATGAAAACAAAGCATATGTTTACTGTCTTTGGAAATATCGGTTATACTAATAGTCTGTAATTTTTTTGAACATTAAAACCAGCAACAAGTAAAAAATACGTTTAAGAAAACAAAATGTCAACAATAAAGTCATATTCTAGTAGCTAATGCTTATAAATTACAAAAAAAATTAAATGTGTAATGCAAGAAAAACGTAGACTTGAAAAAATTCAATGTGTTGCAAGAAAAACGTCTAATTAGCTACTTTTGCATATCATTGTATTTTTATTTAGCTAAAGTATGCGATTATGTTTTTTGAAACTTGTCTTCTATATTCAGATATTTTAACACTGCCATTAGCACTAATATACAAAATTCTTTCCAGTTTGAAAATAGACGATTACAGTTTGAGCTGTAAATTTGAAAGCAAATTAGTTATGATAAGTCATATGGTTCTAATGATGGCTGTTGGTATTGCAAAGGAGATGTTTGTTTTAATATTAGTTGCTGTTAACAAGTTTGACAATCTTCTTTGGAACAGCTTGATAGACGTTATGTGAAAATTAATTATAAAATAAATCGCAAACATTTTTTCTATTAGATTTGAGTTTAGTCTTTAATCTGTTAAACAAATCAGAGAATGATTTGAATCTAATCACTTGAAAGTCAATTTAAATACTTGTTGACATACAAACTGAGTTAAGATCACATTAAAATGTACTTCAGTAAAGTTATGTTTAACAATAATCCATTTCATAAATTTCTTGGTTAATACCAAGAAATTTACGACAGTGATTATTACTACGCCTCTCACTATGAAGCATAAAACTGAGATTAATTTTGTTCAGGATGCAAATAATACACTCTGCTATAGATGAAATCGTAAGTCATCGCGAATAAAAATAGATAAATACCTACATACATACCTACATACGTACATACATACATACATACATACATACATACATACATACATACATACATACATACATACATACATACATACATACATACATACATACATACCATGGCCTACATAAAATACACGTTCAAAGCAAATAACTCAAAAAAAATTGCATGCGAAAATTAAAACTCGCACGAATTAAAAATATGTATAAAAATTTTTTATTTCATGTATTAAAAGCAACTATATTGTTTTTATGAACCAAGTCAGTAATAACTTTTCTATTATTGTTGAAGTATATGTTGGAAATAATGTGGCGAACATGATTTCGCCCCTTAATCCAGTGAGTGAAACATAAAAATGCTTCGTTGCAATATTGAGAACAAGTTTAGCTGCTTTTCTGTCTTGCAGTTTTGAACGATTTATAATATCTAAAACGCAATCAATATATGCAAAAACATTACAAACATAATCGATAAGATATGATGATGCTACTATTAGCCCAGATTTTGATAAAATATTCAAATAGTGTGTATTTTGTGAATCTATTGTAGGTTTACTACAAATGCAAAATTTTTTGCATCATTCTCCAAACTTTTTTGCAATATACCTAGCAATATACACTGCAACTTCACGAGATTCATCAGAGAGTATAATTTTATACACTGCAATTTCACGAGATTGATCAGAGAGTATAACTTCATGCACTGCAACTTCACGAGATTCATCAGAGAGTATCATAAGAGAGTTAATTTTTTCAAAGTTAATATCTTCTATTTCGTTTAAAAATTAATTTGAACGTGTCGTTTTATCATATATCGTTTTCTAAAATAATGATTGACTATTTTACCAAATATTTTATTTTTATTATTCTTTCACTATAGAAAACATCCTTCTAGCTTACCAGAAACCGGCCACCACTCATTTGGCGATATTGTATAAAACGCCTTTCAATTGGGTCACTTTGGAAACGAGCAGTCAAAATAAAGCCATCATTTAAAAGGTCTTCTATTAGAGATGCTTGGCATAAATATGTCCTTTATAAAGCTGAAGATGTTTAGGTAAGGTATTATTTCACAATTAGAACTTTTTCAAGTTGAAAGCCACTGTGGCATTGAACGCAAAAAATCAGGCTTCTTATCACTTTGAATTGCTGCTCTTCCAAGTCTATTACTAAAACAAAATTGATCTTTTGAGTTGGAGATTATCCACCACACTTGCAGAAAACTAGAAGCAACTTTCGAATTTGGAAAATAAGATTTTTATAGCAGCTATAGTAGTTTCATGAAAAATGTCAAGTACAATCTGAACATTCTATTTGAATTTGCTTGGCTGTAAAACTTTATTGCAAATTCTAGGAGCTTTTCTTAAATTTGCATCTAAGTTTTCATCCTTTTCATAAAATTCGTTCAACAGTTTCCTGGAAATTTTACCAGACATGATAGTAATATCATCAAAAAAATAACAAAAATGGAATTTAGGAAAAATATTTTTTCTATCTAATAAATTATTTTTAACATTTTTTATTAGGTGTACGACATTAAAAATTAAATTTTTTGTGATTGAAAATTTATAAAGGAACTTTGAGCATCTTGATCATGTAACTTCAATAACTTGGAGTAAGTTAAAATATTAATAGCATGGTTGTCACAGACAATACTTCTGACTCTAAAACCACTCTTCGTTAAAATATCTAAGCAGCTCGAAATTTCATCTTTTAACCAATCACTGTGTAACTGGCGAAGCTTGTATAATGCAGGGTATATTTTCTTTTAGCCCAATTATCTCAAAACATACAATACTTCTGTAAAGTTCATTATTATATAAAGTAAATTCTACTCCACAATACTCTGCACACTTTTGCAAATATATTTCATCAAATAAAACAATAATATCCTTTGATAAAGTATTATTTTCCATCGATAATTTTGCAATTTTCAACGAATCAATTTTACCTTTTTTATCTTGTTTAAAAGAGAAACCGAAAGTAAGGTAAAATGTCCAAGAAGAAGTTCATACTATTAAAGTGAAGCTCATACGATTAAAGTAAATCCAAAAAGAAGTTCATACGATTAAAGTGAAGTATAACGTAAAGCATATTAGATAATATCAGCTGAATAAACTTGACCTTTTTTAAATTGATGTTTTTTAAGTTCATTTAAAACATATATTTTCTGTTTTTTAAGTTCATCTAAAACATATTTTCTGCTTGTCTTTTAAGATACGAAGGAAAGTTTTCAAGCATGCTTTTCTTTAAAGATCTTTAAAGAAACAGTTTCACGTGCAAGTCTTTATCAACCTTGATACATTCCATAACTTTTGGAAATCCCTCATCATTCAATTCAAGTTTATAAAAAACAACATAGTCTACATATTTGGAAATGGTATATTCTGGTGGGCTGTGTGCTTCATTGATTGATTCTGAATCAAGTAGAGAATCATTTGTTAAAAATAATCTTCTTAAAAACCCTTATTTTAGGAGATCTTCTTGGTAGCGAAATCTTCTTGGGTCACCTAAATAACAAAACAAAAAAATTTAGAATATAAAACGACATAATTACTTACTCATAGCTATTTATTAAAAAAAGAAATTAAAACATAACAAATAAAGTAATAATCTCAATATTTTGTAATGTCAACCCTTTGCTACAATAACGGCTTACAGGCGTTGGAGCATGCTTTCTATGCAGTTTTTTGCATTGTGTTGTAGACTGGGGTTGTTATACCGCTCTTTTTTAAGAGTTTCTATCAACTGGTGTTTGGAGGGATGATTTTATTGGCAATTTCCCGGGTTCATATCAGTTGAATTACCCAGTCAAGGCAAAACGTGCACAAATTGTTCAGTTAGTAATGCTGTGACACTAGTCTTAAGGCACCCTGCGGAGTTATGCATGAACATATAATCTTCATTACAAGGGAACCATTATTGGACCTGGGGCAAGAGCCTGTTTTCCAAAACTCGTTTTTAATGGTTCTGCCTCATGGTCCCTTCCACAATGTAGAGGCAGCCCATACCCATGGTTGAGGTCACAGACCACACCATAACCTTTATAAGATGTTTAATCTTTTCCAAAAGGTGGAATTTTTCTCAGTCCTGGTTGAATTTTTCTGATGGGTGGCGTCAAACAAATGAGCTTTTGTCCATCAAAATTTGAAATGTTTACTCAATTGAACTGAACATTACAAAGATATTTTAAATTATAAAAAGTTTTTCTGGTTTTTTAAAATATTATATTTACTCTACTCCAGTTTTCAATAGTCATAATTTAATTAACATTAGCATAATTAAGCATAAGAATAATTTTTTTCAAATTACTTTTATGTAATCTGTTATTGCTATTTAGTTACTTAATTGCTAATTAGTTACTTTTACACGTAAAAGTAATTTGTTGTCATGTTGTTGTTTTATTTTACTTTGTAAAGTAAGTGTTATGTTTTTTTAATATTATATTTACGTAAGTTTACTTCATAAATAACTTTTTTTAGATATAAAAAGTAAATTACATTTTGATGTTAATTTTTTATATAATTATAACCAAAATTACTTTTCAAAGTAAATTACTTTACACGATCGTGTAAGTAAAAGTAAAAATGCAATTAACTTTTACTTGTTAAAGGAAATTCCTTTTTCAAGTAACAGTTATTCATTTAAAAAACTAAACTTTAGTAATTAAGTTTCACATGTTACGAAATTTACGTAAAAAAAAAAACGAATTACTTTTAAATGTAAGTAAATTATATATTTTTATATGAGTTATGTAGAGTAATTTACGCTTAAAAGTAAATCGCGTTTTTACATCAAAGTAAGTAAAAGTGCCATCCCTATTTTTGAACAACTAAAAGGTATTATCTTTAAAGTTTTTAAAGCGTCAATATATCAAGGAATTTTTCGAATTGAAAATCGCTAAAGTTACACCGATTTTTAATGAAAGTTATAGAACTAATATTAGCAATTATATATCTGTTTCTGTTAAATCTATATTTTCGAAAATTTTAGAAAAAATAATATATAATAGAGTGTATAACTATTTACATTATAATAACCTATTATATAACAACCAATTTGGCTTCAAAAAACACAATTCTACTGAACATGCAATCATTCACGGCCGCATATCTTCCATTTTTTAAAGGGGAAATTAAGAGGCCGGTATTAAAGGTTTTAGACATAAAATACGCTAAAATGTTATTTTTAAAACCATTCTTTCTTCTGAATTTACTAACGTTTAAAGAATTTATATTAAAAATGATCAACAAATGTGCTGTACCAAAATATAGGGTAGACCGGGACGATTTCGCCACTTTTGCTGCTTTAATGTTGTCTGTTCAACCTGATATGCTTTTACCTTAAACCATTAACTGAATAATATTGAATAAACTATATTTAGTTTAACGACCGCATTTAAAAATTCAAAAAAAAAAAAAGAATTATTTATACACATGAACAACAATATGTACTGCACATTTATTAAAAAACTTTTTTTTCACTTTAATTAGTAGAAAACAAACAAACAAATTTAATCAGCCATTCGTATTCGTAAGGGCAATTGTAAAATGTAAATGTAAAAAGAGTTAAAGCTTTCTTTTATCAAATTAAGCACATTCTGTGCGCATGTCGATACAAAAGCAGACTTCACATGCCCATCCATGACAAGAAACGCATAGGAGCCAGTCTTTTGATGAATCAACCCATGCCACACCACACATACATCAATGAGTTGTTTTTTTGCTGTTTCTGTTATGATGTATTCGGTCGCATTTGATTTGATAATAATTTCAAACTATGGGATTTCCTCTTCTTTGAGCCACTTGCTTTTATTTGATTGGGCGAAAACTTACTTGTCTTTGAGTCACTTGGATGGGAAAACACATCCAGAGATTTTCTATTCTTTCTTTTCTCTTTTTTCTTCAACATTTCAATGTTTTCAACTCATGTCCCTTTTTCAGATTTGTGTTCTTTTACAGTGTTATGGAGAGGGTACAGCTCACAATAAGCAAATTCATCTACAATCTATATACGAATTCATCCTCTTTTCTCAACCATTCCTTCTCATACTTTATACTTATAATAGTAAATATTTTATTAAATATTGTTTAGAAAGCAAAAATTTTGTACATAATATATTTGTTTAACTGTGGGACTATTTTATCATTCTGTGGCGAAATCACCCCACAATATTCTACTTGAACAAAAACCTATTTAAAATATATACCACGAACGCCAGTTAAATAGTTTTAACAAATTTATAAAACTCTCACCTAACCAGTTATTCTCAAATAAAGTTTAATTCAATTTCACAAAATTATTAATAATGCCACTTGGAGGAAAAGCGACACGATAATTTCAATTGACAACATCAAACAGCAAATCACATTTAAAATATATAACAAATTATTATTAGGACACTACTATGATCAATCAAAATTTATAAGGCTATAAAATATTAAATAGTCAATATTTTACATCATCTTTATATGGTTCTATGCCAAAGTAACATCTTATTCTTAAAATATTAAGGCGAAATTGCCCCGGTCTACCCTACATCGGGGTACATAAGCAACAAACACAAACAAATTTCATCTTTTTATTTTCCAACAGATTACTTTCCAACTTAAATCAACTTTGGATACAATTTGTTAATCTTTCAGATTGAACTTCAACAAAACATTTTATTTTTTTTTGTGAACTTTATTTTGAAGATAAGTATATAATTAGAGGTGATAAATGTACCCTGAATTGGCTTTTAAAACCAGTTCTAAGTATTTTTGTGAACTTTCCTAAAAAAAATCATATCAACCAGTTTTAAAAACTTCTCGAAGTCCACCTAAAAATATAATAATCTAAAAAGGTCAGTTAGAAATATTTAAGAAAAATGATACAATTACAAATGTACATAATTTGAATGAAGCAGTAACACCATAAGGGTTTCAACTTAAATGATATGAAAAAGGTGTTTTATTTTATAATATAGTATTTAATGAACAGACATTTTCTAACTATATTAGAATAAATAACAGTTGATGTAGACCTATATGTACGTTTCCAATACAAAGGAAAACCACTTTTTTTTGTCAAGTTGGTTTGTCATAAGACGTAATGCAAAACTTGATAAAATTAGTATGCTAGAAAACTTTCCATCTTAAATGAGAAACTACACATTAGAAAATCATGTCGATATTTTAGATGAATTTAAAAATAGAGAGCTTTATCAAACCACAAGGCTGATAAATGTATTTTTTAGTTAATGTATTTTTTAAGGCTACCATACTCTGCAAAGAATATTCGATACGCATTACTTTTACCATATGCATCTCTGCAGGCATACAAACTACTACTTAAAAAGTTCCCTTTACCATCAATATCTTTATTAAATAAAGTTTAACAAAGAGGTATCGATTCTATAAAAGCTTTAAAACTTCTACGTGAAAAAGAAAAAAATTTCTCCTGATTGCATTGTGATGGTAGATGAAATTTATTTTTGTAGACAATTGCCATCACCGACGGCAAGGGTTTCGAAGTGGAGGGAAACAATCGTCAATTTTTAAAAAATGTTCTCTATATCTAGAATTTTCTGGAAAAAAATGTCCTTTAGAAAGAAAAAAAAAAAAAAAGGATGGAAGGGACTTGCTCCCCCCGGTGTTGTCGGCCCTGATTGCTAATTTTAAACAAAGGTTTTCATCTAATATTATTAGTGATCCTATTTTATTAGGACAGAAGAAAATCATATTTTACCAAGCTCTGGCTGATTGGATTGATCAGTGATCTCTTTCACCTGCATTCACCATCACAACTCAAACTGCATCAGCATTTGTAAATACCTTACGTGGTCAAGCACTGCTTGTCGAGGAGCTTATAAATAATGGATATGGTTACGTGATGGAAGCTCTTTTACAAAGTGATCCAATTGAGAAACGTTTCTCACGATACTGGTAAATAAGTGGGAGAGGATTTCTTCTAAGTTTAAGAGAAGTTTTAAATTCAGAAAGAATTTTGTCGTGTCTTTCTTTAATTAAGGAGCATATAGAAAATCTATTACCAGATATTCCTCCCTTCTTTACAATACTCGATGAACTGTTTGAAAATCGAAGTGAAGAAATTATGGAAAGTTCCCTTGATTGCAATAGTCAAGAAATGGCAATAACTATAGCACGCTAAGTTGCAAAAAAATTGTCAAAAAGGTCTAAATTCAAAAACTGCAAAGCATGCTTGAAAACTGGAGACATGGATATTTAAAATAACTTTTATCTATCTATCTTATCATGTGGTGGACTATTTGTTGCATTTAAACAACTTGCCGAATTTTTTTGTAGTGTATTTGCTATTTCGGATTTATTTCGGAATCTCTATCAATTCCAGTCTATCAATTCCATCTCTATCAATTCCATCTCTATCAATTCCAGTCGTCAAACCATCAACATATCTAACAAAGCCGTAGACAACTTTTTTTGATGTTTCAGTTAAGTAACTTCGAAACTTAAAGAAAACTCCATTTTTAAGTATTTTCTTGTATGAGGAATTATATATATATATGAGGAATGAGGATGCTATGCAAAAAATTGCGGTGATTGGAGATTGGGAACAACAAAGACCCCAAAACGTTAGCCCCCCCCCCCCCAACCCCAAATAGAAGAGCAATAAGTCAAATTTGTAATCTTTATTTTAATCTTAAACTTAATTTGTATTTATCGACGAATTTCAAATTTGATTCAATAATATATTTTTGATCGGCTTTTATGACCTTATGAAGTTTACAGCCCCCTCAATTTGAGGGGAATGTAAACTTAAAAATATTGTAAAAGCCGAATAACAAGAGATTAACGAATAAAATTTAAAATTTGTCAACGAATAAAAATTAAATTTGAGAATAAAATAAAAATAACAAGTTTGACTCATTGCCCTCCTATTTGGGGTTGGGGGGGGGGGAAGGGCTAACTTAAATATGGAGTTTTCTTCATGTTTTTAAGTTGCTTAGCTCAGACATGAAAAAAAGTTGTCTACGGCCTAGTCTAAATAGGTACCAAAAAGCAAATTTGTTTTTTGAAAATCATGAAAGTTGGGAATTACGTTTTCAACAAAAATTATTGTAAATGTATTTTTTAATAACAAATAAAAACTATCGAAGGATTTGGTTTCCAATAAAAATTTAAAAAAAAATAATAAAAAAAAAGTGGAGAATTGTAACAGAAATTATTTAAATCAATATACATTTATATCTATCATAGATATAAATGTATATTGATTTGACTAATTTCTTTGACAATTCTCGTAAACAAAGATACACAAATGTCACACAACAAAATATTACATGTCTTTAAATATTTCATACCTATTTTATCTTAAAAAAATAGAATAAAAATCAACTGCCACTTTTACATTGAAGAACTCAAGTTAATAAAAACATGGTGCGCATTTAATGAAAAAAAAAAGAACAGAAGAAGGAAGCAATAGTTAAAGTAATTAAGGACGATGATGATCATTTAAAGTGACAAGATGCGCACCACGTTTAAAATTTTACAAATATTATCGTAATTATGAAGAGTTCATAATCAAAAGTTTTCATGTCACTTACTATCGACTCAATTAATTTTCAAAAATTTCTATAGCCACAAGAGAAAATTATTTTCTACTTTTTAGTTCATTACAAAAACGTGGTTTTATAAAAAGTTTTTTTATTTGTTACATTATTTTCTTCTTTTTAGTTTTTGATGGGTGATTTTGTTTTTATGTCGCGGTCCATTTAAAATCACAGCGACAGTTAAATTTGGTTTTTTTGTTTGAAAATTTTTTATTTAAAGCGACGCGTCAAATTGCGGCGACGCCTCCAAAAGTTTCGCCACAATAAATTTTATTTTGCTGAAATTGTTCAAGAAACTCGGCAAATCATCGTAAAAGTAGTATAATATTGCATTGTCATCGGGTTCTGAGCTATAGTAAAAGTTTCAGAGCTCTAGCTAATCGAAAAGTGGGTTAAAATTGAGTTGCAAAATTCCACCCGGACAAACAAACAAACAAGAAAGCGAGCTAATAAAAACGTGGTAAAAATGAAGATTTGAGTTGCGTTTTAAAAAAATAATATTCCGCGGCCATTTTTTCCAGTAAAAATTGTCCTCCTAATTTCCCCCTTAAAAATGTAAGATATATACTATAAATGTAAGATATAGATAAATAAATAATTTAGTTATTAGTAGATTATTTGTAGATTTGAGGCTTAATTTAACCATTAATATAAAACCATTAAAATCTATTTGGTATTATGTTTGCGGACCTAATCTATTTTTTTCAAATATTGGGTAGATACTTCTTGTTTTGTTACTAAGAAGACCTTGACTGCTAATCTTTACATCAAAGAATGTCTCCAAAAAAGACTTTTGACATTTATAAAAAGATACAAATACCGATGTCTCTTTTAGCCAGATCTTGCTGCCTTTCACTATTCTAAAAAAGTTCTACTGTGGTGCAAAGATAAAAAGATGAAAATTGTTCCTAAAGATGCGAATCCTTCAAATTGTCCTGATGAACGCAAGATTGAAGATTTTTGGGCAATAGTTAAAGGAGTTCTTCATAAGACAGGTGGAGTGACAAATAATAAAAAGGACTTCCAAAAAAAGTAAATTAATGCCACTAATAAGGTGAAAAAAGAAAAAGTCTGCGAAAGGATGGCATCAACCCGCTATAAAATTCGATCTCTTTCCAAACAGTCCATTTAGCCCTTTAAAACTAAGTTGAAACTCTAGTTTGTGTAAACACATTTAGTAATAAAAAAAAATGAAATGAAAAAACATTTATGGTTTTAGAAAAATATAAATTTAAAGTTGACCGGATTTTTCCGTGTCCACCCGATACTGATATCTATAAATATTTTTCTACAAGGAATGACGAGCTTAAAAACATTTCTACATGGTTGAAATATAACAAACTAACTATAAAAACTAATAAAACAAAATATATTATTTTCCATTCGCATAAAAAAAAAACATTTTCTACCCATAAAACTGCCTCCATTTTTTATCGACCAAATTGAGAAAAGAGACTGTGTTATAGGGTTTTTAGGAGTTTTCCCGGTTGAACACATTACATGGAAACATCACATTGATCACATTTGTACCAAAATTTCTAAAAATATTGAATTTTGTATAAAACTAGAGATTATTTAAATAAAAAAATCTTGTCAAAACATTATGACTTGCTTACCCATAACTATTTAATTTATGCAAATACTGCATCACTAATAAAAATAGATTGAAATGTCTTTGTAACCGTCAGAAGCACGCAATTCGTATTATTAATTTTGCGGGTCGTCTTATTAAAAGCTTTTATTTAATGAATTGAAATGAGATTACTTATATATATAAGTTAAATATATTAAACATCTTATGTTTTGTATATATGTGCAAAAATAGTTTAGTTCACAATTTTTTTCAAAATATCTTTACTTTAACACCTGTCAATAAATAAACCTTAAGTAATAACGATTTGCTAAACCAAATTTTTAGTCGAACTAAATTTATTCAGTTTTGCATTGATTATCGTGCACCATGTCACCAAGGTTTGCAAAATTTTAATTTCTCTTCTACTTACCCTGTTTTTAAAGCTAAACTTAAAAGTTTTATTCTTTATATGAACAACGTGTTAACTTTCCATTATTACTAAGCAATTTATTTTACTTTTTATATAAGGTCATTTTACCTTCCTTATATTTTTGTTTGTATTCTATTTTATTTTATCTATATTCTTTATATAGTTTATTTTCTTTCATCATTGTAAAAAGTTTATTAGTTTATTTTATCTCGTTATTGTAAAAATTGTATTGATGTATAAAATAAAAACGTCTTATTTAAGGTTCTAATGAAAAGATTTTCGTGATCTTCTTTCAGTTACCTTGTTTATGTAGTTTATCATTGTAAATTTGTGAAAGGAAATTGTTATTGCTAATTTTTTATTAGTCACTATATAATTGTACAACGACAAACTAATGTAAACAACAAAACAAAAAAACAAACTATGTTAAAAAAAATCATCTAGAGACAGGAAATTATTTATTTATCTTCTTGTTTATTATAGAGTATTTAAAACACACTTATTATTTTATATTTTGTTAAATAAAAAATATTACAAAATAGTTGTTGAATGCAAAAAAATTTGTTTTTCTTTTTCTTTTCAGTCAAAGTATGGGTCTTGCTGGTAACATTGCATTGAATTTATTTCACAAAGTTTTTCAGTATCTACGTCTTTAATGATTGTCATGAATTTAAAATGATTTAAAAGAAGAAAAAAAAGTAATAATTTATTAAATCTGAAGATTGAGATGAATTAAAAGAATTAAAGGAGATGATTAAAAAAGGAAAAAAAAATTATTTTTTAAAAAACTGAAGATCTTTAACAACTAAAAAATAACTGAGAACATTGAGATGAATTAAAAGGAGATGATTAAAAAGGAAAAAAAAATTATTTTTTAAAAAGCTGAAGATGTTTAACAACTAAAAAATAACTGAGAACTTGAGATGAATTAAAAGGAGATGATTAAAAAAGGAAAAAAAAATTATTTTTTAAAAAACTGAAGATCTTTAACAACTAAAAAATAACTGAGAACATTGAGATGAATTAAAAGGAGATGATTAAAAAGGAAAAAAAAATTATTTTTTAAAAAGCTGAAGATGTTTAACAACTAAAAAATAACTGAGAACTTGAGATGAATTAAAAGGAGATGATTAAAAAGGAAAAAAAAAATTATTTTTTAAAAAGCTGAAGATGTTTAACAACTAAAAAATAACTGAGAACTTGAGATGAATTAAAAGGAGATGATTAAAAAGGAAAAAAAAAATTATTTTTTAAAAAGCTGAAGATGTTTAACAACTAAAAAATAACTGAGAACTTGAAATGAATTAAAAGGAGATGATTAAAAAGGAAAAAAAAATTATTTTTTAAAAAGCTGAAGATGTTTAACAACTAAAAAATAACTGAGAACTTGAGATGAATTAAAAGGAGATGATTAAAAAGGAAAAAAAAAATTATTTTTTAAAAAGCTGAAGATGTTTAACAACTAAAAAATAACTGAGAACTTGAGATGAATTAAAAGGAGATGATTAAAAAGGAAAAAAAAAATTATTTTTTAAAAAGCTGAAGATGTTTAACAACTAAAAAATAACTGAGAACTTGAGATGAATTAAAAGGAGATGATTAAAAAGGAAAAAAAAAATTATTTTTTAAAAAGCTGAAGATGTTTAACAACTAAAAAATAACTGAGAACTTGAGATGAATTAAAAGGAGATGATTAAAAAGGAAAAAAAAAATTATTTTTTAAAAAGCTGAAGATGTTTAACAACTAAAAAATAACTGAGAACTTGAGATGAATTAAAAGGAGATGATTAAAAAGGAAAAAAAAAATTATTTTTTAAAAAACTGAAGATGTTTAACAACTAAAAAATAACTGAGAACTTGAGATGAATTAAAAGGAGATGATTAAAAAGGAAAAAAAAAATTATTTTTTAAAAAACTGAAGATGTTTAACAACTAAAAAATAACTGAGAACTTGAACAAATTTATAATGGATATAAAAACACAAAATACACAATACTTCGAAAAAGGCAATAGAAAATGAATCCTCTTACCGAAATAAACAATTGCCGATATGATAATTTTTATCTACCAATCCTCTAACCGAAATAAAAAAAAAACCGATAAAACAATTTTTATTTACCTATAAGACAATTTAAGCAAGTAAACATTTTATAAATGCAGCTGATTTCAGAGGTGGTAAACATTTTATAAATGCTACAAATTTTAGAGATTGATAGAATCAATAATCACCATAATTAAGTTATAAAGATAAAAATGTAAACTGTATTATTGAAATATATTAAATAAAAAATTAAAAAAAAAAAAAGATATATCTCTAAGAGGAGTGACCCAACAAATAGAAACTGCTGAAAATAAAAGGATTTTGCTTTGTTGTCCAAAGAGATATTAGAGTGGCATCCTTCTGAAGATGAAGTATGGAAGCTGCTGTTACAATAACAGACTACGTTGTTAAATAGTTTAAAAAAAGATTTGAATTTTAAAATTGTGTTAAAAAAAATGGTTTCTACACAACAAGACAATAATAATAATAAATACCAGAAAATACTATACAAAGGAGTTATATGTCCAGCTAAACCTGCTTAATTTTATTTATCACATTTTTAGTATTCTAGATGTTATTTCTCCTATTCTAATTAGATATTGCAATTATTCTTTTTCAGTTTAAAGGTTTGCAGAACAATTTTTTATAACAAAGATTTATGATATATTTTTCTAGTGACAAATACTAGAAGTGGAGACTCAAATATGGATCTTGCATTGTTATAAATATTTTTTTATCCTTAAAAAAACTGGTCTCATTATTTTTTACGGAAATTGCAACAAATCAGGCCATGTAATTTGAGTAGACTATATCAATCTTTAAACTTATGTATGTTTATGCTTATATCATATAAGAATGCTTTGCAAATATTGCAGGGATAGAGCCTGAGAGCAACAAAAACCAGTCGCGATCCCTGTATATTCATGTGAACAATTTCTGTTTCTTATAAAAATGAAATTTTCATTATTAATAATCCAGCTGGTACAACTCCATAAAAAGTTACGCATGGTTTCTGTTACGTGTTTAAAACGCCCTAAAACACAAAGAATATCACGTGTTTTCAATTCCGTGAAATTAACTATTACTATTTACCAAAGTACCAGTTAGAGTATAGGGTTTTAAACACGTAACAAAAACCATGCGTAACTTTTTATGGAGTTGTACCAGCTGGATTATTAATTATGATAATTTCATTTTTACAAGAAACAGAAATCGATTTTACCGTTATGTAAACTTAGCATTAATTGTAAAACGTAGTATGATAAAACTTATATCAAATTTTAATCAAAATTATAGCATAATGATCAATAGTAAAACAATTAATAAAAAGTTAACAATTACACTGGGCAACAAAAAGAAATATACTTTTTTTGTATCTAGGTTTTTTTTTATTCAAATTATACTAATTTTGGGTTGAGAAAAAAGAAAATAAGAATGAAAATTTTTTATTAGCTCTAGTTTCTGAGATATACATAGCAATAAAATTTTGTTTCAGTTAATTTGCAAGTGAGCAATATGTCATCTAATTTACATATTGTAATAATATCTAAAGTGTGTTTGGTTTTTTTTTATTACAGATATATTCTAACAGTTTTAAACAAAGAAATCATAATCATCAAGCTAATAGGTATAAAGATGATTATGGGGTATTGTCACGAGATCGTGATCTTTTTGCTTTCCTTTTGTAGACTCTGGAGCATCCCTACACACAAACCATCAGTAATCTGCAAGCATAGCCTTATTCCAACAACCCTGACATCTTTGTTCCAATACAGAAATAACTTAGTGAAACTTTTCCCCATGTTCATCACTAACAGCTCCACAACTGGGGAGGGGGGGGAGGGAAGCAGTCTAGGTGTGAGTAGAGGAAATAAATCTCGAGGGACATGCTACATCTAAATTGATGGTATTTTTGCAAAAGTACTGTTACCAATTGAATGTAGTTATCATCTGTTTTGTTGTCTAAAAATCCGCAAATCACTCCCTTAAGAGTTTCCCGAGTTTCCTTTATTTGACCCTTCTCAACTTCGTCAATTGCATAAAATGATGTATTTGTGGCCCAACAAAAGTACCCTTTTTAACTTTTGCATTACTTATTTTTGGAAATTTTTTTCTTAAAAGCCTGTCCTTTTTTGTTCATATCTTTGACAAAAATTTTCATTAAACCTAACTGAATATGTAATGGTGGAAGAAGAACATCGTTTGAATCCACGAGTGGTTCAGCAATAACATTTTTTTTATCTCTGTTAAGATTTCTTACAGGCCAGTCTTCTTTTATATAATGTGACCTTCTGTCTCTACTGTCTCACATAAACAAAAAGCAGCAGTACATAGTATACCTTAATTGCATTCTACTCCAGTCATTTTTGCAAAAATAACCCCATTACCCGGAAAAAATTCTAAATAAGCTGAAATTTGGCACATACTCTTGTAATATCATATAATAACACCAAAAAAAAAACCCCGTTGATAGCCCTTGAGGAAAATGAGTCATTGACATTTTTCTGTAATGCTGAATTTTACTTTTCATGTTTTAACATCAGAAAATAGGTTTATACTAATATCAAATTAATTTAAAATTATTTTGATTTTAAATTTTAATAAATTTAAAAAAGTGAAACAATTAATTAAAAGTTAAATTAACAATTAAAATATGTCAAAAATATTTCGTTCAAATACTTCTTCGTTGCTGCTTTCGTCACTTTTGCCTTCGTCCTCGCTCGACTGTATCACTTGTTCCTAAAATAAGATGGAATTGGTAATAAATTAATTAAACACCTTCTTTGACACATTTTTATTATATTAATATAGTAACGTAGTACATTTTTGTTATATTACTGTAATACTTACATAATATGGGTTTGCACACGTTTGTCCTTGATATTCCCTTCATACTTTTGAACATAACAATCCGTTTTTGTAACAACTGCATAAATTTGTTCGGCTCTGATTTTTAGAACTATCTTTGCATTTACATCTAATGACTTGAAAAAAGTTGTCAGGTGCGATATCCAAATCTATCATTATTGGTGGTAATGTACCTTCCTTTGACTACCATCCCCAATCCTCTAACTTTAGCTCGAGTAATTCCTTTAGTATTTTCCAAACAACAACCTAAAATAAATGTTGCGGAGTATAGCACTTTGTCTGACATGGATACTATGCCCATCCCGTGGAAACCTCCTTTCCCATTCAAAATTGTAAGGTTATGATGTTCATAGTCTGCTCCCCACTGACAAAACGTTGGTTGATTGTCTTCTTCATTGTGGTGGTTTACCGCTGATTGCTTGTAGCACAGAACCTTGTCTAGAGAAATAGAAAACCCTAGTTTTGCGAAATGATTCATCAACCATTTGGATCCGAATTCCTTACCAAGCTGTATTCTCATAACTTTTCTCAAAAAGAGTATAAAATTGCTTTTTCTTTTTTAAAAAAAGAATAAATCAACTGCTTTCGATGACGTTTCTAGTAATATAGTTATTATCAAACAAAATCATCTCCAAACCTTTGTTCCATATAAAACATTTTTCCTGAAGTACTAAAATTGGCAAAAGTATGACCAATTTACAAAAATAATGATCAATCTGAAATCTCTAATTATAGACCTATATCAGTACTTATTAGTAATTGTAATTTATTATCGAATCTATAACCATTTTAATGAAATCAATATTTACCAACACCTAATTTTTATGTATAAATGTAACAACAGCTTGATTCCAAAAATCTTTAATAATAAATTTACGAAAAATGTAAACAAAAAGTATTCTCTTAGAATAAACCAATGGAATACTTATAAATTGCCATGAATTAGTAGTAAGTATTTTGAATATGGAATATCATACCGCGGACTAAAACTATGGACCAAAACTATAATCAAAACTTAGATTTAATGGTTCTGAACCATAATTCTAGCTACTGCGCCACAAGCTGGCTAAAATAATTAACAACCAAGGGAGATATTTAGCTTAGAAAATAATTTTTTTAAAGACCACAATGAGTAGCAAAAAATGGATTCTTTGCATAAAGATAAGTGACAAAGAAAATTCAGAAGAGAGAACGAGAAAGTTGTATAACAAATCAATATTTGTAATATAATTTTCTACCTTAGAAAGTATACGATTATGTCTTGCTAAGGATATATCACATATCCTAACCTAAGGTGGAAATTTTAATCTTTTTTTTTTTTCTTTTTTTTTTTTGTTAAGGTGGCAACTTTTTATGAAATAATAAAAATTTTGAATTTTTTTTTTTATGATAAATTTATATTAAAATAAAATAAAAAATAGCTAATTTTTTAGTAAATTTTCAAAACCTAATAACTTGATTTTCAAAACCTAATAACTTGATTTTCAAAACCTAATAACTTGATTTTCAAAACCTAATAACTTGATTTTGCCTCCACAACTGAAACTAAAATTTTGAACATAGCTTTCTAATCATATTTCACCCTGCTTGACCGTGGAATTTTTTGTGATTCAAATTATTTCATGAGACATAGCATTTTAATCACCTGATATATATATATATGAAATATCAATAAATCCAGCACTTTAAACATCAATATTTTACTTTATATAGGTTTTCTTGCAAATTCTGAGGTTAAACGAAGTATTACAAAATTTTATTATATAATTCTGTTTCCTTAATGAGAAAATGTGTTTCAAAGTTTAAAAAAAATACATATTGAGAAAAAGCAAAAATAAGAAAAAAATATATAAAAGAACATAAAATTATCAAAATCCACCAGGGATGCAACTATCAGTTCTTTCTTTTACTTGCTGATTGTCTATGAAACCTTTTTTAACTGCTCTTAGTTTTTTTCTCTGTATTTTACTTTTATCCATTGACTTTGATTTCATATGCCGAATTCTGGTTTTGTCAACTTTACATGACGAAGCAAATGTAGCAATTCCATTCAAGCCAAAGTACTTTAAAACTTCTAATACACCATTAGCACCATCATTATAATGCAGCACTGCTGAGTATGTTCTCATTTCAATTGTAGACTTATGAACAAATGTGTGCTTTGGTACGCGAGACCATATAATTGAATTTAATGCTTCAAAGTAATGGCTGAAAGCAACTGTTGCATGCAGTTTCAGCTATCAGTTCTTTAAGAATTAAAAAGTTAATGAAAACAAAATAATTATCTTTTTCATAATCAAATGTATTCGAATAGTTGAGTTTGATTTTCTTTTCACTAGAACAGCTAGAACTAGCTGCTTGAGTTGTGGACGATGATGAGATAGAGGAAGAAGATGATTTTTTATTTCCAACAACTCCATTCCATTTTCGTTTTATCCTTTTTGGTAAATTTATTTTACTTTTATTTCCTTGTTTATTTATTTAAAAATAACTTTATAACAACTAAATCGAAATCACTTTTAAAATTATTTGGTACAAAATGAGAGAAAAGTTACAGTATAAAAGACTAACACTTAAAGAGACCAAAACACTCCTGTTCTTAAATTAAGTGTTGAAATATGACTTTTAAAACGGAAAACTAATCGTTTTAAAAGAGTCTGGATATAGCACATTAAAATCAAGTTTGTGATGGTATTTTACTGTTTTGAATTCATAAAAAATCATATGACTGATGGTTGCTAAGGCGTTGTTAGGTAATTTATTTTTAACTGTCATGTACTAAAATGATATTAAATCAACTTTTATATCATTTTTGAGACTTTTTTTTTTTTATATATATATGATTATTGAATGATTATAGAATCAAAATACCAAAAAATATATAAAAATTGATATTTTCAAAAAACTTGCTTATTTTCAATTGTGGGCCACCTTAAATAGTAAGGGTAAAAGGTAATCAAAATATTTGCAAAAACAAGAAAAGTCAGTTAAAAAAAAAATGTAAAAAATGCTTGCACGGAAGCATTTCTTACAACTGTATTGATGAATGCCGTTATGTAAACGTAAAGCAGTTGACATAAAATGATCGAATGAGCGTAATAAAAGTTGCTTCATCTGTCATTGCATCAAATGATACATCTCCCGGTGGCACAGTTCAACTTGGTCGAGGTGATAAAAAATCTCTTCCGATAAGGTATGGAGATTATTATGCTATTTATTCTGAGCCATAAAATTTAAATATGAATAATTGATTTGGTGTTTTTTTCTTTAGAAACGTCTGTAGCACAGTCACTCTTGCAAAAATCTTTTTCAATTAAAACTATGATATTTAGCAGATTACCAGACGTTCTAAAATTGGAATGAAAATGTTTTAATTACTTTGATTCAAGTTTGGACTAAAACTAAAAACTGGTTAACTTCAATTTACATATCATTTCAGCCAGTCAGTTACCATTACGTGGCAGCCACTTAAATAGCTATGATTGAACGATGATGCTAAAAAGAATTTATATCTGATAAGCTCCTAGAACTTTTATATCATTTCCAAGTTGTTAATTTTTATTTTTGATGCTCACTAAGGGTGGTAACCCAGGGTCAACGATAACACATTTTTTCATTTTTTCGGAGAGTCTTCGTCGATGGCGGGCGTGTTTTTATAACGGAAAGATAAAGATAATCAGTAAATAAAGTAAGAAATTAAAAAAAAAATTAAAATTAACGAAAAAATAAATAATAATAATAATTAAGTGCATATAAATTTAAAAAAAAAACGTCGAGAAAAATCCAAATAAAAAGAAGTCCAAATAAAAAGTAGAAGGAGAGAGTTTACGTCATATAAACTTTTAAAAGAATAGACTAAAAAAAAAAAAAATTCGAACTTTTATTCACCTAAATTTAACTAAAAGAAGAGATTAAATTTAAAAAAAATAAGAAAAGATCAAGTTTTAGAAGATATTTTTGTAGCTAATCTTTGTTGTAATTATCATTTTTTAAATATTATCATTTTGTGTATGCGTTTCTTTTTGTAGTTTTTGTGTTTCTCTTATCGTTTGCGTAAAGTTTGTTATTATTTGTGCTAATTATTTTTATTGTTGATTGCTGTTTTTCTATTTTACCAAATTTTCTACACCTTTTTTATTTTACTTTATTTCGCAAAAATAACAAAAGTTTGTCTTTATTTTTTAATTTTTTTTTTTTTTGTAGAAGTGTTTGTGTTTGCCTTTTCGTTTTGTTGTTTTTGTGTTTCATCTTGTTGTTTTTGTGTTTTGCCTTTTCGTTTGTGTAAGGTTTTGTTTTTTATTTGTTCCGTTTTGCTTATTATTTTTATTTTTGCTTGGTGTTGTTATTAAGTGTTTTCATATTTTTTTTGTCTTATTATTTAACTTATCGTTGTTTATCGTTGTCGTTGTTTATCGTATCGGTTTATTATTATTATTTTATTTATTTTCTTAGCGATTTTCGGTTCATATTTATTATTTTTATAACTATTTTATTATTATACTAATTGTTATAATTAATTCGTGTCACTCATTTTGATTATGAATGACACTCATGTCATCATGTTATTTGTATTATTATAGATAATATTATTTTTTATTTATTGTTATAATTATTTGGTGTCACTCCTTTGATCAGGCTTCTGTTTGAGTAACACCTTCCTTTTCAAATAATTATTTATATTTATTCTTATTAGTTATATTTTATTATAATTATATTATTTGTATCATTATAGATAATATTATTATTTTTTTAATTATTGTTATAATTATTTTGATCAGGCCTCTGTTTGAGAGATATCTGCCTTTACAAATAACTATTTATATTTCTTCTTATTAGTTATATTTTATTATAATTATATTGATTCTATTGTTATAGATAATATTATTATTATTGCTATTTAATGAATATATGTAAATTTTGAAAAAGGAAAATAAATATCTTG
This sequence comes from Hydra vulgaris, assembly GCF_022113875.1. Taxonomy (NCBI): domain Eukaryota; kingdom Metazoa; phylum Cnidaria; class Hydrozoa; order Anthoathecata; family Hydridae; genus Hydra; species Hydra vulgaris. Next base: position 24,125,229 of record NC_061162.1, on the reverse strand, counting down.
TTGTTGTTGTTGTTGTTGTTGTTGTTGTTGTTGTTCTTGTTCTTGTTGTTGTTCTTGTTGTTGTTTTCTAAAAGAGGTTTTTTTTTTTTTTTTCTTTCTAAAATAGAGGACTTTTTTTTAGAAATTGACAACTGTAACCTTCCTTTTCCGTGTTGTCGCCCCTGTAATCGATAAACGATTTACCAATTAATAAAAGTTAATAATTTAATGATTAATTAACAAATCAATAGTTGATCAATTTTTTATCTTAAAAATAAAAGTATTGTTATTTTTATTTTTTATTTATTTATCTTTTATTGTTAAAAAAAAGTTTGACGTTTTTTAAGAACAAACAAAAATTGTTTTTACTTTTTCGGTACCGTTGATAAATGTAAACAAAACAGTACGGCAGTAGAGTAACCTGACCGCCTTTTACATTGTCATCTGTAAAAAATTGTTCTGAGATTTGAAATTACTTATTATTAGAAACGATACTCAAGTGCAAACTTTGTTCTTAAGAATATTCTTACATTAATGCTAAAATATTTTCAAACCACAAAATATCACATAGATCAAAAGTATCCGAAGCTAGGTTACAACGATTAAAGAAGACAATTTAGTACGGCGACAAAATGAACCCAAAACGAACTAAAAGAAGAAGCAGAAAGCATAAATTTACTTGTTGATCTCAATGCTCTTTAAAAGATGTTTAAAAAATTTATTTGGAAAACACATTTGCCACAACGGAACTAATAAAATTGCAACTCCAAGATGCTTATATAAATCCTTTTGATGTCAAACACTGTGGTCTTCTAGAGATTGTTCATTGTTTTATCACAAGCATTTAAAATCAATTTTCTATGAATTGAAGAAAAACCAGCAAAATGTTTAGCATGTTTACTACATTTTTTTCTGTTTTTGACAGGTCTTTTTCAGCGATGAAAGCGCATTTTAAGTTTTGCAGAATAAAGCTCTATTTGCGAGTTGCAGCCATGGAGAAAAGTTTCAATTTGAGTTGTTCAATCTGTTGCGCAGTTTACAAAAGTGACAATATGGTTATTCATCTCAAAATGGTTTGCATTTGGATACAAACCTTTTTGAGATGAATGACCAGATCATTTATTTCTAAAGGGTTTTTTTAAGAAGAGAAGTGGCCAAATATGTGATCTAAACTCTTTGAAAAGATTATTGATATGTGGAATTATCATCTTAAAATAGTGGAAATAGTACAATTTTGTATTGGTAGCATTCCACGCAGAATTGCAGCTCTAACAGCGGCTAAAAGTAGCTCAATAAAAAATTAACATTTGGTTGCATAAATTTTTTTTTTAAAGAGTTAGTAAGTATAATTTTCTTGTAAAAATGATTTATTTGTTTTAAAAAACAGGTAAGAGGTCGTCCATTTCCTTCCGGAAAAGAGTCACCCAAAAACGTACGAATTCGTAAAAGGGGTAGGGAGTGTTAAAGACAGCGAGTAAGTACGCGGTTTGACTCTATTCTTTTTTTTATCGTTCTCTAATTCTCCTAAAACTTGATTACATTATAAAAAAAAAAAAAAAAAAGTATTTTCCAAATTTTAAAAACCAATTCTGTTGTAAAAGAGTAACGTTGAATTAACTTTTTCTAAAAATTTATTTTGTCAACTTGTCAAAAAACTAGAAATCAAAAAGGCTATGTTTTTGATATGGCCATCTTTGATATGCTATCTTAAAATTCATCTAAGTCCTGGAAAAGGTTTAAGGTTATATATATATATATATATATATATATATATATATATATATATATATATATATATATATATATATATATATATATATATATATATATATATATATTTATATATATATATGTATACATTTAACCTTAAGTTAAGTTGGTCATATCAAAGACATAGCTAATATATAGCCTGTGTTTTTCTCATGGTCTACAATTTGCTTGTGCATAATTTGATAAGGATCAGATGAATGGTATAGGAATAAATAAAAGACACAATCATAGAAAAAATCACAATCAATAAAAAAAAAAAGATCTTAAAAAAATAGTCTCGGTCCTGGCAAAAAAATTTCTTTTTTGAAAAAAGAATAACAAATTGATAGCGCAATGAAAATCTTACGATTTTAAAGATTTTGCGTAAGGCATAATAAACTATTTTAAAATGCTATTTGTATTATTTAGCACAAATAATATTTTATACCTCTATACTTCTATATGTTTTTTTTATCCAAATAAAAATATTTATAGTTTAAATAGTTTTTATGCCTTATGCAAAATCTTTAAATTCCTAATAAAAGATTTTCTAGTTTCACTAAATGTTTTCATTAATATAAAAAGAACTCTTCAAAAAATCTGATAAGAAAACAGCATAAAAGCTTTCTAAATATACGTGTGTGTGTGTGTGTGTGTGTGTGTGTGTGTGTGCGTGTGTGTGTGTTTACACACATTATATACCAAATAAATATATATCATTGCAAGTAAATATCATGAATTTCTGACACTAACACTTGTTAATATTAACATATTCATTAAGAGAATTTAAAAATTATATTAAATAAATTTCTAATCAGTCTCAACATTAACTTGCACTCTATGCCATGCATTGTTTAAAACACCTCTTAAATTCCATACAGGACCCACTGTTTCTGGTTGCGTATTACACGAACTATCTTGAGCTTTACAAATTATTTCCATTTTACCATGATGATCTATAGGGATTGGAACAGAACACTCCCATAAAGTCCATGAATACATATCAGTTATATTCTGATCTGCTTGTACAAGATCTGCAGTTACCCAAGTTTTACCACTATCTACAGAAACATCAACTCGAATGATACCACATCCACCACCACTATAGGCATATCCTTTAATTGTTACTTCTTTTTCATTTTCATGGACAGTAGAGTCATTTAATGGCAAACATATTGCAGATGTAACTGGTAGTTCTTGAATAGCCATAGCTTTTTTAAAATCTACATTATGCCAATCGATATTAGGAGAAAATGGCTTGTAATCATTTTGCTGCCAGTGACCATTATATTCTTTGTCACTTAAAATTATACGCTTTAACCATTTGACATTGCGAGCTCCAACAATACCTGGAGCAATAACTCGCAAGGGAAAACCATGGTCTCTAGATAAAGGCTTTCCATTCATTTCATAAGCAATAATAATTGGCAGTTGCTTTTTGAACACACGATCAGCAGGAATCGACGCACCATAAGGAGCACCGGATGGATCTAAATCACAGCCTTCAAAATGGATATGTTTTATATTAGAATTGTTAGGATCAACACCAGCACTTATTAGAATATCATATAACAAAACTCCTCCCCACTCAGCATTACTTATTGCACTGTGATTCCAGGTTAATCCTTTAACACTTTTTATAGCATTCATTTCGTTGCGACGGTTTCCAGCACACTGTATTGCAGCAATAAGTTTGAACTTTTCAAATTTAGCTTTTATATCCTCAACAGATAATATGATTGGTTCTTTTAAGCAATCACCTTCAATAACTATTTCTGCATTATTAGAAAGATCAGGAACTGGCAAATGGTTTCTTATAAAGAAAAGCTCATTGGGCGTAAGGAGGTTTTCATTCAAAAGTATTGAGGGTGTTTCTGCGTTAAATGGTTCTTTAGAGCAAACGAGAAGTCCAGGATGTCTAGGAGGATCATTTGCAAATGGTCCACTACTTTTCTGATCAATCCAATCATTTTTTTCTAAATCACCAATGTAAAACTCATTTAGCATTTCAAAAATTTCGTCTTTTTTATGAATGGCATATATATCCCAAAACGGTTCTAAGTTTTTTCCAGCAGCCAACATGATTTTACTGGAACCACCAGGATGATTTTCAACAAAAGCAGTTATATCAAAAACTTTATTGTTATAAATAACCCATATTCCTGTTTCTTTGCTCGTTTTTTTTGAAACTTCTTCTCTTGTATATGTAGAAGTTGGTAAACTTGTACTTTTTTCGTTACAACTTGCTTTGGATTTAAAAACATCACTGTAAAAACTATACACAGTAGCTGCAATAACTGAGGTAAAAAGAAAAGCACTATGATACGTTGTATAATGATACTTTTTTTCACTTTCCTCATCTCTTCGATAAACAAGATTATTTGCAACAGAACTAATTAAGCATCGTTTGTGATATCTACTATTACTATAACATATATGTCTAGTTAAAAGTTTACCATTAAAATTTAATCCTAATCTGAGCTCGAAAAACATAATAAAATTGTTTTTTAATCAAAAACCATAATAAAGATGTTTTTCAACTGGTGCTAAAGCTCAAGCTATCTGGTGCCGACTGCAATTGCTGCGTAGACAGAGTGCACGGGAACGAAACTATTTGTTGCCTTTCTATTACCTTGATAAGAGAAATAAATTAATAGTGTTATAAAATTAATTAATATTATTAATAGTAATAATTTAATTTACAGCCAGAGGCAATTTTATGAGTGTGTGTGTGTGTGTGTGGGGGGGGGGTGTTCCACCTCCCCTCCCCCCAAAGAAGGTGATAACTATTAAAATATAATAGTTATCATACCAAAATTTATATTGAAGTTTGCATCAATGTTATATATGTAATAAATATATATTATATATTTATTTTTCTGAACTTTCATACCTAAAAAAAGGAAATCAAGATTCAGCATTTTAGGGTATAAAAATCCAAAAAAATTCTTTTCGCTGATTGCTTATCAGCGCCATTTGGCATATATCTATGTATATGTAAAAAGTAAATTTAGAAATTTTTTGTAATTAGCTTTGCAATTGCTATTACTACTGTTATTATTTATTTTTTTATTTTTTTACTTTTTTATTTTTTATTTATTAGATCATTTTTACAAACTAAGAATATGATTCTTTGCTTGCGGTTTAAACGACGGTATTCCATTCAAGACTTTTAATTTTTAATTTTTCAGGTTTTTCCATGTTTCGGGGCCTTGTGACATAACTAAAAATTCAGAACCCCGGTTTTTTTTTTTTAATATAATAGTTATGGAAGCTATTATAACTTTGAGAGAATGATAACAAAAATATAAAAAAGAATTTGGTAGCATGTTATTTTTAAATTTGAACATAAAATAAGAATCTGATATAAATTAAGTTTTTCCAAGTTTAAGACTTTCGTATTTGTCATCGCATTAGTAGGATTGTCCATTCTACTTAGATAATGAATTGCTAAACAAGCCTGGTTTTGCAAGTCTTGTAGTTTGATTAATTTTGTATTGTGTGTATTAGCCCACACTATATTAGCATATGTAAGATGACTATGAATTAGACTAAAGTAAAGTTTTTTTCTTGAACAGAAATCAAGACACAATCACAATTTAATGACGAATCAAACAAAAATAAACTATACTTAAGGAGGATGTAAGTCCGTAAAAAACAAGTCCTGCGCGAGATCAGTAATATCGAAAACGAAGCCTAAAACCCAGTGCCGAGAGTAGGTTACCCGTACACCTTAACTTAGGGAAGATGGAGGGGGGAGGGTAAGGGGGAAAAGGGAAGAAAATTTTGTGCCCTTTTGCTAATTTAAGAATATTTTATTTTAGCAAAGCCTGGCGGTAAATTCGGGAGATTTTAAGACCCAAATGACACTTTTTTTTTTCCAAACATAAGTATGCCATTGTCAAATGTGTGAAACTTGTGCAAGCTCTAAAACTTAAGTATAACAATGGCTTGGTGATAAGACCAATTATGTCTTCTTCTTGCCCCTGCTATTTGTATTTATATTATGATTTACGACTATAATAGATTAATATGGCAAAATAAAAATGAATAAAAACTAAACAAATAAAATAAAACTATGCCAAATGAGGAGGTCTTGCAAAAAAAAAAAAGCCCTAAAACGCTTTCCCCCCCCCCTCCGCCCTAGCGTGAGGGCACAGATTTGATAAAATTTCAACTTTACAATCTAAAATTAAGTTTAAATTTATCAACAGATTTTAAATTTCGTAGAAAAATATTGTAAATTAAAATTTACCATCTAAAACTAAATTTAAATTTATCGACAAATTTTAAATTTCGCAGAAAAACATTGTAATTTACAAAATCACGACGTTAATTTTTGGCTAAAAATCTTTCAGCGCGAGTTGTTCGCGCGACTATTAAAACTAAATATCGCGTTGACTGAAATATTTTTACGTTTGGTTCAGTCTACACTAAAATATGCAGTTAAGTAACCAAGGATCATGGCTTAATTGTTCAAAAATTGAATTTTTAATGTGTTAATATGTTGAAATAAGAGTTATTTTTTTTGTTTATGGAAGAATATATGTATTTTTACACATTCTTCGTATTATTTTAATCATAATAAATGTCTACAAAAAGATGTTCGATAAACTACTATGTTAACTCTTTTATACACACAGTTTTACATTTGAAATTGATACTTGCATTAATATCTTTCTTTTTAGCTAGAGATTTCGAAAGTTAATAAATATATATTGAGATATCTTATTTTTTCTTGTAAAAACTGACATTTTTGATTTTCAAAAAGTCTTAAAACCTAAAATAATGAATTAACTTTAAAATCTCTAACTAATTATGGACCTAACACACTAAGGACCATTTATAGAGTTTTTTTATAAATGAAGTAAAAGATAAGTATGAGTTTTTATCTCTGATGTTTCTATGTGACTTTTTAACTAATTTTCAGTAAACTGGCAGCCATTTTTAAGAAATACTTTTTTATTATTTGATTAAAAAACAAACTATTTTTAAGACTCTTGAATGTTAAATGTAAATATCATACAATTTTTATTTATTTATTGCTTGACATTAAAAAATTTTCAATTTTATATTTAATAAATTATATTTCATAAAAATAATATTTATTATTAGGTATAAATATATAAATAAAACAGTATGAAAAAATGTTTACAAATATCTTAACTTGCAACGTGTGACTGGCTACCCATCAGTGTTGTCGGTGTTTAACCGAGATATGCATTCATTTTACAACATTTTATGAAGTAAGTTAATGTTTGTTACTTGTATTTCATAATTTCTTTAAATTATTTTTGAGATTTTTGGATTTAAATTTTGGTGTTTTACAAAATTTTAAGTTTTAAAAATTATTTTACTCTTAGATTTTAATTTTTTTAAATAAGTAATTTTTATTCAGAAGTACAATTATAATTGGAGTGTTCAATTTTGTAATATTTTTTCTGCAAATATCAATTTGATATTATATTATCAATGTGAAAGTATAATCTTAATAGAAAACCAATAGAAACCACTTGCAAAAGCTTTTGATATTGATTAGTCTTACAAAATTTTACTGTTATTTTTACAAGGTTTCTACTTTTTTTATTTTATTTTATTTTAACATGTTTATTTCACAACTACAAAGTATTTATAATTGACCAATCATCGATTAGCAAATAAAGATATAAAAATATAAATATCGTAAACATAAAGTCCAAAATAAATAAGGGAAAAATCTAAAATATTGTTACATTTAACTTTGAGACATGATAAAAATAAATACAATGTACACAATAGAATAACGTGAACGTAAAAATTACCCAAGAAATAAACCTTCCATATTCTTTCAATCAGAATAAAATATATATGTATATATAAAAGTATGATAAAAACAAGATTTGTATAAGATAGAAGAAAATAGTTAATTGTTTGTAGTTATAGGAAGCTCGCAGAAGACTGGGGTCAGTCTTGTCATCAGTACCTTCTAGACGTGTAATACACATAAAAATCAGTTGAATACGTGGCAAATATGTATGCGATACATATATGCCTTAAAATTATTAATGTTACTATCTCCTTTAGTATTATTTTTATTGATTCCTTTGAAAAGTTACATTTTTTGTTTTATTAGGGTTGTTTTATATTATTTTAATTTTTAAATTTTAAATTGGAGTTTAAAAAAACTCCTTGTAGTTGTTTAACTTGATTATTGTAGATTTTAACTTTGTTTTTAGGGACTGTTCGTTGTTTAAATTTATTAGCGATTCGTTTCTAGAAATTATTTTGTTAAATAAATAGGGACCACGATGTTTTATTGAAAACTTTGAGAGTTTAGTTTTTTCAAAGGGTATCTTAAAGTTTCCCGTTGCTCTTGTATTGTATTTGTTTACGTTGTTTTCAAAAAAGTGGGCTGTAAAATGTTCTGGAACCAGACTTAGTTTATACTTAAAAATGAAAAGTATATTTTGATAAATATTAATTTGAAAAATATTTAAAGCGTTCATTTCCTCCAGTAGGGGTTGAGCATGAGTAAGTTTGTTTTTGTTGAACACTAGTCTTGAAGCGTGCTTTTGACGCAGATAAAGCGGTTTTAATTTAGTTATGTGGGTACTGCCCCATGCTATATTGGCATACATAAGATAGCTATGTATAAATGAAAAATAAACGAGTATTAGACTTTTTTGTGTCAAGAAAGATCTTGCTTTATAAAGTAGACCTACTGACTTACTTACTGACAGTAAGTATTAAAACACGCGTTAACTGGCTATCGGGAGATTTTTGAACAAAAAATTAACGTCGTGTATAACCATACAAAATTTATACCCCCTCATTTTAAAGGGGGGAGGGGAGACGTTTTAGGGCTTTTTTGCTCCCAGACATATTGTCATATATATCATATTATGATATATAATATAGTTACATGCATCTATAATATAGTAACAGGGATTAGGTTATTGACAGTTAACTTCAAAGAAAATAAAATTAAATATATATAAAAATAATAAAAACTTAGATTTATTGACTGATTTTTATTATATTATTACTGTGTGAGTATAAAATCTTAATTTTATAATTTAATTTCCTGACATTTATATTTTAAGTATTACGTTTAAAAAAAAAAACTATAATACTTAAAATACAAATGACAATAAATAAAATAGGATTTTATACTCATACAGTAATATAATAAAAAAATTAGTTAATCAATCTAAATTTCATTAATTTTATATATATCTAATATGACATAAAAATATAAAATATATAAAAATAAAGAAAATTTAATGACATATAAAGTGAAAAAAAAACATGTCACGACATATATATGTCATATAAAGTTATATATAGTTTTTCTTTACTATATAAACAATCTTTGTATATTTTATTTATCTATATACATATATAAATATAAAACACATATGTTATCTAACAATAATCTAATAAGTAATTGTGACCTCTTCATTCGAGAATCGCCATTATTAAAACACCTTTTAATAATTTTAATAATGACATTTTGCGTCATTAGACTTAATAAAAAGTTTTTTCAAAACTGAAAGTGATAAATTTTCTTATTTTCGGAACGGACGAGAAAAAGACGTTCATAAGACCTCTTATTATAGTGAATATTGTGAATAAATTGAGCGGACGTGAACTGAACGTACATAAGACGTCTTTTTTCCGTCGTGTGCCCACTGGGTATGTAAAATTACAATATAAAATTACAGATCTCTGTAATGTCTTCAAATTTTGATTTTATATTCCAGAGTTTTAATTGTAATTTTATCTTTTGAAAATTTAGTGTGTAAACTACGAAACATGCTAAGATTGAAAAATATCGTGTTTTTCATACAAATAAGCAATTAATTATTTCGGAAAAAATTTAATTAGGTTTTTTCCGAGACTGTAAATGAAGTATCACTAAAAGATATTTTTTACAGAAAAATTTAGTAACAAACTTTATGGTATGAAGAACGTTACAAACAAGAAATTTTTTTTCTATATTTAGAAAAAACAGGAAGGGGCAAGTGCCCCCTCTTGCCCCCCCCACCCTTGCGGGCGTCCATGATTGTATTATTTCCTTTTTTTTCAAACAAGTTTTTTAGGATGCTTAAAACTTTTTGTTAACAAATTTTTATAGTTTTTGTCATATATTAACTTTTTAGAAGCGCTTTAAATATTTTTCAGAAAGTTTTTGTTTCATTTTTGATGGTTTGCGAAGAATTTTTAAGGTTTAATCATTCATTTAATCATTATGCAAAGTGGGCAGCAAAATTTCTGAAGCGACACTAAAAGTTAGTAAAATAAAATATAAATATATTAATAAAGCTTTTTTGAGAAAGCTTTGCAGCATGGAGGCTCCAAAGAAAACTACTAGACACCAACTGTTTCTGTGGCTAGCGATGAGCAAGCCACAGAAACAGTCGGTGGCTAGCATAAGTCACTTCTAAATCTATGGATAAAAGGTCAATGAAAGATTAATTACTTTTTTATTTGAACTTGATATTGCTAAAAAATTTAAAATTATGGAGCTTGTTTCTACATTTAGTAAAATGAAAGTGCAAAAACCGAAGTTTCAAAACTATATTTAATAAGTTTGCCTTTTAAATATTGTATAAAATAATAAATATTTGAATATTTTATAATAAATATTTTACAACATTTTTTTGCCGGAACAACAGCAGGATCTCAAGAAGATAATAAGGATCTTATCATGAAGCCCATCAATAATACTATTTTAAAACGTCATACGAATATACTAATTATTTTATATACTATAAATATATATATTTTATTGTATATAAATAAGAACTAAAACAAACAACAGCATATCATAACTTTATTTTTTGTTTGTGAAAACATTAATTAAATAGTTGACGTGGGTACAAGAGGAATAGGATGCGTTACTTCAAGTTTTTCTAGGGTACCAATTATTCTGGCGCTGATTTTTCATCCATAGATTCAAATGTGACTTACATTGAATTAAAAAAAGTCAGTTTGATTGACCTAGTAAAAATCTAGTCAAAGTGGTTTACAGAAAAACGCTTTATCACATGGACGTTTAGATATAAGAAAAAAGAGGAAAGTTACTTTACGTAAGAACAGTAAAATTTTATAAACTTGAGAAATTAAAAAATGGCTACGGACCCTACAAAGCAACAGAAAAAATTTAATTATAAAACCAGTTATATGTATATTCAGCGCCAGCCTTAGCTTTTTTGACAGGTTGGGCAAAACTTGTGAACGCGCCCCTAGGCATATATGGGTGGGTTGTTACCATTAACAACGAGACCAATGCTCTAAAATGATGAACAAGAGTGCTCAAGGGAATATATAGTTTAATGTAAAGAGATCCATATTGTGCATCAAGTTTCTTATTTAATTAATTTTTTATTAAAATCATAAACTTAGACTTTTCATGATATGGGTTTATAGAAATGAGTGACTAAATAAATAGACAACGCAACGCTGCTTTTAAAATAACAAATGTTTTTATTAAACATATAATAAATCCTCTAACTATATAAACAAGAGTTATTAAATTTTAAAATCTAACTTTTCTAGCTTTTTTGTCCGCGAAATCTCTTATCAAACTTGAAAAACCTAAATTTTCAGCTATATCTTGCTCGTTTGATAACATAGATAGAGAATTAAGTCGATCTTGCAACATGGTATTTCTTAAATATGTTTTGATTAACTTCAGTTTAGAAAAACTACGTTCTCCACTAGCAACAGTAACAGGTATTGTAAGAAGAATGCGCAGAACAATACATGTATTTGAATATAACTCTTGTAGACAATGATTTTTAATAAAATTCAGTACAAAAAGTGGTGTCATCTCTTTTGTATTTATTTCATTTTCAACATTGCTAAATTTATCTTTAATAAAAAACTGCAAACTTATTAGTTCGTCGCATAGCAAAGCACCATTAATTTCTGATTTTGTATTTACAGTTAATTTTTCTTGTAATTGTTTACACAATTTTAAAAATTCATTCTTTATGGGCAAATTATCCAAATTAAATAAAAAACTCCATATATTTACATATTCATTAAGTTGTTCAAATCTTTCATTTATTGAAGACAGACATGAATCTAATAAAGGGTTAAAAAATGTCACTTCAAGTTTCTTCTCGGGATTTTGAATTGGTTCGTCAGCAGCATTTTCATCATAATGACGTTTCACTCGTCGTACTCTTTTAAGCGGCTTAAATATTGCATCGATGTTTAACTCTTCAGCTAACTCTTTGGCATCAACCGTTGCTTGTTTAAAGCCAAACGTTCTGTAATTTTCCAAAAATGTGATGCATTTTTTCAACATTTCAGCGCACTGTACTAGATCCATGTCTTTGGCTTGCATTGCTTTACTAACAACGTTTATTTGAAATAGTACATTGTACCATGCAATTTAAGAAACTAAAAAACTAGTCTTTTAATTGTTCTGCTAATGTTTGCGCTTCGTGTGCAATTTCGTGAGTTTTGGTTTCAGTTTCATATATAGTAATTAAAGCATCATGTACGCTGCTTATTTGATATCGGATGGCTTTGAGGCTCTCAATTTTGGCTTCCCAACGAGTGTCGCATAATCGTTTAAGAGTGAAGTTTGTTGTATGACTAAGTAAAACATTCCAGCGTGAAGTTGATGCAGAAAATAATGTGACTAACCTTTGTATCATGCCAAAAACGTTAATGGAATTTATTGAAGACTGCGCTGCGTCACAAATAACCAAATTGAGAGAATGACTTCCACATGGAAGGAAAAAAGCCAAAAGATTCAAATCTAATATTCGCTTTTGTAGACCTATTTTTTTACCTTTCATATTTGCACCTTTATCGTAAACTTGCCCTTGACAAAAGCTTATATTCAGGTCCAAAATCTTTTAAAACTCCAATTATGATTTCTGTTAAACCAAGACCTGTCGTGTCGTTAACAATCCAAGAAAGTGTTCATTTTTTTTATAGGATATTCTGATATATTTACAATTCTAATCGTAAGCGAGAGCTGTTCTTTATGAGATACGTCAGGAGTGCAGTCAGCAATTATAGAATAATATGTACTTTTTAGAGCTTTGTATATAATTATGTTGGTTACTTTTGATGTCATTTTATCTATCATTTCATTTTGAATGGTTTATCCACAGTAATGATCAGAAATATCTCCTTTAAGAGCTAGCGTAACGTGGTTTAACATGATAGGATCAAATTTAGCGAGTAATTGTACCAATCCTAAAAATTTGCCGTTATTAACTGCATACAATTTATCAGAAGAACCTCTGAAGGCCATATTATTTGTTGCTAAGCATAAAGTAATGTTCATCAATCGTTCAAGAACACTTCGCCACCTTAAACTGTCCTTTTCGATTAGTTTTTGTTCTTGTTTATCAATAGTTTCACCAGCTTTCATTCGTATTTCTGTCTCAATCCATAGTTGATAAGAAATTCTGTGTGACTTACTATTTTCGTGAAATTTTAATGCATCTGTTAAATTCTTCCATTTATTGAATCCATTTCCGTTTAACTTTAAATTCATGTTGAAATCAAAAAGTTTGCAGCAAAAACAAAATACCGCATCTTTAGAAACTGAGTACACAAGCCAACGACATGAAATAACCTCACCATTTGAAAGTTTTCGGTTGTAATAAGCATTTGAAAAATGTCGTCTTCTATTATCGCGTGGATATGTGTCCAAATTCACTTGTATTGCCCCTATATTAATTTTATAATCAACAAATTAAATCAAATATCAAATATCAAAAAGTAAATCAAATATCAAATGCATTCAGTAGTAACTACTTTACCTTAGGAGTTTTCATTGATCTGTCAAAAGCTTTCGATACCGTTAATTATAACATACTAATAAAAAAACTTGAACACTATTGAGTAAGAAATAACAATTTACTTTGGTTCAAAAGTTATTTGACCGATAGAAAACAATTTATAGTGTATGAACAAAAGCAAACATTGCTGTCTGCTATAACTTGTGGGGTTCCCCAGGGCTCTATTTTAGGACCTCTGTTGTTCCTAGTGTACATTAATGATTTAAATTTAGCAATAGACCTATTAAATTGTATTCTTTTTGCAGATGATTCCAATCTTTTTTATTCCCACAGAGATATCAATACACTATTTAAAACAACAAACGAACAATTATCGAAAGTTAATGAGTGGTTTAAAAGTAATAAACTTTCTCTGAATGTGGATAAAACCAAATTTATTTTGTTCCACAAAGTAAATAATTCAAAAAATATTCCCATCAAATTGCCTAATTTAATAATCAATAACACTAACATTAAAATCTTAGATGAACATTTACGTTGGAATTTACACATAAAACGTATTGAAAATAAAATATCAAAAAATTTAGCAATGATATATAGGACTAAACCATTTTTAAACAATAATTCTTTAAAAAGTTTATATTTCTCTTTTATTCATTGTTACTTAATTTATTGCAATATTGCATGGGTAAGTAAAAACCATACAAAATTAAAAAAATTGTACTGCAAACAAAAACACGCGTGCAAAACAATATTTGGAGCTGACAGAACTGTACCTTGTGAGCCTCTTCTGCGTATACTTGGAGCACTAAAAATATATAAAATCAACTTACACCAAGTTTTAATGTTCATGTATAAAACAGATATAAGATTATCTCCTAAAATATTTCAATCCTATTTTGACAAAATAGTTCATAAATATCCAACAAAATTTTCAAATAACAACTTTGTTGTCCCAAAATATAATTCAAAACTAACTTCATATTCAGTTCTTTATCGTGGACCTTACTTGTGGAAAATGTTTCCCAAGATTGTAAATACACATAAAACTAGTATAGAACAATTTAAAAATGAATAAAACAGGCATTCTTACTCATGGATTTTAATATATCTGATTTTAAATGTTTTTTTTAACTAAAACTCAAATACAAAATATTATTAATACAAAAATTATGTCACTGAGTGTATCAATATTATTTCTTCATTACCTTAATTATGGTATCACCTCTATGGCGTTTGCTAATTTATTTACGTTATTTCTATGAAGTATACTAATTTATTTTTGTTATTTCTATGGTATACTTTTTTTTTTTTTTTTTAACTTTTTATTTTTGAATCTTAGTTTAAAGTTTTAAGTTTTAAGCAAATGATAATATCTTATTTATTTATTTATTTTCACTTGATCTTACTCTTTCTTTAAATTTTGATTCTTTTTATTTTTTCTTTAAATGACAACGAATTTTTATCTATTTTACTTTTATATTTTTCTTTTTTTAATAAATAGTTTGTTAACTATAGATATTTAAATATTACGGTTTTTGTAAATACGTGAGAATGGGGCTCGGTAATAAGGCTAAATAAGTCTTCTTCTTACCCCGCCAATATTTATTTTTATTTATATGCTTCGAAACTGTATATTATTAAACGGCAAAATAAACAATAAAAAAAAATAAAAAAAAAATTGAATGTTGCGATGAATTGGCCACAAACCACAGTCTGAGTAATTGATTGCTGTTTCTTTGGTGCGATCATTTACATCACCATCTTGGCCATCATCATTTTCGTTATCGATATCTTTTTCATCGTAGTGAACATTTCCAACTGACACTATTCCGTCTTCTTCATCGCTGGTTGATGTATCACTAAGTACATGCGCAACATTTTCTCCTTCCTTTATTTTATTACAATCACTATTTTCCAATGTAAAAAAATTTTCAAGTTTTTTATAATTTTTTCTTCAAATTATCAACTTTTTCTGCTTTACGTTTTCTGTATTGAGCACCAGATGCTTTCTTATTATTATGAGTTTTAAAAACATTTTTTTCTTTATTATGAGTACTCTCCATTGATTGCTGCTGACAGTTTCTATTTGTCTAAAATTTTAAAATAAAAAATTACTAGCAAGCTAATAATTCATCAACAATTTCATTATTTATACTTACCTACTTTTTATTACCGCAAAATTTGAAAACTTGACAAAAACTGAATTTGAATCACAAATACAACTTTAAATTTCTTCTACAAATTAATAAACAACGCGCTCGCAACTCGTACCGAAAATAATGTTTAAAATTTAAACTTTAAATAAATAGAAAGCAAAATGATTGGCGCCGAGAAAGATACAAGTAAAAAAATGAATTTAAGTAACAAAATATATGTTATGATTGAAACACTTTTAATCAAATTATTAATTTTGAATAAAGAATTTTTAACAGTGTAATAATACAATAAATAAATTATTTAAAGAAATTATTTTTATAAAAAAAAAAAAAACATTCGAAAAAATAACAAATAATAGAAAATCGAAATCGAAAAAATTTAGGTTGACTTATTTTTTCTATTTATTATATTGCAACGTTTGGCGCTCCAGTTTCCTGGCGCCCTTGGGCGGCGCCCAACCTCGCCCCTCCCTAAGGCCGGCACTGTGTATATTCTAGGTCATTTATATTTTAGGTACGTTTTTAATTTTTTATTGAGTTACGTAAGTTTATAAATAGATTAATTACGTAAATTATTATTTCAAACATAATAAGAAATGTTGCATTAAGAAAAAGATAAAACATTTTGAACTAAATTTGTAATAAATTAACAATCTTTACTTTATTTAAAAACACTGATATTGCAATATATATATAAAACCTAATCATTTTATAACTGAATAAATAAAAAAAATTTACTCTAGCAACTACTTAATTGTTTTTTTCTTTAACATTGTCGTTGGTTGGTTTTTTTTATAGTGAAATCTGTATGGAGGTAAATTATTTTATGTAGCCTGTTGTTGCAATGAGAAAAAGAGTAAAAAATAATAATAAACAATAAAACATATTTTAATATAATGTGAATATAGTTTTGAGAGTATTCTTGTTAATTCTTTAGCTGACTTTAGCTTAGTTTTACTTGATAATTCTTTTGTTTTCCATAAAAAAAACTTTTTATGTTTTTGTTAACTTAAGAATAACTTCAATTTGCTTTAAATGAAGTATTTTGCTATATCCCAGAAATGATTTTCTCTATAAAAATCAAAGTGTTTATGTTTCAATAAAGTATATTTTTATCTAAGATCTATAATAATTTTTAAAAAAATCAGTTTTAAAATTGTGAACCAATGATAAACTTTGCTTAAAAAAAAAAAACTCATTTTCAATTTTTCATATATCTGAGTGAATTTCCACCATAGATGTATCTTTTATTTTATTAATACGTTGTATATATTGTAATATCTCAAATTCTTATCTATTACTTTCTAATTTTATTAGTCACCGTGGCGGCGAATGGGTTGTAGGCTATTTATAACTTGATAATAGAGGCCTCTACAAGTTAAAATTATTTCTAAATTAATGGAAACCATTAATTTAGAAATAATTTTAACTTGTAGAGTAACCTAGGGCACGACATTATTTAGTCGTAAGTCAACAAAATTTTCTTTAGTTTTCTAAATGCTATTTATCAATCTAATAATTTATGAATAATACTTTACATGATATGCAGGCAACAAAAAAATTAAAATTGATAGTTAAATAATAAGTAAAATTTCTTTTCCAGTCTTTTAGTAACTTCTTTTCCAGTCTTTTAATAATCTGTAACTACTAATTAAGTGCAAAAATATTACAGTTTATAATTTTGTGTAAATTAAGTGAAATAAAAAAATTAAACTTTTTTTCGAAAACCATTAATTAATAATTCGTTCTTTTTTGCTTGACGTCATTTTTCGGGTCACTTTGCTGCTCACAAATAAATGTTTTTAACTGTTGACATTATATCTTCTTTTTATTTTTAAAACAATTACAGAAAATTTTTATTGATTCCAACGTTTGTTGCAAAAAATTTGAACTTCAAATGTGATTTTCATATCTATGGTCACTATCTAATTATTTCATGTCTAATATCAAAATGTAGTAATGAAATCAAATAGATTGAAAATATTGATTAAAATTTGATAATCCAGCTGTTTATAGTTTCGAATGTAGGGTTTTGTTCATTTGAGCAGGTGGAATATCAAAGTTTGAAGAACATAAATATAACCTTTTGAACAAAACGTACTCTTAGATAAAATACAGATAAATTAGATAGGATGGATCAAAAACCAAAAATTACCATCGATCAAATTACTTTTTATTTACAGAAAATACTATGCATTAAAATAACTTTAATTCAATAAGCTGGGAAAAGATATCACAAATGCTGTGTTTTTTTCTATTTGAAATGCCATTTCCATAAAATACTTTTTTTATTTCTTTGGTTGTTATAAATTTTTTTAAATAATATTAATTTCAAAAACTCACTTTAACATATTGATGATATTCTGTTTTAAATAAAAACTTTAAATAAAAACTTTAAATAAAAACTTTAAATAAAAACTTTAAATAAAAACTTTAAATAAAAACTTTAAATAAAAACTTTAAATAAAAACTTTAAATAAAAACTTTAAATAAAAACTTTGAATAAAAACTTTAAATAAAAACTTTAAATAAAAACTTTAAATAAAAACTTTAAATAAAAACTTTAAATAAAAACTTTAAATAAGAACTTTAGACGCTTTTAGAAAGCAGATCTTACTGGATAACCTCCTCTTCTTTTTTTTTTTTATAACAAAACATTAAACTATTAAATTTAGAACGAAACATTAAACTTAAATCGAAGACCTTAGTGCCAAAAGTACTTAAGTCAAAAAATACTCATTCTGAGAGTTCGAATATTCAAACTAACCTTGAAATCTGGCAAGGCATGCCAATACATTTCTAAAAACAACAACAAGATATTTATTTTTCTCAAAATTTAAAATCATATAATAACAATAATATATTAATAATGATATTAACAAAAATAATAATAACAATAATAACAATAATAATAACTTTATTAATTAATAGAGCAAAAGTAACAGCAAAAATAATAGTGTTTATAATAATTGTAATAATAATAGTAATAATATAAACAACAGTAATGAAAGTAATAAATATTAATGACAAAAACAATAAAATTTCTATAGAAACAGTATGAAAAAAAAAAAAAAGAAGAAGAAGAAAACTAAAGGAAGTTAATAATGATAAAAAATTAAAATAAATTTTTTTTTAGAACTTGTTTAAATTTATTTTGTTTTAAATAAAGAAATGAAGATAAATTATTTTTAATTCTATATCCTTACATTATTATAATGAATGAACTTGCTTATCTTAAAATCTTAAACCATCATCTTTTAGAAGATATGTGTAATTTATTTTTAGGACTTAAGAAAAGAAACACTTAGCTAATGCAATTTTTCAACATATATTATTACTATAAAGAAATAAGTCTATTCTATGTGTTCATTGTCACTCGTGTTTCCATCTATATCTATGCCATGAATATTAATATAAAAAGTAACTCCTTCTGGAAGATTGACATGTGTTAAAAGTTCACAAATATCATGAGATTTGGTAGTTTTGACAAGCAAAAACTTTACGTATGCTCTATTGGGTTTGAGTGAAATGAGAGCTAAAATATTTTTTTACCACATTTGAAAGTTTTTATGACATCAGAACATTCTGTCATTGAAGTTTGACTTATTGGTACCTTGCCTCGTTCAAATTTTGCTCATAAGCTTATTTAAAGTCAAGTACTTTAATAACTGGGGTTCCATATTCAATTATGTTGTCTGTAAGAGGATGTTTGACATTTAATGGTTTGCTGGTATCTGTATTTTTTTTAAGTGCTAACTACAGTAAAGGTAAAATTACCCAGTCCTTTTTTCTTCTCCCTTTTTTAATGCGCCTGAAATTCCGACCACAATGCATTCGCCTATAACCTGGATGGGGATACTTTACATAAGCTTGTGTTATAGAGACATTCTTATTTACCAATTTTTGTAGGTAGGCAAAGATGAAATGGTTTTTATACTGTGAAAAACAGTTATCCATGAAAATTACAATTTTTATAGTTGTAACTGAAAGACCAGATATGTAATGGTCCAGACATGAAATGACTCCATTTGGGCCCTTACTACAAAATGTTTAGCATATAGGTACATGTTAACAGATTTATTTACATTGTTATGAATGTACAGGCTGAGAATCCAAAGTTGACGCTTATAAAACTCTTGTCCAATGCCAGTTAGAGGAAGTGGTAAATTTTTTTATAAGTTTAAACAGATATATATATATATATATATATATATATATATATATATATATATATATATAAATATATATACATATATATATATATATATATATATATATATATATATATATATATATATATATATATATATATATATATACATATTGTTAATATACTTAAGTATTTTACGTATGAAAAATTTCAATATTTCATATATATATATATATATATATATATATATATATATATATATATATATATATATATATATATATATATATATATATATATATATATATATATATATATATATATATGAAATATTGAAATTTTGGGCCTTGTATATACGTAATTATACATATTGTTAATATACTTAAGTATTTTACGTAATACAACAGTAGGCCTTAATAAGTATATATAATTGTACATACTGTATGTTAAACTGTATATACTTTAATATAATAAGTACTTAGATAAATGATATATGTAAACATATTTTGTACTAATTAATTATACAAAATATTTGTCTAATACATAAACACTACAGCAGTAATAATAATTTTTTAAGCTCGAAAACATTAATGTTGGAGGGTAAAGTAAAACATACAAAGAAGAATATAGAAATAGCATCAACATTGTAGTTTAAATGTATAAATTTACATCATAAATTTATACATATTAATATTACTATTCAGTATAAAATGACATAATATATACTCTATTATATTATATTATATCTTCAAAAATATATATGTGTGTACAGTAATTATATATACATGTTTAACATGGGTTAAAAACTAGGGTTTTAAAAACAAGTAGAGTTATACTTTGACATAAAAAAATTGAATCCAACAGAAAAAACACAAATTAAGAAATTTCAATCTAAAATTAAAAAACCTTAAGTTTCAACGCTCAGAAAATTTTTTAATGAATTTTTAAGGAAACAAATGAGGCTTCAGCTAAATGCATAATGATTGCATAAAAACATGTTTTAATATACTGAGACGTTTTCCTTCTTATTATTTTCATTTTATTATCAATAAAAAAAAAATCATAAAAATTTTAAAAGTTTTAATGCGCTTGCATATAATAACTAAAAAAATTGCCATAGAATAAGATCGTATCCATTAATTTGTCTTATTGCAATCAACAATAATTTAAACATTACTTTGAATAAGATTTTGTTATTTTGCTATAAGTTTTTCATAAATATTTCAATTTTAAAAATTTGGCTGCGAAGTTTTCATTAAAGGTGTCGATTAAAAGAGTGTATAATATAGAGTTACTCTTTCATTAGTTAGACATGTTTTTTACAAAACCATGCGGTAACAATAAATTTTTTTAAATTATCAAGTAGGGGAAGTTGGGGTACACGAGACCGAGGGGTCTAGTAAATAAGAGGCATTTTCTCAAAGATTAGAATTATGTTTATCTTGATAATGTAATCATTTTATGTGCTCATATATCAGCCATCTTTATTTATAGTTGTTGCCACATAATTTTTGACTACACGTTTTTAGTTGGTAATTTTTTTTTAACTATTTAGAGTAAATTTTTTTACCTTCCTTATGTTTGTTATGGAGATAACCTTCTTATGCTTGTTATGGTGATCATGGTTGAATTAATTTTAATAGTTTAAGTTTTCATTCAGATTATTGATATTTATGCTTCCTTTTAGTAGTTTAGCTTTTTTTTTAATAACACTCATGTCCCAAGAATTTTGACTTAATTTGTTATAGTGGGGCACAGTGAATCGGGGTACAGTGAATAGGATGATACACTATGCCCCATTAATGATCTTAAAGATTAACATCAAGCATTTTTAATGAAATAAATGAAAATGAATCAATTAGTTTTGAGTTCTCAATAATAATATTTGAGTAATTTTTTAATTTTTTAATATTTTTATAAGTTTTGTTATCAATAAAATTCTTTTTTTTTCTCAACTTTTCAAATGTTTATTTTTTTGATTTTATACTAATCTAATCAATAAAAGTATGCCAAAAGTATAGTGTATAGAGTCTTTACTTCTTCAGCCTGATAGTTATTTGGATATGTCCCTATCCACTATCATTAATTCACAGCTGTATCCGTTGATTCACCTTGCCCCAGTACTGAGGCACAGTGAAAAACGGAATACAACTCACTTTAAATCTATCTGTGAGCCGTTTGATAGTAAATATTTGGGTTTTAGTAAATTCTTCTAACGAAGGACATATATCTCAATCATTTCGCTTCAAAAAAAATAAAAATACATATTTTAACTTTTGCTTAATTTAAAAAATAAAGAAGTCCGATCCACTCTGCCCCAACATCCTCCGATCCACTCTGCCCCAACCATAAAATATTATGAAAAACTTATTAAACTTATAATGTAGAAATAGTCAAATACCAGGGTCTACAGAAACCGATTTAACTCCAACAAGAACGTTATGACCACCAACTATGTACCAAGAGTATATATTAAAAAACAAATAAAGTTTAAAAAATAACAGATACCATAGATAAGCTCTAAAGATAGTGAACCAAAAGTTTATCAAGTAATGAATCCTCTTTTAGCTGCGTCTTTTTTAGTATTACTAGCAAGTTCACGTAATTTTATTTACACTTGGTTGTATTATTAAAATTGTATAAGTTATACTATGTAACTAGTTTTAAATAAAATATGACTCAAATAAGTATCAAATTTTAGTACAAATAAATCTAAATTTTTCAAATTTAGATTTATTTGTACTACCCCAAACAATATTGCCATAAGATAAATAACTATTTATGAATGCAAAATATAGTTGAGTTAGTGTAGATTTGTCTAAGATTCGTCTGGTTTTATATAAGATGCCAATACTTCTTGAGATTTTATTGCTAATATGATTTATATGAGCTCTCCAGGATAAGTTTTCATCTATTAAAATACCAAGTAATTTATTTGTGAATGAGCGCTCAATATTGATGTTATTTATATATAGCATTGGTAAGGATTTTGGAATAGATTGAAACTTTCGTTTAGAATGGAATAAGGAAAACTTAGTTTTATCAGTGTTTAAAGATAAGCTGTTAGCGAAAAGCCAGTTTGATATTTGTTCTAGTTCATTATTTGCTACTTGAAATAGAGAGATAATATTACTGTGAGAATAGAATAAAGTGGTGTCGTCTGCAAACATAATAGTAGACATAGTATTTGATGCTTTATATAGATCGTTGACATAGATTAAGAATAGCAACGGACCTAAGATGGAGCCTTGCGGAACCCCACATGATATTTTAAGTTTGTTTGTCTGAAAGCCATCATTAAGAGAAATAAACTGCTTTCGATCAGTAAAGTAACTGGGAAACCATTTATGGTATTCGTGGCTTATTCCATAATATTTTAGTTTTTCTTGCTGGCTGGTTTGCTATTAATAGAACTATTCTAATGCATAACATTTTTTTAAAAAAAAAATAATCTTTTTAAATTTTTTGACAATATGTTTGATCAATCGCAGCACATACCATTAGTTCTAAAGACAAAAATTTACATAAACACTATAGTGTATACAAATAGTACACAAATGGCAAAAATTTATATAAATGACAAAAATTACATTTACATATTATATTATATATTACATATACACTTTAGTGTATATGTAAATTTTTGTCATTAGATCTGATGGTGTCTGTTTTGATTGATGAAACATGTTGTTGAAAAATTTAAAAAGATTGTTATTTTTTTAAAAGATAGTTATTTTTTTACGCGTGGTAAGTCCGTCCGTTAAATCGAACTTACGTATCTTAAATTCAAGACATTTTAAAGATAAAAAAATTAGCTGATACGAACAAATTAACACCGAGATA
>NC_061162.1:24061596-24096596 GCF_022113875.1 Hydra vulgaris | reverse complement strand
GCTAAAAAAATAAGCAAGTCATGAGTGCACTCTTTCTTTTTTCAAGGCCACTAAAAGAAAATTTTTTCTTTTGGTGGCCTTGAAACAAGAAAATTTTTCAAACACGAAAACAAATTATTATAGGGTATTATATCATATAGTGCAAAAATTTAACTATTTTTGTAGAAAAATTGACTTACAATTTATTAAACTACAGTTTATTAATCATTAACTCGGTGTAAAAAAAATAGGCTATTCAACCTGTTGTAACATAATGCAAACCTGTTATAGCATGATTCAAACTTGTTATAACATGATTCAAACCTGTTATAACATGATGCAAACCTGTTATAACATGATACAAACTTGTTATAACATGATGTAAACCTGTTATAACATGATGCAAATCTGTTATAACATGATGCAAACCTGTTATAACATGAATCAAAAAAGTAAAAAAATTAGTAAAATAAATTTACTGAGTGATTTGCAAAGCAATTAACTTGGCTTTATTTATATTACCAAACATGTAAAGTTTTTAATAATTTATCACTATAGTTTGTTGATGGGAACCAATTAAAGATAAAGAAATTTGACTTGTTTTTTATATTAACGACATTAAAGTAGACGTATACACCAAATCTAATCCGAATAACACATTTTATTGTGAAAAACAAACTTTGTCAGTTTATTTCACAAAAAGAATTATTTCATAAATACATTTATGATTGTTTTAAAAGAAAATTAAAAAAAAAATTTTGAATGGCAAAATAAAATCTAAGTTAAATAATTTTCTTAATTAGAGTTTAACGGTTCCCGAAGGATTTTTAAAATCTCAACGCAAATCAAATGTCACGGCAACCCTCATATATGGAAACAAAGTCAAAGCTTATAACTACAAGCTGGTGTCTTTTACCTCTTGTGCAAAGTGACGAAGAGAATTGTTATAACTGTGCGCAATCTAACTTTAAAGTCTCGACATGGATTTGTACATCACAAAGGTTGCCTAACAAATCTGATTGAACCTCGCAACGTTTTATCGGAAGCAGTTTACTGTGGACAGCTAGTTGACACAATTTTTATCAATTTTACCAAAATATTTAACACAGTACCATACAATGACATCTTTATAAGATTCATGTCTATAACATTCAAAGCCAGCTATGAAACTGAACTAATAGACAGCAGTATATCGTAATTGAAGAGTAAATATCCGAGTGGAAAAGGTTGACAAGAGGCGTCTCTAAATAACCAACAACCTTAAAGTCAAAGTACAAGTAGATTGTCTTTAAAAGTCGGTGTGGAAGCTCTCTAGCTACGAAACAAATGTACCAGCTATGCATTAAACCACATTTGGAGTTTTGTGTGCAAGTTTGTTCAACCCATCTCAAATCAGAAATTGGTTTATTCAAACGCGTCCGACAACGCGCATTATTGTTAGTTAAACATTATAATACATCTCATTATTTAAATAGGTTGAATTTTATATTTTACAACTACAGCTTTCTTAATTAAACTTAGCATTTAATTTAAGAAAAATTTAACTGTTTAAAGCCCCACCTAATCAAAGGTTATCCAAAAATTCAACAAAGTTTTACAAACCATGTTGCAAACCGTTAGAATAAATTAGAGCAGGATGTACTTTATGCACCTACAATAAATTTTTTTAAAAATAATTTTATGATACAATCGTCAGCATAGGATGTCTGGTGTTGCTTTTCTCCATCAGTATTAATTTTTTATGCAAAATTTTTATTGATTACTTAAATCTTTTTGTTTCAGCTGCAGTTCCGCTAGATGGAAGAGCTTGCTTTACAAGCTTTCGAACACTCAGATTCTAATTGCAAAAAAACCACACTAAATTATTGTCGCCCTAAAGCCGTTGCTTTAATTTTACCAAAATATCAACCTTGTGATATGTCTTGGTTATAAAACAGAATATTTGGCAAAGCAAATGATGATAACAAAATCACGATGAACCTAGAAATGCAGTTTTTTCATAAGATCCCCAAACATAAGCTTGAAGTTAATATCTTTAACGTTTCGCATTAATATTTTATTCAATAAAATAATTTAGAATTGGCATTTTGAATATTGTTTCTTAAGATTCTCATTCATCTGGTTGAAAAATCAAGAACTGGTAAAAATTAAACCTTGTAAAATAGAAGACAACTTTTTTTTTTTTTTTTCTCGTTTGTTATTTTGGTGTCACAAGAAATCCTTAGGGTCTTGTCACAGAGCACCGAGGAAGTGCATTTAACCAGAAAAATCACGCCTCCTTCCTTACCAAGACGCGAACCTGGATCTTCTGCTTATAAAGCAAGCGCTCTAACCACTGCGCCACGGCCGCACAAATTTATGGAAGATGTTTCGCATCTTAATAGTTTAAAGGAGTCTTTGTTTTTCATTTCAGGAAATATTTTATACTTTCTCAACAAATTATAACCAAAGGGTTTGTAGTCTTTTTTCCAATCTATATGCATACTAATTCGAATTTTCAACACAATAACAGTATCTGTCGCAGAAGATGAACAATCTTTAAGTAAACTAAAGTTTATAAAAAGACGGCAGGACCACTATAGAACGACACACATATTGAAAATGAATTAGGTACCTCTAAGTCGTAAAATTAGATAATAATAATAACGGTTTTTGCTTATAAAAAACCAAGAAAAGACGTTATTAATTTTAAAGAATCTTTTTAATAATCAGTGAAGCTTAAAAGAGTTATTTAAATCAAATGCGTTTCATGAAACGTACCAGATGCGTTTCGTGAAAATATGGATGTAAAGTAAAAGTATTATAAATAAAAACACGATCATTAACTTGAATAAATAGAACTTGAAAAACTGTATATGCTTTTAATTTAAGTTTTTAAAAAAAAAAACATGCATACTTATAAGGGCGCTTTTCTGCTTTGCTCCGGGCGTCATGAACGCCCTATATATATATATATATATATATATATATATATATATATATATATATATATATATATATATATATATATATATATATATATATATATATATATATATATATATATATATATATATATATATATATATATATATATATATATATATGTATATATATATATATATATATATTTATTATATATATATTTATTATATATATATATATATATATATATATATATATATATATATATATATATATATATATATATATATATATATATATATATATATATAACAGGAAGTTTTTTAAAATATATAAGAGAAAGTTTCCACCATCTTGGTCAACAATCCTCTTTTCTACTATGTATGTTATTCATATATTCAGCATTAATTATTCAATATAAATTGCAAAGATTCTTACACAATTTATATCATCATGGTGCTTTTCTTTTTCTTTGACACCTTAAAAAGAATTTAGGAAATAAATAGATTATTAAAAATTTCAAAAATTTGTCGATGAGTAATAGTCTATTATAACTAGATATAAATAGAGAGCAATAATTTATGTTTCTTTGAGAATCTCAACGAAAATATTATCTGGAAAAAACATATATTCAGCATTAAAATTTTCTTATTAAGAAATATATATTTCATATGATAAGAAGTGAATTTCTTGTTTTAAGAAATAAATTTTTAAACTATGGACAATGAGTTTACAATTTTGATGTGTACGCGCAATAGAAGGTAAAATTTCAAAAACATTTTTAAACAAAGCCGAACATTTATTTCAAATTTTTTAAAAAACCTTATATTTCTCCCACACACATTGTTACTTAAACTATCGGCATTTTAAACAAAGCCGAACATTTACTTCATATTTTTTATTATGAAGTAAATGTTCGGCTTTATAACTACGCAAATATCGCTTGGTGCAGCTCTAATGTATCTCTCTAATGTATCTAAAATTAGAAAACTGTTAAATAGACAAAAATATGGTGTTGGAGTTATTTCAAATACATGTCGCTTACATACTCTCAAGATTTAAAAATAATAACGAATATTTTCCAGTTGAACTTTAAGTTTTTATTTATATAATAAACTTGAGAAAAAAAAAAAATAATAATAATAATAATACTTAATACATTTTTCGATAAAATAATTACTTCTAAAATTATTAGATTATCAAATTCTCTATTGCCACTAGATGTTCTAAATTAAGAAACCCTTTTTGAAAAATGAACTAAAAAGTTTTTGAATTTTTCTATGAACCAATGATGTCATCGAATTAAACATTTTTAACATTTTTTTTTTTAATTTAAAATTTTCTTCAAGTTAAATTATTAATTTATATATTTTCAATCAAGTTTTAAACGAAATAATCAAATTAGATATTTAATTGAGCAAGATGGCGAACGGAGCAAGATGAATTTACAATACTTTTTTAAACACTGTTAACGTAACTTTATGAGCATAAATTTTTTACGCCTAAAAATAAATACCTTGGTTTCAGTTATTGCTAATTGATGGTGTCCTTCGGGTGTTATTTATATAGGAATATTTTTTTGTGATGCGTGTTTGTTTTGTGTTCTTTATTTAAAGTAGTTGGAAGTTTTTATAAGTTTATAAAATTAGAGGCCAGAAACGCATAATAAGTCATCTACTCCCGGTCACATTCCAGATGACAAATTTATGAATTTTACATTTTAATTTTTATTACAAATTTTTCTATTTGCCAACTGATAAAACGAACATACTGAAAGAGTTGTTGCTTCATAACTGATAGTTGTGCAATAAATCAGGGTTTTCAAAACGTTCGTGATCTTGCCCCGTCTTCCCCTTACTATTAATGTTATAGTTAAATCGTAATATATATAACATTAATTTTATTTTTTTCATTTTAATATTTGACACGCTTTACAATAAAAGTGTAACATGACAGCTTACAGGGCGTGGTTATAAAATAAATATCATCTTCTTTTTACCTAAATCATGTATTCGTTATTTGTATTACACGAAATTGTTTGTATTTTTTACTGACAAAACATAACCAACAAAAAAAAAAAAAAAAAATGTATAACAAACCTTGCATTTTTGAAACTTCATCTGATTCATTTGTTATATAATCATTTGTCAACTAAAATAAGTAATATATATTATACTACTTATAGCTTTAAATTCTTTTGAACATATAAAAAAAAAAATATTACCGTTTCTGATGACGTTTTATCTCTTTTTTGTGAATAGCCTCTCTTCCATGTTTTTGTCGGAAATTTATCTAATTAAATTTTTTATAAAATAATTAAATTAAATTTTGTACATATGATGTAAAACGTACCTCATCCCAGTACGCACAAGACAAGTCTAAGACGTCTAAAACATGTATTTTAGACGTGTTTCAGACGTCTAAAACGTAGTAATTCTTACACGAATTACTTTTAGACGTCTGAAACACGTCTTGCGCCCAATGGAATACTACATTATATCATATTGTTATGCGCTCTTACAGATGATAAATTATTATTTGTTTTATTATATCTATATGTTTTTTATCAAATACAAAATTGAAGTAAGTATTTCTGATCGTGTACATCAATTTTATATTTGTATTAATTTCAATAAACTATTTATACTACGCACACACAATTTATATAGCAGGAGTTTTAAAAACTCAATAAAAAAAGCATCAAATCTGACTAATTAAAAATTGATTGGGATGATGGTATAAAGACCAGTAATACTAAATCTTGTTTCCAAACGTTTGTTACATACCCTAACTGTTTACAAGATAGTAGAATATAACTGACTTGAAGCTTATCTCTTAAAATTTAAATCTTTTTTTTTTTACAAGTGTTGCTCATAAACTCAAATTTCAATATTCATTCGTCCTTCGTCAACTATTATAAGGATCTTAAATACACGTTCGTGAAAGCATAAATTTATGTGAAAGCATAAATTTATGTGAAAGCATAAATTCATGTGAAAGCATAAATTTATGTAAAAGCATAAATTTATGTTAAAGCATAAATTCGGATTTAAATAGTTCACCAGTTAAATGCTACCCCAATATGTCTTAACACCGAAAAAAATAAACGAATACTTTTTTTTTATCTGCGAAAAAAATTTATTTCTACATCAATGTTGAAATTAAAATCAAAATTAATATCAAACGGCTATATACTTCGAGGTTTACTAAATACCTTGGTGTATTGATTGATTGCAATACTTCATGGTATTTTCACATTGATAAGCTAAGGAAGAAACTAAATCGAGCTATACTTTCAATAATTCGTCATTATATAACTAATATTACTCTTAAGAAAATTTAATCCTTTGTTCTCGTTTTATCTTAGTTACTGTTGTCAAGTTTGAGGTCAAATTCGAAATTTGAAATCACATCAAAAAGTTGCTATCTTATCATTAATTATCAATTAAAATAATAAACTTTCATTTTTTTAATTAGATCCATCAGAGCCCTTAAAAAATATTCTGCCAATAATAAAACTTACTTATCTTCTTTTGTTTTTTAAATTTTGACTCCTTGACATTATTATCTCTTGTTATTAAAATACACTTTAAATTTTCGTACTATTGTTACTACAATTATTATCAGTGCATTTTTGTTTGTTTATTTTTTCCGCGTATTATTATTACCTGCAATTTATGATTTCTAACTCTTTATTTTTTTAATGTATGTTCTATGTGCTTATTATTAGTCATATTATATTTTTAAATTGATGTCACGCCTTCAGTAGGAGTGAAACCTTTGATCAGACTTCGGAGTGACACCTTTATAAAAAATCTTTATAAATCATGAACTTGTTATTATAATTACTATATTATTTGCTATTATTATTTAAACTTTTATTCATTTAATGTTGTAATTGTAATTTAATACTGTTATCATTATAATTTGTATTACTTTTAATTAATCTTAAAAGAAGTAAAATTTTATAAAAAATTTTAAAATAATAAAAACAATTTATGGAAACACAAATTAAAAAAGTTTATTTAAAAAAAACTTTGAAAATATGTACTTTTTATTTTTTGTTAAAAACTGATTTTAAGTTTTTAAGCCATGATATTTAAGCTATAAAGTAATCATTATATAAAATGATTATTATTTTTAAAATTTTTTGAAATTTCACTTCTTTTGAGACCCAACATGATACGCTTTTGAAGAACTTTTTTTTTCAAAATATTAGAAACCCGTTTGATGTTTAAGAGTTTTGAGCGACCCCTAAAAACTTTTTTTATTCAAAATTTTTTTTAATTTAGTGTTAATTTATTATATAGAACACATTTAGATGGTGGTAGCAGACAATTTTAAAAAAAGATGTGTTTTTGGAGGCACTCTAATATATACATATATATATATATATATATATATATATATATATATATATATATATATATATATATATATATATATATATATATATATATATATATATATATATATATATATATATATATATATATATATATATATATATATATATATATATATATATATATATATATATATATATATATATATATATATATACATATATATATATATATATGTATATATATATATATATATATATATATATATATTATATATATATATATATATATATATATATATATATATATATATATATATATATATATATATATGAATTGCTTACGATGACCAGTTTAGTCACACTTAAAATCATTTTAAATGTTTTGATAAGATGTAAAAGTTAAGATACACAGGAATGGATCAAAAAGTAAAACAAAGCAACAAAGCAACAAAGTAGCAAATAGGATGGCTCCATTATCAGTAAAGAGAAACAGCAAGGAGATTAAAATTTTCAAAGAATTGTGTCAGAAATTTTAATTGAAAACATTAAAAACGACAGGTGGCATCTAATATCATACAGTGTCCGGAAAGTTAAAAAGAATTGCGGACCTCAAAAACAGTCTTATATTTAGTCATGTTAGAACCAATCCAAGGTTAGATTATTGTAAAATTACATTCAACAAGACCCGTGAAAAACAAGTTTTTTCAAATACACTTAGAAAAGTTTTATTTACATTTGTGATGTAAATAAAACTTTTTGATGCGACAGTGGTTCTAAGTAAGTACTACTTTGGAATATTGAAGTTGCTGAAAGCTAATTATCGATCTTTTTTTATTGTTAATAATTAAATATATTTCTTGAATAAAACCATAACTTCTGTGTTTCCAAATAATACCAAGGCTTATTTGTAAATTATTTTAGATTTTTCCCATGTCAGGGCCGACGACACGGGTTTCGAAGTGGGTGCGGGGCACAATCGACAATTCTTGAAAAAAAGTCGTCTGTATCCAGAATTTTCTTATATTTAAAGAAAAAAAAAGGTCCTTTAGAAAAAAAGTGGGGGCTCTTGGCCCCCTCCCCTGTGTTGTTGGTCCTGCATGAGTTACATGGTAGAAGATCCTAATGATCTTATCGCCAGAACCTTTTTTCAAAAGCAACATGTATTACAATACCAGAGAGAAAAAACTTATAATATAAATATACAAATTCATAAAATTTCATTTTATATCGTATAGCTACGTTAACAAAAGTATTCAAAAATATTTTCAATTGAGAGAATGAAATTTTGTAATTAATTTTTGAAGACTGGAAAAGTAATCGACAAATCAAAATTTAGTAAAACAATCCTATTCCAGAGATATGGTGCTTGATATGAAATACAAAATTGATTAAATCTTGTTTTACAAAGCGGTTTATTTACAAAATCATTATTTCTTAAGGTGTATTTGTTTATGGGTTTCGAAATAAATAAATCAATTAAAACTAAATCGTTTTTGTATGTGCTGTAGTATACAGTATCAAAAGCTTTAGATAAATCAATAAGGTTAATTGAGAATTTTTAAAAGAATCGGAGATTTTGCATGTTAAGTTATCTTTTTAAACCCAATTGATTTTTGTATAATAGATTATTTTTATTGAAATAATTGAACATTCTGTTATACATAATTTTTTCCAAAATTTTTGATAAGGTGGAAAGGACAAATAGAAAGGATAGAAAAAGGATGGTAATTTTTAATAATAGTTCTGTCACCTTTTTTTTTCTTTAAAAAAAAAAAAAAAAAAAAATTTTGTTTTAAAATCATAACTAGTTTATGCATTATGTATATAAAAAAATTGTATAAAAACAGATTATAGAATTTTTATACGTTGTTTTACTATTCTTAAAAATTAATGTTATCTGGATGTATTCTGAAGGTGTTAACTTTATCAAATGTACAAATTAATCTGTACATTAAATTACTTTCCCAGGTTCAGTAAAAATAAGCCCATATTATGCCTGTAATTATATTTTCTACAACTGCAAAACTGATATTTATTGAATATTTCTAAACTTAATATAATGGTCGAGCTTTTTGCATAACTTGCATAATTTATCTAAACTTAGTATGATAGTCGGGCTTTTTGCATAAATTGTGTTTTTTTTTAAATTGGTTTTATTAAAGTTATAAATGCATTTACAAGTACAATCTAAAACAATAAACAAATAAAATATTACCTTCATTTTCGTTTTCAAATGAAAAACTCATCTTTGATGATCTTTTAAAATCTGTTTGTTTTCTAAATCAAAAACTTATTTATATATTTTATGTATGTATTTTTATATCAAGTAATAAGAATACTATGCAGGATTTACAAATTATTGAAGATAAGATATTGCACTTTTAGATACAAATATGGTTGTAAAATCGTTGCAGTTTTAGATCTAATAATGTAACGAGTACAAGCTTGACTAAGCTACGTAAAACAAAAGTATTGTTTAAAAAAAACAAACATGCTTTAGACAAGTACGAGTTTTAAGTTATAAAATTTTAGTTCAACATTTATAAAGTGATGCATATCTTTATATTAGAAATTTCAAATAAAAAAGGGTTGGCATGAGTATAACAGTCTTTGAAATATATGAAAAAATTTGAATATATGAAATAAATAATTATCAAAAACCTAAATTTTATCCAAGGTATACTTATGCATTATTAACAACTCCCTCAACAACTCTGGAAAACTTTTTAAGTAAATTTTTAAAAATCTAAATGAAAAGTATTCTTTAAGAACAAATTATTGTGGCGCATTTAAATTACCTAAAAAAGTTAATTAATATACAGAATATTTTATAACATATATTTTTTTTAATTTTCTTTTCTTTATTTTACATTTATTATTTTAGTTGATTTATTAACCTTTATACATTATATAAATAAAACAAAAACAAACGAGTAATAAAAATAAAAACTTAAGAATAAAAACAAATAAAAAATAAAAACTTAAGAAACTCAAAGAAGATCATAAAGTCTTGCCGCAGAAAACCGCTTAGGTTTGAAACTAAACTTTTAATATTAGGCTTATTTTGGGTGTGTTATGGTGTTTGGGGTGCTTGTAATAATTCACTGTTTTTTTTTTTTTTTTTCATTGTAAGTTATAAAAAGTTGATGCCTGTGAATATATGTTCATGTCCATAATTTTTAATTAAATTATTTTCTATTTTTGTTTTTGTACCTTTATACCAGATTTTCATGCACTTTAGATATAAATCAATCGTTTTTTGTAGTTGGTGCACTTCAATTTTCAAATTTTCTTTTCTTTTTGTATAATAGACATTTTAGCATTTATACCGAAAATCTAAGCTAAAAAACTATTTTCAGAAAGACATTTTAATTTTAAAACAAAAATATTAAACTCGTTTCATTTTCAAATAAACTTTAAAGTTCTGCCAATGCAAAAGAGGTTGAGAGGAAGACTTCCGATTTAAAATAAAAAATATTTTTTAAAGAAACTCTGAAAATAAAACCTTTAGTTAATGATATGGTAAGGAGCCTTTTGTTTTAAAATAGCCCCATGCCCTAAAAAAAGTATAAGTCCGCCACTTTTTTGCTGAGTTTTGTCGAATGATTTCCATAATTTGTTTCTTATCTTTAAAGTTATTCAAACGGCTTGTCGTCTTTATTTATCTCTTAAGTCTAAAATACTCAGAGATAATAATAAACTTTTTATAACTAAAAAATTACGAAAAGCAGTTATGCTCCTCTCTACCTTATAAAAATTCCTTAGTGATAAATCTGATTTTATCTGCGCTAATGCACAAAAAACAAAGAAAAAGGGTGGTAAATTTGAACTGTAAACTAAAGAAAATTTACTTTAGACAAATTAACACTGTCTCGGTTTCAGATACATCTCTCTGGAAGTCCGGAAATTAGTTGGTTTAAACTCTAAAGTTACTAATCCAGATAAGTTCCAATTTCTTTTAGTTGGCTTAAAAAGCGCCAAAAAACTATCGTTAAAAATAGGTAATAGTTTTCGCCTCCGATAAGGTAAAACTACTTGGTATAGTAATTGTAAAAGATCTAAAATTTGGAGATCACATTTTTCAGTAAAGCTAATGGTTAATGCTTTGCGCTTTTACACATAAGAAACTTTTTATCCCCATCTATAATATATATTTTAAACTATCTATAAAAATATTATATTTAAAAATTATCTACTAACGCATACTTTATTTATCTGGAAAGGTCTAAAGTCTTTAATTATATACATTATAGTCAATTATATTATAAAAAAGTAATTATAAAGATTTACAGCATTTATAGATTTTAATAACGATAATTTAAATTTATTCTTTTTCTTAAATGAGAGGGAAAAAAAAGTAATATTCTTTAAATTTGAATTTTTGATATTATATATATACTATCTTATGATTTTAAAAGTGTTTCTTTTTTCTTCTTTTTTTTAATTTTTGTCTAATGAATAACTTTAAATATATATATATATATATATATATATATATATATATATATATATATATATATATATATATATATATATATATATAGAGTATTAAATGACCGTAAGTTAACCATGTTGTTGTGATTAAATTACTTGCTTGACTTTTCCTAAAAATAACTTTGACTCTATTAAACTATTTTGCATTTTATATAAACTTCTTTATATAAAACATTTTGCATTTTTCTCTTATTTTTAATTTTAGTTACAACGTATTTACATAAATGTCTCGAAAAAACAAGGGGGTTGGTGATAAGATAAACCTGTCTTCTTCTCGTCTTTGCCATCTTTATATAAAGAGGAAAGCGGGGCAAGATAGCGAACGTTTTGAAAGCCCTAAGTTATTGCAAAAGTATCAGTCATGAAGCAGTAATACTTTGTCAGTATGTTCATTTTATCTTAACGATTCATTGCCTGCATGAGTTTTCAGTTTGCAAGTAGAAAAATTTGAAATAAAAAGTAAAATAAAAAGCTCATAAATATGTCATCTGGTCACGTGACCGGTGCCAGACAACTTATGCGATTTTTGACTCCAATTTTATAAAAATTTTATAAAACTATTAACTAATCTAACTCAAAAAGCACAAAATAAACACGCGTCACAAAAATATATTCCTAAAAATGTTACACCCAAAGGATACCATTCATTATTTAATTTTTTTTTAATTTACTTATTACAGTAATCAATACAACTTCTTGATTTAATTGATGAAAGGAAGCACATCAGGCTTTCCTATGCTGACAATGGACATTGCTGCAGCCGAAGCAGCATTTTAAACGTGTTTTTTAAAAAAGTGCACAGTGGGTGCATCAACTCATTTGTTCCATCGGTTAGTAACTCGGTTTGTAAAGAAGTGCTGACGTTCTGAATTTCTTTTGATCAGTTGTGGTTTTAAACATCGGCTGTTTCTTCTCAGATTATATCGTGAATTTAACAAAAAAGGCTGGGCTTGTGGTATGTAAAAAATATTGGGAATTATGAATAGCCGAAAATATTATGAATTATGAATAGCCAAAAGCGAGATATTTTTTTAAGCGCAAAAAGTAAACTTATATGTATAAAATTGCGTGGATAATATTTAAAAAAAACGATTGGCCTTTTGAAATACAGATTTGTTTTCACCCATTATTAAGTTTTTTGTTGAGGTGCTATATGAAAAGCCCCATTCGCCATCTCACCCCGAACTTGTAAATGTTTGTACGGCTAAATGAATGAATCAAATAAATAAAATAAAAAAATCCATAATAAGTCTATTTTGCTGTTTAATGCTTTTATTTTTCCTGACTTTTCTTATTGTCCTCTAATTTGTATGTTTTGTTCAAAAAAGACGACAAACTAATAAATAGAACTTATAAAAAAGCTCTAAATATAGTCTATGGAAGATTTGATTTGTCTCTGGATGATTTTTTTAGTCCAAGAATTCATCTTAGAAATTTGAGATTTCTTCTGATGGAAACTTTTAAATCCATTAATTGTCCAAATCCAATATTTCTGAAAAATCTTTTCACTATAAAAAATCTTACGTATAAACTCCGTTCTTGCAAAAAACTGGTTCTATATACTAAAGGCTCCATATATAATAAAACATGCTGTACGTTATATTGAGCCACCTCGCTTTGGAGCACTCTAAATAACGAGACCATGTCCGCAAAAAGTCTTCAAGATGTTCAAAAAACATATCAAGAATTGGTATGGTAATAATCGTGTATGCAAAATATTTCGTTTTTAAAATTTTGTTAGAATTTATATTGACTTATATCTTTAGCAATGATTGTATTATTATCTTTTTTCGAAAAAATTGTAAATTTTCATGACATTTATATTTGTGTGATTACTGTTAAGTTAAATGTGTTGATTTATATTTGTGTGTGTACTTTAAAGTTAAATGTGTTGATTTATATTTGTGTGTGTACTGTAAAGTTAAATGTGTTGATTTATATTTGTGTGTGTACTGTAAAGTTAAATGTGTTGATTTAAGTTTTAATGTTAAAACTACCTTGTAAAATTAAATTTGAAAGTTTTAAAATTAAATTAAATTAAATTATGGTCCGTCGTCGGCTCTATGAAAAGATTGCGTGATTTTTTGTCGTCCATATATTTGGTTCTATCGGGTTTGTTTGCTATTCATATACTTGTACTAGAGAACTATTTTGTCTTATAATCAGCCAAAAAAAAAAAAAAAAAAAAAAAAAGCCAAAGTAAAGTTTTTAATGTTTAGAAATAATGTCACAATCTAAAAAATTTCTACTTAATTTCCAGAATTTCCTCAAAACATTCTATTAAAAAAATAAATAAGATATTCTTATCATTTATATTTTTATATCATTCTTAATTTCTTAATATGATAAAAATAACTATTCTTAATTTCGTTCAATTTTTTTGTTGGTAGCACACTCTTACATAAAAATATTATTTCAAGTTTATTTTACATTTTAGCTTTTAAAAAAATAAACGTATTTAATATAAACGAAGTGATTTACAATTAAAAAACGCAAAACGAATATCTTTTAAAATAACTTTTGTTCATGAATGTATATAAAACAAATAGCGAAAATAACATCTTACATACGACATTTGTCTTATATATATTCGTGAACAAAAATTGTTACATCACCATGTATTAGGATGTATAATAAATATTCTTTTTTTATGTTAAATTTTGTAATAATGAAAGTTAGTTTCTTACATTTCTGTAATTGAGCAGTTTTGCTGATGTTTTGTTTTAGGTGGTGTATTGTGCTGATGATAAACGATGAGGTGATCGAGGTGTTGTTTAGCAATGAGCAACTTATCGTGCTGATGTTTAGCTTAAATGGTGACAAATTTTTCTTTTTTATTTTACTCCACAAAATAATTTTTATTTGACGTCACATTGTTTTACTTATTGTAAGGCTAAAATGGTTCAATCTTTCAAATGGTTTTATAGCAAAAAAAAGACAAATAATGACACGGTCACACGATTGAAAATAAAAGAGTAACTTGTATAAATTAGTAAATTGTATAAAGTAAACTGTAAAAATGCGGAATTCAAACTATTTCTTTAAGCTTTCCTATTTTAAGAGTTTTCATATATATCTTGTTAAATATTTGAAAACTTTATGACGTCTGATTTTAAAAATACTTTTGATAAAAAATTTTGTGTCGTTTTTTTTTTTTTTTTTTTCAAAAAAAAAATAAATAAATAAAACGACAATATATAAAAAAAATATTTTTGGAATTGCGGTAAAACTTGTAAAAACGCCGATTTTATTTAGTTGATATATTTCTTTCATAGCAAATTTCGGTCAACAGATAGATCTTTCATAAAAAGCAAAAAAAAAATTCAAAATCGCTTAAAAGCAAGTGTTCTTTACCTATATTTCAAGTTTTGCAGTATGTTCTAACACACGAATTAAAGGAAACAAATTAAAATCTATGAAAGCCATTATATTAATTTTATTTGAGATAGGCAAAACAATAAAGCTACAAAAATCAATGCAAATAAAAAAAGTAAAAACTTTCACTCCATTCATCTTGGAATAACTGCTGAAATTTTTTAAAATTCATAATATGAATTTTAATTAATTTTTTTTTTTGTAGTTGCAACAAACGGGATGTAAATTTTAAATCCCATATATCGGAAATACTCGTAAACCTTCTGCAAAATACTACGGCAAATAATATATCCATATAATAAATTAAGAAATAAAAAACAAACTAAAACAAAAACTAAAAATACAACGAGTTAGAGAAAACTATAAACTTCTCAATTTTTTTAAAACTTTTTTTTAGTAGACATGTCGAGATTGTTTAGATATGTCGAGATTTTTTAGATGAATATTACGACATTTTTTTTGTCATGGATGGCATAGTTATAGCTAAAAAAGACTTGAAAATTTAGAGATTTTTCGAAGTTAAGTGGATCCGAAGTTATTGCATTTATTGTGTAGGAAAAACAGACGTTTTTTTTGACAAAAAGCCTCGTACTTAATTAAGAAAAATTGGTTGTGTAATGGCACCGAAATAAAATAAGAAAACATCAAAAATCAAGCGCAAAAATTAAAACAAAAGATACGCGAAGGAAAAAAGCATAATATACATAATTTCTAAAAAAACTTTATGTGCTATCTCTTCAAAAAAACATAAATATATTTATTACTTTACCAATTTTACGTTTGTTTATTTTATATATATATGTATATATATATATATATATATATATATATATATATATATATATATATATATATATATATATATATATATATATATATATATATATATATATATATATATATATATATATTAGAGTGCAGTGAAAAAATTAAAAGTGGAATATTTATATGTAATAGCAAAAGAAAGTTGTCTTTTGGTAAGTGTTCAAACATTGAAAAAAAAGTTTTCAAAAATTTCAATGTCTTCAGCTGCCTCATAGGGGACAAAGTTACTAAAAAGAGGTATTTTTTATGACAATTGAGTGTTTTAGTCAATTATTTTTTTTGATTAAAGATTATATTTTTTGTCAAATTCTTTCAGAAAAAACTGTAATAATTAAAAAGAATGACATATATGTTATTCTTTTTTATCTAATATGAACATATTTCGATGACCTTTTAAGATTATATATATTTCAAGGCGTGACACTTTCGTGGGGAAAAGGGGAGCGGGCTGGGATCAATGCACTAAAAAAATTTAAAATGTCAATAAGTACTACTTTAAACACCGACTTTTTAAAAATAAAAAAGGTCTTTTTGAAAATAATTAGGGGACATAGTCCTCTGCACTTCCCCTTCCCTTTCTCCGTCACTGTGGCAGATTAGCAAGTTAGTAAGTCAGCAAGTCAATAACAAGTTTAAGGGTGAAACAAAAATATCTATTCATTAAGTATTTTAACATACACAATCAAGTTTTAGAAAATCTGTCATTACACTATACCAATTTATTGGTTCGGAAGCATGATATTCTGACTTTGTGTTAAACACTGGCATAATGAGACGTGCATGTAAACGCGATCGAATAAAACCATCTCGAGTTTTTTCTCCACATACAGCCAGCGAAGCCTTATCAGCTGTCAACGGTGGCTCGGTTATTTTATTTTATTTCCAGTTGATGAGTTCTATGTAATCATATGCATCTAAGTTAAGCTTTGGTAAACTGAAAGTACGCAGTGTGTGATCTTTTTCCTGTCACGTTTTAAGAATGCGCCTTAATCCTAAATCACGAATTTGTTGGTGTTTGTTACTAACCATTGCTAGTAAGAGATTTTCTGAATGGGCAAAATAGCCGTTAAGTTGTAATACAGGATCTACTATATCTCGCATGTTTGCATGCAAAAGACAAACCAACCATTGCAACAATTTGTTATATTCTTTTTCCATCAACCTTATTGCGCTACCTTTGATTCCTGTGTTTACGGCAGTTCCGTCAGATCTAACAGCTACAAACTTTTTAACGTCAATATTTTTGATAGTTATAAAGTTGACTATAGAACTTTTTATCAAATAGACAGACGATCCAGATGATGATAAATGCCCAAGGTATTTA
This sequence comes from Hydra vulgaris, assembly GCF_022113875.1. Lineage (NCBI taxonomy): Eukaryota > Metazoa > Cnidaria > Hydrozoa > Anthoathecata > Hydridae > Hydra > Hydra vulgaris. Next base: position 24,079,347 of record NC_061162.1, on the reverse strand, counting down.
GACCCTGGTTCGTCTATTAAAGAGATGTGCTCTTGAGTAATACTTCGTCGATAGAACTTTAATACCCGTTTATGAGTAATCACCTTTAATACCCGTGTATGAGCATTTTTATTCACAACTCATTAAATTTTATTCAACGTAAAGATCTTTGCGTGAATGAAACAGATTGTGAGTCGTTATGCATTGAAATAATTAATTAAAAGGATAAAAACATTTTCGTAAACTCTATATATAGACAACCAGCTGGAAACTTAAAAAATTTTAAAGCTTACATTAAAAATTTTCTAATCCAAACCAGTAAAAATTGGAAACATGTATACTTAGTTAGAGATTTTAACATAAATATTTTAAATTATGCATCAAAAAATGATGCTAAATGCTTTATTGACACCATTTTGCAATATAATTTTATTCCAACAATAAATAAGGCAACAAGAATAACAAAGACATCTTCAACATTAGTCGACAACTTAATAACAAACAATTTTCACAAATCCTGCATAAGAACAGGCATAATTAAAACCGACATAAGTGATCATTTTCCTATCTTTCTAACCACTAAAAACATAACATTAAAAAGCAATTCCATAAAATCAAAAATATTGGTACATCAAATTAATGAAAACTCCTTAGCACGATTTCGCCATCTATTAAAAAATTCTGTTGATTGGAACTTAGTGTATGAAACACAAAATGCAAATAATTCTTATGAATTATTCCTCACGTTTTTTAGTAAACAATATAATAAGGCATTTCCTTTAATCGAACAAAATTTAAATTCTAAGTCTATTTTAAATCCGTGGATGACAAAAGGTTTAATCAAATCTTCAAAGAAAAAACAAAAACTATATGAAAAATATCTACGACATAAAACATATCACAATGAAATAATATACAAAAACTACAAAAATTTGTTTGTAAAAACCAAAAAATTTTCAAAAAAATCTTATTATGAAAAGCTATTGGAAAAAAGTAATGGAAATACAAAAAAAAACTTGGAATATAATAAAAGAAATAATTGGCAAAAATATTTTGATTAAAAACAATTTGCCACATAAACTGTTAATTGATGAAAAAGTTGTTTATGATAAAGAAACCATAGCTGAAAAGCTAAACAGTTTTTTTCCTGAGATTGGTCCAAATCTGGCGGCTAAAATTCCATCTAGTACCATAAAATTTGAAACATACCTCAAAACAGCAAATAATGTTATGACAGAACTAAATTTAAATATAAGTGAGTTGCATAATGCCTTTTGCTCTCTGAAAAATAACAAAGGTGCAGGCATAGATAAAATTAGCGTCAATGTAGTTAAATCAGTCTTTGATATTATTGAACCCTTATTGTTTCACATTTTTAATCTCTCATTAACGTCTGGTATTCTACCAGACAAACTTAAAATAGCCAAAATCACACCGATTTTTAAGTCAGGTGAAAAAACAAATGTTTCAAACTATAGACCTATTTCTGTATTACCTTGTTTCTCTAAATTGCTAGAACGCATTATGTACAATAGGCTTTATAATCATCTTGTATCAAATAATATTCTGTACAACAAACAATTTGGGTTTAAAAAAAATCATTCTACGGATCACGCGGTAATTGAGCTTGTAAACCATATATCAGATGCTTTTGATAAAGATTATTTTACCTTAGGAGTTTTCATTGATTTATCCAAAGCATTTGACATTGTCAATCATGAAATCCTTATAAAAAAATTAAAACTTTATGGAGTAAACAACTTAAACTTACTTTGGTTTAAAAACTACTTGACTAACAAAAAACAATGCATAACCTATGAAACAAATGAAACAAAAAAAAGCTTATAAATTGCGGGGTTCCTCAAGGATCTATCTTAGGACCATTATTGTTTCTAGTATATATAAACGACTTATTTTTAGCATCTAAAAAATTATATCTTATATTGTTTGCTGACGATTCCAATCTGTTTTATTCACACAGAGATATAAAAAATTTTATATCTCTGTGTTATATCTCTTAATTCTCTTTAAAATTTTTAATGAAGAATTATCTAAAGTAAATGAATGGTTTATAAGTAACCGCCTTTCACTAAATGTAGATAAAACTAAATTTGTCCTGTTCCACAAACCAAATAAGGTTGATAAAATTCCACTTAAACTGTCAAATCTTTTATTCAATAAAACAGATGTAAAAAGGGAATCTACTGTTAATTTTTTAGGCGTAATTCTTGATGAAAATTTGTCATGGAAGTTTCACATCCAATCTATTGAAAGTAAAATCTCTTATAATATTTCCGTACTTTATAAAACAAAACCATTTTTAAAAGCAAAAGCTCTTATGAAAATTTATTTTTTATTTATTCACAGCTATCTTTCTTACTGCAACATTGCATGGGGAAGTACAAATTACGGAAAACTCAAAAAACTTTATAGTAAACAAAAGCTTGCTTGTAGGAATGTATTTGGGACAAACAGAACTCTTTATAGCGAACCACTATTAAATCGTATCAAGGCCTTAAACATTTATAAACTGAACATTTACCAAACATTACTTTTCATGTTTAAAATGAAACATGGAGTATCTCCACTTATATTTCAATCTTATTTTAGCAAAGTATCTTTAAAAATAAGTTCTTATCAAATTAAATATCGAGGACCTTTTTTATGGAAAAATTTTATTAAAAACTTTAATAAAGAACACTACTCTTTAGAAAAATTTAAAGCAGTTTCTAAAAGAATCTTACTTCAATTAGATTTTAATTCAATAGACTTTAAGTATTTTTTTTAAAAGGAAATTTTAAAATAGAAACAAACGCTCCCATTATCATTAAATATATTTTGTTATATGTATCAAATATATTTGTATTAGTATACAAAACTTTCTTTACTTTTAAATTTTAATATAAATGTCATTTTGTTATTTGACAAAAGTTATGTACTCTTTAACGTTTTTTTGTATATTTTATTTATATTTGTTTATAAACATTATAAATTTGTAAACGGGGCTCGGCGATAAGACAGTCATTGTCTTCTTCTTGCTCCGGCCAATTTTTATAAATGTAATATGTCTATATTGTAAATATATGAAACGGCAAAAAAAAAAAAAAAAAAAAAATCGGTTTTAACCATATTTTTTCAACAACTTGTGCAACTTTTCAGAGATTTCTGTTATAGTAGGTTAATTCGTAGCAGCTGTTGGTTTCAGTTGATGTTTTACAAGTAAGTAATGTTTCATTTCATCTTCATATGTTGGTAAAACAACTTGCGACATCTCTTAAGGTATACCAAAGACAGGTTAAGTCAGCATCATCCTCGTTCTCACTAACCTAATGGCCATATTAAAACTTGTTCTATAATAAGCAAACTTTGTATTAGATTCATAAGTAATTATTGATTTACACATTAATCTAGCAAGCCATAAATAAAATTAAAAGCTAAACTAAAATATCAAACATTAGTAATAATTTCTTGATATGCAAAGAAATATATTGAGAAGTATTAAAAGAAGTATAATGAACCACTTAGATAATTATTTCTAAATAATAACTAAAAAAATGTTAATAAAACACATTTTACTTCAATATAACATAAAGTTAATAAGTAAATTTAAAATTAACATTTAATTTTAAACATTTATTGAACAATTATAAAGGTGAAATAACCAAGATAACCAAAACAGGTTAGGTGAAACCAATGGCGAATTTAGACTTTTCAGGGCCCTTTTATATGTGTCAGAGCATAAAGATGACTAAAAAAAAACTTTTTTTTTTTTTTAAAGTTGATTTTAGATGCCCCAAGAAGTCCTTACGGTCTTATCACAGAGCACAGCGGAAGAGCATTTAATAGGAAGTTCACGCCTCCTTCCCAACCGATGTCGCAAAACTTGCTTAGAGGTGGGGTTTGTACCGCGGATCTTACATTTCTGAGGCAAGTGCTCTACCACTGCGCCACGACTGCTTAACTTCTCTTGACTCTTTTGGGGGCCTGGGGCTATAGCTCTTAGCCCTTCACCCAACTTTTTGTTGCTATTACATATCAATAATTTACTATTTATATTTTCACCTAAAGTTTCACTGCACCCTAATATATATATATATATATATATATATATATATATATATATATATACATATAGTATATATATATATATATATATATATATATATATATATATATATATATATATATATATATATATATATATATACATATAGTATATATATATATATATATATATATATATATATATATATATATATATATATATATATATATATATATATATATATATATATATATATATATATATATATATATATATATATATATATATATACTATATATATATATATATATATATATATATATATATATATATATATATATATATATATATATATATATATATATATATATATATATATATATATATATATATATATATATATATATATATATATATATATATATATATATATAAATATATTTTATTATTAATCTTTTTTCAACCAAAGTATCAAACAAAACAAAACCACGACTAAAATACATATAAGGCATCGAGGCAGCGTCATAAAAACAGTTGAAACAAATGAGTTAAGTATTTACATTCCAAAAATGTCTCTTTTATTCGAAAGTAAAAGGTCTCCTTGTTTTCAGCATTAAAATATTCAATAAATGGCTAAAAAGCTCATACTTTATCTTTCCGTAAACAGTAAAAACTTTAAAATCGAAGTTTTCACATTAGTTTTCACTCATAGCAATTTACTTCCTTAATCTCTTTATAGTCGTTTGAATAAATTACCAAAAAGAAACATTTCAGCTATTATAAAACTTCTGCCCCACAGTATTGAGCTAAAACCTGAAACTTGTAGATAACAAAATCACCGAATATTTTTAAGCAAAATAATACAATGCTTCGAGATTTAAAAAAAAAATAAACTAATAAAAAAATCACACACAATAAAACGGCATTTTTTGAAAACGAAATAGCGATATTTTTCTTCAGATATCTCTATTCTTAACTATTTATTAATATTTAAATTAAACTTTATATTTACGGATTTTATCTAGGGGCTTGGTGATAAACATATTAGTCTTCTTCTCGCCCCAGCTACCTAAATATCTAGTTATTAACATATGGATTGTACACTGCAAAACCCAAGATTCTAGGTTAAGGGGGAAAACCTCTCAGAAAAATTTTTTTTTCAAGTTTTTTTTTTCCAGATATTTTAAAAGTAAATTTATTAAGAAATCAAATGGTAAAAACCTTATTCGAAAATCGCTATTTTTTATATCAATAAATGACTCTTTTGTACAACCACCTGAGTTCAAAATTACCTAGCAACGCCCCTAGTTACAGAAAAACTGTGAATAAAACACATCTACTATAGCTTTTTATCCGGTTTTTTTTTTGCAGTTTAGTTTGAAATGCTTCCCATTATCTCTAAAGCCATACTTTAAAACCACATATTTGACTGATAGTGCTAAAATTAGTCATCTTTTCAAGCTTCTACACGCTTTCTATATAATTAAAAAAAATGGACAAGTCTAAAACTGAATATAAAAGTGATAGAGTAAAATTTTCTACAAAACGTCTTCGAAAACGTAAATGTACATTTTCTGGTTTAAGAAAGCAAGAAAAATGTGTAAATATTGGTGTAAATTATGTTAATAGTAATAATGAAAATATGGTAGACTCTGTAAATATTGAAAGTGTATTTAAAAGTGCATCAAAAAAAAAAGTAAAGCAAGTAATGGTTCCAAGTGAAAACTCAAAATGTGTCAGTGGCTACAGGTTTATTGATTTAGAAATTCTTGCTTCCATTTTTAATAAACTTGGGTGTCCAGAATGTTTGCGACCATCACAGTTGTCGTTAAGCGAAAATAAAGTCTTGCAAAGAATATGCATCAAATTTATCATTAAATTGTGTTTGGTTTCAAGTTAGACTTTGACACATCAAAAAATGTAGCAGGGTTTGATATTAACAAAAGATTAGTGTATGCCATGATAACACTTGGTCAAGGCCAAGCTGGTCTACATCAGTTTGCCACTCTTATGAGTATCCCAAAAGGATTATGCAATAAAAGCTATAATGTTATTGTTCAAAAATTGGCAACTGCAGTACAAACTGTTGCTGTTGAAACTATGAATGAAGCTGTACAAGAACTCAGAGAAGGCAAATCTCTTAATGAGATCTTAGATATTGGAGTTTCTGTTGATGGAACATGGGAAAAGAGAGGATTTAATTCACACAATGGGGTGGCGGCAGCATTATTAATTAAAAATGGGAAGGTTTTAGATGTTGAAGCATTATCTAGAAAGTGTAAAATATGTGACAAAAATCAAGATGTTGGTAATTCAAAGCAGCAGCTAACAGCAAAAAAATCACATATTTGCAATAAAAACTATGAAGGATCAGCCGGTGGAATGGAAACAGTTGGGGCAATAAAGATATTTAATCGCTCTTTGTAAAAATTTAATTTACGATACACAGAATACTTGGGTGATGGTGATAGCAAAAGCTACACTTCTGTCAAAAACACATACAAGGGTATTGAAATAATTAAACTAGATTGTATTGGACATTTTCAAAAGCGCATTGGATCTCTTGTAGACAATTAAAAAAGCAAGTCAAGGGTTTAAATGGTAAAGGCGGTTTAACAAACGCTACAATTGATCGGTTGCAAAATTATTTTGATATTTGCATTAGGCAAAATTGTGGCAACATTGAAGGTATGAGATCTTCAGCTTTGGCTAGCTTTTTTCATGTAGCATCTTCGAGCAAAAATAATTGGCATTACCCGCATTGTCCCACAGGAAAAGATAGTTGGTGTAAATACAATCGAGATAAAGCTAATGGAACCAAAGAGTATAAACCCGGACCAGGTCTTCCTATTGAAATAGTACACAAGTTAAAGCCCATTTATGTAGAACTAACATCAGATGCTTATTTAAGTCGTTGGCTTCATGGAAGAACACAGAATCAAAATGAAAGTTTTAATGCAATGATATGGTCTAGAATACCTAAGTCAAAGTATGTTTCGCTTACGCAATTGAAATTTGGACTCTATGATGCTATTGGTGCCTTTAATATAGGATTAAAGTCTAGTATACTTATATTTGAAAGACTTAATATGATACCAGGGCAACATACCATTTCTGGATGCAAATACCTGAACCAGAAAAGAGTTATGATGTCAGAGTATAAAAATCAAGACACCATCAAAAAAAGGAAGATTTTAAGAAGCCGCAAGCTTAAAAAATTTGACAAAGTTGAACAGAAAGAAGGGAAATTGTATGGGGCTGGTGTTCATGATTAAAAAATACAATCAGTATGCTCTTTTTATATTATGTTTTTTGTATCTTTGTTATTATATAATATTTTTCATCACAATTTCAACTTATTTGGCATTTTTCTCAGAACGCGTGTTTTTAATCTCCCGGCAGAAGTATTTTGAGAACCGCTTGACCGATTTTAATGAAATTTTCAGGGAGTATTCCTCTCATAAAGATGTATGCAATGAGCAGACAACTTTTTAAAAATGTTTTTTAAACTAAAGAAATAAAAAAAATATCTATCATTTTTGTGCTTAAAATTTTTGCCAAAATTAAACAGGCCTACTACCTGACAGAAAAGTTATTTTCAAAAACTGTCTGCTTATTGCATAGATCTATCTTTTAACTATAAGTTAGAAAAAAATCAGCTCAAAGTATCATTCTAATTGACTGCAATCTTTGCCAGGGTGAAGAGACTAATTTGACATTTTCCCTTAGTAACCGCGTTGCCATGGCAACAGAGTGCCATTTTTTATAATAGATCTTCTTAACATTTAGTATACTTTGATTTGGAACATGTAATAACTTTATTAATGTTTTACTTTTGGAAAATAAGTTTTTGAGGGGTTTTCCCTTTTAAGAACTTTTGTTCTTATTTTAAGAACTTTTGTTCTTATTTTAAGAACATGATTCTTATTTTAAGAACCTGATTCTTATTTTAAGAGCCTGATTCTTATTTTAAGAACTTGATTCTTATTTTATGAAACTGATTCTTATTTTAAGAACTTGATTCTTGTTTTATTATATTTAGATTTCCTTTCTTATTTAAAGATATTTCAATAAAAAACATTGTTTCTAATTTTATAATATTATAACATTTGTATATAATATGTAATAATATGTATATATATATATATATATATATATATATATATATATATATATATATATATATATGTATGTATATATATATATATATATATATATATATATATATATATATATATATATATATATATCAGTAGATACCTGCAGGTATACCTAAAAAAAAATTAAAAATTCAGAAAAATTAAAGCCACTGAATTTCTTCTTCTGAAAATCCTCCCCACCTTCTGATAGACCTTGTGTTCATGATTTTATGTAATCAAATAGTCTAATCCATTTGATCGCCATTAAGACTAAAATACAAACCAGAAAGAGTTGTATACTACGAGAATTTTATAGAACTCGCTTTTCATAATGCAATACTTATATCTTTTTTTTTGTTGTTGTTTAGGTGCCCCAAGAAGACCTAACGGTCTTGTCACAGAGCACTCATAGGGAACCTTATTAAAGAAGTTTTTTTTTCTTAAATAAACCCTAAAGCTTTTAAAAGCTGAAAACTGCAAAATTATGCATTAAAGTTAAAAAGGTTTTTAATTAATATGGGAGTAAAAAAACTTCTTTAGAAAAAATGTTCCCACGGCAAGCACGGTATCGCTCTCTCTGTTTAACGTAAAATAAGATTTACATTTTTATCTTTACAATATAATTAGATGTTAAAGAAAATTACAATTAATTTGTAAAATTCAAAAGTAGAGTGTAAATTGTAAAAGGCGAGGGTCTCAAAGCATATAACGATCACGTATTCACAATTTTTTTCATAAAGTTCTTTTATTATTTAAAAATATATCGCATTTCATAAAACTCAAAGTAAGATAAATAAATAAAGAAGTAAATAAATAAAGAAGTAAAAGGTTACCGTTAAAATCCCGTCAAACACCCTGATTTAGAGTCTAAATCAGGGTGTTTGACGGTGTTGCTGAACAATCTAATACACACTTTTTTTAAAAAAATACAGCATTCTTTTGTTTTATCTCCATTTTCTGTTAAAAAACATAATAAAAGCTAGTACTTCTTATATAAATTGTGGCAAGATGATTTTAAGGTGATTGGCAAGGTAATTGTAGTGAACAAGTTAAATAAACACGCTATTTTGTCTAAAATTCAATTCAACAGAGAAAATAAGTAATATATTATCTAAAGTATGTACCAAGATGTTCACAACGAAATAAAACTTAAGTTATAAATTCTAAAAGCATACCAAAAAAGCATACTAAAAAAAATAAAAGCAAACATCAAAAGTACATTATACAATAAAGAGATATCTTAAAGAATAATTAGTTAACCAGCACCTCTGGTTAATCCAATTAAAGCATAACATTTCAATAAGAAGCCCATTTAACAACATCACATAAAACGTAAATATTTTGACAATAAATAATTTATTGTTTGTTGTTGTAACAATTTGATATATTAAATTAAATTGTTTTAAAATTCTCTTGTAAAATGCAATATTTATAGCAGGCTTATACTTGAAGGACATTTATCATTTGAAATTTGAGCACCCTGATTCAAGGCAGAAAATATTAGTACCACTGTCATTACTAAGATCATAGATTGTTAGTTCATGCTTTTGAACCAACATAAGAACATGACTTTCTGTAGTATACATGGTTTGAATGCTAGACCTAGATATAGGGAACATGCCTAAAATTAAAATAGTCTGCAATAGCTGAAAAATGTTTGAAATTCAATTTTTTCATTTGGTAGACAGAAAAAAAGTTTATTTTTTGAAGACCAGGAATTGCTCTGATTAAACCAAGAGGACTAAATATATCAACAGGAGCGCTTTATTTATCTTTAACTTATCTTGCACATATATTATCGCTTTAAGTATCTTTTTTAGTTAAACTTTGCACTTTTTCCTATTTTGTTAAATTTTATAATAGTTGTTATTTAAAATAATATTTGAATATTGTCACTTAAATAACATTTGAATAATATATCAGCAATATTACAACAGTATTTTAAAAGATGATTAATCAAAATATAAAACAAAATATTTTTTATAACAATTTTTTTTACTTATTAAAAAAAATATATGTGGAAATATATGTGCAGGAGCAACTTGACTGTGGATATTATCTACTTCTTGTATACTAGAATTCCCTTGTCTTAAACCTTTGTTAAACTGCCCTGTATTTTGGATAACATATCACAAACCCAAAATCAACAAATATATGTGTTTATTTTTTCATCACTGATTTTTTTGTGCATTTAAATTTACAAACCTTTTCTAACCGGCGTATATCTTTTAAAAGATGGGAATTCCATACAAAGGTACAAGATTCTATGATAGGTTGAACAAAAACTTTATAGGCTTTGATCAAAAGCTTGAATCTTTACTAGTGAAGGATTTTAAAAGTAATTAGGAACAAGAATGTGCCTTGCTTGCAATAAAAGAACAGCGATTAGAAAATATTATATCCGAAGATACGACTATACCGATATTTTAAATTGAATTAAAAGATTCAATAGGTGTACAATCTCAATGTAAAACGTAACAATCTCAAAATAATATTGATTGAAATATTAAAATTGTTAACAATATTGATTTAACTTTTAACCTTACTCAAAATTCATTCCAACTATACTGCAAGCCTAATAATAAGCTAAGATATGTAAATGCTGATTCTAACCATCCACCTAACATAATAAATAATCTTCCAAAAAATATCCAGCTAAGATTGTCCGCCAACTCATCAAGTGAAGTTATTTTTAATAAATCGACACATCTTTGTAAAGACGCATTAAAGCTATCGGGATACACTTATAAGTTGGCATTTTAATCAAGCATAAAAAATGTTCAAAAAAAACTCACAAACAAAACATAATCTGGTACAATCCTCCATTTAGTAAAAATGTTACAACCATAATTGAACAACGCATTTTAACCCTATCTGACAAGCATTTTCCTAAAAACCGCAAACTACACAAAATATTTAACAGAAACAAAGTTAAGATATATTCCTCGTTTTATTTGACGGCGGAGATTAGTTTTTCATTACGTCTTCTTGTACTATAACGTCAGAACTCATTCTATCATTGGATACAATTGTGTAGAATATAAAACAATGGTATCATTTTTGTATAAATATATATATATATATATATATATATATATATATATATATATATATATATATATATATATATATATATATATATATATATATATTCTACACAATTGTATCCAAACTGGTATGTAATGGAATTAATTTCATTACATACAGTGTATCCTTTCTTAAAACTCCCTTCCGAACACCCTAAAATCAGGTCTCATCCTTAGATTCAAAAATCTGCTCTTAAAGTCATTCCATCATTTCTACCTAAAAGGTTACGCGTAACTTTATTTTTTACCTTTTTACTTTCTACCTTTTGACTTATTTTTTTATTTTTGTTATAGTTTATTATTTTATTATAACTTTATTTCTAATATTTTATTTTAAATAATTATTTTTATTATAAATTATTTATTTTATTACAATTTTTGTTTAAGTATATGTGCATATATAAATGTACATTAGGCATATGACTTTTAAACTTTTTAAATAAAAATTGATTTCCTTGGGTTTCAGTAGATGAACTTTTATATTTAGATTGCATTTATTATTCCTTTAGTGAAAAATTATGAAAAAAGGTGGCGCACCCATAAACATCTTTTGATGACGTCACTATTCAATATAATACTTTAAACAAATGGCGTTATATAATTATATTGCGCTAAATGTAGGTAATGTTTTATAACTTAAATGTTAGCTTCTTATTGTTAATTAAAGTTAAATAAAGTTTTAACAATCTGTCTTTAATAATGAGGCTTACACTTTCGTAATTTCATATTTAAAGTAGAGTTTCTAGTGGGTAGAGTAGAGTTTCTAGTAGAGTATTTAGTAGAGTTTTTAGTAGAGTTTCTTGAGCAGAAGTTAAATGCATCCAGCTGCTGTCTTGTAGAAAGTCTCCTAGGCAAAGACTTAAGGGGTAAACAGATTCTATCTGTTGACCAGCCTCGCACCCCTTCTTCATCTATTAGGCTGGCGCAGATGCATTTTTAATACAATGTTTCCAGTTTAGGATGTTGAATGCTGGATCTTCTTGACTCGATGCATGGATTTTGCTTGTTTCTCTGTTTTTATAACTAGGAAACTCATCCTATTATCTCCTAATGAGGGTACAGCTCTAAAACTCAGTTTTATGGTTCTGAGGCCGGCTGGTAGTCAGGTTTCCCGAACTCTGCGGTAGCTCTCAGAGAGGCTGATTCCATCAACAGCCGTAAAATATCAAAGTAATAACAATGCCATGTTGCGCATGGATGGTATCCCTGATTGTAATTTTGGTGTGCATTGCCAAGGCCACATTGGAGCTCTTTGGTACGGCTTACGGTTTATTAATAGTAATAAGGCAATTGCTTGGGCTATTAAACAGTGTACTGAGTACTATTTATGTTCAAGTCAAACTCTTTCACAAATTTAAAAATGAATAAAGAAACAAAAACTATAAACACAAAAAACCACACTCATCACCAAGTTCGCTAAACCTATCAATCACTAATACTCGTGGTCTTCGAAGTAACTTTTCTTCTGTTAAGTCTTATCTCTTGCAAAGTTCACCAGACCTACTTGCTCTTTGTGAGACTAATTTGAGTCCAGCTGTGTCATCTTGTAATCTTAGTGTTTATGGTTATCTTCCTTTAATTCGTAAAGACTCCAATAGTCATATGCTTGGCCTGGGCATTTACATTCGTAAAAATTCATCCATTTGTCGGGAAACTAGGTTTGAATCCACCGACTACTCTTTTATGTGCTTTCGTTTAGCACCACTTCACTCTATCACCTTTCTCTTTGTTCAATATTATTCTCCTTCATCTTAAGACTGCACTCTTCTTGATGTAATTTCTGATCATATTAACCAAGCCCTCTCTCTTTATCCATCAGCAAATATTGTTGTTGTCGGTGACTTTAATGTTCATCACACTGAATGGCTTGGCTCTAGTGTCAGTAACTCTGCAGGCATTAAAGCCCACAACTTTTTTCTTTCTCAATCCCAAACTCAAATAGGCAACTTTCCAACTCGCTTTCCAGACAATCCGAATCATTTACCTTCTCTACTCGACTTGTATCTTGTTTCTGATCCTAGTTGGTGCTCAGTTTCTCCACATTCACCCTTAGGTGCCTCTAATCACAGATTGATCTCTCTAAAACTATTATCTCATTCTTCTTTATCATCAGACTCCCCTATCATCGCACATTTTACAACTACCTTAAAGCTGACTGGGACTCTTTCCGTGATTTTCTTCGTGATGACCCTTGGGTAGAAATCTTTCGTATTCCTGTTGACAAATGTGCTTCTTACATAACTTTGTGGATTCGGGCTGTAATGGAATCCTTTATTCCCTCTCAATGATTCCAGGTCAAGACTCACTCTTCTCCATGGTTTTCCTCACACTGTGCTGCTGCAATTGCCAATCGCAACCATTAATTTCATATCTATCAGCAAAACAATTCTCCAGAAAATAGACGTCTGTTTATTACTGCTATGAACCATTGTAAAAAAGATTTGTCTAACGCCAAAGCCCGCTACTCTCAGATCATGAAATCTCGTATTTCATCACAAAAGTTAGGCTCTTGTGACTTCTGTAGAATCTTTAATAGTATCAATAATAAGGGCAAGTCTGTAATTCTACCTCTTTTGGTTTGGTTTAGATTTAGTCACCTCACCTAAAGACAAAGCTGAATTGTTTGCTAAGAACTTTTCATCAGTATCATCTCTTGATTTCACTAGTTGCGTTCTACCTGATATAGCCGTCAAACAGGTTGATCCATTGCTCGACATCCGTATCACTCCAGCTTCTGTATTTAAAGTGATTTCCTGCTTAGACTCTTCTACAGCTTGCGGCCCGGACAACATACCTGTTATAGTCTTGCAGAAATGTTCTCCGGAGCTGTCGTCTATCCTTTCAAAACTATTCAACAAGTGCTTATTAGCATTTTTCCAACCTGCTGGATAGCAGCATCTGTTACCTCTATTTTCAAAAATTCAGGAGAGCGATCTGATTTGTCTAACTACCGTCCCATTAGTCTTCTTCCTATCATAAGCAAGGTTTTTGAATCTTTAATTAACAAACACTTAATCACTTATACTGAATCTAATAACTTACTTTCTGATCATCACTATGGATTTCAATCTTCTCGTTCTACTGCTGATTTACTAACAGTAATAACCGATAGGTTTTATCGCGCATTAGATAAAGGTGGAGAGGTTAAGGCCATCGCTTTTGACATTTCTAAAGCGTTTGATAAAGTTTGGCATGCTGATCTTCTCCATAAGCTTTCTTCTTGCGGTGTATCTGGAAACATCTTTAAAATTATTGAATCCTTCCTTTCCAATCGTAGTATAAAAGTTGTCCTTAATGGATAGCACTCTTCTACTTATTCTGTAACCTCAGGGGTTCTTCAAGGTTCAATCCTTAGCCCTATACTTTTTTTAATTTACATTAACGATCTTCCAAATATTCTCACATCTAAGGTGGCATTGTTCGCTGATGATACTACCATTTATTCTTGTCATGATAAGAAACCAACTGCCTTTAATTGCTTGCAGGGGGCATTAAAACTTGAAAAGGATCTCACTTCTACTACAGCATGGGGCTCCCAGTGGCTGGTGAATTTTAATTCAGATAAAGTCCAATTTTTTCAGCTAATCATTATCGCAATAACTTAGACCTTCCTATATTTATGAACGATAATGTACTTGATGAGTTATCTACCCTTCATCTTCTAGGATTAACTCTTACTTCTGATTTTTCTTGGAAACCTTATATCAAATACATTGCAAAATTAGCATCTGCTAAAGTTGCATCTCTTTATCGAGCTCGACACTTTCTTACTCTGGATTCTATTCTCTATCTCTACAAATCTCAAATCCGGCCTTGTATGGAATACTGTTGCCATATCTGGGGCAGATCTTCGAATGATGCCTTTTCTCTTTTAGACAAGGTGCAAAAACGCATTGTAAACATAGCTGGACCTGCTCTTGCAGCCAACCTTCAACCTTTGTCACATCGTCGTAATGTTGCTTCTCTTTCTCTCTTCTACAAATACTATAATGGGCAATGCTCTAAATAGCTAGCGTCTCTTGTGCCATCTACTAAAATTCATTATCGTGTTACTCGTCATTCATTTAAGTCTCATCCATTTTCTGTTACTGTTTCTAAAACAGTAACAGAAAACTCTTATTCGTCTAGTTTTTTCCCTCGAACATCATTTCTTTGAAATTCGCTTCCTTCATCTTGCTTTCCTGATTCATATAATTTGCAATCTTTTAAGTCGTCTATCAATCGTTATCTTGCTCTACAATCTTCATCTTTTCTCTTCCAGTAACTTCCAAAACTAATTAGTGGTTGCTTGCAGCCTTGTTGGAAACGAAGATGATGAAAAAAAAAAGTTTGGCTTTATAAGCTTTGATTTTTCCATCTGCTTTTGACAAATTGCTTTGTTGTTTTATTGTAGAAGCTATTGTGTATGTTTAACTCAAAAATATGTAGTTTTATAATAAACTAATTTTATAATTATAGATTTTACGAACTTAATCATGTAAATAAAGTTAACTATTTTACTATCAAAGGGGCAAGATGATAAGATGTATTGTCTTCTGCTTGCTCCTGTCAGAATTTAAAAAATATATTTTATTTTATTTTTATTTTACAAGTACATTGTAAAATTTTCTTTCTTTTTTGTTCATTGACGAAATATATATTGATTGATTGATTAATTGTGACAGAAAAAGTTTAGATTTCATTAAGTTCATTAAAGACAAGTCTAAACTATCACGTAACCTAGTTAATAAAAGCTGGGACATTGTTGGGCGTTTTTGGGATTACATAATAAAATGAAGGAGAAGAAAATAAGAATAGAAACTATTGCAAAGGAACTGAATTTACTTTGATATAAATTTAGTTTTCCTGTCGTATCAATGCAACGTGTCCACCCAAAAATTGCATATCTTATTGATGCATATGTGAGATACAGAATAAAAAAGGGTAAGAGATTTCTGGAGGAATTAGCAAGCCTCTTTGATATAACCAAAACTGATAGAAATTGGTTGTCCTCTGAAGACAAACAACTGTACCTACAGCAGATTGAATTTCATGGTACTGTTGGATACACAACTGCGAAGCTTGCACCAGTCTCAATAATTCATATGTCTAAACGCCGAAAAGTTATGCAATCTTCAGTTGAGAAAGAAGTCGTTGTTTATTTTTATTTATTTTTTTTTTATTTGCATTCACTCCCAACAAGGCTGCAAGCAACCACTATTAAGTTGGGAGTTACTAGGAAAAAAAAGAACAGAGTTATAGAGCAAGGAAACGGTTGACAGAAGACTTGAAAAGTTGAAGGTTGTATGAGTCAAGAAAACATGAAGATGGGAGAGAGTTCCAAAGGATTGAAGTGCGGGGAAAAAAACTAGATGAATAAAAGCATGCAGGGACAGATACAGTAAACGAATGAGACTTAGCTGAATGACTAAGTCTCATTCGTTTTATGCAATTTTACTATAATTAATTATGTTAACTTATTTAACTTAACTTCCATATTTAACATACTTTTTTTATGTGGTTTTACTTATTACATATTATTGTTATTATTATTCTTTATCTTATTTAGGTCATTGCGCTTTATTAGTGAATCACTATTTGCAATGACCTGTGTTTTTGTAACACATAGATAAAAGTTCATTATTTGCCACCCCAGGAATCTTGATTGAAAAAAGTCATATGCCTAATGTACATTATATTAATAATGTTATGAACATTCAAAGAGTCTGAATTCTTGGTATGATTAAATAAAGTTTTATGCAATTTTACTATAATTAATTATGTTAACTTATTTAACTTAACTTCCATATTTAACATACTTTTTTTATGTGGTTTTACTTATTACATATTATTGTTATTATTATTCTTTATCTTATTTAGGTCATTGCGCTTTATTAGTGAATCCGTAACACGAAATATATTGTTTGCAATGACCTGTGTTTTTGTAACATCCGTAACACGAAATATATTGTTATTGTTTTGTTTTTATTTGTTGTTATTCATTTTTTGTTTACTTTGATGCAACCATACAAACAGGGCTGTCGCAAGTAGGTTTCACGTGGTAATAGGGGAGGGGGTGAGGTGCCATAAAAATTTTTGCCTACTCAAAAACCAAGGACTTTGCATACTCAAAAAACAAGGACTTTTTTGGTCTTTGTTTTTAAAATTTGCCGACAGAAAAGTCATTTTTATAAGGTAAGTTTAAACTATATATATATATATATATATATATATATATATATATATATATATATATATATATATATATATATATATATATATATATATATATATATATATGTATATATATATATATATTCATATATATATATATATATACATATATATATATACATATATATATATATACATATATATATATATATATATATATATATATATATATATATATATATATATATATATACATATATATATATATATATATATATATATATATATATATATATACTATATATATATATATATATATATATATTTATATATATATATATATATATAT
>NC_061162.1:23959109-24056609 GCF_022113875.1 Hydra vulgaris | reverse complement strand
TCTTTCAACGTTGACTCAATGTATATATTTTAACGTTGATTCAATGTATATAAATCAACGTTGATCCAATGTATGTAAATAGATCGTAAAAAGTTGATTGTTTTTACGAACTAAACCCAACGTTGATCCAATGTATATATCTCAACATTGTATATATTTCAACATGTATATAAATCAACGTTTTTTCAATGTATGCAAAAAAAAAAAAAGTAAAAAGTTTATTGTTTTTACGATCTAAACCCAACGTTGATCCAATGTATATATTTTGACGTTGATTCAATGTATATAAATCAACAATTTTCCAATGTAAGTAAAAACATCTTAAAAAGTTTATTGTTTTTACGATCTAAACCTAACATTGATGCAATGTATATCTTTCGACGTTGATACAATGTATATAAATCAACGTTTTTCCAATGTATGTAAATACATCGCAAAAAGGTGATTGTTTTTACGAACTAAACCCATCGTTGATCCAATGTATGAGACCAAACATTCCTATTGCAAAATTATATAACTTAAATAAAATCTTCCGTGATTATTAAAATATCAAACCATAATCAACACAAACATGATTTTTGTTTTGATGATCAAGCGTTGCTTAATTTGTAAATATATAATGCCTTTTTTCACATCATCTATTACTAATGATTTACCCCCGTCCTCGCTCAGGACGTTAAGTATAGAAAGGTCCTTTAGTGGTCCGTACATATATATATATATTTTTTTGGTATGTATTAAGGTGCTCCCAGAAGTCCTTACGGTCTTATCATAGAGCACCGCGGGAGAGCATTTAACAGGAAGTTCACGCCTCCTTCCGTACCAATGTCGCTTGTTGGGCTAGAGCTGGCGTCGAACCTCGGACCTCTGGGTTCTGAGCCAGAACTCTAACCATATATATATATCTATATCTATATATATATATATATAAATATATATATATATATATATATATATATATATATATATATATATATATATATATATATATATACATATATATATATATATATATATATATATATATATATATATATATATATATATATATATATATATATATATATATATATATATATATATATGTATGTATATATATATATATATACATATATATATATATATATATATATATATATATATATATATATATATATATATATATATATGTGTGTGTATATATCAAATGTATATATATATATATATATATATATATATATATATATAATATATATATATATATATATATATTCATTTTGCCAATTAAAGTTCAACGTAAATTCAACGTTGTACCAACTTAAAATACAATGTTGAAACAACGTAAAACACAACGTTGTGCCAACGTATAAAATAAAACGTTGTATCAACGTAGAAAATATAACCTGTTTCCGACTTTAAATAAATGTTTTATCAACATTGGTTTTTAGTTGTTGGCGACGTCGCATTTTTAACCATAATGATATAAAAACAACGTTGGCAGTTGATGTTGGGCCAACAAAACGTGCGACATTGTTCTAATGTTTTACCAACGTTTGTGTGCTAGCTGGGTAGTGGGCTTCTTCAACAACACCTAATGATGTTCTTTAAAAAAACCTAGTAGTCTTCTTCAATAAAACAAAATAATGTTCTACGGAGAAAAATAAAATAAAAAATCTAAAGCATAATTAAATGACGTCTTTTATTTTCTGAATTATGTCTAATGAAGCATTTTGAATTTTGTTTCTAAAATTCCATGAAGCCTAGTTACTCACTTTTTATTTGAATGAATCAGAATTAAATTAGTTTTTAGAATTGTCGAATTCTTTGAAAAACTTTGCACGATACTTGTTTTGTACTAAATTCATTTTTGTATTTTGATGAGTAAAACGTTTTTTATCAGGATTCAGATAACTCTTTTTTGTTTCTCTACTTTTCATTGCAAAACTTGTTTAATTATTCAATCAATTATAATTGCCTTTTTAATAATTTATAGTTTTAAAAAGTTGATATCAAAGCTAGTTTTTTTTTTTTGTGCTTTTCTATAAAAAGCACACACAAAAAAAAGATTTTCAGATTTCATTTGTAATGCTTTAGTAGGAGGAGATATTTTCCATTCTTCTTATGTTAAAAGAAAATAAAACAAATAACCACAATTTTTTTTAAAGTTTCAAAAAATGCATGATTAAAGAATAATAAAAGAAAAAATAGCATTAGAAAGTTACCAATGACACACTTTGTATCTAATAAACAGTAATCTTAATTGTCATGAGTGTTACTCGAAACACATTTAAGGTTTTTTTTTTGTTTTATATTAGAAATAACTTAAATAAATTTGTTTTTTTACACACATATATATATATATATATATATATATATATATATATATATATATATATATATATATATATATATATATATATATATTTATATATGTATATATGTATGTATGTGTGTATGTATGTATGTATGTATGTATGTATGTATGTATGTATGTATGTATGTATGTATGTATGTATGTATGTATGTATGTATGTATGTATGTATGTATGTATGTATGTATGTATGTATGTATGTATGTGTATGTATGTATGTATGTATGTATGTATATACACACAAAATTTATACTAATAAAGTTTTTAACTGTTGCCTCTTCTATTTTTAAAAGGACTCAATTAGAAAAATTTCAATCCGAAGCTCGGTGCGATTGAAAGAAACTCTAGATGAAATTTCATTTCGTACTCGGAGTTCTAAAAAAAAAGAACAACAAAAATACAGAATTGTTGACCCACGAGCAGGGCAAATTGATGGCATTTCTTTTGAAGTAATAGGGAAGCAAGGAACGTATTTACGCGTAAAAGATAATTTACTTATTCCAGATAATGATACCGCTGACCCATATTTTAGTAAGTTTTTATAAAATCATTAAAGCTTCTTAGATTCATTTTCTGATTTATTGATTTAACGAGGCGGCTACTTGCCGTAAACGTATTTATTTATTTAAAAAGCATAATATGTAAATAAAATATCAATAAACAATTCGCATTTTTTGAAGTCATAATCATGGTGTACATTGTACACCATGTACAGCTGTAACCAGTATTTTGAAACTGCTTTCAGCAAGGTCTAAAAACGAAAAAGTTCACTTTGTGCTAAATGTAAAATCTGAATTATATGGTTTTAATGTTAAGCTGGCATAGGGAACGTCCATAGAGTACGTACGCTGGGAGGGGAAGAGTGGGTCTGCAAATGGCGTATATGAGATGGGAGGAAGTGGATCAATTATAAAAGAATGAAGACACTAAATTTAAAAAATATCATAAAATGTTATACAAATAGGTTAAAAGCGTACGTACTTTATTTAACATTAATAAAAAACACAACTTTTTTTTACATTTTAGAAAATTAAAACAAAACAATAAGATGCGTATAAATCATTTCTAATTGTTTCCGTTAATATTTAACTTGATAGTATATATTTATAAATATGAAAATACAAATAAAAAAAAAATACATAAAAACTAATATTTATTAACAAATTTAAGATTTTATTGCGGTGAAATATTTCTCAAAAAATACAAACTTTTGAACAGTTTCCAAGCTCCTTTTTGGTCATACTCTTAGTCAATTTTTTTCTAGTTTTTTTAACAGCAAAAAGTAGATTTTAAAGGTAATCTTCATCTTTAGTTGCTGAAATAAAATCTTTCATGAGCTTAATGTTTCTTTGTGCACCATCATTTACAACAGATATGTTTTTGATCCATACAATAAAATCTAGCAACTGAGGATGGTTAAAAACATCTATAGTACTAAGACTGTTATTGAGCTATTCTTTTATACTTGCTCTTGATATTTTAAAATGTTTGAAGAAAAGGTAGCTTTGCTTGGAAATCAACTCATGTAGCTCTGTGGTCAATTTTTACATTTGATTGCTTACATCGCTGAAATTCATTTTGCTCTTTTAACTTAATCAGAGCTAAGAGCATTTTTAGCTTTGTTTCAGAATCAACTTCTTTATACCCAAAGGGCAAAACACAGAGTTGCTTCGTTAAGTACCACGTTTGGCGTCCCATGCTTAGAAGCAAAGCATTTCCAATCTTCTTACTAACTTTTCTCAATGCATAGGCTGTCTGGAAAGCTATCAAATTATTGCAGGGAGCCAGAATTTCTAAAAAACTTTTCAAAAACCATGGAACATAGCAAATTGCAATGAACAAACTTGCATCCTTCAAATGCAGCACTTCTTTTTCTGTCAATATATTATTGATATCTTTAGTCATATAAAGAATCAGGACTTAAATTGCATCTGCTAAAAACCTTGCCTAATGGTAGACGCCAGGTTGATGGAACTTCAAATCTTGTACTTCCGCTCCAAGGAAGAAAGAGGCAAGCTTACAAACTATACCATAATCATTCCTTGAAAACACCAAATCAGTAGTTGCATTAGCCAAAAATGTCTTAACTTCCTCTGCAACAGTGCAAAGAACAGAGCCTATCTTCTCCAGATCATCTCTTTTCCAGTCCAATTTACATAAATTTTTCACTTCATTAACTTTCTTACAGATTTCAGGCCACTTGTTCTTTAGCTTGACATAAAGAGCTCCTCTTGGACATTTAGTTTTCTCACCAGTAAGAGCAGCCATATAGTGAGATACATGTACTTCATGTATGTGTCTCCTACACATTATCCACAACATTGGTAATTTCAAAATATCTGTAAAAATTCGGACTGGTTCATTGACTCCGCCTGTATTGCTTGTAGTTGTATCACAGCATACACCAATGATCTGCTCTTTACATCCATAATATTCTAAAAGATTGTCTACTTATTCTGCTTGGTCATCTCCCTTTAAAGAGGGACATTGAACAACACCTAAAAGATGGTCTTCGATGGTGTCATCATCCGGGGAGCTCACTGAGATTGCAAGTTGCTTATTTTTGTAATAGTATTATGCGTGGTGGTAATTTTTTCTAACAGTTTGGTATCAAAATAAAGAATAAGCCGTCGGCCTTAAAGATTATTCGTTATTGAAATCCACTCCAAGTTTCCTTCAAGTTCTACATATTTAAACTTTTTTCTACGAAGTGTTCTCCGTAAAAGCGGTATATCATTAATTTCTATACCTCCGGCCTTAATTATTTCACTTAAAATTGCCAGATGATGTCGTACACGAACATTGAAACTTGTTGCTGGAATAGCAGTACATTCAATGAGCTATTCAACATTCACTGCTAGATTAATCCTATCTCCAGAATTGTTCCTAGGTATAATTTTATAATATTTTTCTACATATTTATAGTTATATACTTTTCAATAAAACAGCTTTAGCTTGTGAAAATTAAAACTATGTTATTAAAATGATACTTTACCTGCGTTTCCGACCGTTACACAGGAAATCTTCTTCCTCGCTGATTTCAGAGTCCTCGTTTGACTTTTTTTCCTCACTGCTGAATTGAATCTCTTCTGTCATGGAGTCATGTGACAACAAAACATCGTTATGAAATCTTTTAAGTTATTTCTCTCTAATTCTTTATCTCTCAACTTATCTAGCTTGTTCTTTCTCTTATTTGCATCCAATACTCTCCTACTGTAGTCTCCAATGACTTTTGTTCCCGTATATCCTTTCCTATCCAACTTCTGGTCTTCATAAAAACTAAAATAATATTTAAATCTGTTAAGATGTTTATAAATAAATTAATAATTGTTTTAGTTTTTCTTGGAAGATGATGACCAAATTATGGAAAGAGTTAAACGTAAATATTGGAAAGGAAATAATATGCTATTACTTAAGTTACTTTAAATCGGAAAGATTATCTCACTGCTGAAAAAGGTGTTATTTAATGAACTTACTTTTTATCTTCCAGCTTGGTATCATCTGTTCTCAATCTATCAGCAAGAATATCTTTTCGAGATGTCAAAAAGCTGATTAGATTCTGTGAGGAAATCTTTCTCTAACTTTGATTGCTTATTAAGATTGCTGTCTCAGTTTAGAGAAGACAATTTAATCAATTACTTATACTTTACATTTTACAAGTTTAATGATTTTGGTTTTTATATTGTACCCAGAAACCACAAATTTCTTTCCAAACCCTGCATTATCCCTAATTTTTTTAATCCTAGTTACCAAGCAATAATAATCAGGATCTGTACGAACACCATTTTCACAAACAAGATCCTTGGATTTCGATTTCAATTTGCAATTAACATTAGTAGAAGTGGGTTTGTATTTAACCTGTGACTCGCGAAGGATAAATTGATAGTATTTTAAAATATCGCTATTAGATGGAAGCTGTCTTTTAGGTAAATCCCTCAGTGGGCATTTCAATAGGTAAATGTACCTCAACCTTTCTGTATTTTTCCGTTTTTTCTTATTCTGTCCCATCATCATCCTTTTCTTAGTTGTTCTACCCATTTTTTTATTTGAATTTCGAAATAATCAGTTTTTAACTAGATTTATACTATATTACACTTGCATCAACAATCTATGAAGTCAAAAATCTATGAAGTTTCCTCTCGTATCATATTTAATCTAAGTTTACCGTTACGGCTTTTATAACCGTTTACACGAAAATTCCTTCGTACACAAATTAGAATTCTTTTGTGCACAAATAATTCCGAAATAATTGCGAAATTTTTTTCCTTCAAAAAAAATTTCTAAATGGAATTATTTGTGAACCAATCCATGGGGAATTATGCCAACTAATAATATTGCCCAGAAGGAATTATATCAATCGCTAACAATGTTTATAGGGAATGATGCCAATCTTTAATAATGTCCTATGGGAATTATTTGTGTACCAGGTACTACATCATACAAAAACATATTGAAATACTTGATAGCGCTGTTTTTAGGTAAATACACATATGTGTACAAAACTATAAAACTCAGAATTTACATCTATCACTTCTAGTCATTAAAAAATTTAAAAGAAGATTTTGGTACTTATTTAGAACCTATAGAGTGGGAATCAATTGAGAGCACATTGAAATTTTAAAAAAAGTGTTTTTTTGGTACCTGATATACATTAAAATGATGTGATTTTAAAAAAAAGTAACAGCATTTTAATGTGAGTTTCCACTCATCCGTTTATTTACGGGAAAGGTAAAAAAAAAAGGAAAAATAATTACGTGGGCATGCATAGTATAAGTATTAATTTGTTCAAAAAAAAAACTACACATGCTCACATGATTATTTTCCCTTCCCTATCCCGTTTCCGTAAAAAAACGGATGAGTGGAAACTCACTTTTATGTCCTCATCGAGACATGCAAAAAACTAGATGAAATAACTCAATTCTCATAATTATATCATTATTATATATTGTATTGTATCTTAATTATCATGCTTGTTTTCTGCAATTATTTAGCTCAAATTAGTTAGAGTTGCACTTCTTGACAATAACGTTTAATAAAAACTTCTTAAACAACACCTAATGATGTTGTTTAACAAAGCCTAGTGGTCTTCTTTAACAACATTTAATGATGTTCTTCAACAAAACCTTGTGGTTTTGTTCAATAAGAACTTGATTGTGGAGAATTCGAGGCAGGATGTGCAGTCGCTAATGTAAAAGTAACACAAATCAATCAACCTGTTTCTACCAGACGGAACTCCAAATACATGATGCTGAATTCAACATAAAAGATTAAAACTAGTCAATTAGTCACATATGAAAATACAACCAAAGATGAACTTTGTGATTTAATTCCTTTGATAAAAAAATTCCTTCACTGCAAGAGACATTAAAAGTTTTACAGCGTTTCACTTAAACAACTCCTTCACTGCAAGACACGTTGAAAGTTTCAGGTTTTACAGCGTTTCGCTAATGCAATTCCTTCACTGCAAGAAATGTTGAAAGGTTCAGGTTTTACAGCAATTCACTAAAAAATTTCCTTCACTGCAAGAGACGTTAAAAGTTTCAGGTTTTACAGCATTTTACTAAAACAATTCTTTCAATGCACAGGGAAACAAACATTTAAAAAAGCAATTGGTTATTAATGATTTTATCATTAGCTGAAAATATTGATTTTTTAGTTAGGTGGAAAAATCATGGTTAGAAATTATATTTATTGTTAACCTCGCAAAAAGTCATTTATGCAAATAAATAACCTCTGGTTCTTCCAAAACGAAGTTGATCTTTGTAAAAGAAAACTGTTTTTCGGTCAATTTAAATATTTAGCAATCAAATAACCTTTAAAAAAATGTATTTGCTGATCCATAATAAAAAAAGACCCTCTGACCTATTTCTTTAAAGCCAAAAAATCTCAAGTCATTCAACCTTCACAAGACTCTCCATCTGTTTTCTTGCTTATCTGCTCTGCTTGTTTTCTCTACTTCGTTTGCTTTGCTGATCTGCTTACTTATCTGTAATGACCCGTCTCTAAATGTTATCATGAATAACGGAATGAATGAATGTTATCATGAATAAGGGAATGAATGAATGTTATCACGAATAACGGAATTAATGTTATCAAGAACGGAAATAGGGGATGGAGGGAAGGGGTGCGTAGGAAGGTGACACCCCCTTCCCAAACACTAAGTCTTTGTCGGTAAAAAATTAGTTTAACTGCCTCAGTGTGCAATTCAAATGAATTCATTTTAGAAATGATATTTTACATTGTTTTTAGACTTTGTTATCAATAATAAAAAATGACTTAAATTTTAGTGAGAAAATAGTGCAGATTTTGGATAAAAGAGTAATAAGAACGGATTTTTAAAATAGATTTTGTTTAAAGTAAAGTATAATCAGATATAGATCTGGGTACATTTTTCTTTACTGGTTTTATTTATCAGTTCATGCAGCTCTTTTATGTGTTTTCTGAACAATTTTACTAAAATGCAATTTTAATAAAAACAAATAATGAAAGAGAACAAAAGTGGTAAATCAAGTACGTTATAGCATTTTTGATGATGGTTATAAAAGAAAACATACCTATAATATGTATGATATAAAACATATAGTATGTCTGGCAAAGGAAATGTTACACAATAAAAGTTATACGATCTTCTTCATCGCCTAAATCCATGTCATACCATGCCATGCCCATAGGATTAATTCATTTCATGAACACCGCTGCGATGCCAGTATTATAGTTAGAAATTTATTTTCAGTGTGAGAATAATAGTTTTTTTTTCTTCCGGTTCAAAAAAATTTACAAAAAAGTTTATCATTGATTATAAGTTCCTTACAACTCCTATTTAACAAAACTATAATAAATACTGTTGTAGAAACGTCAACTGACCAATATTTAGATAAAAATACAAGAACTCAAGCCTTAGGATTATCTAAAACATTTGAATTCTTAGTATTTTTGTGTTTTATGAAAAGTACCAATGCTTGCTTTCATGTTGCTAAACAGCTCAACTGAGATTTTTAGTTTTAATTTTCAAATAAAGTATGCGCTTCAATTAGGTATTAATTTTGAGCCTGATTTTAAAAGAGTTCATAAAAAAGACTAATGACAAAAAGTATTAGTTCTAACCCGAATTCTCAGACGGTATTTGATTTTTATAAATTTTACAAATGAGAGTTTAAAAACTTTTTAGATACTCTATTTTTATTATCTTCTGAGCACTTGAAAAGGTTCAACTCTTGAAACATTGTTCATTTTATTAAAAGTACCGTTAAGTACCAAATACTTTACATAGATGACTTTGAAAAAAAACTACAAAACTATTTCCTTCAGGTTGTGATCAATCTATAAAAAGTAATTATGAGGAAATTTATTCCAAGTTTTCAGTGTTTGGTTCATTGTTGTAAAGGCATTTCTAATTTATCCGAAACTTTTAACTTATCAGAAACTCACAAAAGACTTTTGCTAACTATTTATTAGTATTAAATATGTATAAATTAGTATACAAATTTTTAATTATTCGTATTATAATTTATATTATTAATTATTTGTAAAAATACTATTTACGTGATATTTATGATTGAAAAAAATGAAAGTTTTTATTACTTGTGTATTAATAGTTTTTATTACTTGTGTATTAATAGTCAAAATTTATCTGCCTTAAATTTATAACCACTTTGTAGATTAATCAATTATAAACTCTTCTCTACCTGTTTTCTACTTAAAATTATTTTCCTAATTTTTATAAAAATATTTTTTACTAAATAAATATTCAGTAAAAAATATTTAGTTTTTATAGCAGAGTTTTATAAAAGTATTGTCATTTTATTACGCTTTAAAAAATAATAATTAGTAATATCTCCTAATTTAAATTAGTTAGAAATTATATGAATTCAATATTAGTAAAGTTTGTTTTATAAAATTACGAAATTTGGTTCATTTAAATAAAAATTCAACTCAGTTGTTTTTTTGCGTAAGTTTTTGCGTAAGGTCAGCGCAACTTGTGCGCAACGCTAACTTTACGGAAATGCTGCGAAACATTGGTTAATACCAAATATTTACGAAAACAACGCTGAACGTACGATTTCCGTAACCTTAGTGGAGCTACGCAAGAGTTTCGAAAGTTTGGTGAATCCGCACCCAGGTTCGAAACGAACTCTGGACATATTTTCGCGTCAAGGTAAGAAAGGAGGCGTGAACTTCCTTGTTAAATGCACTTCCGCGGTGCTCTGTGACAAGACCGTTAGGTCTTCTTGGGGCACCTAAATAACAAAATAAAAAGAATAAAAAATTTATTGCAAAAAATTAACATTTCTTTAGTTAAAAAGTGATTTAAAAGCATAAATAGATATGTAAATGTACTTTTATTTACATTTATATATAAGAATTATGAAGTCAATTAAGTTTATATACTTCAAAATAAGATGTATAAATTAGTATTTAAACAATCAAAGAATTACTTTGATCACGCTCATAATATGTTTAACTTCCTAGTTCTTTTTTTTTTTTTTCTTTATAGACAAAGATACAACATTTATACCTCTTCGAAATATGTGGTTTAAAAATTTTTTTTCATTTGAATCTGCAAGCAAACCGTCCCATTTTATTCGAGCAGTGGAAAACGAGATTATGATTGATAAATACGATGGTACAACAAATTTTAAAGAAGAAGCCAGTTTTCTACTGAATCGGAAACCATGCGCAAGTATAAATCCGCCTACATAAGATTTATCACTGTTTGTTATTTAGCTTTTATTCCATCTTACCATGTAACAAACGCTATTTTGGGCATTTTTGACAAATTTATGTTTCAATTTTTTTTAGCCTGTCTTCAAGTTGGTGTTCATACTTGGGCTAAACTCCAAACCGGCGAGTATTGTTTAGGTAAGGTAAATTCAATAGACGACGAAAAAATTTACATTACTTTTGCTAACGGTAAAAGTGAAGTTTATTATAAGTCGGAGGCATCTGGACTTCTCATACCGGATTTGGTACCAAATGCTTCCGAAATAAAAATTGGGACAAGAGTAATAGCGCAATGGATGCACCGAAATACATTATATCCTGGTGTTGTTTCTGGAATGAGACGTGGGGACAGTTACGATGTACTTTTTGATGACGGCGATACCGGCCGAGGAAAATCAATTCAAATTAGACTAATGAGAGGTTATTGTTTTTCAGGTATGCTTTTCTGGTCTGCTTTTATATGTTAAAAACTTTGTTATAAAAGTTTACTGTTATATGCTCTATAACTTTTATATGTTATTAAAGCTCACAGTTATATGTTCTATAACTTTTAAATGTTATAAAAGCTCACAGTTATATGTTCTATTACTTTTACATTTATAAAAGTTTACAGTTATATAACTAGTAGAGTGAGCGGGTTGAATGAAATAGTTACTAGCTGTCATTCTTTTTTTTTTACGGAAAAATATTTTTAATTCAATTTTTTTTTTTAAATTGTAGAAAACTTTGAGGTGTATTTAAATATATAAAAATCAAAAAAAAGGTTTTTTAAAAATTTTTTTTAAGAAACTTTATTTAAAAATAAGCTTTACTTAAATTAAATTTTACCCTTACATTTGGAAAGAATAAATTAAAAAAATGCAAACAGTGATAAAAATAAAAAAAAACAACCAACTAATTAAAAACATATTTTTGTGATGGTGTTGAATCGCTGTTGTTGATTGATTTATTTGTTGCTCATCATTAAAGTCAAACTTACTTTTTCCTAACTTGCTTTGTTGCTTTTTTGCATCTTTCAAATATTTCATATTTATGAGAAAATCCCCTTCACATCTCGGCACGTGTACATTTTTTCGTTTTTTTTTTTTTTTTTTTTTTGTCAACATATTCCATGCGAAAGATTAGATGCAAAGAGATTGGGCCAATTCCAATTGTTTTGAAGTTCTTTTTGATTTTCCTTTTTTATAGCCGGAGTTATATCAAAGGTTGGTTCTGGTGGTTGAGATGACAAAAGCTGAGACCGAAAAATTTTAGGCCCATCTACGACTTAAATAAGAGTACCTATTAATGGACCAAAATTTGATTTATTTATTAAATAATTAAGTGATTAAATTTTAACAAATCGACTAAACTATTTACCTAGACTTTTTTTAATGGCGGAAAAGTACACGCCAGTGAGAAACCGCACGAATTACTTCTATCTTCCATCCATCCGGAGATGTTGCGTATACGGCATCGTCTGAATCACTTAAGTACTAATTTTTGGAAAGACGTTGTTTTTTTTATTAAAAAGTAATGTATGGCGCAAGACAATAACCAGCAGCATTAATAAAATTTCTAATTGATTTTTTTAATTAATTATTTCATTGTTGCTAAAAATTTCAATGGTTGTTTAGCATCACGTCTGCAAACTATGCGTTGCTTTCTTTTTTTTTTTTTTTTTTTTTTTTGTATGTATTTAGGTGCTCCCAGAAGTCCTTACGGTCTTATCATAGAGAGCATTTAACAGGAAGTTCGCGCCTCCTTCCGTACCAATGTCGCTTGTTGGGCTAGAGCTGGCGTCGAACCTCGGACCTCTGGGTTCTGAGCCAGAACTCTAACCACTGCGCCACGGCTGCTTACCAGAGTAAGCGGCCGTGTACCAGAGTAAGCAGAGTAAGTAACCGTTCCTTGATTACCAGAGTAGCCAATTTTGTCAAAATTCCATGAATGAAGGGCATTTTTTAATAACTGCTTGTTGAATTCACTTTACAAAGTGTTGAAATACTTCGCTACTATTTCTTGCGTGCATGAAGCGGCTCTCAGTGATGAAATATAGGTGTGTCAAATATTTTTATATTATAATAAATATTACTTATTATAAAACAATTTTTTTTTATTTCATATTAAAATTTTGTATTATCATATTCAAAAAAAAAATTTTTTACAGCATGATCAAATAATATTTGCAAAATGTTTATTCAATAAATAAGTAGGAGAAAAAGATTAAACATAGTCAAAATTATTTCAATCTATCCTCTATTTCATTCTTTGCGCCTTTACTCTACAGTCTTTTATATATTTATTTAATTTGTTGCAAAACTTGTGATTTTTTAAAAATAGTTTATATATTACCAAATTAGTTTAAATACTGTTAAAAATGAAATAAAACTTTAAGAAACACTATTTCAGCGGGAATCAAAAAAATTCTTTTGAACGTTCTGAATAATCTTGATTAAATAAGAATGTAAATCAATGAAAATTTTTTTTCTAGTTTTTAAACTTTTTAACACTTTTTAAAAGTTTTTTTTGCACACGTGCTGTTTGTAGTTTTTACTGATATGTTGTTTGAATTTTTGTACGTGCGCTGTTTGTAATTTTGTACACGTGCTTCATTTTGTACACATGTTTGTTGTTTTAAAATATTACTATAAATTAATAACCCGGCAAATTACACGTTAAATAAACTTTTAAGGTTTAATTTGTCGGTTGAGTTGGAAGTTGTGAAAAAAAAGATTATTGATCTCTATAAGAACAAATTTACGACGTTAATCATTTAAAACCTCACGTAGCCGTAAGTTGAAAATAAGTTCATAGTTTTAACAGTCAAAATTTAGGATAAAATAAAATGAAAAATGAAATTTCTCACAATCTCGCCCTTGCCAGCTGCGATTATTATCTCATACTTATTTTGCAAACACAATAAATATAGAATATTTGTTAATTCCCACTCTGTATTGGCTATCAGATTTAATTTAAACTGTGTTTCGTATTGAAGTTTGTATAGTTTTTCATACAAACTAAGGCTATAAATAAACTTTACTCTATACAGCTTTTTGCAAACTATAATAAACTTTCACATTCACATCTAAAAAACTACTCTAACCTTGTGTAAAAACTTCATAAATTTATATTTCCAAATTCATTATCATTTCTTTCCGTTTGTTTAGTTACAAAGTTTCAAAATTCTAACAAATTTCCGAATAAAAATTCCAATTCTTCAAAAAATATAAATCCTTATTATTTAATTAGATAGTAAATAATAAAACTTTTTATTTGTTTATTTTATTTACTTTTTTATTTAATTTTCATCAGTAAAATAATAATATAAAATAAAAAACAATATATATATATATATATATATATAATATATATATATATATATATATATATATATATATATATATATATATATATATATATATATATATATATATATATATATATATATATATATATATATATATATATATAGATAGATAGATAGATAGATAGATAGATAGATAGATAGATAGATATATAATGGCAGTTTTACTCCACTCTCCATACACACCCGTAAAAACCCCGGCCAACTCACCCAAAGAAGGTAATTTTTAAGTTTTAGTCAATTTTTTTACGTTTTTAGAGGCTAATCAGGTATTTGACACAATTCAGTTGGGTAAACTACACTTTTGAGAACCATATATATATATATATATATATATATATATATATATATATATATATATATATATATATATATATATATATATATATATATATATATATATATATATATATAGATAGATAGATAGATAGATAGATAGATAGATAGATATATAATGGCAGTTTTGCTCCACTCTCCATACACACCCGTAAAAACCCCGGCCCACTCACCCAAAGAAGGTAATTTTTAAGTTTTAGTCAATTTTTTTACGTTTTTAGAGGCTAATCAGGTATTTGACACAATTCAGTTGGGTAAACTACACTTTTGAGAACCATATATATATATATATATATATATATATATATATATATATATATATATATATATATATATATATATATATATATATATATATATATATATATATATATATATATATATATATATATATATATATATATATATATATATACAACTTTAGGAGTAATGCTTAATTATTCAACTTTTAGTATCAAATTGCAAGACAACATGCCACAAAACATCGTCTTGTGAAGAAAATATATACCAAACATCAAGTAACGGTTCAACAGAGTCTTGTGATCACGTGGTTGAAAAAAAAAGTATTTTCAATAAATTTAGAAAAAAAAACATTCAATGGTTTCTAACGTTGAAAATAATTTAAACTTTTTTTCTATAGATACTAACAGACTTTGGTGCGCTGAAAGTATATTAGCATCTTCCGTATCAGCTGACTCATTTGTACATTCAAACGCAACTCATTTGTCACTTTCACCTTTATCTATCAAAGGTCAATCATCGAAATGTCTCGATGATTCTTATCGTACCTGGACTGAAACATCTATTGTCGATAGCGGGTATCACGAGTATGTAATTGGGGATAAAAACATTTTTTACATATAGTATTAAAGTTCTTGTATACTTATTTAGTTAGATTATTCGAAAAAGTTTTTAATATAAAACACAGACTGAGAGATGACTTAGCAAATATTTATTATGTAAATCATAAAGATATTAATCAAATATGTGTATATAATAATAATAACATATATATTTATAGGGGAGTCCGGGCTATATGGCAACATGGCTAAGTTGGCAAAGTGCATTTAACTTCCGAGCTTGCCATTAAATTACACCAGAAACCACATGGAAATTTCTTTAATTATCATTTCATTATTCACTGTAATTTGGAAAAGATTTGAGCATAAAAGTTTGAGCAATTTGGATTTTTTTGGAATATTGTTACCATAAAACTTTTATGGTAACAATATTCCAAAAAAATACTTTTACTTTAAAAAGAAAATAAATTGTTATATATATATATATATATATATATATATATATATATATATATATATATATATATATATATATATATATATATATATATATATATATATATAGGGGAGAGCGGGGTTGGTTGTCACACTTTTTACATTTTAGGCTACTCAGCTTTTAATTTTCATCCAATCAATGCCAAACTTTGCACAAAGCTAGTTTAACTATTTCCAGTAACTATTATAATATTTTTATGACATTGAGTGAAATATTTATTGCTGTAAAATCATTTTTCAAAGACCACTTCTGTGTGACAACTAGCCCCGCTCACGGGGTAGGTTGTCACATGGTGCGGGGTTGATTGTCACATTTGGATTTTGACAAGTTTAGATAAGAATTTAATGTAAAACGAGTACAAATTAATTTCGTTTATGTTTTACTAAGAAAAAGAAAAAGAAAATACTATAAACTGAAATATATATATTTTAAATATAACACAATTAACAAATTTAGTTTATCACTATAAATGTTTTTAGGTTTGGTTTTTTAAAAATTATTGGATAAAGAACACAATTCACAAATAAATTGTTGTAAGCCTGGTGTGCATTCTTCATGAGACCGTTTTTGGCAAACCTGACATTGAATCCACTGTTCTCTTGATCGGCTGTTGGAAAATGATTCAAAACAATAGATGCACTAAATATAAACAATGCACAAACAAAACAACAGACAGTTTTACAAACTAAACAACAGCTAGTTGTTTTAGTTTGTAAACAAAACAATAAACAGTTGAACTTCTGCAATCCTTTTTCTATAATTATACTAAACATTGGATCGGAATCTAAAGTTATACACGTTGAAATAAAAATAATTTAGATTACAGATATTTAGTTAAACAAATATAACACTTTGACTTTAGATTTTTAAATAATATTTTTAAATCTTAAACATTAAAATATTCCTCAATAATGCGGAAAATAAACAAAGCCAATAAAAAATCTGCAAGCGGCGTTTAATTTGCAGCGCATGGAGTCGAGGCAAGTGTGACAACCATCCCCATATATTTTGTGACAAGCAACCCCTTCTGAGTAAGTTGCTGGACAACTGTACATTTACCTAAAAGCGTGAGAATTTCATGATAATTTTTTACGGATTAAGTTACTCAAATGAATAAAGTACTTTATAAATCTACATTCAAAACACAATAAAATAATGTTCGTTTGGTAAAAGAAAATTTCTGAGTAGGCGAAATTTTACTTTTTCATATCAAAAACCTTTAAAAACGAATAACTTTTCTTCTGCACGCTAAAAAAAGATAAAAATTACTGCAAAAATGTTTTTTTTATATAACATTTCCATTGCATAATTTGAAATTTCTATATCTTATTTACATTTCCTGTAATAAACTTTGTGACAACCAACCCGCGTGACAACCAACCCCGCTCTCCCCTATATATATATATATATATATATATATATATATATATATATATATATATATATATATATATATATATATATATATATATATATATATATATATATATATATATATATATATGTATATATATATATATATATATATATATATATATATATATATATATATATATATATATATATATATATATATATATATATATATATATATATATATATATAATATATATATATATATATATATATATATATATATATATATATATATATATATATATATATATATATATATATATATATATATATATATATATATATATAAGGCTGGATTATAGGGGGGTTAACCGGGGCGCTAGCCCGAGGCCCCCACAAATAATGAAAAAAAAAAATTCAATAACATGCCTTAAATAAGGGTAACGATAAAAATAGAGGTATAAGTTATTATATTTAATATAAAGTTTATGTAAACTTTGTATTTTAGAGATTACTTATATTTAATTTATATATATTAGGTATATTAACCAAATTCATAGCGCGCGGTTTGTAGGGAAAAAAATAAAAATGGTAGCAAATAAATAACAACAAACTTTCGCCAGGTCTATTTGTTTCAAAGTAAATGGTTTTTTTTGTTTCAAATGTTAATCTTTTTTATTAAAAATAGTGGTTTAAGTTGAAACTTGTGTCATTTTAGAAAAAATTGGTTTAAATTTTTGAAAAATCTTTTTTTTAATGTAAATGGTTTTGTTTATATTAAATGTTAAACTTATTTTATCATAAATTTTTTTTACTTTTTAAGTTATAAGGTCAAAAAAGATCTAATCTTTGAATAAAGTGAAATGTGTACAGTGGCTCAAAAAAAATATTAAATTAGTACGCATTTAATAGCTTTTATAAGTTATTATCCATATAAAAAGTTTAACACTTGGGTCAAACTTCTGTTAGATAGCACTTATTTTCAAATATACATTAGGAACAGCTTTAGCATTAGCTGATCATCAACAGTGAGTCTCAAAAAAAGACTTCGGCTTTATAAGTCATATAGGGTTTAGGGATAGAGTCAGAAAGGGCATATAGGGTTATGAAATTGTCAAATCACTAATATATATATATATATATATATATATATATATATATATATATATATATATATATATATATATATATATATATATATATATATATATATATATATATATATATATATATATATATATATATATATATATATATATATATATATATATATATATATATATATATATATATATATATATATATATATATATATATATATATATATATATATATATATATATATATATATATATATATATATATATATATATATATGTATGTATATATATGTATATATTTATAATTTACATATTAAGTTATAGCAGTAACATTTAACACTAAAATTTAATTTTTTTTAGAAAAATAATGTCTGACAGACATAAATCTTTTCGCAATTATGAAAGTGGATCTTCAAAGCGTAAGTCAGCACAAGAAAAAGAGAAAAAAGCACAGGAAATTTTTTGAAAAATCAAGAAAAATTAGTGCCTTTTTTTAGTAAACGAGATGGAGATTTAGATAAAGTCACTACCTGGAACTTCAGCTATACTACTACCAATTGAGGAGTTTCTATCGAAAGACATTGGTGACAATCAAACAATAGCAGAAGCAGATGAGCAACAGGAAGCAACACTAGCTATCATGGCAAAAGCTGTAACAATTGAACATGAACATGCCTCTATGCTTGGATTTGAGAGTGATATTGGTTTAAGCCAGAATTAGCTTCAACAGATATGATAACATTTTGGGCAGAGAAGGGACCTACCTCGTTGTTGCAAAATTGTGATCAAGATACCCTAAGGAAATATTCAATATCACAGAAACAAGAAAAACCTGATGGCTCAATCTTTTTTCGGAAATGTACCCCAAATATGTGCCTACGAAAAACAACAAACAGTGAAACATGTCAACGTAATTGATTGTGCTTTTCCTCACACACAGGAAAAGTATACTGCTTTATTTGCAAATTGACTGGGTCCAAAAGTATCACTACTAATTTTTCAAGTTCTGGTTTTTGCTATTGGACACATGCCTCAATGCGTGTCAGTAAACATGAATCATCTAAAGGCCATCTGGAAGCAATTATAACTTTGGCACAGCGTGGCAAAAAGTTTGGAGGAATTTACCATGAGCTGGCAAAGCAGGAATCTGAAATATGTGTGTACTAGAATCAAATACTGCAACGTGTAATAAGTACTATAAAGTTCATTGCAGTACAATGGTTAGCTTATCGAGGTGATAATGAAATTGTTGGATCACCACACAATGGGAATTATCTACGAATTTTAGAACTGCTGAGTGAATATGACACTTTTCTTGCTGCTCACATTAAGATGCATACTAATAAAAGAAGCGGCCATACCAGTTATCTATCTTCCACTATTTGTGAAGAAATTATAAATTTGATGGGCTCACAAGTTTTAAAGTACATTTTCTGTTCTATCAAAAAATCAAAGTATTTCTCGGTTTTCACAGCATCACTTTTACGTTACCAAATCCTAACAGAAGCACTGTCTAGCTCTTAAGAAAAGACAAACAAGAAAAACTGCTGACACCTAAAGGGTTGAGTGATGCTCGTTAGTTATGCAGAAATGATGCAGTTAAGGCACTTGTTGGTGGATATGACAAGTTTAAGGTGACTTTGAAAAAAATTTCAATTAACAAGGAGGAAAAGGATATTGTTCGCAATGCTGCTGCTGGTCTTCACAAACAAATGTGCAAGATCGAAATTGCGCTATATTCATTGTTTTGGAATGAGATATTGGAGCAATTCAATGCCACAAACAAGATACTTCAGAGTCCTGAAATGGTATTGCAGTCTGCAGTAGATGCCCTTACTTAACTGAAAGCATTCGTCGAATCAAAACGAGAATGTTTTGCTCAATATGAAGAACGTGCAAAGAAATTATCTGGTTCAACTGAATATTCCTAAGCTCAACGTTGTCAGCGGAATAGAAATGTTCGCCTCAATCCATTGAGTTATGAAACTGGAGATGAAGTTCAGCAATCCCCAAGTGATCATTTTTGCTCAACAAGTTTTATCCCAGTGATTGACCAATTTAATATTCTCGCTCTCAGACAGGATAAATGCTTTCAAGAATGTATGTGATTATTTTGGCTTTCTGAATCGCCTTGATGAAATGGAACCAAACGAAATAATGATGTCTGCGAACAATTTGGTTAACAAGTACAAGCCAGACCTTGAAGAAAGTCTTGGAAATGAGCTTGTTCAATTTTCATCCCTTCAAAAGCTTTATATAGATGACTATGATGCTAATCCAAATTTGCCTAAAGAACTTTTCTTTTACAAAATTTTAAATGCAAATAACTTCATCTCAAGTTTTCGAAATGTAGAAATCCTATTAAGGATGTACTTGGTCCTAATGGTCTCTAATTGTTCGGGAGAACGATCGTTTTCCAAACTGAAACTTATCAAAAACAGATTAAGGACCAATATAAGCCAAAATCGACTTATTAACACTAATGAGCATAAAATCCGATTTACTACGGGAGATTAATTTCTCAGATATAGTAAAAACATTTGTTTGGCAAAAAGCTAGAAAGGCTTACATTTATTTATAATCTTACAAATTTTTACAAAGTTGAACAAAATACATGTGTATATCATTATATATTTCATGTCTATTGATTGTTTTTATTTGTCCATACATTGCTCTAGCATTACCCCCAATTTATATGACGGTCAAACCTTATGCGGAGTTACTTTAGATTTTAACACATTACATTACAATACAATTTTAGTACTGGTAAACGGTACTAAACGTTCGCTATGCGAACGTTTATATATATATATATATATATATATATATATATATATATATATATATATATATATATATATATATATATATATATATATATATATATATATATATATACATATATATATATATATACAAGCTATTTACTAACAAATTTTATTGAAACAACTGTTTCGGCAAGACAAATTTTGGAGGAATAACATAAATAAAATTACGCTGAATTTTGTGTGTCATTTTTTTACAGAAAAGTATTAATATTGGTCTAAATGTCAAGAAATCATTATACGACCGAAAGCAAAAATTAGTCAAAACTTTTATTTTTTAAATCTTTTTTAAAAAAAATGTTGTTGTATTATTTTTCCGATTTTTTTTCTCCGTCTAAGGTAGTGCCTGTATCAGTTCGCATTCGGTGTAAATAAAATTTATATTTTTTTTAAATAAAAATTTTAACTCTGTTTATATTACATATAAGTCAACAGAAATATAATTTTTCTGATTATTTTTGCTAAAAAATACCATTAAAATTTCGAAAATTAAAGTTTGTCGTTTATTTATAAATCAGAGCAGCCTTTGATTATTTTATAGAATGTTAAAATATAAAACATTTAACTGGTGTTCATATTCTTTATACAGAACGAAATTATGTTACATATTTCAAAAGTTATGCAAGTTTTAGTAACACCCCTTAAGTAACTGTTTTAAAAAATAACAAGAAGCCATATGTCCTCTTTTAAACAGCCGTGATTGAACCACACTGTCGGTCAACTTCACCAGCTATTATGCACAACATCTAAAAGTGATCTTTCCTTTTTATAACTAATGATTTAAAGTTCAGTAAAAATGTATTCAAGGTCGCATCTGGCATCTGTATGCTTGGCATGTTTAAGTGTGCTTTTTGAAGCCAAAGTTTTATTGTGTAGCGCGTATTGTATATTTCATACGTTCCCCACAAAACACATCTCTACCATTTAGCCTGACAGAGCTAACTAAACGATGAGCAAGAGTAGATCTTGTTAAACAATATAAAATCGAAAACAAGATCAACATAGTTAACTTTGCAGTCGCTCAGCTTCAACTAAGTTAAACGTCATCAAAGTACAGTTTTCAAGCCCGCCGACACACCAAACACGGTAAATTCAACAAACATAAATGACTTTTAACATGAACTATTATTATTAAAAGCTAAAAACTTTTTGTATTTGAAATCCAGCTGTATTTTCATCAAAGAGCGGCATGGTATGCCGCTCTTCATCAATAATTTGTAAATTTTATTGGTTGTGAACAAAATAAACTAAATTTTGTGGAGTATAGACATCAAAGCAAGAATCATTCATACTTTGTTTAATGGACACCGAAAAAAGTTGTTTATTAACTAAATTAATGAACAAAGCTACAGAAAGTTATGCTGAATTATTGATATTGGCAGTCACAAACTCCACCCACATAAATAAGTTATGCCTTATTGCATGTTATAATATGAGTTGAATGGACACGATCAAAAAATGATCAGAATTTGTGTTTTTCTCACTTGTCCTATTTCACTCCAAAATGCAATGTCAAGGGAAGGGTCATGGTAACAACATCAGTTTTTGCTATGTCTAATAACATCTGTCCAACAACATCTGAAATTTCATTAATATCTAATAATATCTGTGTAAAAAGTATATGATTACTACAGATATAGTTACATCTTTTCAATTATCTAAGTATAACAACATCTGTGTAACTACATCTGTAAATTTTACAGATGTAGTTACATCTTTTCAATTATGTTAAGAATAATGACATTTGTACATCTACACCTGAGAATTCTACAGATCTAGTTACATCTTTTCAATTATATTAAATATAATTAAATAATAATGCATTATTTTAACCAGATATAGTTTTATACTCCTTGTAGTTAAGGCAGTTTTAAAATATTTTAGCGTCTGTAATTTTGTTGACTACCCAGCAGGCATTTGTTTTTAAAAGTTACGTTCTAAATGTATTTTAAATGTCTTTTAAACATCTTTTAAACATTCTTACATAAAGAACGTTTAAAAGACGTTTAAAAAACATCTAAAAGACATTTAGAACGTAACTTTTAAAAACAAATGCCCTAAGTGCTACGACATATTTCCGTTAAATAATCGATTATTAATTAGTTATATTTAATAAAATTAGTTATACTTAACATAATTGAAAAGATGTAACTAGATCTGTAGAATTCTCAGGTGTAGTTGTACAAATGTCATTATTCTTAACATAATTGAAAAGATGTAACCACATCAGTAAAATTTCCAGATGTAGTTGTACTTAGATAATTGAAAAGATGTAACTATATCTGTAGTAATCATATACTTTTTACACAAATGTTTTTAGTATCACAGACCTGATTAATCAGGTCTGTGAATAATAAAAAGATAAAAAAAATTAAAATGATAAATTTTTCCCTATCATAATATAGACGGAAGATTCTTTTTTTTTTTAAATCTATTTAAAATCACAATTGCTTGTCCAAATTTGAATAAGGTTTTAAATAAGTTTTTAGGTGAAATGAACTTCATAGTTTAATAATATGATCTGTTCTGATCGTTTATCAGCAATTATTAGCTCTTCCTTGGTCGGAATTCTAGTATTTTTTGTGAAAATTGATAGAAATAATGTATTTTGACAACTATATATACTTAATATACGTCAGAACCGATTAGAACTAGGTATATATATCCTAGGTTAAGGCACTTTTTCAAAAGGTTTTAACAAAGTTCGTGTTAATGCTAATAAACGAAATTGCTCAAAATACTCTAAAATGGTGTTGTTTAGATTCACTTTTAGGGTAGTAAAAAGGTTTTAAAAATTATATAAAAAAAAGAAAAGTTTCTTTATACATTTAAAAAAAACCTGAAGCAAAAAAAATTATAAAATTCAAAGCTCTTGCTTTGACATAATACGCTGATAAAATTATGCTAATTTCAAATAAAAGAATTCGAATAGTTTGTAAATCGGCTTAACTAAACAGAGTATATGGTTTTTTTCAGATGTAGTTACATCTGTAAAAAATAATAAATATAAATTTTTTAAACCAGATTTAGTTACATAAAACATTTTTTTCAGATGTAATTACATCTGGAGGAAATTTTTCCAGATGTAATATTTTTTTTATTTTTTTTATTTATTAGAATTTTCATGCTATATTTTTCTATACAATGTTCTTATATCCAAAGATATTGTTGGCTTAGCATAGGAACAGCCACAAATAGTCATTACGACTAATCCAAAGTAGCGTCCGTTATTGACCATTATTTTTGCGTACCAAAGTACTACTCAAGCGCGGAGTTGGCGATGGCAGGATTGGAACTCGTATCTTACAACAGTCTGGGTTTAAACTTTTTGTTCGATGCTTTAACTCTGTTATTGGAAATGAAGAAAAATTGCCAGGTATAGTTACATCTTCCTGAAGATGTTATTAGGGTTCATTGAATTTCCAGATGATATTGGACAGTTTAATTAAAAAAAAAAATTCAGATGACATGTACATATAATCTTGGAATACTCTACAGATGTTGTTGGACAGATGTAGTAATTTTTTAAGGGACAATTAGTGTCACATAAAAAAACTATTGCTATGAACTTAATTTAATGATAAATTAATGAATTTTAGAATAATTTACGATGACAATAATTGGTCTCTATTATTTGCCTTAATTTTATGTTAATTATGGAAAATATACATCGCATACAAACGATTTTATCGTCGTTTCTCATCCTCCATATTTTAAAATATATTTTAACTTACATAATATACTTTTAAAAAATAGTTTAAAAATATTGCCTACTATTTAGAAATAAGTCAATGTTTACAATTGAGGTAGCAAACAACACTTTACGATAAAACATTAAAACAACAACAACTCACCAGTCTTTCTCTGTTCCCTAGATGCTAAAAAACCATTTGAAAGCTGTGGCTGGGACATTCTATTTGAGAAACTATACGACAATAAAAAATTACTGCTTTATATCATTAATATAACATCGTCATTGTTCCATGAAAGCTTCTATCACTTATCTTGGATGCAAATCATATCCATCTTATCTAACACAAGGAGTGAGATAAACATCGATTCTGTTTCCTCACCTGTATAATATATATACTCAAAGCCTACTTGAAACCACACAAAATCAAATTATTGCAGGGACATCAATTTATGGAAATTACACAGGTGTTGTAGTATACGCTGATGACATCATACTTCTTAGTTCTATCCTGTCTGGAATTAAAAAGCTTATAGCAGCTTGTAATATATACACTAATGCAAATTGTATAAAGTTGAATGCTAATAAGACCAAGTTCTTGTTCATCGGAAAAAAGCAAATTGCAAACTGCACAATAACAGTCGACCACCAACAAATAAAAATGGATGATAACCAAGGTTTTATATGGGATACTAAAAGCGCTTTATTTGCCTCACTTAATTGTTCAAATACTGATAATAGAATATAAAAATTCAGGGCAATAATCCAAACTCTTATTCGATCTGGAATCCGCTTAGCTCATTCAAGTTCTTTTACCCTTTTCTAGATGATGTCATAGGTTTATGCAATCGAAATAAACTAAATCTAGAAAACTTAATGCAAAAAAAAAAAAAGTATTAATTATTGTGTTAAAAAATATAATTCCTAAAAAAGATCTCCAAAGGTTAAGCTATGCAATTGAGTTTTGGAACTCATTGGAGCAAAGGAAATTTGTGAAAGATATTCTTGAAAGAAATGATTCAAGATAAACTTATTTCTTTTCAAAAAAGTAACTTTATAATAATTTACCTTGTATTATATACAGTGGGTGATTAATAAATATAAATAAATACTTGAGTCAACAAAAGATTTAGAATGACTTTTATGCGTTGTAGACCGCGATCCGTGATATAAAAAAAAACAGAAAACAGTCTTGACCTCCCTCTTCGAACTACTTTATTTTTTTCAAATTTGCGTTTTTAAGTATACAGATTCTGAATTTGAAAAGTTCCCAAGTTTTCCTCCTGCAGTTTTCGAGAAATTTACGATTTAATTTTATATTATTGAGTGAATCGATTTTTATTGTGTAAGAAAATAGTGATCTAAACCTGTTCTTAGCAGCTGTAACTGCATAAATACTAAATTGTATATAAATATATGAAATATTTTTAATATATAACCAATTATACATTCATTTACATAAATATATAAGAGTGAATTGATTTTTATAGTGAAAGTCTAAAAGTTGATTTCAAATATCGTTTTAACAATTGATAATACATTTAATTGTTCATTTAACTTTTTTATATTTATTTTTATTCTTACAAACATAAAAGTTTATAATGGTTGATTATCTATATCAGAATCAGAATCACTTGAAATTATTCCATTGTAAGTATTATCGCTGTCTTCGGCTAATTTAGAGTTTTTATTGCCACATTTAATGCATTGACATCAGAACACTAATTTTCTTAAATTAATTATACGTTTGTTGTTTTGATTTCCGGTTGCAAATAATACATTAACAGTAAAATGTTTGATAGCATGTAAAGCAATGACAAATACATCAGTGTCAGGATGGCTGTAGTTTATTTAATATACGAATAATTGAAGTTCCATAAGTAATTCTTTTTACTCGTTCTAAACATTTAATACAATGATTAAAATACCTATCTGAAACAAAGTCAACACGCTGACACCCATAACAGTTGGACAGATTAATAATTTCTTTTAATATAACTC
Organism: Hydra vulgaris; assembly: GCF_022113875.1. Lineage (NCBI taxonomy): Eukaryota > Metazoa > Cnidaria > Hydrozoa > Anthoathecata > Hydridae > Hydra > Hydra vulgaris. The sequence goes on along the minus strand of NC_061162.1, from coordinate 24,029,586 downwards.
ACTAAACGTTTTGACTCTACCTTGCAGTGTTTGTAACAGTGCCATCGCTTCCACTAGTAAAGCTCCTCTTTCAACAATTGGCAACACTAATGAATCTTCAACAGGCTCTTCAAGAATTTTTAACAAATTACTTTATGTTGTTTTTACTAAAGTTCCATCTAAGGTGGCAAAAGGGATAAGGTCGTAGAGGATACTTTAAAACTTCTTTTAAATTTCTTTAAATCTTTCTTTAAATCTCTTTAAATCTTCCTTTAATCTTAAATCTTTAAAACTTCCTTTATATCTCTTTAAATTAAATCTAAAAGTCAATACCTCTGCTTTTTTCAAAATATATCAATATTTGTTCGTCAATATCTCTGCCTTTAGTATGCACTTTATTGTGCATGTTGGAAAATGTATATAAGATTGTTTTTTTAATTGTAGAAAATATGTCTGGCTCTTTGCAAAGAATATTTTTGTTATTAAAACTCTCAGCTTTTTGTTTTTCTATTTCCAAAAGACTGAGCATATCTCTTGAAGTATTTTCTGTGGCAACTTGCCCACTTGCTAACTGTAGAATTTCCTTTCTATCATCATTAAAAGAGTTTTCCATTGTATTAATAGTCTATAAAATTGATCAAATATTCTCTTCATCCTTTTTAATTCTTGAATCATCTTTTCTACAACTAAATATCATGTTTAAAAATATACTTTTGAAACATTCTTTAAAAAAATTAAAATACTTATTTGAAAAACTCGATTAAAAAACTTTGCAAAATTTTAAAATATAAAATTATATCCATTCAATCAATTATGTATTTTTATAAGTAAAAAAAGGATTTTTACCACAAATATGTTTACTCTATTATTGAAGCTGCAAAATCCTCAGCTGCTTCAGTTAACAAAGCCCTCTCGAATCTTTTAACAGCTCCTGACTTACGTATCATACCTACTAATCAACTTTTAACTTTTCTACTCCTGATAAAAGTTTGTTCTATAGTTTATTCACATGCAATATCTGTAAACCCATGTGATGACTGTCTTTTAACCATCCATTTTTATACTACGTTGATTACTATAAAATCAAACATATAAGATAATTCTATAATGTTTTTAAATATAAAAAAGACAATTATCTTATAAGTAAACCATATGTTGTTGTAAAACAAATTGTTTTACTTAATCTTAACACTTCAACACAAAAGAAAAAATTGACAATATCTTTATGAGTTTGATTAAGTACACTCATTTCTAACCAATAGCAAGATACATATCTTCTGTAGTTGATACAATCTGTAGAAAAAACCATCCCAACATAGAGTTAACTGTAGATATATGCAGACCCCGATTTCCAGTACGAACTGCTCTTAAATGATGCAGCATTAATTGCACCATTTCAAGAAGACACTCTAGAAAGAAAACAACTGAGACTTGGTATATTGTTGATTAACATAAGTCTGACAGCTTATAATATATTGGAACGATAGCTTATAATAATATCTTGGAACAATCGACTTTGAATGTAGTCATCAAAGTCTTCATAACATTCTTTCATACCATAATTAAAATTTAAAATTTCAGCTTCTTCTTCTCTGGTCTTTGAAGCAAGAAACAACTTAAACCTCAGACGATTAAGTGCTTCATACAACTATTTATGAGCTTTAACACCGCGATCATAATGTTTGCTAAACACCACTCTGATCCATGAGCCACAAGCAATAACAACAGACTCAATGAGTATACCCTTATGAAACAAAATTTATATATTTGTATAAATTTAACAATATGCTGAACAAAAATTAACAATATGCAGAACAAAAATAAGTGTTTTTAAAGGTAAAAAACCTTGAAGTATTATTGCAGATATATATGAAAAAATTATTTTACCTGTTAAGCATCTTTAAATACTTTAGCTTTACCTGACATGACCATGTGAAAATCAAAGTCTTTCAACAATTCGATCAACAAATTCTGCATTTTTCCATCTTACCATCTGTATTTTTGCATTAACCACCTCGTCAACCATTACAAATGAAATTATGACTACATTTTTGTGTTCAAATAATTTTGTTAAGTTAAGAGATTTTTTTTCCCAGAAAATAAATTGATATTTCACTCAATTCAACATTTACTGTCCTTGTGCGCTTGCTAACTTCAAAAAAATCATTATCTGGTTTATTATAATTATTGTGAAAAAGATAGAACTTTCAAATTCAGCTTGAACTCTATATTGACATAATTCTTAATAATTAACTTCATCTGTATAACCAAGAATTACACTGCCCAACAGTGATTTTGTATGGGAACCAAAATTAGTTATTTCTTATGTATTTCCATCTGCTGAATTCAAAAATGACATTAAAAATGACATATTAGCTCTAGTTTAAGAAATAAAAGCAAAAATTTTCTCTCGAGGCAAGGGTTTAATTAAGCGATCGCGAAATGAAAAATCCGGAAAAATATCAGGTCTTCAAAATTTTAGTTTACGCAAAACCGTGTCTTTTGTTTTCTAGGGGGGAATCAACTTAAATTTGTTAGGTAAAAAATTATAAAATATAAAATAATAAACTTACGACTGCAAAAGTAATAACACTCTAGTACTAACTGCACTATAAAAGTAATAACACTATAATAGTGTAATTACTTTTATAACGCACTTATAACTTTTATAATTCATTCTTAGTTCAAACACCTTAAGTAATCCCAAATTTTAATTGAAGTAGAAAGCCTCTAGAAAAATAGAGTGGATATTTAAATAATATTTAAAACTTATTAAAGAACTTAAACAACTTAATAAAAACGTACTATATAAACAGTAAGCATTACGAAAAACGTTACTAATAGTCCGTAAAAACGCACGTTAATTATAAAATCAACCAATAAAAAGTTTTAGTTGATTGATTTTAAAATTTGCGCGCGTTTTTACGGACTGTTTGTAACGTTTTTCATAATGCTAAACTTTTCATAAAGCTCGTTTATATTGTTGTTTTAGTGTATTTGTAAAAGTCCCTGAAGTTTTTAATAATATTTGATTATCTACTTTATTTTTTTAGATGTTTTTTACTTTGATTAAAGTTTGAAATTACTAATGTTTCTTGAACAAAGAATGAACTTTTAAAGTTATAAGTGCTTTATAAAAGTAATAGTACTATTATAGTTTTATTACTTATATAATGCAGTTAGTGACTGGAGTGTTATTACATTCGTAATCGTAAGTTTATTGTTTTGTTTTGTTTTTTATATCTTTTTCGCAAACAAACTTAAAATTATTTGCTCCTTAAAAACAAAGTACACGGCTTTGCATAAACTAAAATTTTGAAGACCAGATATTTTTCCAGATTTTGCAAATCGCGATCGCTTAATTCAACTCTTGCGAGGGTAACTTTAATTTTTTGAAAAAAGAGATTTTTGTTTTTGACTATCCATAATGTTTGATTCATGTTTAAAACTTGTGATACTAGTTATGTGTGTTTGCTAACGTTTCTGGTCTAATCTATTCATAGTTTTTTTTTTTCATTTTATAGTGTAAAATTTTACAAATCTACTCATCTAAAATTTTACTAATGCCAAGGAAGTGTGTAAATTTAGTGGATAATTTTTGTTACATTTGTGGTGAAATAACATTTTTCTCACAGAAAAGAGCTATGACACCTCTTGTGCAGACTGCTTACCAGCATTACTTCAATATGAACGTAAGGAACCAGGATAAGTCATGGGCTCCACATATATGCTGTAGCTCTTGTTCGGTTACACTACAAGAATGGTTGAAAAATAAAAAAAGATCTCTGCCTTTTGCTGTTCCTATGGTATGGAGAGAGCCTAAAAACCATACAGATGACTGCTATTTCGGCATGACCCCACCCATTAAGGCAGGTTTGTCAATGAAGAAAATAGGATCAGTTAAATATCTAAATCTTTCCTCTGCCACTCGACCTACTCCTCATTCAGATAGTTTACCAGTTCCTACTTCACCACAAAGTTATGAGTTAGAAGCAGAAAAATGAATACGGAAATGATGTAGAAATAGAAAAAAACAGGCCTTCTACATCAAATGATCCTGATTTTTTGTTAACAGATGTTGTGCCACACAGATTGAGTCAAGCAGAATTAAGTGATCTTGTTCGAGATCTGGACTTGTCACAGGAAAAGGCAGAACTTCTAGGGTTAAGACTAAGGCAGTGGAATCTTCTCCAATTTGATGTCAAGGTTTCACATTATAGAAAACGGTAGCAGAATCTGCTGTCTTTTTTTGAGAAGAAAAATAATCTTGTTGCTTGCATTGATGTTTTTGGATTAATGTATTGTCTTAATTTGAACTATGACCCAACTGAAAGGAGATTATTCATAGACTCGTCTAAGCTAAGCTTGAAAGCTGTATTACTGCACAACGGAAACCGTCTTCCTTCTGTTCCTATTGGCCATGCATTTTACATGAAAGAGACTTATATAAACATGAAAGTTCTCCTCAACTCAATTAATTACAATGAACACAAATAGAAACTTTGTGGTGATCTAAAAGTCATTGCTATACTTTTAGGAATGCAATTAGTTTATACTGAAATAATTGGGTTTAATGAAAAATTTTGTCAAAGGTATGAACAAAGAAGGACAGGCTTTTATGTATTTAAGAAACAAATTTCCAAAAATAAGTGATATAAAAGTTAAAGAGGGTGTTTTTGTTGGACTACAAATACGCCAGCTTATGACGGATCCTGCATTTGACGAAGTTTTGAAAGGGCAAGAAAAAGAAGCTTGGGAAGCTCTTAAGGGAGTGATTTGTGGATTTTTAGGCAACAAAAGAGATGATAACTACATTTAATTAGTAACAATACTTCTGCAAAAATACCATCAACTTGGATATAACATGTCCCTCAAGATTGATTTCCTCCACTCACACCTAGACTTCTTACCCCTTAGAATTTTTTTTGTTTAAAACTATTAGAATATATCTGTAATAAAAAAAAACCCAAATGTACTTTAAATGTTATTAGAATATGTAAATTATATGTCATATTGTTCTGTTGAAAATTAACTGAAATAAAAATTTATTTCCATTGTATATCTCAGAAACTAGAGCTAATAAAAAATTTTTGTTGTTATTTTCTTTTTTCTCAGCCCAAAATTAGTATAATTTGAATAAAATTGCTAAAGAAACAAAAAAAAAAAAACATTTTTTTGTTGCCCAGTGTTATTGACAGAAAATTAAAAAGAATAAGTGGAATTTCACTTTCAATATTTTCAAGACTGAAATCTGAAGCTGGTGATGGCCAACCATCCCAGTTCCACATATAAGAAATTCTCTAATTTGCATACAAACTTGATGAAAAGCAGATTAATTAACATTAATTAAATTGTATTCTTGTTCACTTTCAGTTTCATTATTTTCTGAAAGAATTGACTCATGTGAATTTTATGAATCAAGCTCATTAATATCTTCATTTGAAACAACTGCACCTATATCCCCATAAAAAAACAAATTCACTTTGACTGCGAAAAACACCAAATCAGGATAATCTTTTAGATTAACGTTTTAGATGGCATACCAAATGAATATTTTTACGTGTATATTCTGAATTTTTAAATAACAGATTTGTGAAAATTATTATTACAGATACGTGACTAATATTATGAATTTATTATTATATATTTATTATTACGGCCGTTTTTGGATTTATTTTTTCAGTTTTTATAGTATGATAAAATTGTAAAGGTTCTGATGATAAGATCAGTTGATCTTCTTTCAGAAGTCTTGTTTTCTTTGTTCTTGCAAAATATAAAATTTGTTTTACGGCAAATGCAAACAAAAAAAAAAAAAAAATTTTTTGTCACTTAACATAAGACATTCATTTCGTGATAAAATATATTTTTCATACGTTTACTTAGTAAGATTTCTTAATTGTTCAACTTAGCAATTCGAAAAATGAAAAAGACATCAGAGTTTGCAAGACTCAGCCGCGGCCATGTTTTTATTATTAATAAGACGAGAAACTTGCTGCATGAATTAGTTTGAAATGAGCTAGAGAAAAATTATACAGAAATGTTTTTTAATTGAAACGAAAGTCGTGTAAATCAATTTTATTAGAGGGCTCTTAAGGTGAGTTTCCACTCAACCGTTTTTTCACGGGAACAGGATAGGATATACAAAAATAATCATATGAGCATGCGTAGTTTTCCTTCAGACATGTAATATCTTACACTACGCATGCCCACGTGATTATTTTTCCCATTCCCGTAAAAAAACGGATGAGTGGACACTCGCCTGTTTTTACTAGAAAACTGCAGAAGGAAAACTATAAAAACTTTTTCGATGTTATTACATATTATCAAGTACAGAAAAAATTACTTGATTCAGAGAAGAATCACGACAGATGCGATTAGCAGAAATGGATCGCATTCTATTAAGATTGGTATAATTTTGGGATAACAAAAATTGGAATAACGGATATATGAAACGCTATTAGAAAAATCCGAGAGATTAGAGCTTTCGATATTTCATGCAATAATTTTAGATTATTTCTTAATTGTACGATCACAATTATTAGCCGTAAGACTGTATAAGTTCAGCCGCATTAAAATGGTAAGACTAAACGCACAATTAAAGTTAAACAATACACGACAGCTACCTATCAGATTGTCACGACCTCTATCCACACCGTTTATTTACTAACATCATTTATGGATGGCATTATGAGCAGCAATTGGCAATAATTTAGGTCAGGTTGGCATAAAGCAAGAGTTAACGTGGAAATTAATTAACCCGGATGTATATAAATTATACTAATTTTTTTCATTAATTTAAACTATTTTCCTAATTAGCTAAGCCAATTTGAATAACTACAAGAGTCGCTAAACAATGTTTTGTTCAATGTTGTAAGATTTAAAAAAAAAATCCGTTAATTTTATAAATTAGGAAACCCAAGATCAACTTGATGCTCACGGATTTCGCTGCTACGTATAAAAATTTATTTTGTTCAGTTTAAATCTCACTTTTAGTTACAAGTAAGAATTCTCCTCTTCTGATTTTGATGACATCGAGTCAACAAGTTCCAAGCCAAAAAGGGCGTAATAACTTTAAAAATTGAATTATAAAATTAGAAACCCATTCCTCCCATACCGCCCATGCCACCCATTCCACCGCCCATAGGTGGCATTGGAGGATCGTCTTTAGGAAGTTCAACTATAACAGCTTCTGTAGTCGTAAGAAGAGATGCAACACCGGCAGCATCATTTAATGCAATACGTACTACTTTTGTTGGATCGATAATTCCAGCTTGAATCAAGTTAACAAATTCACCAGTCGCTGCATCATAACCGAATTCTTTGTTTTCGTTGCTAGCGACCTGCAATAAAAAATAAAAATGTGTAAATCATTTAACTTGTTTTTTTCTCAACGTAATGCTTTATATGCTAATGCTAAAATATAATTATGCTAATAACTTTATATTTATTAATAATAATTTAAGTTGATCTTATTTAATACCTTTTGGACTATCATTGCGGCTTCTATTCCAGTATTTGCTATTATTGTAGTTAATGGTTTAAAAAGAGCAGCCAAAACAATATCAACACCAGCTTTTTGATCAGCGTTTGATACAACTAATTTTTCTAATAATGGTGCACATCGAATTAGAGCAGTGCCTCCTCCAGGAACAATTCCTTCTTCAGCAGCGGCGCGTGTTGCATTTAAAGCATCTGTTACTCGATCTTTTTTTTCGTTTACTTCAACTTCACTGTGTCCACCAATCTTAAAAAAAAAAAATATGTCAACAACTAAAATAATTACCTTAGAGATGAACTTTTTAACTTATCTAAATTATAAAATATAATTTATACAACCGCTTAAAGATTTTTTAACGCATTACCTTAATAACTGCAACACCACCAACCAGTTTAGCTAATCTTTCCTGAAATTTTTCTTTTTCATAATCAGAATTAGTGGCTTTTATTTCATCTAAAATTTGCTCTGATCGACGAGAAATTTCTTTCGGATCACCTTTTCCTTTCATAAAAAGTGTATCATCTTTTGTAACTATAACCTCGCCAACTTCTCCAAGATCATTTAATTGAATTTCTTCTAATTTTAGACCAAGATCATCTCCAAAGACCTGAGATTTTCAAAAACTACAATACAACTTATTTGTTTTAAATAAAAGCAAAATAAATAATTAAAAAAAAAGAGAATAAAACATTAAATAAAGGTTAAGTCACCTCAGCACCAGTAGAAACAGCTATATCCTTTAATGTATTTTTGCGATTATCACCAAAACCAGGTGCTTTAACAGCAACAACTTGTAAACCAATCTTTAATCGATTAAGAACAAGAGCTGTCAATGCTTCTCCATCTACATCTTCAGCTACTATTACTAATGGACGCTTGTTACTGTTAGCAAGCTCAAGCGCAGGTATGATTTCCTGAACATTCGATATTTTTGCTTGGGATAATAAAACTAACGCATTTTGATATTCTACTTTTTGACCTTTAGCTGTGTTGATAAAATATGGTGAGATATAGCCACGATCAAATTTCATTCCTTCAATCACTTCAAGCTCATCGCTCACAGTTTTTCCATCTTTAACTGTTATTACACCATCTTTACCAACCCTGTCCATAGCATCAGAAATAAGTTTGCCTACTGATTTGTCACCGTTTGCAGATATAGTAGCAACTTGTGCTATTTCTTCAGATGTTGTTACCTTTTTAGAAAGATTTTTAAGACCTGCAGTTACAGTTTCAACAGCCAACATCACACCTGTGAAACAAAGTTAAAAGATGTTAAGTTTAACATACATTTTATGATAAATTATAAGATTTAAATTACTAATACAACTATGTATATCTATTTATAATTTAATTTAAACTAAGCTAGTGATCAGATGATTTTGCTGTGTTTTAGCTCAAAGGGATCAAAAAAAGATGTTTTTAATTTAAAGGAAATTTTAAAAAACGTTCAGGTTAAATTTTTTCAATTAGAACTAAATAGCAAATAACAATAAAACAAAATATTTTAGTCGAAGCTCACTTTCTGTCCTATTAACAAATTGTTAAAATTTAATGTAAAATGGTCCTAGTATTTTAATAACTGTTTTGCACACAAGCCTGGGTTAAATAATATTAAATTATTACTATTTATCATAAAAAGATTTAAAAATACTAAACCACAAATCACAAAACCATTATCAAGAGAAAGCAATGATCTTAGACAGATTAGAAATGTTGATCGATTATTAAAACAACTTTCATAAAATATATGCTTTGTTAACAGATACCCGAGAAGACATTTTCATTATTTTTGATAGCCTGCATGAAATACATATAAAAAACTTCTTTTAGTGTTTAGAAAGTTTCGTTTAGCGATAGAAAGTTTCAAGATCAGATAAATTTATGATTTTTTAAGTAGGGGCCATTTGATGCATTCTTAGTCTCTCTACCACCCATTAACAACTAACACCCATTGCCATAATTAAATACTGGAACTATGATGGTATTAGCCAGATATAGCTAGCCAATTAAATTATTATAATTATCAAAACAGTGAAATAATTGTAAACAGGCTAATCATCAGTTTTTTAAAGCTTGTTTTATAAGAAATAATAGAAAACTAGTTTTACCTTTGCGTACTTCATTAGGATTAGCACCTTTTGATACAGCATCAAACCCTCCTTTTGCAATGGCACGTGCAAGAACTGTTGCAGTAGTTGTTCCATCACCAGCCTCTTCATTAGTATTATTTGCAACATCTTGAACAAGCTTAGCTCCCATATTCATATATTTGTCTGGTAGGTCAATTGCTTTAGCAACAGTAACTCCATCTTTTGTAATTTTAGGTCCACCAAAGGATTGCTCAATAAGAACATTTTTACCCTAAAATATAAATTATTTTAACATCTAAATTTAAAACAATCAAAATATACATTACAAAATCCAAACAAAAAATAATTAAAAATAAAATATAACAATTTTATTACAGTAGGCCATATTCAAGTTTACCGGTCACGAGGATATGTTTCAAACACGCTGATTATTTGAAATTAATTTGATATTTTGTTTACTAATATTTTTAATAACCAACACTAAATTGAATTTTTTTTAGTAAAGATTATAAACAATTTATAGAGTTTTATCAGATACCAGTAAGATATCAGTAAACATATGTCATAAGAGCTTTGCACAAATCTTAAGCTTTTTTAAAAACTCTCACTTTCTTTTTATTATAGTGTCATGGGCTATTCTAGAACGTTTTTGAAAGCATCAACCGTATTTAGGCGCTGCCCAAATTAAAATTTAAGGATCTTTTTTTTTTCCATTCTACACGTTTACGCTGGCGTGTACCACCGGTGGTACACACTAGACTGTCTCATTGGGCAGCGTGTACCACTGGTGGTACACACTAGACTGTCTCATTGGGTGGCGTGTATTACCGGTGGTACACGCCACCTAATGAGACAGTCTAGTGTGTACCACCAGTAGTACACGCCGCCCAATGAGACAGTTTAGTGTGTACTACCAGTGGTACACGCCGCCCAATGAGACAGTCTAGTGTGTACCACCGGTGGTACACGCCGGCATGAACGTGTTAAACAGTTTTTTTATGGCAAATATTGTTTTTTTTTTTCAAGAAAAAATGCTGATTTTCTGTAAAATTTCACATGGACAGATACCGCTGCCCAAATTTTTTTCCCTAGAATAGGCCCTAAGTGTATAATAATATATATATAAAATATTTATAGGACTTCAAAAATGTTTTATTTTAGATTTTAAAAAATCAAAATGAAAAAAAAAAAAAGTGTAAGTGTGAGAATGTGAACCACAGCAATGCATTACAGAAACGATGCAAGCTAACACTTTAGCTACTACGGCATTTTGTCTAATAAAAGTTTTAACACTATTTCATAGATTATCTAGGTCATATTGTAAAAATCTGAAAAATTGTTTGGGTAAAATATTCGGAAAATTGTTAAGGTAAAATATCTAGAAATATACATTCCCTTATATTTCACTTAATTTTGCTTTTAGCTGAGATATTTTAATTTTTTTTTTCACTTTTATTAATTTTTGTATGAGGACTGAGTAAAAAAGTTTAAAAAACAAAAATATTACAAAAATATGTACCTAAACTTGTATGTATGTAAACTTGTACGTATAGAAAAATTTAGGATATCCAAAAAACAAGAAATTTAGAAAAATATTTAAAACTTCAGAAATATCTGGAAAAAGATAATGCCTGTTATTTAATAAACTAAAGACTTTATTAAACAGCAAATAAATTCTTTAAATCAAAATTAAGAAGATATTGCCAAAAAGTAATTTTCAATAAACTATATAATATTAAAACTTGAGATGTTTTAATATTATATAGTTTAAAATTTTACATAAGTTAGATATTTGCATTCACTTTCGCTCACAAAATTGTATAAAATAAAGTGCTGAGAGACTCTTTCCCACCATTACTTTGGTTGCAAAAGCTGCCAAGAGTTTTGGCCAACACTAACACAAAGGCACTACTACTAAATTGACTAACACTATAAAGAGATAATGACAGTCTCTTGGTGGTCCCTGACATGCCTCTTAGCACAGGTGAAAATTAAAGGGTGAAAATTGAAAACAAAATATCATATTTAGATCCAAAAACTCAACAAACAAGCCTTTTTCAATGTAAAAAAAAGATGAGTTAACATATTAGAACTTAGTTAAGACTGGGACAAATTTAAAAAATTAATTCAACTTTGAACACCTTGTTTTGCTAAAACTTATATACTCAAATTATTGAGCTTTAAATTATTTGTATTTTTATATTATTTATGTTTGAGAAAGGGTAAGAGTGTTTTTTTATGTTCTTTCCAATTGGTCATGTAACTGTATTTGTTTAATAAAAATAAAATTCATATTTTGGCACTAATTTACATCTCTACCCCCCTATTTTTATTTTTGATTATGATAGAGAATTTCATCCTGATTAAGAATCGTATAAAAACATAGGTCTGAAAATTAACAGAAAGTGCTCTAATTCGATGTTGAAGTTTAAAAAATTACACTAAAAAACGCAAATATTCGATATTTTTTAAAAACGTTTTATATCAAATTTTACATTTAGAAACCGATTATTTAGAAAATCTTTTTTTAATTATCCAACCCGGTTTTTATTGTTGCCAAAATTAAATTATATTTAAATTAAAATAAATTTTTTATGAATATATTTTTTATTAAATTTTCAAAATTTAATTTAAGATATTGCTTTTTAAATGTGCATAAATTGACTGAAAAATGGATTGGCGCAATTAAATGTACATGTATCAACTGAAAAATAGGGATTGGCATAATTGAATGTACATACAAATAGGGATTGACGCAACTGTATGCACATACATCGATTGACAAATAGGGATTGGTGCGATTAAACGTACATGATTTGGGACAGGGTTAGGGTTTGGGCCAGAAATCAATAAGAAAATGATAAAGTACGCATTTTATAACAGTTTTGCCATAAATTTTTGATAGAAACCAGGCTTTTTTAAAGTCATTTTATGAAAGGACTTTAATTATAATCAAGTATGAAAAAATGGCGAATATTAGCGTTTTTTAGTGTAATTTTTTAAACTTCAACATCGAATTAGAGCACTTTCTGTTAATTTTCAGACCTATGTTTTTATACGATTCTTAATCAGGATGAAATTCTCTATCATAATCAAAAATAAAAATAGGGGGGTAGAGATGTAAATTAGCGCCCATATTTTATTTTAAATCAGCTAAGTCTTTGTAATACATTTTCTAAAATAATGGAATTATTACAAAGCCAAATGAGTTTATAACATTGTGGTCAACATAATTAAATGTTAAACATTGATCAACTTTAAAGTAGCGAAAGCATGAAATCTGTACACTTCCAAGTATATGGTTTATTTTAATTCACAAGAAATCAAGATTCAAAACCCATTTTAAATAACAAGTTCAAGCTATTGTATTGTCTTTATTTATTTTAAATGAAGATGGGTTAGCACAAAATGTTTGAGCTTAAACTAAATGTGTATATATCAAGTACACAAAAGAAATCAAAAATGCCATTTAATATAAACAACACTTTAGTAAAAATAATATTTTTTTTAATTTAAGAAATATTGGATCTCCATAGGGTACATGCTATTATAAAAATTAAAAGTCGAAATAAGAACAAGAGATTAAAATAAATAACTAACTTTTGGTCCTAACGTAACAGCAACAGTATCAGCAAGAAGATCGACTCCTTTTAGTAACAGTGCTCTTGCCTCTGAACCAGTCTTGATCTCTTTAGGGGAACTGAAATTCGAGGAAGTACTAAATAATGATGTAGTTAACCGCGGAGAAAGATTTACCACGCGATTAACCGGTCTTATAAGTTTAGCAAGTGAATACATTTTTAACCTAAATAAACAGCAAGAACTATCTAAAATAGAATATACAATTGGAATTAACTCATTATTAAAACTAAAAAATATTGTGCACTTAACTGGCAATATACTTAGCAGATATTAAATTTTCTAATAAAGATAAAAAATAAATCCAAAAGTCCGTTACCTACCTTTATAAAACTTGATGTGCGATACAAGAACGAAAAGTTACATAAGGTAGGTTATCTAGTGCACACGCATCTAGAAAGTTCGGGTTTTAAGTTCTTCTCACGTGGAGTAAAATGAAAATTTACTGACTGATATTAAAACATTATTGTACAAATAATTTTTTTGTTATGTAACAAGCTAATTTTCCAAACATTTAAATAAGAAATAAACATAAAAAAAGATTATTTAAAATTTGTTTTAAAAATCTTTGTTGAATTAACTTATGCTTTTTTGTAAGTATGTATTTTAATTTTTTGTAATGAAGTTGCGTAATTTCTTAAAGACGGAAAAGCAACGATGAACATTTGTATAGTTAACTAACTACTACACTTGATCTTTGTAGTTACTAGCGTCAAAGACATATTTTGATATGGTAAGTTACATGCAAATTTCTCTATCTATTCTTTGTTGTGAAAAATTTTTTTTCCTTATGCTTAGAGTAATATTAAGCTTTTTAATGATGATCGAACCCTTGAATTAGGCATGTGGCTTAAAATTTAAAAACCGATTAAACACTAGATTGCTATACATCATTTAAATAGCTTCAATAGGATATTTAAAAGAAGAAAAGTTATGAAAATCAAACGATTTTTCAATAGTTTTAAAGTAATGATTTTTAAATACATAGATCTTTTACAGAAAATGCATTCTAATGTTCAGCTTTTCTAGATTTTAAATTAACTTAGTCCAATTAAGCCATCAAAATATTTCTCAAAATAATTCTTGTTGGTCTAAACATAAAAATAAGTGTTTCCATTTTTAAATATTACTTCTATATTATTTTAATATTTTACTAATTAACTTTACTTGTATTATTTAATCTTTACTATTTTTATCTGAGTATATTGTCTTTCACTAACTTTCGTACAATAAATTTTGTATGAAAGTAAGTGAAATCTTTATTATTGATATAAATATAATAATAGTAGGGGAGAGCAGGTAGAATTCATACAGCGGAAGCATTCGTATTGTAGGCATATCTAGACCATTCTTTGTTTGACACATTTATGTGTGTGTGAAGACCACTCATGCACAAAGACTAACAGCTTAGCGCTGTGGCAGTGCCATCGTAATTGTTATTGTAACAAGTCGATACGTGTTTTTGCACTGTTAAAGTAATTTTACGATAAATTTTTGAAATTATTTATTTGTAATAATTTTTTATCCAATTATTGAAATAGTTTATTATGCTTTTTGTATAAGTGTCTTAAATAAGTATTTAAACAATAATTTTCTAATAACCTTATCCGTTATTTTTATTTTAAATTTATATGTTAGTTGTTATGGTTAGGGCACATTTGTACAGTAATAAGGTGAGGATTTGTATTATAAACACGTATGAAAAAATCTGCGCAGCCCATTCTTTCGCATATAAATAGACAGCTGTAACTGATTTCTGTGAGAACCTAGAAAAGCTTTTGAGAAAATATGTAATCTCTGCAGATGGGATATATAATTTTATTTTTATTATATTTAATATTTATTTTGTTGTAATTTTAATCTTATTAAGTGTTTATTTTCAATAAATACATATTTAACTTAGTAATAAAGTACCGAACAAAGAACTGAACAAAGCTTCCCCGTGTTAAGGGTGCATTCGTACAATCTTCATTTTTTTGCAAAAAGTCGTCATATTACTGTTATGTTAGCTTTTTTAAATCTAAACTACAATATTATTAAAGCCAGATATTTAGGTTACTCAGCAGCATTTAAATTATTTTAAAATAGCAATTATTTCTGCTTTTATACAACTTAGTGTAAAAAGTGTTCAAATCCTACCTGTTTTCCCATAATTAAAATAGGGTTAGTGCACTAAATCATGACTCCAAATGTGTATTAGTTAAGCTTTCTAATCCAACTGTTTTAAATAATCAAAAGTGTTTCTTTTTAAAAATAGATAAACAATAAATTTATTGTTCATCTTATTTACATTTGATAAAATTTATTATCAAAAACTTTTTTTATCAATTTACCATTCATTTGTTGTTAGATATACTTATGATATTTTTTACACAAACTAATAATCTTTTATAATTTCATTTTCTAGAAAAACGTAATTATTTCTAATTATTTCTAGAAAAATGTAATTATCCACACTTATTTTTATAGGTTATATGGCCCCAAAAATAAGTCATTTTAATAAAATAGAGTGTAGAAATGGACATATATCTATAGTATTTTGGCTATAACATAAATGCCAATAAAATCAAACATCTTGTTAACATAGCCTAAAAATAGGGTCAGGGGCAATTCTAGACTGTATTTAGGTGCCCAATTTAAAATTATAGGACCTTTTTTTTATGATTTTACAGCAATTTTTTTTTTTTTTTTTTTTTTTTCGCGATAAAACGCTGATTATCCAGTAAATTTTCATTGGGATGTGGGATACCACTGCCCAGTTTTTTCCCCTAGGATAACCCCTAGGAATGTCAAATTTAAAAGAAATTTTAAGCATTTTTCTGCCATTTGTAATGAGCTCTTATCTTCTCAATTATAACTGATAATTATGAACATTGTATATGAAAGGCAGTGTATCATATGGCTTCAGTTTAGTCAGATTTTTACTTGCTCTCTTTTAAGAATTGTCATAATATAATCACCTAAAATATTTCGAAAATAATGTCAGACAGAGTCGCAGTAAACCATCTTACCATAGCCAAAATTTGTAAAACTTGAGGCAAAAATCTGAATGAGCTAAACTGCCATTTACACATTCTTCGCTCAATTGCCATTTAATGTCGTTTAGCAATTAAAATCTCTGAATCTGAAATTTGTGAATTATTTGAGAGTTATTATAATGAGTTTCAACTATGAAAAAGTTTTAAAGGCATCAAAGGTGATCCAAAAGGATTTGTTTGTTTTTTGCAATTTATTTTATTTGATTTTGATGCTCTGACTTATGTTCTCATCGTGTCTATTGTTAACAATGATTACTATTAAGACTCATTATTGAGGTTTTTTTATCAGGTTCTCCGAAACATTGGTTTATATTTGTAAAAATAATATAAAAAAATAGTCTAAACTTTGTATGTATACATTATTCATGAACCGAAATTATTGAAATTTTTAACTATTTTTTTTTTTAAACCATCACACCACCATCCACCCTGAACTCAAAAATACATTTCTCGTGTTTGGCAGTGGTCTAGAATCAAATTATAACAGTTTCTTGTATATAAAAAATTACAAATTTTTTCAAAATAAGCTCATTTTATTTAAGTAAATTTCTGATGTTATGGATGGTGTTTTGGTGCCCCTTGAATATGCCTTGTTGCCAAAGACTGTTTTAATCTTGCAGCCCACTCTTACACTTTTCTTTTGACACTAAATTGTAGGGGTTTTGATAAAGTTGTAACAATTTAGGTTTCCAAAAACTTATTTTTGATTGCAGTTTCTTTTACAAATTCTTTAAATCTTATAACTTTTGTAAAAGTGTTCGATTTTCATAATCTTTTCACCTTTAAAATATTGTATTTGAGTTCTTTCCAATGATATATAACAATCAAGTAATTAATCAATTTAAAAATCTCGTGTAACATACCTAATAAAGTGATCACTAGCTAAAATGTGTTTTATATAAAAACATAAAACTGTAATAAAGATAAAGTGGCATAAATTATATTTAAAGTTAGCTAAAGACCCATGAAAATTAGACAGTTTTCTAATATCATTCAAACCTATGTTACAAAGGTCTTTTATCTGAAACAAAATAAGTTGATAGAAATTTCTAAAATAATGATTATTTATATTAAAAACATATTTTGGTAATCAAAAAGAAAGCTGAAAGAGTCTTGTTTTTGTTGCCTAAAGTCACCAGTCCTAATAATTGTTTACAAGTCTTAAATTTTTTAAAGTCTCTAAAAGAAAAGCATGGTTTTTTGAAATTATATATATATATATATATATATATATATATATATATATATATATATATATATATATATATATATATATATATATATATATGTATGTATGTATGTATGTATGGATGTATATTGGTAAGTATAACTTGTCAGCTTTCTGTTTATACTAGGAAAATTTATCAAGAAAAATAAATCATTTTAATGCTTTTGCAATTATTTACAAAAAAACCAGTAGTAATAATGACAAGTTATTTAAATAATGACAATCTGTTTTAGTAATATATAATAGTGTATTATAGTACATATAAGTGTCT
Source organism: Hydra vulgaris (assembly GCF_022113875.1). NCBI lineage: Eukaryota > Metazoa > Cnidaria > Hydrozoa > Anthoathecata > Hydridae > Hydra > Hydra vulgaris. The sequence goes on along the minus strand of NC_061162.1, from coordinate 24,011,840 downwards.
ATAATATTGTAAGTATAATCATGTTTTATAATAATGAGTTGATGATTTGTAAGGATATTGTTACTATTCAGAAGTCTTATCAAAAGTAAATATATTGTACTGTTTCTCCATAAAATAAATTAAATAGCAAACCGTTTGCTTGGCAACCATTTTGGGCTGTGAAAATGGTTAATGTTTTACTTTAATTACTTACATAATTACAAAGTTGCACTTTATTTAGATTTTTTATATTACTTACATTAAGTTACACTATATTTATATTTTTTTATATTACTATATATGCTTTATAGTTTGATTAATAATTTATGTTAATACTTAGTTAACTTATAAAAAAACGGGTTTTATTTATGTTTTTTATATTCTAGTTTCAAATATATACTGTTATTTTATATGATAAAAGTAAAAAAATTACTTGCATCAAGTAAAAAACATTAAAAATCATCTTTAAATATAAATATAATAACATTAACTTATAAAACAATTGAAAAGTCATGTAAAACTAGTTTGTTTTTAGTATGCTTTTGTTAAATCGATACTGGTACTGGTACCAATTTTGCTACTAAATTTATTTCTCTTAAGTTAGCATTGGATTGGTATTACCAAATGCATAATTTGCTGAGTTATTGTTATTTTTAAGAAAATTTATAAATGTTTAAATTCGTCTTATAGGCTGGTCTTAGAAAATTGGTCCCTTTGTTTGATAGAGTTATTGTTCAAAGAGTTGTAGCTGAAACTGTAAGCCAGGCTATATTTAGATTATCATTTCACTAAAAATGTTGTTATGAAACTTTTATGAATATATTTACATGTAACTTTTTAATTTAAACAAGAAATCGACTGGTGGAATTCTGTTACCAGAAAAAAGTGTTGGCAAAGTTAATGAAGCTACAGTAGTTTCAGTGGGGCCTGGAGGAAGAGACCAGGTACTAGTTTTATTGATATTTATGTTTGGTAGCTTTGTAAAAAAAATTTATGTTGATCTGAACACTTATTTTATTTACAGTCCGGAAAAATTGTTCCCGTTTCTGTAAAACCAGGCGACAGTGTTCTTTTACCTGAATATGGAGGTACAAAAATTGAACTAGGGGATAAGGTGAGGTTTCTTTATCTTGTTTAAAATTATTTTTTAAATTTAAAGTAGTATTGTAACTTTATTAAGCAATAATTTTTATTTGTGTTATGTTTTAGGAATATGTTATCTTTCGTGACTCGGAGCTCCTTGGGAAATTTGAAAATTAAAATTATACAAATATTCTTTGTAAAAAAAAAAAAAATGTAAAGAAGATTTTACGCCTCATTTTATGCAATCCAGGTTGATCTCAAGAATTGTGTAGAAAAACGTCTAAAAATGTAACTATGGTGTACGAAACAAAGCCAATTTATTATTCAATTTTAATTTTTTTTTATTGTAAATAAACTAGTTCTCATTCTTCCACCTATCCAGAATAGTTTGACAATTAGTGTGTGTTGGCATAACGTTTCAGCGATCTTGGGTTGACGTTGTGTGCACTATTTATACTAAAATACATTCTTTGTGTATAAAATTACGGAAGAAAATAAATTTAATCTTTAGTATATTTGTAATTTTATTCGGAAAAGATTTTGGAGTTTTTATCAGTAAGCATCCGCTTTGAAAATTAATTTCCCGTTTTGTGTTAAACACCTATGCGATGGCTATTTATTGTCATAATGAGCAAATTGATTACTCCGCAATGTCATTCGTGAGTTTTTCTTTAGTTTTCTTATTTCTTAAATTTATTTAGAAAAAGTGTAACCAGGACTGACTCAAACTTTATAAAGCGGCGCGTGACCTAAAAATGTTTTTTGAAGTCAAAACGCTATTTCTTAATTGCGAGAGTTTCCATTTTTAATTATCAGTTAGGCTAAATTTATTCTAAATGTAAACGGTTTTTTTTTTTATATCTATATCATAATATAATTATCTTGATTGTCTGTAAGCTTAGGTTAAGTCGGCGATATAACGGTAACTCATAAAGCTCTCATGACGATTTAAGAGAATAATTTTGCTTACGGTGTGCTAATTTTGAATTTAAAAGATCTAAAAAAGCTTCGCGTTTTTTTTTTTTTTTTTCTCTTTTGTAACGTTGAAAGGCTCAAAATTTTCAGATGATTTTAAAATACATAAATCTATCTGCATATATCATTTTAAATTAAACGCGAGTTTACGTAGTGTGTCCCAGCTAGAAAGGATTTTAGTTCTCCCCCCCTCGTTTTTTTTCATTAGTCATTTCAAAAGTTGTGTTGCGGGATTATCACATATCACTGGGCCAAAAAATAAAAACTCGCTAAGTTTTTATTTTTTGGCCCAGTGATATGTGATAATCAAGAAATTGCTCCCCTAATAGAAGAAAATGTCTGGTAATAAATTGTTCTAAATATAAAAGTTAGATTCTAGGGTTTATATTAATTATTGTCCTGTTTTAAACGGTTATATAATTGACTAACTTTCTTTTGGTTTGATTTGATAGTCATTGAAAATGTTACATTTCGTTTTACAGAGTATTGTAAGTTTGCTTATATTTTAGCGAAAATAGATTAGTGCTAAATTTGTTTTAAAATATAAGTTACGACACTAAAAATGTCGTGACTTATATATTAATATCTATAATCGTTAATTTATTTCAATGGAGTTTATTTAGATTTTATATATATATATATATATATATATATATATATATATATATATATATATATATATATATATATATATATATATATATATATATATATATATATATACATAATTTATTTATCGGAAAAAATTTTGAAATAAAATGAATTTCAAAAATGTTAAAAAACCACCTCTCTTTTGTCAATAACATTCCGTGGTTGAAGCTACTTCCTAAATTTTCAGTATAAAAGTGTTTTATAAATTGTCGCGCAAAGGTAAACTACGCCCTCGCTTATTTATTTTTTATGTTTCTTTGACATAAAACGATGACGAAATATAGGTTATAAATTTAAAAAATTGTAATTTTTTAAACAGAAACGGAACATAACAAAACGTTATTGTAGAAAATCGGCTTTTGCGTTCTTAACAGTATGAACTTATTTTAAATGTTTCTAAAAAATGGTAAAAAAAGAATGGTATCAGAATATGGCAATAAGGAATTTGTACAGTATATAGTAAAAAAAGCTATTTCAAGGGGAGTTCAAATAAAATAATGAAAATGTCAAGTAGAATTTTAAAAAAAATTTTAGCGTTAAAAAAAAGAAAATAGTTCTGTAAATGAAATTCATGAAATAAAATGTAAATGAAAATAATTATATTTATAAGACTTTTGTATGTGTAGTCATATCATTTGACGTAACAGAATTCTTTTCCTGTGTCATATATTTAGATAGAGGGACTAGGCCGCATTTTTATTGTTTATCTTTTCCTGTTATTAAAAAACTTGATGTGAAAGAAAAAGTTTTCCTCCTCCTTACAATTCAAATAAAAAGGTCTTTGAAAATAGTTTTAAGAATTGGTTATACGTCGCAAAGTTTTAACTTATTTTAAAAAACAAAACAAAGAAACAGGTTATGCTGTTTAAACTGATTAGACTGATAAGCTTGTGGTTTATAAACAGTTTAGCAAGATGCCGGTTTCCTTAGTTAAGAAACAAAACATTAAGATATTGTAGTTAGTTTCAAGCCGACATTTTGTTGTTTTAATTAATATTTAGTGCCGTGTGATTAAGTAAAAAGTCGTTTAATGACTCGGTAACACGTTGAGATGATATTTAGTTAACTTAAACAATATTAGCACAAAATACCGCTTTTAATTTTACTATAAATAAATATTCTTTTAGCCCTTAACAAGTTATTTTTGTTATATACCACATCATCTATTTTTTAAAGTAGGTATTGCTGTCAGTTAGTTTACCAGTAAAAGTGCTGGTATTAGTAATACAACTTGAGTTTATGGATTGAAAAAAAAGTTTTCTAATTAATTAAAATAAAAATAAAAATTTTAAAGTTTTATAATTAGGTTTTGTGAGATTTAAAAATGATGTATGTTTTTTTGATTTAGAAGCACTCATACTGAGTACATCTTTATACAATGGCCTCGATAACATGTACTCGATATGATTGTATATGATGGTTTAACGGATTTGTAAAAAAAAGGTTTTCTCATAACTGAAGCTTTTCTCATAATTGAACTTTTATTTTAATGAACTTAATTAATAAAAACTTTTGTTCCGCCTCTTTATCATATTTATTTAGGGGCAAATAACAGGATAAATTTAAGTTAGATAGGGAATTCAGCTTCTTTTTTATTATTACTTTAGAAAAGCTTATGTAGACTTAAACTCCTCTTGGTAAACAATACGTTAACATTACGTCATTATAAATACAAAATTTTAAAGTTTGTTATATATTTTTAAAAAATTTGTAAATACAAGAATCAAGTAAAAGGTTTATCATACACTTTATTAAACTCTGTTTCGGAGAGAAAATTTAAGTTGCAGAATACAGAATACGGATATATATAATAAATATATGAATTTATTTTTTACCAATTGTTAAAAAGTTTTAGCAAATCGTTTTGTAGACAACATAAAAAATGAATTTTATTCTTCTTGATTATAGCATACATTTCCTTTTATTTAATTTTTTTAGTTAATTTTTTTTACTATATTCTTAAAATTAATTTATTTTTAAAATTAAATTTATTTTGCTTGAAATCCTAAAAATTTGTTATACATTTAATCTACCAAAGAAGCAATCAATGACACAAATATTGTTTTCAAGTTTGACATCAATAACTTGCAACAAAAAGTTGAGATTGAAAAAAATTAATAATAATGGATAAATGACACATTTTTTAAAAAAATATCCCTAATTTTATTTTTAAAATATAAATCAGCTTATTGCAGTTTTAATGGCTACTATTCACGAACTTTCCAATAATAGGTGAAAATATCAAGTTTTTCGTTTAAAACTAAAAAAATGTGAATAAATTTTAGAATTAATCACTTTCAGTTAAATTATTTTGTATGATGTTTGCTTTTCCCGTTGTTTTTTGTTTTTTTTTTATCTTTATTTTATACACTAAACTTAACCACTATACCAAGTGATATTTGTCGCTTATATCCAACAGTTAATTTTATTTTTTGACATTAGGAACAAAGATTTCGAAATTTTAAGGAATTTGAAATTATTTTTATACTCGAGTTTAATTCGAGTTTAATTCAGATTTTTAAGCAAAGGAACAGTTATTTTTATCTCGGATATTTTTCGGTAGACAGAGCTTCCCACATTCAGAAATTTTGTTTTCTTTTTCAAAATTACATTGTTCTGATTAAAGAAAACATATAATAATAGGCGTAAATTACATATTTTTCGTTTCCGCCCCCCTCCCTTTTTTTAAAAATAATTGTTAATAAATAAATCTCTAAATTAAGTTATAATAAAGTACAACACTTTCGACTAGACAGAAATCACTTTTGTAGACAGTTATGTAGCAGCTACACCACCTCCCTATTGAGAGTGATTTTTCAATGAAATATATACCAAATAAGGTAGTATCAGAGGGTAAAATCAAACGAAGCGTATTTAGTTTTTAGTTAACGAAAATAGCTCTTTTCTCATAACTTTAGTAATTCTTTTTTATTAGCTTCACTTAAACCCCTATAAATTTTATTTAAATTGTGACCGTTTATATTTTTTTTTTATTAGTTTCACCTAACTCCGATATATTTTGCAGATAGCGCAAGTTTTTCAGATAAATAAATAAACATGTTTGAAGAATAAACCAGCTGCAAAAAATTTATGTTATATATTGTTTAAAAAATAATAATAATAAAAATAAGCTTTACTAGTAATAACAATAATAACAATAATAATATTAATAATAATAATTGTCAAAACTAAAGCTAATAATATTAAAAACAATTATTATAATGATTTTAATGTTAATATATAAAACGTAATAATGTCATAACGCTACCACTGCTACTAATGATATAAATTGTCTTTTAAATTATTCATATTTCTATGCTTTAAAAGTCTAATATAAAAGCTAAACATAAATATCTTCGAAAAAGATAAGCTATTCTTTTAAGAAAAAAAAGATAAAACAGAAAGAGCAATCAGATGTGTATTTTTCATATGAACATACGAATAGGTGAGAAGAACACCTGCATAATTTCGACATTAGCAAAATATATAGCGTGAAAAGTATTTAAAAAAAAAGAGTTTACATATTTTATATATAAATGTATATAGATTTACATATATATATATATATATATATATATATATATATATATATATATATATATATATATATATATATATATATATATATATATATATATATATATATATATATATATTATATATATATATATATATATATATATATATATACATATATATATATATATATATATATATATATATATATATATATATATATATATATATATATATATATATACATATATACATATATACATATATGTATGTATATCTATACACAATTATATATATATATATATATATATATATATATATATATATATATATATATATATATATATATATATATATATATATATATATATATACATATATATATATATATATATATATATATATATATATATATATATATATATATATATATATATATTTAGAGTTATAAAAATATGTATATAAGTTAAAATCAAGTTAGATTTAAAATGTACAAAGATGAAGACCAAAAAGTGCCATATATTTATATGGAGGTATTTGTAATGTTAGACTCTAATAAAAATTTTAATTAATAAATCTTAAAATTTTACAAATGTGGTTAGTAGTGGTATTTTACCTTTTAGAATGTTATTATAACTTATTATAACTTATGTTATTATTGAATCAGTTTTTTTTTGTTCTTTATTATGAAGTATCATTTTAAATTAGTGAAAAAAATCATATATTTCTTACTGATGTTACTGAAAAAAATTTTCTCTTTTATAAATATCTTGAATACGCCACTTTTAGGAACCATTATCCTCATTAACCTTAGCTGACAGATCTGTTGATAAAAATTATTTTCTCAATGACAAAGAAACTTTGTATCAAAATGATGAAAAATCATATCTATACGATACTCATGGTAACTTCATTTATATTTTTCTATTTTTGTTTATGTTTTTATTTTTAAAAATATGTTTGCCGTTTGTATATTCTATTTTTAAATTTATTTATGCAATAAAACTTTGTTTTGAACAACGCTTTATAAACATTAAAACTGTTTAACTCTATAATATATTTAAAGCGTTTGTTGCATAAAATAAGAAGCAGTATGTGTTTAATATAACTTGATTTTTAACTATATACTTTAAAGTTGTGATATTAAAAACCCTCATTTTATAATTCATTTATTTCTAATTATTTAATGACATTACTTTAGCAGAAACTTTAATTTTTTTAATAAGGCTTTGGTTTATTGCAGGGTCTTTTAATTTAAAATATCGGGGTTTTTTAATTTAAAATATCGGATTACATATTAACACAAGTCTCACTTGCAATTATATTAAAAATATATATAATTACTATATTCAACATTTAGATTTATTTCAAGACCTTTCTCAAATGCAAGAACATTGGATGCGAGCTGGTAATTAAAAATACTACTTATATATATATATATATATATATATATATATATATATATATATATATATATATATATATATATATATATATATATATATATATATATATATATATATATATATATATATATATATATATATATATATATATATATATATATATATATATATATTTACTTATGTTTTACAAGTTTATATATGTTTTATATTTTTTATATTTGGTATATTGACTTTTATATAGCCCATACTACTAAGGAAGACCAATTTGTCCCTGAATATTCTTTAGCAAGAAAAGAACATGCTAAAGTGCTAGCAGGTGATGATCTATTGTACTCTTTTGTTCTCATAGGTATACAGTTTTTTATAATTGACTTTTTTTTAACTTTATTTTCATTGTATATTAGGATATGGACCAGTACAAATAAAAGTTGAAGATGAAAGTTACAAAAATAGTTACGAAACACCATGTTGCATGTTAAATGACTCCTCCAATCAGATTTCTAATATGAATATACTACAGGTACCATCAAGTTTACAACCTCCGATAACCGCTCACGAGCTGTCATTATTGGGAATGAGAAATAATAATAACCTGCAAGCACCACCTTCTGCTCCTGCTCCATCACCTTCTGGCAACATGCGATATGAATTTAGTCCAAGATCTCCAGTATACCCAAGGTATATAAACCATAATAAAATTTTTGTTTTATTAAAGATGTCTGTTGTTGCTGATGAAGACTTTTTAAGCCCACAAGTTTCTAATAAATTATTCATTTTAAATTTTTAAATATCTTTATTATTATTATTAATAAATTGTTAATGTATTGACTAAAAATACATCTTCTCGCGCATGTATTTGACTCGATACAATCGGAATACAGTTTGCCATATATTTTAAGATAAATTTTTTTTTTCTTTCCAAAATATGAAATAATTCTGCGCAAAACAAAACACCTCAGTTTACAGCTACCAATTTTTTGTTTTGATTACAATGAGTAAATGTTATCATTTATACTTGCAGCTATTTAGTAATTCAAGTTTTCAATAGTTTAATAAACACAAAATAAAAATGCTGAGCAGTGCAATAAAAAAAACTGCTTTGTAATTGGTTTCAACACAAAAAAATTTAAAACTCTTTTTGCCGAACCTTTTTGCTGTGGTTAAGTTATTGTTGGTTTTTTTTTTCTTATAACTATCATGTTGTAATTTTTTCAATTCCTTTTTTATGTTTTTAACTAGTTTCTATCTACCGGAAAAAATCTATTTAAAAAAAATATCCGCGTACTACTTATCAATAAAAAAAAAAATCTAATGTTGAATTTTTAATTATTTATATGTTGTCTTTCAAATGGTATTCTTTTTTTTATAAAAAACATTTTTTTTCCGAAGAAATTTTAGATATATATTACTTCACTTTTTCATGTTTTTATCATGAAAAACTAAATGAAAAAAACAACTTAGGCTTCTTCGAACAGAGATAGTATGAAAAATGCTATAACATCAGCAAAACCTAAACAAATGTCTTTGAGAGAAACTTGTAAGAGTATTATTATGTAAAATGATTCTTTACATTGTCGTTTCATATAGACTTAAAAAGCTTACAACAAAATCGAAATTTGGAAAAAAATATAAAAGATATGGAGTTACACATTGTTTGGGTATTGTGTTATACCAAAATAACTTTTTATTTTTTGATTCCAATTTATTTTGAATACTCAGATTTAATGTATCAAAATTTCGTCTCACTTTCCCAGATTCCAGAGAAAATGAGACAGGTAGTTGTTGTCGTTTTGAAACGAATTCTGCAATAATGCAAAAACTTATCAAGACAAATCTTTATATGAGAATTATGCACTTAATAGACTACTCAGCCGGCTTTTGGTTCTAAAATGACGTCTTTTGAACATTCAAAAACGTTCTGAATGTCTTTGAATGTTTAAAAGACATTTTTTTAGGACCAAAAGCCGACTTGGTAATGACTTGCAAAATATTTTGTTTTGTAAAGTAGTAATGCGGCAACCTTTTTAATGTTTAAGAAAGATATTATTTAGACGTGGAGCAAACTCTAAACTTAGGTATGTTTGTGCTAATATCAAATAAGAATGGTTTGCAAAACATTGTGATGAATGAAGCCTGGTAACAATAAAAATCTATAAAACTTGTTCCTCCTTCTGAACCCTAAATGTGAGGGCAATCATTTGCCTATTTTTAATTTCTTACTATTTTAAACTAAATTGATATTTGGCGATAGATTTCAGGTTTCATCAAACAATATTTTAGTGTACGAAAGTTATAACCTTGAAAAGTTTATAACTTTCTGATTTAAAGCAGTTTGGAAACTTTACATGATCTTTTCTTTAGAACAATTACATATTATTTGATGAATTTTGAAATCTATTAATGATTTAATCTATAATGAATTTTGAAATCTATTAATGAATATAAATTCAGTTTAGAATCGTAATAGTATTTTTATTTATTTTTAATTTTGTTGTTCTTTTATTGTTGCAATCACAGCGAACTTTTGCAAAGAATTTTGATTTAATGTAAACATAAACATACCCAAGTTTAAAGTTTGCTCCATATCTGAAAATTATTTTTCTCAAAAATCAAAAAAACTGCTGCAATTCTAGTTACTACAAGTTTTGTTATACGTCTAAATTTTGACGTGCAATAAACGGTATTTTAACGTTATTTCGATGCTTTATGTTTACCTAAGTTATTTATACACTAGCTATTTGTGCATTTTAAATAAATACGCAGTTTTTTTTTAGATATGCAAGCCCACTGCGAAGTTTAAAAAATGTGCCACCACTTGACCATGGCAACGAGTTATTACGTCCACTTACTCACCCCAATCTTTCGAATCAAGTTCTAAATCATACTAAGAAATCAGATTTCAAATCTTCTGATGATGTAACAAACTGTACACCGTATGATTTATCTCACAAAAGTAGTGATATTGCTCAACCTAATTCTATGCAGTTAAACTTTGAGTTACTTGGCTCGCTCGAAAGCTCGTTAGATTATATAAAAAAAGAAGCACAAGAAAACCGGGACATACCTGTTAAAGAATCTGGTATTTTAAATAATACTTTTTGGTTTTTAACTTTATTAAAAACATTTACCTTAAATTTGATATGAGTTTGATGAAAAAAATTAGGTCCTATTGAAAAATAAATTCTGGCATATTTGCCTTTTATTTATTTGGGTTTCACCGCTCTGTGCTACGTCGTGATGGTGTCATCCGGTGTAGCCTGCACCTCTACCTTCCCACCCACCCACCCCTATCTAGCGACGCCACTTTAATAATTTAAGCATAATTATTATAAAAATACTTTTAATTTTTTCAATTTAGATTCTGAATTGACAAGCGGAACAGAATACTTACGACATCGGACATTAAACAAAAAACAGAAACACAATCGTCTCGGTAAGAATTTTAAAAAAATGAATTTTTCTAACTCATTAATATTTTAAAAGAAGAATAAACTACTTTTAGCGCGTCGTAATACATCTAGAGACACACTAAAGTTTGGTTTTAACACGAGATAAATCATATCTTACTTTGAATCATTACGGTCTCCTGTTGGATTAAAGTTATTTACTCGTGATTTTTTTAACCTAACCTAACCGTCTCGGCTTTAGCTATAAATAAGATTGAATAAATTAAAGAGACCCCAGCAATTAAAATGACGTTTTTGTTATTTAAAAGACTTTAATTATAATAAGTTCGGGTTTAGTAAAAGCGCGTTCACACTCATTTAATTAAATATCTATCAGGAAACTTTATGTTGTTTCCTTTTCTCATAAGTATTTAACTTATAAATATCTTTTATTATTAGCTTCTGTTTTAGAGCGTAAAATATGTAAAATCAAAAAGAAAGTTAGTTAACTTAATTGTGTTTATGTCGGATTATTGTCGGAAAAAAATCATATACTTTGTCAGGCCGTAAAGCTATAACAGGCCGTATAATATTATAGAGTTTTTCGCTTTTACACAAAAACCAAAAACAAGTTATGCGAGAGAGTTTATTTTTAAAATCTGCTTTTTTGACATAATGAAAAATACTTATCTTTTTTTTCTTTAGAAAGAGAAAACCCTTTTAGCCGTTATGAGGGAAACTCACGACGTCCTTATCAAAGACGCGGTACACTGCAACTTTGGCAATTTCTTGTTGCTTTACTCTCAGAGGATGACTGTCAACAGTTTATATGCTGGAATGGTAGGGGATTGGAATTCAAATTAAACGACCCTGAAGAAGTTGCCCGCCGTTGGGGAATGCAAAAGAATCGACCAGCTATGAACTACGATAAGTTAAGCCGTTCACTTCGATACTATTACGAAAAAGGGATCATGCAAAAGGTATCAGGCGAAAGATATGTGTACCGATTTGTATGCAGTCCCGACGCTTTGTTTAACTTGGCATTTCCAGACGGTATTCGCCCATTATTAAAACCACAATGCAGCCAGCCAGATAAACTTCAAAATCACCGTTTTATACACAATGAGACTGAGTTTCCTTTACCATATGTTGAACCGTCGCATACGAGGGTTCCTTGTAATCTTGATTACTGGAACAAAAACAACGACGTTTTAAACTTTTAAATCATTTTTTAACGTGAGAATTGCAACAATGTTAGACTGTGTTCGCAATTTAATGTAAAGTAGAAATCGCTTACTTGCAAATAAACAAATCGTCGCCACACAGACACGTCGCAATAACGCTATAAAAAGAGTTTAGCATTGTCTAGACAATTGTAAATAGTTACCTTTTTATGTTTTACAACTTGAAAATCTGCTTATTACTAAATAAACACGTATTTAAGAAAAAAAGAGAAGTTAACGAAATAATTTTGTTGTCTTGGAGGTTTCCATTTACACAATACATTAGTCGGAATAAAAGCGCTTGAAGATTAAGCGCTAAATCTCCAACATAACATATTTTGTTTATTGTCTTTTGTTTGCATTTTTAACTAATTTTATTTGAACTATTGTCGGAAATATTCCGACAAAATATTTTATAAATGCTTGATTTTCGATAAACCTTATAAATATTCGTTACAATTTTTGTTTGATTGTTTCTTTGGGATCTGTTTAAAGACTTTGTTCAACTTGTTTTTTTTAACTTACAATGAATATTTTATCTAGTACAACTTTTTACGGAGAAAAAAAAATATTGCAAATGTATATATTATTTATGTATAGCTAAAATTTATTATTTATTATTATAAGTTATAATTTGTACAATATATACATAGTCATATGTAGTTTTAATATATTTAAAATAAAATTTAGAAAAAAATTGGTCTTTTTTTATACTTACATTTTAGCAATTTAAGTTGTCTAGACGAAAAAAGATTTTTACCGATTAAGACCAAGACAACTAAATTTTTGAATGCATTATAGACAATAATTATATATATATATATATATATATATATATATATATATATATATATATATATATATATATATATATATATATATATATATATATATATATATATATATATATATATATATATATATATATAATTACTTGGCTTTTGATGTAACAAAGATTTATGACAAAAAAATCATGTGGTTATCAGTTTTAGCTGACCCACTTGAGATTATATGAAATTCCTAAAAATTGTCAAATTTCTTAGGGTAAAAATTTTTCAATTCTTTATAAAATGCATAATATATGTTTAATATGTATATATATTATCTACTATAGCATATTTATATGCGCAATTGCTCACGTTTTTGCTCATCTAAATCAATATAGGTTATTTAGAAAATGAAGAAGGAAAACGAAGAATAATGAATGAAAAGGTTGCTGACCCATCCCAAAACCCATAGGCTATGTAGGAGCACTCCACTGCGAGTCAGGCTATTTGTCAGTTGATGTATGTACTGAAGCCACCAGCAGCAGGCTATTTTAGTATGCCGTCATCATGCTCACCTAACTCAGCAGTATAAGATAAACATTAAAAGATGCAAAATTTAGTTTTGAATAATTTTTATTCTATGACATTTTTTGTAACACCTATAGGTGTTACAAAAAATGTCAAAAAATGTCATAGAATAAAAATTATTCCAAATGTGTTTTTAAATATATTTTCTTATATATATATATATATATATATATATATATATATATATATATATATATATATATATATATATATATATATATATATATATATATATATATATATATATATATATATATACATATATATATATATATATATCTAAATAAATATATTTTAATATATTAAATATATAAAATTATTCAAATTGTATTTTTAATGTATACATTAAAAAAAGTGTCAACAGAAAACTAAAAACAAATAGACTTTTCTTCCAGATTTAATTGATTGATTAACAGATTGACAGATTTAATATGTGTTTGTTGTTTTTCAAATACATAATTAGATAAATATCATAGAGATGTCAACAAGAAAAACAGCAAATAAATCAAATAAATACATTTTGAATAAATGTTTAAACCGTTAAGCTATTTCGTTTTGGAAAACATCTCACTTTAAAGCAAGTGATTGAAAAATTTCTTCACTTTAAAAACTATAGGAAAGACAGTGTCCATAGAGATGTTAGTGTAGAACTATTCAATCTAAAATCATAATTTATATTCAGTATCTATCATTAGAATTAAAATAAAACTTAGCAGTTTCATTGAAAATCTTTATAAATTTGTAAACTATGACAAAAAGAAAAGAATATGAAATAGATGCAGCAGGATTTATAGAAAAGGCAAATCAATTATTACCAATCAAGCATTTATAAAATGTGAAAACTAAATGGCCTATATATATAAAATATTTTGTATCTATGTTACTGAAAATTTTTATTTTCAAGCGACTTTTACCTTGATAGCATCAGACAAAAATGTGCAGACGGAATATTCAAAACACTATAGGAAACAGAGCTTTAAACAAGACTGAGCTTAGTAAAGGCAGATGGAAAATATTTTTATTGAAATTGGTGCAACTACCAAAAGGCAAGATAAGTTTTATGGAGCCATTGACTCCTAGCTGAATGGCTATGTTTCCAAATGGGGTGCTGTTAAGTTAAATCCAAAACTTTTCATACAACAAAATCATTAATGTCTGATCGACTAACCACTATGTTTATGACATCTGTTGGGGTGTAATCACAGGATACATAGATAATGATTTAGAAATTAGCCTTATGAGCTATTCTCGTTGGCTAACATTAGCGTGCTGAATCTTGTGGTATTATGTATCTATTTCCAAATCTACTAAAAGTCTAAAGCTTTTTGCTATTTAGTTGATTTAATATCAAGATTAAAAAATATTTAACTGATGCTTCCAAAAACCTATTCAATGTGGTTCAAAGAATAAATTAATTTCTTCATTCAATGTGACGAACATTTGTTATAAAGTTATAAATAATAATTTTAGCCGAAGAGGATGAAGAGGTCAGAAGAAAACGATTAACAAAATTTTACAATTAAAAGATCTCAAAAAAGACTTTCATAGTGAAGAAGATAATTTTGTATGGGGAACGGTTGAGAGTGACAATGACAATGAAGCTAATGTTAGTGAAAGTTACTACCACTCAATGAATGAAGATATAAGAGGGTTTAAAAAGCTCAAAATTTAATTTCTCAAAAAAATTATTATAAAATGACCCCATTTTCTAAATGGTACACAATTCCACAGGTTTTAAGACTGGAGAAGATAAAATACTTGAATTTGTTCAAAAACCACTTAAGTTAAGGTATGAGCGTCACAGCAATAATGTTGAAAACATGTAAAATCCTGTTACTAAAGCTTCAGCTTCTATGGCTGGACACCATTGCAGAGATGGAGTTATTCAAAACAAAATTAGGTCCAGGAAATAAATTAAAAATTTCACACCAAAAAGTGATTTTAAATTGTAACATTTGGTATATTTTTTATGTTTTATATATAAATAACACTTAAATTGTAAGGATTTTGCATTTTGATTGTTAATTTGAACATAGATGTAATATATGGAAAGTATCCGTTGTCATATTTTTGTAATATGTCAATAATTCAACTAAAAAACAATAAAAATTTTGATTTTTGAAAATAATTTTATAAACATCGTTTTTAGAAAAAATTATTATTTTAATAAACAATGTTCTAAATTTTATTCTGAACCAATTGGTACCTAATTGATGCTTGGAGCTTGTTTTATAAATTATTTATGATTATCTATGCACTTTTTAACCCATAAAAATGTCAAAAATTTTGCATTTTTAAAGTGGGTTGGCAAAAACTGTTAACCATTTTTTTCTTTATATCAATAGGTATTAGAAGGACGCACTTTATGATTTGTTAATTTTTTTTATTTTTCAGGCTACCCTTATTACCCTTATTTTTGTCGTTGTTATAACTAGTGGGGTTTTTAAAAGGTTTCCACGTATCAATATATATCTTTGGAAGTAAGATAAGACTTCTACCTTCAATTATGCAACCCACTTATGACAGATCAATTTAATACTTGCGTAGGTCTCACACTTGTGTCCAGGGAAAAAATTCCCTAATTGTTGCACAGCATAAAGCAAAATCATCTCAATAATTTTGTCTGGCACACGTTTCTAAAAAATTGCAGATTCTTCATTTGTTATTAATTTTAATTTTTCATCTGCTCCTTGAATGTAAAGTTTTAGTTGAACAATGTTGTATATATTTTTAAGAGTCAATCCCGAAGCATTTATTAAAGTTGCAACTCCTTTTTGAGAGATGTTCATAACAGAGTAGGGGCCAAGCCATTTTTGTGAAAACTTTCCACTTTTCCAATAAAATCGTATGTTGTTTCATAATAACACAATCTCATTTACTTTCATTTCCGTTTTCTACAAGTGTCTACGATCATAATCACGTTTTTATTTTTTCTGTGCAGCGTTAATATTTTTGGCTGCTTTTTCGGCAATTTTTGTTCTGACTTTTATTGCAGTTGAAAAGATAGCTTACGACTGCTCTTTATCTGCATCTCCTTCTGTATTCTTGTTGTATTCTTCTGTATTATCCCTGTATTCTTAATTATTGCTTTCATCTTTGTCCAGGTTCACATCAATTGGCAAAACTGGCGGTTATACATCAGCATAAATGAAAAGTTGTTGGTAAAAGAACGTCGACTAACACAATGAGAAAAAAAAATACCATTGATAGCCTGCGGCCATATTTCGGGATTTCCTTCCAAAACCTTTACCAAAGAGTTTTTTAATGTTTCGTTTTGACGTTCTAACGGGTGATGCGTAAGTTATCGAACAAAATAAAAACGTCAATAACTTATTAATAAATGGAAAAACTATTGTTATTTTTTTAAATCAAGTGTCTATCTTTTAATAAAAATAAGTTATTTTTTAAATGAAAAAACACCACTATCTGCAATTGATCTCAATTTTGCTCTGACGCCTTTCATAAGCGACTGTAAAAAAGTTAAATCGATTTCTTGTAGCTTTAATTTAATTTGATCAATCAAAACTTTCATGAAGCTTGCCAATCTCCCTCGTAAACCTTCTGTGCCAAAATTTTTCAATTGGTTGTGCTTGAAGCACATTAGGATATTGGATTCTTTATCAACACAATAGACAAATTGGTCCATCCAATTTAGAGAATCTTTAAAATAATGAGAATTTGCTAAATCTGGTCAAAATAATTTCTTAAAATCTCTATGCTACTTGTGTAAGAATGGAAGAACTCGTTTTTCTAAATATTCATCAATATAGATTGATGAATTAATTGCTACAGCCTTGGAATTGCAAAACAATGGCTCGGAGATATCAAAAACGAACATTTTCTGGGTATGTTTTTTTTTTGTTGTTTGTGTAGTATCCAGAATTTTCAGGCGTGTTATCCCCTGCAAAACAAAAGTATTTTTTGTCATCGATGACCAGAAGCAATTTTGTGTTATAGAGTTAGTTAACTAGTTTCCTGCTTCTTTTCTTTGGCTTTTATTGTTTTTCTAGAGTGTATTTTGAAGTTTTTTCACGTTTTCTATATTTAATATTCATTTTTTTTAACTGATGACAAATTGCCGAATAATTTACACCAAACTTAAAACCTATTTTTCTCTGACTGACCCCTTTTCGATTGTTGACTAAGTATCGTTAATTCAGTTTTCTTTTCTCTAGTCCAGGATGTTGTACAACCAGGTTGCTTTCTATCAGAAAAGGATTAAACAGTTTCAAGTCTTTCTAGGTTATCATATACTGTACTTCAAGCATACCCTTTCTTTTCAAAATGGTTTTCAAAATGGTTTTCAAAATATTACGGTTTCTTTTTTTTATATATATATTAGGTTTATTTACAAAAAACATTTTGAGCCGCTTTTGAAAAGATTCTCGTTCAGTTGCATTTAACCTCATTTTAAATAATTGTTTTTTAAATAATAAAGTTTATATTTTATAGAACGTTAATGCCTACGCATAAAACCACAAAAACAAATAATTATACTCAAATACAGAGGCGCCAATTCAATTTTTTGGTCTTTGAGATAGTTAACTTACAGACATTGAGCAAACTCCAAACATTTATATGTTTATACTTATGTCAAATAAGGATGCTTTGCAAATAATTGCGATGATTGGAGTCTGGGAACAAAAAAGCCCCAAACTTTTTTCCCCCTACCCCAAACGTAAGAGCAACAAGTTGATGAAGTATTTTTTGTACTATTTTTAACTAGACTTATATTCATCGATAAATTTTAAGTTTCATAGTATTATCTCTCAGCGTTCAAAAATTATGACAATATAAAGTTTGCAACCCCCTAAAATTGAGGGGGTTTATATGGTTTCATATGGTTATAATTTTTATCATACTTTATATGGTCATAATTTTTGAACGCTAAAATATGAAATTTAAAGTTTATCGACGAATATAAGTCTAGTTGAATATAGTACAAAAAATACTTCATCAACTTGTTGCTCTCACGTTTGGGGCAAGGGGCAAAAAGTTTGGGGCTTTTTTGTTCCCAGACTCCAATCATCGAAATTTTTTGCAAAGCATCCTTATTTGACATAAGTATAAACATATAAATGTTTCGAGTTTGCTCAATGTCTGGAAGTTAGCTACCTCCCCATTGGGCACTGGACCAAAAAAAGACGTCTTTTGAACGTTTAAAACGTGAAGAAGACGTTTAAAAGACGTCTTTTTTACGTCCGTGTCCACTGGGTCAAAGACAAAAAAATTGAATTGGCACCTCTACTCAAATAGTTAAATTCAGATTTGTCCGATAACTAACGCATCAACCGTTACCAATCCATTGAACCGTTACCAATCCTGCTGATGATAAGCAGACGTAACTCTCTGTTCCACTCTAATTAGTTTACGTATTGTTTACATAACACATCTAGGATTTTTTTTTTTTTTACAAGAAACATCATTATATATTTTAAAAAACAAAAAGCTTTTAGATGTCTCCAGTTTATATAAATGTCCACCACACATATTGACAATATTTAAAGAGCGTTAACAATGCTGTTTTACGCACGCGCGTTTGACACTGAGTTGAAATAATTATTTTAAAAATTCGTGGTTTATAATATAAAGTGCTGGCTATTAACCCATGTATTTAAAAAATATTCGCAAGTCCGTCGCACGACAGGGCTACTAGGGACTTGCTTGTGGTTGTCGTTGAAAATATATATTAATATATGATAATATTACTATGTAGTAAGAAATTCGCAGAAGTCTAAGAAAAGTTTTTTCATCGAGAACCTTTAAGATACAAAACAAACTAAAAATTAAAAAACGAGATTTATAAAACACACATTAACTTTTTGAGGTCTGCTGTTCAATAATATTTTACTATGTATAGTTGCTAACTAGATTCATTATTTTTTATTCTCTCTCTCTCTCTCTCTCTCTCTCTCTCTCTCTCTATATATATATATATATATATATATATATATATATATATATATATATATATATATATATATATATATATATATATATATATATACATATATATATATATATATATATATATATATATATATATATATATATATATATATATATATATATATATTTAATTTTTTTTTATTTATTTTTTATAATTTAAATTGTTCTTATTACATTTTATTACATTAATTATTCTTTTACATTTACTACATATCGATAAAATTGGTTTTGTTAACTATGAAGTCTTTTAGTTTTTCCTTTAGGGAAATTATCCAACTTTGGAAGTTCTATATTTTGAGGTATTATTTTGTTGAATGAATTTGGGCTATGGTATACAATTAAAAATCTCGAAAGTTTTGCTTTTTTAAGGGCAAAATGAAGTTTTCTGTTCCTCGTGTGATATTTCTGTTGGCGTTGGTTTGAAAAAAGGGACAAATTTGAGTTTATACTTGAGCATAAATAAAATATTTTAGACGTTGGACGTTTTTAGACGTTAGACGTTAATTTAATACATATTTATAGCATTCAAGTTTTTAAGAAAAGGATCGGCATGAATTTATTTTTATTATAAATCAATCTTGATGCCTGTTTCTAGTGTATATATAGAGAAATTAGTTTAGACTTATTTGTACTTTCCCAGGCAATATTAGCATACGTTAGATAACTTTGTATATAAGAGAACTCAGTGCAGTTAAGGCGATTTACAAATTTTTCAAATACGTTTATTTGGAATTAGCATGATTTTATCAGCGTATTATGTCCAAACAAAAGCTTTTGATGGTATAATTTTTTTTGCTTCAGGTTTTTTTAATATTTAAAGAAACTTTTCTTTTTTTAATATAATTTTCAAAACCTTTTTACTACCTGTAACGGTTAATCTAAAGAACACTATTTTGGAGTCTTTAAATCACTTTCGCTCATCGGCATTAACATAATTTTAGTTAAAATCTTTTGAAAAAGTTTCTTAATTTATGACTGATCCTAATTCTAATCGGTTTTGATGTATATTAACTATATATAGTTGTCAAAACACAATATTTCTATCACTTTTTACAAAAAATACTAGAATTCCTACCAAGAAAGAGCTTGTAATTAAGAAAAATTGCCAATAAACAATCAAAACAGATCATATTGTTAAACTATAATATTCATTTTACCTAAAAAACGTATTAATTTAAAATCTTATTCAAATTTGGACGAGCGATTGTGATTTTAAGATGATTTAAAAAAAAAAAAAAAAAAAGAATCTTTAGTCTGGGTTTTATCACTACAAACATTTATAATTTATGATACCGCAAAATTTACCATTTTCATATTTTCCTTCTTTTCATGATTAACTGAACATTTAACTGAAATATGTTGTAGTCAACAAAAATATCTTAAAGACTCTATAATATTTTAAAAGTGCCTTAACCACACCGAGAAAGAGAGGGTTTATTGATTCTCCTAGGAAAGTATAGATTTGATTTTGTAAGGTGTGCCGATACTTTTTGATATTTTTGTATTTAATGTTTTTATATGGGCTTTCCTAGAAATCGTTTCATCAAAAATTATTCCAAAAAATTTAGTGGTTTCAGTTCTTTCGATGTTTATGTTATCAATTTTTAGTAATGCTTGGTATTTTATTATTTTGCTGGTTGGAATGAAACAAGATGTAATTTATTTTTTCTGTATTTAAAGATAATTTATTTACTTTAAATCAAATGTTTCAACTCTCAAGGTCATCGTTAACAGATTCAAAGAGATTTTCAATTGATGCTGATGAATAAAAATAATTTGTGTCGTCACATTGCATCGAGAATTAAAAATAAAAGAGGACCAAGAATGGAACCTTGGGGGAACTCTGCATTTTATTTTTAGTAAATTTAAATATTTATTATCGTTCAAAATAACACATTGTCGTCTGTTGCACACACTTTTAAACTAATCTAGGCTTATTCCAATGATGGTCATTGATTTAGATTTAAAAGCACCAATGCCTACACATTACCACGCTTAAAAATTGAGTAACAATTTGTGTTAATTAGTCCTTGATCGGTTTGCCTTCCAACCATTTCAATAAAAAGTCTATCAAGACAATGACACAACGATACCTATCGACCACTGGAAGGTTAAAAATATCCAGTCCAATTTGTTTCATAACACTTGATGGTACTGGTATTGGCTTCAACTCTACTTTCGGAGACTTTACGTCACCTTGTTTTTAGCACTGTACGCAACTCTTTATATATTCACTGATATCAGCAGCAATATTATGATAGAAAAATCTTTGTTCAAACTTGTCATACGTAGTATTTTTACCTCTATGGGAGGACATTACTTTGCAGAGTTCAGAATCTCCAATACCTCGGTTCACATCTCTGATAATTTCTATTTAGCGTTCCTTATCTTGGATAACCATTCTTTTCTTATAAAATAAATGTCCATCTTTCACTTCAAAACGTTTTGTTGCTCTTTGAAAATTTGATTTACATCCATAATTACCTGTAGGTATAGTTAGGCCTTTTCAGAGGTTTAATTGGAAGCCCCAAGAGGGCGACTTGAACAAAGTTTCCGCAAAACGCGACGCAAGTTGGTGTAAAGCCATTTAAGTCTTTAGATAGATCAGGAACACATAAATTTGAAACTTTTAGAATAAATGCAATTAATTAGACAGACCGTCACTCACAGATGTGGCGCTTTTTATGCGTTTTAGCACGCCAACTTGCCAAGAAATGTGCTAGTCTAATAATTACACATTTTTTAGGGAAGCCTGGGAGTTGAGAGGGTACGACCGTACGAGTGGAGTGTTACACTGTTTCTTTATCGTGAATGTTACAATTTAGATTTCACAAATATATGATTCATGCATAAATAATTATTCATTGATTTTTATTTATTGTTTTTTTTTCAATAGGTAATTAATTGCAAATCACTATAAATGATTAGTTAAATTATGGTCACATTTTGAAAATGAAATTTAAAGAAATGCATTAAATGTATATAAAACAGAATGAATTAACTTTATTTAATTTTCACGAATTCCTTTCTTGCTTTTTGTTCTGAAAAAACAGCAGTTATATTTGAAAAATAATTTCAATATAAAGACTAATATAACGTGCCTCAATGATTAAATTTTTTTGATGAATCTTTGTTAGTAGCTTAATCCAGATAGACGACATCAAAATGCATTCTGGGGTTTTAATTTCCCGCTACCCGTAAGAAAAAAAATTTCGGTTGAAAAACATATCGAAAATCAAAAATTTTGTATAATTTCAAATTTTTATTTAATTTAGAATAATAGTTACTTTTGACAATTTCCACAAAATATTTTTATATTTTTATATTTTTCCATTCCTAAATGAAATGTTAAATCCATTGTTCACAAATTACTGAACGTTTTAGTTCGTAAATAACGCATACCCATCTGCTTTTTAAAAATACCAAATCTACAAATATGCCATGGCAGTCCAATTATTATTTTTAATCTTGCACTGATAACGTTTTGTTTATAAAAACTAATTTGGTTTAAATAGAAAGTGAAAAAAGATAATGTTTCGTGGATAGTATTTTATAAATATTTGTATGAGTAACTGTAATGAGTATAGCTTTTAGTATTGATTGCTTTACGTTAGGAGTCAAGCTTTTGACACAGTAAATTACGACATTCTTTTAAAAAAACTTGAAGTGTATGCTGTAAAAAATAATAACTTACTTTGGTTTAAAGATTATTTATCAAACAGAAAGCAATATACTCAGTATGAAACAACAAAAATAACAAATAGCGCTATAACTTGCGGGGTTCCCCAAGGCTCGATCTTGGGACCATTATTATTTTTACTCTAATTAAATGACTTATATTCAACATCAAACTTATTAAATTTAATCTTGTTTGCGGATGACTCCAATTTGTTTTATTCACATTGAGACATTAGGACACTTTTTAAAATAGTTAACAAAGAATTACATAAAATAAACGAGTGATTCAGGTGTAACAAATTCTCTTTCAATGTCAAAAAGACTAAATTCATAACCAAATAAAAATGAAAATGTTTCTCTTTAACTACCTAATCTAAAAATAAGTAATACAAATATAAAAAGAGAAACTTTCATAAACATTCTAGGTGTGGTCTTGGATGAAAATTTGTCGTGGAAGCTCTATATAAACACTATAGAGAGAAAGCTCTCAAGAAGTATTTCATTAATGTATAAAGCAAAACCTTTCCTAAATATTATTTCTTTAAGTTTATACTTTTTTAGATTTATACTTTTTATTTATCTACGGACTTAACGCAATTTATTTCTTTTATTTGCTATTACTTTTATTTGTTCTAAATTTATTTTACAAAAGGAATTTATATATAAACAGTTATATCAATTGTGAAACGTAGTTGCACACATTTTATATATATATATATATATATATATATATATATATATATATATATATATATATATATATATATATATATATATATATATATATATATATATCGTTTTATGTAGTGTTGTATTAAAATAATACACAACTCTTGTTCGTTGAAAAGTGCTCAATATTTAAGAAATTTATTTTGATTATATATAAATTTCATAACAGAGCGTTTATAATTAAAAACGAAAAAAGAAAAAACTTTTATTATGGAACTTTAAGTTTCATGCCTAACGGCAATCATCAGCCATATATTACAAAATTTAAAATAGACGTTAAAATTACAATTAAAATTACGGTGGCGTGAGTTCTAATGACTCCATGGAAACAAAACTTTAAGTTTTAAGAGTATCACGTGGCGTAAAAGTGACGTAAACCAATCAGGATCAATCTGCGGTATCATAGGAGGAAATAAGAAATTTATTTTTGTGCCTACACTTCGAGATTATTTCACTCCTTGTGTTAAGTAGGTTTTTACCTTTATACATTAGAATTTGAAACTTCTCGTTCAAACAGAGGTTGCACACTCTTGATGGTTCATTTAAACCCTACCGCAAAGCAGATAATATACTTAACTACATACATACAAGTTCTAACCACCCACCGAGTATAATAAAAAGTGTTCCTAAAACCATTCAGTTAAGATTATCAGCAGTATCGTCAAGTGAATCGATTTTTAAAGAAAGTATTCCTCCTTATCAAGAAGCCCTGAAAAAATCTGGACACGCTTGCGAACTTACATACCATCCAAGTATAAAATCTTCAAACAACAACCATAAACGTAAAATAATTTGGTATAATCCTCCTTTCAGTACAAGTGTTGTAACAAAAATAGGTAAATGTTTTTTAAACCTCATCGACCACCACTTTCCAGTTAACCACAGACTCCGTAAAATATTTAATAGAAACACAATTAAAATAAGTTATTCCTGTATGCCAAACATAAAATCCATTATCAACTCTCACAATAAAAACACGTTACATGAAGAAGCAAAAGTTAATGAAAAGACATGCAACTGCATTGATAAATCCAAATGTCCGATGAACAACAATTGTCTTTCTAACAACATTGTTTATCAAGCCACCGTTTGTTCAAACAATCCGGAGTACAAAGAAAAAGTGTATTTTGGACTCAGCGAGACATCTTTTAAAGTTCGATACGCAAACCACCTCAAATCTTTTAATTCAATTAGATATAAAAATGATACAGAGTTATCTAAAGAAATATGGAAATTAAAAGAAAAAAACTTTGAAAATATGGAAAATTGTTAAACGTTGCAAACCATACAACCCAACATCAAGAGTGTGCAACCTCTGTTTGAACGAGAAGTTTAAAATTCTAATGTATAAAGGTAAAAACCTACTTAACACAAGGAGTGAAATAATCTCGAAGTGTAGGCACAAAAATAAATTTCTTATTTCCTCCTATGATACCGCAGATTGATCCTGATTGGTTTACGTCACTTTTACGCCACGTGATACTCTTAAAACTTAAAGTTTTGTTTCCATGGAGTCATTAGAACTCACGCCACCGTAATTTTAATTGTAATTTTAACGTCTATTTTAAATTTTGTAATATATGGCTGATGATTGCCGTTAGGCATAAAACTTAAAGTTCCATAATAAAAGTTTTTTCTTTTTTCGTTTTTAATTATATATATATATATATATATATATATATATATATATATATATATATATATATATATATATATATATATATATATATATATATATATATATATATATATATATATATATATATATATATATATATATATATATATATATATATATATATATGTATATGTATGTATGTATATATATATATGTATATATATATATATATATATATATATATATATATATATATATATATATATATATATATATATATATATATATATATATATATATATATATATATATATATATATATATATATTATCGCAAGCATTTATCACGATTTTATATATTTTATTGTAAAAAATGACCTGTAATGAATTTGTGATAAGACAAACTGATTTATTCTTTATGCTCCAGCCATTTGTTTTATTATTTATGTTATTTTTTATATCGTAACTTTTTAATGCAAAATTAAAAATATAAATATAAATAAATTGTAATTTTCTTATTATTTATTTATGACTATTAATTTATTATTACTGCATAAGACGGAAAGAAGTCATTAAAAAATTCTTCATAAACAACAAATGTAAAATTCTATTTTTAGATGTAATTTTTTAATGAAATTATTTTGTTTGTTTACTTTTTTGTTTTCTTTTTTGTTTTTAGTTTCGGTAAAATTTTGCCGAATTGTCGGTTTTGGTTTCGCATCGAACTAGTATACCCAAAATTTCGGTTTATTTCGGGTATTCTAGTTCAATGTTACTTTAAAGTCGTTGATAATGGTTTTTCAGTCAAACTTCATCTAAAATTATCTAGATTGTAAAATTAAATAGATTGCTGATTTTAAACTTTATACTTTTTTCTTCAAAAATAAATTGAATTTGTTTTTTGAAGTAATTAAGTTCTCTTAAAATTTATCTATACACATAAGGATGGAATTACCAACAGGATCAAATAAAAATATGCTTAAAAGTTTTTGTAAGAGAGGTATGGGTATGGGTGAGCCACGTGTTGGTGTATTAGGTCTCTAAAAGAAATAAAGGAAATATCTAATTATAAATTTTTATTGACTTAAAAAATAATCCATAAATACCTACTTGTTCACCTCTACCCTTACACGCGCAGGAATGAACCGAACAAGCATTAGAGTGAGCCTTCAGCTTTATTTATCTGAAATTCAAATTATTTTTAACTAATTAAGTAAAAATTAGACAAGTAACAAAAAATTTAGTTCACTAAGCATAATATAATTAAGTAATTATGTCATATAATAAAGTTTACCATTATTTTAAACTTATCTATATAACAAAACTAATTAACTTCAAAAAAATAATTTATTCAAATTCTGTATTATATTATTAAAACAGCGAAGCAAATATTTTTAACGTAAAACTTACATTAAGTCATAGTGAGTCAGGGTTTACTCCTACCCATGATGAAACGGTTTATTCCTTTACAGGTTGTGAAACTGGATTAAAGTATTAAATACGCACAATCAGTAAAGTTTTCCAATTTTCTCTCTTAACAATTTATTAGTTACTTTTCAACCAATAACTGATATCTCGAAAAAGTCAGCATGTTTTTAAAAGAACTTTTAACAAGTACAAAAACTTTTAGACAAAAAAAAGTGGAATAGACCGCAAACATAAACACCAGTCCCAAGAACCAATAAAAAACTGTACAATCTTAACACTAATTTGCTTGTAACTATTTGGTGAAAGTTTGAGGTCTTTTACTTAGCGCATTTTAACTATGGGACCATTGGTTCACCCGTGACTCACTCATATCCATTTTTCCCACTGACTCTAAGGTTTTTATATGAGCATGATTATCATTGTGTCTATGCGTTATGCCAGCAAAGTTTTAATACACAGCTAAACTCGAGTTAAAATTTGCTTATTGGTCTATCTAAAAGGTTCAAATATGGACCAACAAATAAGTTTAAAAATTCTTCTTAAGATTTAAATTGGAGAGAAAGCAAATAATTATCTACCTGGATATTTTTGCTTTAAAAATTATTCTTACAACTTAAAAAGATTTAGAACTTTGGTTTTGTCAAAGGATTTTGACTTATTAATTATTTGAGAAATAGCTTATTAAAACCTTTATGCTACTTGATATATAAAGTATTCAGGCTGTTGTTAGCCGAATTTTCCGTGATGCAAAAACTATCCGCCTCAAGTTATCAAAACAACCTTTGCAGCATTTGAAGTTTTTTTGTTACTTTAGCTGCAATTTGGAGTAATTTAGCTGTTACTAAAAGGAATAACGATTCCATTCATTCTAATGTTGGAGTAGTTTAACTGTTACAGTCATTCTAATGTTGAAGTAATTTAACTGCTCCATTCATTCTAATGTTGGAGTAATTTAACTTTTACAGTGGTGCTCTCGATTTTTCGATTGCTCTCGATTTTTCGATTTTAAAAAAATCATGAGCATTATTGTTTTAATATTGTTTTTAAACCCTAAAATAAATTTCAATCAACTCTCTCTTTTTTTTTTTAAACTTTCAAACGTTTTTTTTAAACTCGCAAAAATTATTTTTAAACTTGAGCAACTATTAAATGATGACGAGCAAAACGGAAAAGCTCAGCGCTTTGATATTTTTTGCAATATCAAATCGATGATTGGTTTAACACACAGTTGACTTGACTTTCAACCAGATAAATATATGATCAAAGTAGAGACTAGCTGTATTATAGAAGTTTGTATGAACATATTAAATATTCAAAATTGAAATATTAAACTAACTGGCAGTTTTATGGGCAAATTTTTATAAATTGATTGTAAAAACACAATCTGTTTGCTGCGTAAACTCGTCGTTTGATGCGGCTCTTTGAATGCATAAAACATAAACTGTTTGATTCGTAAATACACCAATTGATCCCTGATTGTGAAAATTTTACTTACTTATAGTGCAATTAAATGTGAAAAAAGACTTATACATAGGAATAGGCCTAAGTAAATGAAAACTCATTGATCAACATAGATGCATGATAAGTATACATACATTGACTGACGGGTTTTTTCACGGTCATGGAGCAGGTTGTTTGGCACAAAGTTATTATTTTGTTTCAACCCGCTAAAGAAAAGAACTACTATTAACTTTAGAAAAATTGAAAGTAAATAACAACTTTTATTAAGAAAAAATTACACTGTAATAATATGAATTTATAACTTACTAATAGTAAACTCTTTAATAATAAACTCTGATCGTTAAATCATTTTGGTTTTACATATGAATGCGCTAAGCACGTTACCCTGTGGTAAGCCACTAGTAACTTCGGTCCAATATGAAATGATTTCTCGAAGCACAATACGTTGTTGCCTCTTTGCAAGAAAGTTTAGTAATTTATTATCTACTTTAGTAATTTTCCATTTACGCCGTATGCTTGTATTTTTTGAGCAAGTCTTAAATGAGTTACTTTGTCAAATGCGCTGACAAAAGTTAGAAAAATTACATCTTGTTTCATATTGTTTACATTAAATTGGTAACGTACCGTTCATTGCGAACAAATCCGTGTTGTACTTTAGCAATTAGTTTCTTCAAGAAAAGATAATTCACTATGCCGTATTTGACAATTGACTAAAACCTTACATGAAATTGAAATCAAGGACACTAACAATACACAATAATTTGGTTAATCGAGCAATAGAGCTATTCAGAATACCTTTCTAAAAATGAGACATCAAATGATAATAATCCACTTAATCACTTAATTAGCTTCATTGGAAAAATTTTTATTTTGGAGATTATATTAGTAACTACCTTCATTGGCAAAATTTTTATTTTGGAGATAATCGAGATTTTTTAATAATACAGAATTTTGAACTATATAAACTAAACTATTTTTCTTGTGATGAAAAATATTAAAAGCTTTCGATAACGAAATTTTAGAATTTACTACCTAACTTAATAATTATGAGACATTAAATTGTCCACGTGATTTTTCACTTCTCAAACTAAAGTGCATGATGAAATTTGACCAATTTTTTTTTTTGATAAAGTGTGTTAAAAGTGTTTACTTTTTTTCACATATTAAAGTATAATTTAATATTCTATATTATGCGCTCTTTTAATGTTTTAAGTCATAAATAGTAAAAAATTATCAATTTTTCTGGTTGAATCAGTACTGAAGGTAAAAACGCATTTTAAATACATATCTCTAGTATTTTTTAATACACGTCTCTAAAGTTTTCTTTATTTGGCTTTCTTTAATACAGTACAGCACAACTGGTTCTCTGACAAAAAATAAACCCTAAATTTTTTAAATTTAAGTTCTGTTTTTTAACTGCACCTTATAAGTTTGTGACCGTTTGTCAACCAACTTTTACAAGAAACTGTTGTCCATAAATTACGCAAAGTTTTATTTTAAAATACTTTAGTGCAAATAATAACTGCTTGTGAATTTTGTTCTTTAGTTTTGATTACATCATGAGTTCAGACTCCATACATTGACATCTTCTTGTTGATCTATAAGAAACATGACTTTTTATTAGAAATAAATCGAAAAATAAAAAAAAGGCGTATTTTGAGCAGCAAATATTGGCGCAATATTGGTTTTATACTTTATAACTGGTGTACCGGTTGGATCGTCTTCATTAGGTATAACATCAGCTTAAAAGACGGTAGATTAACTTATAAGTTAACCTATCGTCTCATAACATTACATCTTTCATCCTTAAACATCTAACTTTTTCAAAAGTTTTTGGTTTAGTTTTTTACCAGCAAGTTATGTTTTATTTCTACCTAAATGGGATGTTCGATTGCGTAATTTTCAAAAACGGTCAATCTCAGTTTCAACTGATAAAGCTGATGACCTTCCATGTTGACCCGTTTTTGTATATATATTAACGTCGCAAAAGACCTTTAGATTTCATTATTAAAAACCGTTGTATTAAATCATGTGTTAAACTTATCAGATTAACGTATAGTTTCAATAATAATGTAACAGAAACAAATATTCAACCACTGCTATAAGTGGTTATGTGAAACAAAAAGGTTGTAAAAAGAATACTAAATAGTTCAAAAACTATTTTAGAATGTATCAACAGGTTTTAAATGAAACAAATGTCCTAAACATCGGGAAAATTTTGAAAAATTCAAAATTGCAAATCATAAATAGAATATACTGTGTACTGGAATCGATGGAAATAATTAAGCAGGCAAATGTAGAAACAGTTTAAACATTTGGTTGAAGAAAATTTGGTAGACATTGGAATTATCGTAAAAAATGACGTTATTGCATTTAGCGACGTAATAGTGGTAACGAAAAAGTATCGCAATATTTTAAATCAATTTTGCCATAATCGCGTGCTGCGTTTAAGCATGATAAATTTTTTTTATATACCAAAAAGTCATGTTTCTAAAAATAGAAATTAAATATTCCTAATAATTAAACCAAAGATTGGGTTAATATTGTAGAAGTAAAAGAAGATTCCATAGAAGATCAGTATTCTAATTACAGATTAGAGATTACTAAAGAAAATGAATATGTTATGCCATTTGATACTTGTTTTGATCAAATTTAAGAAATTTAATGACAGTGTTTAAAAAGTTGGTTACATAGCACTTTATTTAGCAACAAAACTAAAAAAAAGAGAAAACAACTTGAGTTAAAATTAGACATGAAAATTCAATGAAATTCCTTGGGTGTAATGATTCAACGAATCTTAATTATACCAAAATGTATTATTTAATTCTTGTTTAAATTAAACTTTGATTTTATTTTAAAAAATTATATTTTTACGCTACAAATGTTGAAATTTTTACACAAGTTGAAACTACTGTTACTAAGTCCTACTTTTATTTTTATTTTACTTTTATTTTGAAATTCAAAATAAAATTAAAAAAAAAAGTCAAAAAAATAATTCTTTAAAATGAATTTTGAAACTTATTGAATTTTTTAGTATTTTTCAATTTTGTTGTTAGTTTTTTTTTACTTTCGATAAATTGAAAGTATTTCATATTTTTTTATTCGATACTGAAATATTTTTTTTTTTAACTCTATATTGTTGAAAAGCTCAAACAGTTAGGATGGAATGCAAGAAGCAAACTTGAGTCAAGTTCGACTTGAACTTTACTTTGTAACCAATAGCGGCAGAGTATTTTTTGAGGGGAAAACCCATACTCTGTCGCTATTGGTTGCAAGTTCAAGTCGAGTTTGACTCAAGTTCGCTTCTTGCATTCCACCTTTACAAGCTGCGTCTACTGCTTACTGCTAACTGCTGCGTCTAGCCTTAAATCTGGAGAAGCAATCAAGATAACGTTGTTGCGCGAAAAAAACATATACACGCGTTTTTCACCTGGGTTTTAAAGTTTTTGATTTGTTTTATCCAAATGAGATTTGATCAACCTGATCCGGATTATACAATATCAAGAGATAATTCTTAAGTCCATAAGAAAGGAAAGCTGCGAAAATCAGTTTGACATTTTCACTATTACAGTTTACATTAAGGTGGTCGTCCACCTAACCAATCTTTAACTAATACACAAATTTATCCCCTCCATAGCATTTCAACATCACTTGGTTTCGACACAAAAAAGTTTACTATTTAAAATTTAATCACGTTTAAAATATATTTGGATAACTCTCGGCTGTGAATCTAAAATTGAATTTGATAATCAGAAGGAGGTTCAGATAGTTTGAATTTATTTATAAATAGACTTTTGACATTTACAAAAATTTTATATATTTTTTAATATTTATATTTATATTAGACTTGAAGAAATATAAGAATTTAAATAATCTAAATATTTTTTGTCAAAACTATTGGACATATCCGCTAATTTAGAATAGGAAATAAAAGTTCGCAAACGTCAGAAATTCTTATAAAATTCAAATGCATTTGACCTAAAATTCTCTGAATATAAATATAAAATGGTTTTGTTAAATTAATTTAAACAAAATTTTTCCTCGATAAATAAACTAAAATGACAAAACAGCCTAAAAATCGTTGATTTAATAAAAAAAAACCTGTATACATTAGTCATATGTATAACTCAACTAAAAAAAAAAAAAGAAAACCGAATCTATTTTTTCTTTTTTTAATGTTTAGAAGTTTCGTTCAACCTCTAACTCTTTTTCACTTTAACGGGTATAGAAATTACATAACCCAAGTTTTTAAAATACTTGTTTTATTCTGAAAGCTCTAAAATCGTACTATTAATTGCTCCCTGTTCTACACAATAAGGCGCCGTAACATTCTCACATTGTTTTATGTAAATAAAAAAATAACTCCCTCATATTATTTTTTTGAATAAGTGGGAGTTTTCATTTATAAAGTAATTTTCTGTTTTATATATTATATAAAAACACCAGTCCCGTTATTGAATCCATTAAGTCTAACGTAGAAAAAGAGTTATTTACTTAGTCTTTTGAAAACATTTTTCAAATTACAAAATAACTTCGCGAAATTTATACATCAAAAGGTTTCGTAATTTACAGTTAGTTTTTATACATATAAAATTTTCGTAAAAAATAAAAAAATAACTTTTTTAATATTCCAAAGCATAATAAAATTAAGCAAGTTAGAAACTAAACGACTTTGAAGAAATTGTAGATTTTGTTTGAAACGACAGACAATAGACAGACGGGTAGATGGAGACAGTCGGATTCCAAGAGGCAAACATGTTCCAAAAAACAGACGCCTCCATAAAAACAGACTGTCTTGAAAATAGTTAAAAGATATTGAAGAGTTCATACAAGTTAGAAAGATTACCTTTCTAATTAAAGCTGTAAAATGCAAACTGCTACCCTTGCTTTTTCACTAAACATTTTATAAATAAATGATAGAATTTTAAATTTCATATTTTACAAAATGATAAATTATAAAATAAATAATTAAAAAATAAATAAAAAACGAATTTAGCGGAACTAATACAAAGAAGAAAAATACTCAAGAGGCATTAAACATCGGTTGTATCAAACGCACGCTGAGAACGAACTATTTCTGTGTCTAGCACGAGTCTTATTCCAAACCACTTGCTTTGAAGCTAAACAGAGAAACCATGTTATTAATAATTGAATCAGATATCTGAAATTACTATTTAGTAGTTTAGCAAGAAAAACTACACTTTTAAAAACATAATTTTTTGATTCTGCATACTCGATAAAACATTTTTTTGAAAATCCTCTCTGCACAAAAAAAAACCTACTTTTTGAAAAACATCAACTCTTGAATCTGCATATTCGATGAAAACTTCTTTTAGTTCTTGTTCTTTTCGCAAATCAAACTCAGACAACTCTGTTGAAAGATTTCGACAAATGCGTTCGAGCTCTTCATGAGCTGTGTGACAATTGGATGAAGCCTAGAAAGTAATAAACGTTTAACAAAACAAACTCAATTTTTATTATGGTACATTTAAAATAAATTTCTGGGGTAGAATTCCGCATTTTCAAAGAATAAAAATGGAAAAATCATTATTTTTTCATTTTTAAGTTTTGTACCTAGTATAACTTCTAACATAAGTTAATTTCCTTTTATCTGAATATGTTTACTTAACGTATCAACATGAGTTAGCTTCTTTCTATCC
Organism: Hydra vulgaris; assembly: GCF_022113875.1. Taxonomy (NCBI): domain Eukaryota; kingdom Metazoa; phylum Cnidaria; class Hydrozoa; order Anthoathecata; family Hydridae; genus Hydra; species Hydra vulgaris. The sequence goes on along the minus strand of NC_061162.1, from coordinate 23,977,744 downwards.
TTCTATCTGAGTTTACTTAATGTATTAACATGAGTTAGCTTCTTTCTATCCTTCTATCTGAGTTTACTTAACGTATCAACATGAGTTAGCTTCTTTCTATCCTTCTATCTGAGTTTACTTAACGTATTAACATGAGTTAGCTTCTTTCTATCCGAAGTACTTTACTTGATATTTCAAAATGTCATCGTTTATGGATAAAGAGTTACAAATTATAAATTTTTAAGTCTGCTATAAATACATGTTACATAGGATCCAGAAAATATGTTACTAATAAAATCCCAACAGCGTGTTATTTCCTTTTTGTATAGATCGATGCATTTTTGTCAGGTTTTCCAATATAAGTAATCTAAAATTTTTTAACTATCAAAACTCTACTTAAAAAATAGTCTTGTATATAGCCAAGGAGTGTGCTCATATTTAAACTTTTGTTTTTGGAATATTTTTTTTTGTTGTTGTTGTTAAACTCTTTCTTAACTCCAAAACATGAACATTCACAAACAAGGCTGTTGTTTATGGCTTGAAAAGTGGACGATATACTACTTGTAAAAATTTAAATCATTTATACATAGAAGTAATATTAAAGAATTATATTCTGACATTAATTCAAAATTATGATATGACCTCAATATTTTTGCCTGATTTGGTTACAATTCACTACTCCAATAAGTCACTAAATGATATTAACAAAATGAAGCCAAATATTTGCCAAAGGAATCAAATCCTCCAAATTGCTGTTGGTTAATAAGAATCTTATTGAAAAGCAAGAATTTAGCAACATTTATAGAAAATAGTAAAAAAAGGATAGAGCTCAAAAAATAGTTCTTTAAAGCAAGATTAAGGATACAAATCAAATACCCGCAAGACAATTCAATGAATTTTTTGAATTAAAATGTTTAATTAATTTTCTAGTTATTGTGCATTTTAGTGCATTTTATATTTTATACATTTTATATAACTGCATTATATAAACATTGAAACAAAATCATAAACTGGTGATTTAAAAACAAAATGGACTGGCTACTACTTAATGGCCAAATAATCACATTCATTGTTATGCAAAAATTTCTACAAGCATTAGACACCGGCCTTGCCAACAATACAACGCCCAATATTTGCTTTTACCTGTAAAATATTGCTCCAAAATCATAATATGGGTTGCCATTACTTCCAATAAAAGTGGTGGCTTATGGTATATGCATTTTAGCACTACAATAAATAAACATGTTTACTTTGGAATACTTCAAGAAAAACTTAAAATATTCACAAACACCACAAATACCCACTAATTTCAGAATGACAAAATTGAGCACCCATCACCGGGCAAGCTTGTAAGCAATTAGTTATCATAAAATGAGATTGAGATCTTTTGCCTTAGACCTTGTAATTCACCTGACCACATTCTTATAAAATTGTTGTAATCTAGGGTGCCGGACAATATTTTAAGATGGATTTCCCTAATATTTCCCTGATCCACTACCTGTTTCCCCTGATTTTTAAAGTTACCCAAACTCAAATTTAAGTATAGATTCAAATTATGTTTTCTGAATATTTAAGAAACCTTATTTACTTTGATTTAATATCTTATTCTTAACTATTTAATTGTTTGAAAGCTCAAGGATACCAAGTATTAAATTGATTAGCAAACAATTTCTAATATTTTGTAGAATTATCCTGAATACTAACATATTTTGATATAATAAATAATTTAACAAATGTTTTTTAAACAATCTTCCAAATTTTTGATTGTGACTGTTTGTGTATATATATAAATATATATATATATATATAAATATATATATATATATATATATATATATATAAATATATATATATATATATATATATATATATATATATATATATATATATAAATATATATATATAAATATATATATATATATATATATATATATATATATAAATATAAATAAATATATATATATATATATATAAATATATATATATATATATATATATATATATATATATATATATATATATATATATATATATATATATATATATATATATATATATATATATACACTATAGCATATTTATATGCTATAGCATATTTATATGCTATAGTATTATATGCACTTGCTCACGTTTTTTGCTCATCTAAATCGATATAGGTTTTATAGAAAACGAAGAGGGAAAACGATGAATAATGAATGAAAAGGAGTCAGGCTATTTGTCAGTCGATGTATGTACTGAAGCCCCCGGCAGCAGGCTATTTCAGTATGATGTCACACCTCCCACCTAAATCAGCAGTATAAGATATATATATATATATATATATATATATATATATATATATATATATATATATATATATAAATATAAGAATAACCTCAGCCCAAGATTGTGTTCTTTTAAGCTCTTTTTGATTATTTGTTCCTTCCTCCTAAAAACAAAAGATTTAAAAATAACAAAAAAAGAGTTTTTGAGAAAAATATTTCTTTTTTTTTTTTTTGCGTGCATAATCTTACATTATTTGTGCTTTCATTGATTTCCTCTAAAACTCTCATTTCTTCTTCCCAATATAATAATGTATTGATTGAATGTTCAACACGTATTAATAACTCCTACAAAAAAACAAAATTCATATTATTATCAATACTGAAAAATCAAATGAAGCTAAATTTTATAAAAATTTAAAAAATAATTATCATTTTGTAAACAGCTTATTCAAAAAAAAGTGTCCATTTTAACAACTTTTTTTTGAAAGTAATTGTAAAAATGGACTTAAAATAAGACTTTCATTTCTAGTTTAAAAATGTTATTTTTTATTCAGTAAAATATAAAAATTTTTTAAAAATACGAATATTGTTTTTGAAAAAAAAATTTTGGTGTAAAAATTTTTTCAACAATAAGTTTACTTTCTTACATCTGCTGATCGAACATACTCTAGAATACTTGATAAATCTTCTATAAGGTTGCTCTCATCGTATATAACCTATGGAATGAATTGTTATACAAAAAATAAAATAAAACAAACAAACAAAAAAATAATAATAATAATACTTGTTATTAAGTGTATATTATTATGTTTTAATTTATTCTCAAGTATCCTTTATTCTTTATTAAACTTTATAAAACAAGTTTTCTATGTATATAACAATTTTGCAAACAACATTTGTATCTCCTATTTGTTACTTAGGATTCTAAGAACTTTTACTAAAGTTAATTTGATAGAGTAACTTATAGACATCCTTAACTGAAACATAAAATGTATGAAAAGTCAAAATGCTTGCCTATATCAAAAACAGTTAAAATGTCTAAATTCAATAACATTAATTGTCGCACCTAAATGATCATCATAACATAACCTAGACAATTTTTTTTTTTAGTTATTTAGGTGCTTCAAGAAGTTCTAATGGTCTTATCACTTCTTCCTTATCAATGTTGCATATATGGCCAGAGATGGCGAACCAAGAACCTAAAATTCTGTAGACAGAACTCTAACCAGAACCAGGAGCCTGACAGAACTCTACAGCATAGATTGATTTGCAATACTCCTCAATTGCTTTCATCATACATGTTTTCAATGAACATATTAAAACATATCAAACAAAGTTTAATGAACAGTTTTATCTAGGTATACTTGATTTTGTTAAACTTAAGTTTTTATATGATAAATTTTTATTTAATTGTTTTAAAAGTATAACAATGGCTTCTTTTAATGAAATGGATGAATTTACAACATCAAAAGACACCTGAACTTCACCGTTGTCAATATTCCAAGTTTCAGTTTTTTTAATGAAAAGACTCTGAATTCGACCTTGGTGTGACAATCACTTCTAATCTCAATTGGAAAACGTATGCAACAAAATGGTTCCAAAGCCAACAGTATCTTGGGATGGATGAAAAGCGCTTTCATGAGTATCTTGGGATGGATGAAAAACTTTTCATGAGTATCTTGGGATGGATGAAAAACACTTTATGAGTAGGGATATAAACCTCTGGAAAAAATTATATATAACCTATGTTAGACCTTATTTAGAGTTTGCTGTGCCTGCATGTAATGCTTACTCAAAAAAAGATATTAAATGTTCAACATATGGCCATAAAAGTCTCTCACTCGCTTGAAAAATTTTCGATTATGAAAAAGGATTGGAAATTCTTAATCTTACTACTTAACAGATAGAAGAGCTCGTGTAGACTGCATTCAACAGTACAAAGTTGAGAATAAATTAGACCATGTTAACTGTTTCTGTTTCGTTGTGGAGCAATAGTTTCTGGTGTGGTATACCACCACACCAGAAACTATTGCTCCACAACGAGGACATCGTAAACAATTACATCGCAAAATTGTAAAAAACTGTGCACATTTACACAACTTTATAACTAACAGAGTTGTCAATCAATGGAATAATTTGGACGATTCAACTGTTTTCAAGAAGAGTGTTAGAAGTTTTAAGAACAGTTTTGACGGAAAGCAAAAATCAAACTAAGATATAACAATTAACAATGACCGGTACTAAGCCCCTGATCTTCTTGTAGCAGAACAGGGGCTTAGTGCCGTTTCAGAACAGTTTCTCTCCTTGCAGTGTGTAATAGTAATAATAATAATAATAATAATATGATATACCAATTAAAAAGATTTTCAGGTTTACATTTATGTTATGTATATTTATTTATGTATATACAAATAATGATTATCTAATTAACATTTTAAAATTGGTTTACAAAATAACAGTTTTTTGATAAGGTCAAAAATTTATTTTTATAAATAAAAATTTTTCCTCCTCCATGTTTTATGGTAGGCAGTTGGTATTTAGGATCATATCTTGCATCTACTAGATGTCAAACATACCTGATTCTATCTAAACCAAACAACATAAACTCGCTTTCATCACTAAAAAGAATTTTGAACTATTGTTGACTACTCCATTTTAGATGCCCTGATGCAAATTTTTTTCCAGGATTTAGGCTTTTGAGGAAAATCAATGGCTTTTTAGCTGGGCATGTTACAAATAAAATAACATGACTTTTTTGTTATTTTGCAGTAGAAATGCTACAAATCATAGAAACGCCTCATTTTTTTGTTTACGTCAAAAGCTGTCAAACAAGGATTATCCTTCATTATCACAAGCTTTTTATCCAGACAATGTGTTGTTTTGTATGGTTTTCCTAATTGCTTTTGATTTTTGTAGATCCAGTAAGTTCATATCTCTTCATAACTTGTTCAACAGTAAATATACCGACTCAATAAAGCTGTGCTGTTTTACAAAACGAATTTCTATTTTGAACTGATATCAAAATCAACTTTTCCACTGAAAATGAGATCAATTTTTAGATCCCTTGATCTCAATCACTTATGAATTAAGTTTTTAAATAACTTTCACAAAGTAATTGTATCATTATCAACAAATTTTTTTAGGAAAATTGTTGTAAAAATATATATGTATATGTATATGTATATGTGTATATATATATATATATATATATATATATATATATATATATATATATATATATATATATATATATATATATAGAAAGTTAACAAATTAAATTAACATGTTTTATAATTTTTTTTTGTATTTTATATACTTAATTCTTAATTACATGTTTCTTAAACCTGAAAATGTAATAAAAATATCCATATAAAGAAAATTTGTAAAAACATTTTCATAACTAAGTAAAGAAATCTCAGCAGTACATACATTGGACTTGTTTTCAAGATCTCCTATGATGTTTCCCAACCTCATTGCAACAACCTACAATAATAAAGAAATTACAAAAAAGGGTCAAAACAAAAAGTAAAATAAAAAACCACTTTTTAATTATTACCTTCAGGTAAGTATTGTTAGCTTCAGATTCACTTATTTTTAAAAAACATTTTTGTAAACCATCTAAAAAAGAAACAAAAATTTCATATTGATGAATGGCAACACTCTTAACAAGTCACTCTTCAACACTCTTCAACAATCTACTTTATGATTTCTCTGATTTTTTTTTTCATTACTTCATTAACAGAAATTATTTTAAAAAAAGAATAAAATGAATAATTCAAATCGACAAAAAACCAACCAACTAATGAATTGTTAACATTTGAACGAAAAAATTTCAATAATGTCTCAATATTTTCAATCAGTGAAGAAATATAAATCTAAAATAAATAAAAAGAGCACACAATATATTTCTGCATGATTTTATGGTTAAAAAAATATTATGCACCAAAAAGTGCACTATAATATATTTCTGTATTTATTTCTGGCCTAAAAGTTTTTTTAAAAAATTACTTGAGCTCGATATAAAAGACCTTCTTTGTTTACTGCCTCAATGTGTGGTTTTTGTGGAGACAATGGCACATGGACTTGTTTTTTATAAGACTTCTTTGTTTTTTCCAATTCCTATATGACATTTATACAAATAATATATTCTTAAAAACACACCAACAAAATAAAACAATTAAACTGAATCATCCTCATCATCATCATCATCACCATCACCATCATCATCATCATCATCATCATCATCATCATCATCATCATCATCATCATCATCATCATCATCATCATCATCATCATCATCATCATCATCATCATCATCATCATCATCAACATCATCATCATCATCATCATCAACATCATCATCATCATCATCATCATTATCATCATCATCATTATCATCATCATCATCATCATCATCATCATCATCATCATCATCATCATCATCATCATCATCGTCATCATCATCCTTCTCTTCATTTTATGCTACTTGTTTTAAATAAGTTTAAAGTTATCATTATCATTATTATTATTAAAACAACTATAATTATTATTTTTATTTAAAACATTTATTGCATTTTAAACAACAATTATTGAATTAATTTTCAATAATTATTGGAGCTAATTATTGTGTTAGTTTTAAATTTTTTTTTGCATAAAAGTATATATGTAAATTAATTGCTTGTTTTTTTTAAAAAAAAAAAACAAATTAAAAAGTGTAGAAAAAATGTTCAATTACATACAAAATATTTAAACTTAGTGTTAAATTATGCAAAGTTGATATATATATAATGCAAAGTTGATATAATTCTTAGTACATACACTTTTATTGCATTGATTTCTATTTTATTTAATAATCTTATATTTTAATACATTTTCCCCAGAAAAATTAAAGCAATTAACTTTTTTGCTTACATAAAATTTTATATTCAAAATTTTTTCTAGGTTTTAATAAAAAACAAAATTTTCAATAAGTAAAGATGAAATTTTGGTTTGATTAGGGTTAAAGCATATGGCTAATTTTGGTATTGGGACAAATTCAGTCTTGATTTATGATTATTATTATAACTGGGTTTAAATTTGGGTTATATCACGAATGAATTTAAACTATTAATTATAAAATTACGTCACAAAAAAACTTTAAAACTTACTTTATTAGTAGCAGTAAGAAATTTACGTACAAAAGAATCACTTCTTAGCATCTAAATTTAAAAGTCAAATCTGATCATTCTTTATAAGTCATTATCAGCAGCGCCCAGTTCAAATTATTTATATAAAACATAAATTATACTAAAAAACTTTATTTTTATAGAAAAGATGGTAAACAAAGTAAGGGTGGCTGTGTCTGTATTTGTTACCAACAATTTAAAGTCATATGAAATAATTAATGAAAATTTAAATGCAAAAGATGATATGAAGCAATATGGTGTGTAATAGAATGTGGTATTGAACTCATATTATGTGGCTATATTTACCGTACTGCAGATAGTAGTTTGTTTTATTGTGAAAATATGGTCAAATCATTAAATTATGCATCAAATTTAGTAATTGCTAGAAATACAGTGGTTTTCTGATGGTGATTTTAATTATCATATGATAAAGTGGAATGAAGATAATATAGTTACAATAGAACAAAAAATATGCTCAGTTATTTATGGATTATTTAAACAAAAATTACGTATTCTAAAATGCAATTTTACCAAATTTTCAAAAAAATGTCAGTGAAACAACAAATATTCTAAACTTAGTATTAACTAAACCTTGTAATAGAATTAATGTTAGAAAATACATCACCCCTTGGTAATTTGGAACATGGCTATCGTGTATTGAATTTTAAAAGTTTAATGGATAAAGTTACCAATAATAAAGACTATCAAACAAAATGTTCAACAAAGGTAAATATAAAGAATTAAATAAATACTTTAATAATTACAATATGGAAAAAGAGTTTAAAACCTTAAGCATTGATGAAAGCTATTTAAGATGGTTAACAATATATAAAAAAGTTTGCAAAATGTTTATCCATCAAATTCAACAAAACAACCAAAACATTAAAAAGACAAAATCATTATGGTTGACTAAAGACCTAAAATTAAAGTTAAAAGTTAAAAGGAAAATATGGTACAAAGTCAAAGCTGCAGGTTTTAAAAATATAGACAATGTTGAAAACTAAAACAATCTTAATAAAATATTAAAAAAAAAAAGAAAGCAATTAAGGAGTATGAACGTAATTTAGTAAAACAATCAAATCAAAATCAAATACTAAATGTATATACTCTAATACAAACAGTTAAACCAAGATAAAAAACACTATTAGACCCATAAGAGATACAAATGGGGATGTTACAACAGATGGTATGACACTATGCAATACATTAAACACATTTTTCAGTTCAGTATTCATAATCGTAAAAAGCAATAATAATCCATTATTTGAAGAAAAAAAAATCCTTTCTATGTTGTCCATACCCAAATTCGAGAAATTAATCATTGAAACAAAACTAAAAAAATAAACACAAATAAATCAACAGGTGTTTATAAAGTACATCCACAAGTATTGAAGGAATGCTCACAAAATTTATGTAAACCATTAGAGTTAATATTTAATCAATCATTTGCAAGTGCTCTACCAAACTTATGGTAAAATGCAATAACCATTGCATAGAAAAGGTGACACCATTGCATAGAAAAGGTGAAAGATTTGAATGAGATTACTATAGACTAATTTCATTAACATCAATTGTATGCAAAGTCATGGAAAGTATTATCAGAGATGAAATAATGAAATATCTTAACTATAATAATTTAATCTCAGTGCACTAACATGGTTTTGTGAGTAAAAAAAATTGTTGTACAAATTTACTAGAAACATTAGATATTGACAGTAAAGCATTTGACAATAATATTCCAGTTGACATATATCTAGACTTTGCTAAGACATTCAATACTGTGCCACATGAAAGATTGTGTGTAAAATTTGCAAAGATTGTGTGTAAAATTTCTCCTAATACAACGAGTTGTACTTGGAGAAAATATTTATGAATGAAAAAATGTTTTAAGTGGTGTTCCTCAGGGATCTGTACTTGGACCATTATTAATTATTTATACATAGACCATTATTTTTATTTATACATTAACAATATAATGTTAAAATTAAAAAATGAATGTAAACTATATGCAGATGATACAAAATTAATATCTATACTAGATCATAACAGCAGTACAGAAAATTTACAAGATCTGAATGAAATGATTCAATGGCTAAAATTAGAAATTGTATAACTTTTTAACGGAATGATAAATTCTAATAATTTAAAAAGTATAATAAATATCTAAATAATAAAATTTTAAAAAATTTTAAGTTTTTCATGCCATGACGACGAACGGTGTTTACTCTTGTAAATGTTGTGGTAGCTAGCCGATGTACACGTTCTATGTTGATTTTCTTAATTGACAACTTGATCTGCTTTTTAAGTTTATCTAGATTTTCAGCTTGCCAGTTTTTATTATACACTAATCTCTTAAGTTCAGACCAAAAATCTTCAATTGGACATAATTCTGGCACATTAGCAGGGTTATAGTCTTTTGGTACAAATTCAATATTTTTAGCTTTTAGATAACTTGCACTTTACGCAAATAATTTGACAAAGCTAGATCAAGCCAAAAGACAATATTGTCATTTTTATGATGTTTTTAAATGAATTTCTCTAATCTAACAAGACATTTTGAAATATACACATCTTCATTGACTGCTTAGCCTGACGGAGCTATGTACTGCTTAGAGATTCCTTTTGTCAAGAATCCAAACAAGTAATTTTAGCTCAGATTTATCTTTTCTTTTGTAACTTTTGATGCTGTATTTATGTCAGAAGAATAGAATCCAGCATTTCCGAAATATTGGTGTTGCTCACACGATTCATTGTCAATAATAACTACTAATAATAAACACGATTCATTGTCAATAATAACTACTTTTTTCCTAAAAATCGAAACCAATCTACAGCACTTTGAACGAACAGTTGCTTTTTGAGTCAATGCTCTTTTAGGTGTTTTAGTTTTTTTAAGATAACGAATACCTTTTTTTTTGTGAATACTTTTGCATATGTACGATTGTGATACATGGAATCGTTTTGCAAGACACGCTGTGAAATTTCATCCTTTTGATCAATCGATTTTATAAGACGCATTATCTCTTTTTTGTTTTGCGATCACTTCCAACTTTTCTTTCTGGTCCTACATTATACTCCTTTCTTTGAAGTATATTATAAATAGTAAATTTTGGTATGTTCTCTATTCGAAAATGATTTAAAATAAAGATACGAAAGTGCGTACACTCGTTTTCTAGGGAGTCTTTTGTTACAAGTTTTTTTTTTATTTTCAATTATTACTAAATAAATTTTTTTTAATAATTCATTTAAATAATTAAATTTATAACAAAATAGAAGTGATTGTAAGTATATTAAATAATTCCTTCATATTTTAATATTTACTCAAACTTTGTCCAGATTTTTAACCTGCATAGTTGCACTAACATCACTTGTAAGTGCAACTATACAGGTTTATGAATAACTTAGATGTAATTAATTGGTACAATCCTCCTATATTTATAAAAAAATTCAATTACAAGAGGGCACAATAAAAGACTAAGTAGACAACAAAACCAAAAAACAGTAATCATAATTTTTTTATATATAAAATAGTGGACAAATGGAACCGTTTACCACAAAATGTTGTGGATGCGAAAAATTCAAATACATTTAAAACCCTTTATGACTATTATATGAAAAACTGTGAAAAGCTGTGACAGTCTGACACCTACTGTTGTTAAACTCTATACACTGTAATGTGTATCATTACAGTGTATAGAGCCTTGTTTGTTTATTTTATTTATTTATTGTAACTTAAAGTAAATAAATAACCAAATATATTATATATATATATATATATATATATATATATATATATATATATATATATATATATATATATATATATATATATTTGGTTATATCAAATATATTATAAATATATTATACATATATTTAAGTTCTTTGATTTTTAGGCATATTTTGATACTGATTAAAAACACATAAATACTATTAAAAATGGCTTTATAATAAAGAACTATCTTCAAACCAATTTTTTATATTAATTTAAAAAGGGAAAACTTTATTTTAATATTTTCTTATTTTTATGCAACAAATATTCTCACTTTATGAGCACATATTCTGCTAAGAAACCTTTGTAATTCTCTCACATTTCCTAAAAAAAAACAACACTAAAACAAAAATTTGAAAAACAAAAAAACAAAACAATATTCGAAAATGATTATTACCATTCAAATCTTCAGTAAAAATAATTGGTGGTATGATACGCCATGGATAAAGTTCCTAAATCATTACAAAATAACTTTTTACTTTTAATAAATAACTGTTAACTAGATATTTGTTTTAAACAACTGTAATTATCAGCACACAAATATTTTTAAAATTGTTTCGGTTTATCTTGTGCTTTTAAATGAACTAGAGAGTACACTCTTTTTCCTAACTGATGACTTCATCATTTTACTGGTTAAATAGAAAGTAGATTCAAACAATATACTGATGGCTACATCATGTTAGCAACATTTCTTGATCCAATAAATCAAAATATTGATCTTAACGAAAAAAAACTTTGTTTTTGGTGCTTCATCTGATAGGAAAATGTGGGATAATGATTATGGAATAATGGAAATTAAGTGCAGTGAAAAATACAGTAATCTTGACCCAAAAGATATAAAAAATAAACAAGGAATACTTATAGGACCGGATTTAAATGTAACTTAGATTTAGAAATAAAACATGGTCTGATTTTTTATTTTACACTTTAAAAGGAATAACCATCAATTGTATTAAATATGACAAAGTACTTTCGGTGAAACTAAGGAAAAGAGTATTGAACTTTAATTTCAATTAAAGTTCAATACTCTTTTCCTTAATACTTTAATTTGAAAACAAATATTTTATTGATATAAAATTGAAATTTTGATGAGATTAAACTCAATCTGTTGTACAGTATTATGTCTGAACAAAGTTTTATAATGCATGCATGTATGTATGTATGCAAGTATGTATGCATGCATGCATGCATGCATGCATGTATGCATACATACTTACATACATACAAATATAATATATAGGTAAACAAAATCTTTAGTGGCAGATCAAAATTGAATGTTAAAGATAAATAAAAAGTTTCAAATGCAAATGTCATTTCCAATCCAAATAAAACAGAAATTTTGTTGATCTAGTTTCTACTGTTGGTCATATTCCAGCTATCTATAAGTCAATGCTGAGACAGCTGTCAAACTGAGTTGGTACATCATTTCTCATAGAGCCAATAAAAAAATAACTTGCCCTGTAAACCAACCATAGCGTTTTAATAAGCACCAATCATCAAGTAAGTTTCAAAAAAATCAAACTTTTTTCAAAAAATAAAACAATTCAATTGGATTTAAATTCTCATAAATTAGCCATTTGAGATAAATTAAATATGGTTCAGGAAAAAAGAAAACATAAAAAAAAAATTGTATCATAAAGAAAACATTATGTTGAAAGTTAAGATAAAAAAAAAACAATAAAAAATCAAAAAAACACTAATAAGAGATTGAAAAATTTATAAAATCAATTTTTATTCTTTAAGTGACACACTGGCTAAATCAATCATTTTAACTTTTAATTCTTTAGATAATTAGATATATGCGCCATCAATCATATTCTTAGGTAGCACATATTCTTAGGTAGCACATATTCTTAGGTAGCACATATTTTAGTATCAAATTAGTTTCAGTAAACTTTAATAAAAAAAATTTTATGATAAAAAAAATAAGTAAAAAATAAATATTTAAATATTCATTATAACTTAAAAACAAAGTAAAAACCTCGAGAGCTTTGCGAAACCATACAAACTCTTCACTAGATCGTTCAACAGCATAAACATCATTTTTAAACTTTGGGAGCGTAGCCTTTATATAAAGAAGGTTTAATTACTTGTGCATTTGTTTCAATATAAAAATTGGTATATATAAAAACTTATGTTACTCGAAAAAACTTTATCAAAAAATCAGATAATAAAAAACCTTAATGAAATTTTTAGAAAATTTATATTACAGCTGATTAAAAAACAAAAAAAGTTGAAATTTTTTTTTGATAATTTAAACAACTTTTAAATAAATTAGTAATATGTTACTACTTTGTAGGAATATTTATATTACTACAAAGAATTGTTTAAAACCTTCAGAAAAGTTCTTTTTCTAAACAAAAAAAAGTAAGAAACTTTTTAAATAAAGATGTATATAAACTATATCTGTGTCAATGTATGTACACTCCACTATGGCTAAGATTATGTTACTCAATGTATGTACACAAAGAAGTCTTTTTTAATTTCAAAAACAGAGATTTTAACAAACTTCTAAATTTGCACAAAAAAATCTTAAAATGTCTGGGATGATCTGCCTTTTTATAAATTGACTAAATATGACTAAATGTGGTGAAGAATATGACATAGAATTATGTTCAATATTTATTATAATGAATTATAATAAAACTAGTAGTTAAAAACCCATAAAAGTGCTTAAAGAGAGTTTCATTAGAGATTTAGAAAGACTTGGGAGATTATTGGGATTATTTGAGAAATTGTTTTTTTTATATATCCAAGTAATGTGTCAAAATAATTGCATAGTTGCATTTGAAACAAATATACAGGCATGCAAAAATAAAAATTCAGTTATTAAATGCCACCTGTAAAGAGACATTTCCTTTCAATAACTGTTATTATAACACTAATGAACAACCTGTGAGATATCTTATAGTTGAATCAGATGGAAAAACGCTTTCAAATAATAAATGGTCTACTAAATTAGGAAAACTGCTGGATACGGTTAGCAATATGATCACAAACAAAAAAAAAAAAAAGTAAAAAAACAATGGGTTTACTTACAGTTTTGAACTTAATATGAGTATTTTATTTTAAAACATACAACAAACGCATATAAACATAAATACATATTATAACTGACATAGTAAGTGATGATGAGTTAAATGAGTTAAATCAACATGCTTATTTTCCCTTTAATACATTTATCTTTAATTTTGTAATAAATATTGAACTCATAATACCTTGTTAAAAGTTTCAAAACAATTTACAATTCTGATTTGCTTTTCATTTTGTGTTTTAAAAGTAACTTTTAACTGCATCAAAACATTCAGTTTACTCCTTTTGAAATTTAATGTCAGTGCACGAAAAAGCGCTAATAGGATGGTCATTTTTAAGTTAGCCTGCATGATTCAAAAAAAAGTTTTTTTTCTAGTATTTATATAAAAATAAAAATAGAGAAAAGAATGCTTTGAATAAATACTAGATGAATTTAATTTTAAAATAAACTAAACAAAAGCTACTTTTTGCTTACAGGCTGAGTAATAAAATATGTTGAGTGTGATACTATTAGGGATGGGGAGCTCTTGCATACAAATCAAGCACTCTACTTCTACACCACTTCAGCATCAAGTTATACTTGATGGACAACACCTTTCTTTATTTATAATAACTATTTATAATAACTGTTTATTAAATACATTAATGATTTTTCTGATCTAATATCTAAAGCTCCTTTGTATGCCGATAACACAACCACATATTTCTATTTTTATACATTATAAGTTACTATTCATTGTATTATAAACATAATAAACTATTAACACACAAAATTTGATGAATAAAAAAGTTTTAAAGTGGTTTACTTATAAAACTACATTTTTTATATCCCAAAATTTTTGAATTACTTCAGTGCCAACAATCACATCTAAAGCAACATCATTTTTATAATCATTATTTTTTAATTGATTTGTGTAACCTATGGATTCTATAACTCTTTTGACTTCATATAACTGATTGACCTAATGATTCTCAATAATATAGTAAAACTGATTACCTTAGAAATAACTCTGTAAAAAAAACCATCTGAAGAATCAGAAGTTGTCACTGTTGATATTAAAATATCAGGCATTTTTTGTCTAAAAAACAAAATAAATATATAAAATAAAAAAAGTATTAAAAATTTGAAAAAATACAAATTTTAACATCAAAAAAACTTATAAAAAGCAATAAAAAAACAACAACTCAAAATCATACAAATTTGGATCACTTGTTTTCATTTTTGGACCAATAGAACATTTATGTGAATGTGTTTCCAAATCACTAATACTGTAAGAAAACATAACAATATCAACACTGCAAACAAAAATCAAATCATTTATACTATAAATATATTAAAAAAAAGAGCAAAACATTAACACTGTAAAAAGAACATAGAATCATAAACTTTTTTTTAAGTATTTAAAACAATCATTGCACAGGTAACAGCAGGTAAAGTCAACACAAACAATCCTTGCATAGGTAAAGTATTTAAAACAATCGTTGCATAGGTAAAATCAACACAAAAAATCGTTGCATAGGTGAAGTATTTAAAACAATCATTGCATAGGTAAAGCCTCAACACAGAAAAAAAAAAAAAAAAAAAAAAGCCATTAACACTTCTAGAAAATAAAAATCACTGAAACTGGAAAACATCAAATTACTAACGCTTTATAAGAATCATCACTACTACATAAGAACAGCAAATCATCAATGCTGTATAAAAACATCAACACAGTAAGAGAGAGAGAAAAAAAAAGGAATCGTAAAAGAACTTCTGTAAAAAAATCATCAAATAAAATTGATGCCAGTAACTAGTATAAAAAAGTACTCATTTTTTTATCAATAGTTTAAACTATTACAAAGGTAAAAACTGAAAATCAATTTTACTATTTACAATCCTTAAACCATTTGACTAGTAAAAAAACTATAAAAATATTATAAAAATACCATATTCTTTGTAGACAAAGCGTGCATGATAACATAAGACTAGCTATAGGTGATGTAGATGTCTAAAAAAATAAAAACAAAACTTTTCTAAAATTATCTTTCAATCTAAGTAATCATTAAGAGTTAGTATGAACAAAAATAACAATAAGACATTTGTAAAAACGACTTAAATAATTTAAATACATTTAGTTGTTCTTCTAATATTTTCCTATTGATTTCCATTTTTACCTAAAAAACAATAGTAAAAACCATTTACATGATTAACTACATAAAAATATGATGATTAAAAAGTAAAATAAAAATATTTTTTGTATAAAAAATGTTTAACTAACAAGATCATCTGATATTGCAACATCATTTTGGCCAACTGGATTCTAACAAAATAAAGTATTTTGATTCTATTTTAATATTGAAAATATTTTAAATAATGATAAAACGGTACAAAAATTAATAAAAAACAACACAAAACTTGAAAAAAAAAATTTATATATATACTAAAAGTGAAAAAAATAAAAAATAAAGATAATGTCAAATAAATATAGAATGCCGTATTTAAAGATGAAAATAAACTTAGAACTTAGTACCTTACTTGATTTTCAAAATTGTGAAGTTGTGCTTCAAGTTTCTTTAGTTTTTCATACAACTCTTCTGACAGCTTACGCTCCTGTACAAAATAAATGCATCATTTTATAATTGTATTTTTTATAAAAACTTTAAAAAAAAAATAATATAGCTTAAAAAACAATTACAAAAATAATAGTTTTATTTTATAGCATAAAAATAATAGTTTTATGCAATAAAATTTTAAACGATAGTCTTATAAAACCCTTAGTCTTAACTATTGCCAGTTTTACTTAGAGTATATAATTTTTTAAACTCAAAACAACAAGCGGCTGGCTTCTTGAAGTGTAAAGCATTTTTTATTACAGATATAGGTGTTCTAACATCACCTATATCTGTAATAAAATTATATTTACTAAATTATTTTATAAATCAAAGGATTTATAAAAGAATTTAGTAAATATAAATTAAGATTAAATAATTTAGTAAATTAAAATTTAATTCTTAGTTTAAATAATATCTTAATGATTATATTTATTGGTAATTGAACCTTATTTTTTATGATTTACACCTCATTTCATGCAGTTTATATACAATGTGATCTGTTTAACGATGTACGAGGTGTGTTCAAAAAGTAAGGTGACTTTGTATTTTTAAGAAAAAATATTTATTTATTTATCAATATTTATTTTGTCCCCTTCAAAGTAATTCCCCTCAGATACAATACACTTATGTCAATGGTTTTTCCAATCCTCAAAGCACTTCTCATCAGCACTTTTTGGTAAAGCCTTGAGCTCTTCCAGCGATGCAGTCTTTATCTCTTCAATCGTTGCAAATCTCTGTCCTTTCATAGGTCTCTTTAGGGTTTGGGAACAAGAAAAAGTTACATGGGGCCAAATCCGGTGAATATGGTGGCTGAGGCATGATTGTGGTGTTGTTTTTGGCCAAATAATCTCTCACAAGCAAAGATGAGTGAGCAGGGGCATTATTGTGATGCAAAAGCCATGAATTGTTTTTCCACATTTGGTCAAAATTGAGCAATTTCAGAACAAACTTTGCTGACACACGTCTCATGCCCAAAACATTAGAAAAAATTTCATGGTACGAGCCAAGCAATATATCAACATTATCAGTAACTTCTCTGATAGTGTTTCGACGATTTTCCAAAACAATTTTCTTCACTGCTTGAACATTTTCATCAGTTGTTGACGTGGTTGGGCATCTAGAGCGAGGCTCATCATTGACATCTTCCCGGCCATCTTGAAAAAGTTTGTACTACTTATAAACATTTTTTTTACTCAGAACAGTTTCACCGTATGCCAATGTCAACATTTCAAGTGTTTTGGAGCATTTTATTTTATTTTTTATACAAAATATGATGCAAATCCTTTGATCCATATTTTTCAATAGCAAAAAATCGCCGAGCACTTATAACTTTTACGCCTCTCAGAACCAAACAAAAAATGATATACACTTGAAACTTGGTACAGATGTTCGGGAAGAGTGTACCAACATGACAAAACAAAAAAATTGATAATCGAAAGTACGTTGCCCACAAAATTTGAAAAGTCACCTTAATTTTTGAACACACCTCGTATAACACATTTAATTAGTTTGGTTAAAGTAAGATTTTTATAAATTATTTGTACAGTTTTGCACTATATAAAAAAAACTTTTTACATAGTACTGATACTATGTATAAGCTAGCTACAGAGCTCAGTTTGAAGTTTTGGCTTTGGTTTTATTACCTAAATCCTTGGTCATGACCTAGACCCTCATACAAAAGTCCTAGACTTTGGTCTAGACAACTATACCTAAGTTCTAGGCATTGGTCTAGACAACAATACCAAAGTTCTAGACCTTGGTCTAGACAATGATACTAAATAACACAATTCTTTAAAAAATGAATTAAGTTTTATTAACCCATTGGTGTTA